>CM022950.1:5131046-5731046 GCA_012931725.1 Litsea cubeba | reverse complement strand
ATTTATATCATTTAAATTTGAGATTCCATATTTATAAGTTTATTATATATTGTATTAACTATCATTTTCTTTCCTTTCTTATATTTATTATCACAAAAAGAAGGCTATTACTATTATTATTATTTTTAGAAATATGGCTGGACGATCTTCTAGAAGAGTTCCGTCTGAATCTTCTTCAGTTAGTTTAGGGTGAGAAGAAGATTTTATTGAATTAGAATATGAAATAGGTGATTTGCCAGCCCCAACACTAGTAGTTCTCGTAGAGAACCCAAGAGGAATAGAACTTCAATAGTTTGAGATACATATATATGCTAGATTTGATATTATTGAAGAAGGATTGAGAGTCGAAAAGGCAAAAAAAAAAAAGAAGCACACTTTGTGGTAAACTTTATAGTGCTGAATCAAAAGCGGTTACCGGCCATTTGTTAAAACATAGGCAAAAATGTTTAGCCTTACATAAATCGGTGGATGTAGGGGTGAGGGGCCTGGTTCACAGACCCAAATTTCTACCACTGGTGGTAGTAGTAGTAGTTTGGGTCTTTTTTTTTATTGCACAAAATGCTAGACAAAATCTTGTTAAAATGATTGTGTTATCCGAATTACCATTTTCTTTTGCTGAAAATGAGGTTTTTGAAGAATGGGTCAAAAAATACCTTCAACCACCATTACACAGTATTTCAAGAAATACTGCTAGAAATGATACTATTAGACTCTGGCAAGAAGAGAATGCAAATATTAAAAATTATCTTGTAGAAATTCCTTGTATAATAACTATAATTACAGATATATGGACTTCTAAAGGGGGATGATGGTTATCTTTGTATTACAGCACATAACATGGATGCAAAATGGGTTATTAATAAACGAATAATTAGCTTCAGTTGTTTTGAATGGCCACACAGTGGCACTCGAATAAACTCCTTTATTTTGGAAAACCTAAATGAATGAAATATTAAGGAAAATTTGTAACTTTAGATAATGCCACTAATAATACAGTGACTATTGATCTAATGAGATTGCAGATGCCACTTGCATCTTTGATAGATAACTCTATCTTCCAAAATATATATGTATGTCACATCTTAAATTTCAGTGCTGGTTTAAAGCATATTGTAAGTTACAAAGAAAAAAATTAAAGATATTGCTAAATTGATTTTCTGCTCCTCACAAAGAAGACAATTGTATGCCCAAATATATGCGGGGCAAGGCGTATCAGCTATAAAAACACCCAAAGAGGTAGAACATAGATGTAATTCTATGTATGATTTGTTAAACAATGCAATTGATTGGAAAATAGTTTCGAATAAATTTTGTGCTTTTCATGCATAAAATTTATTGATGAGTGATAAACATTGGGAGTTGTATGCCCATATAAGAGATTTATTAGACGTTATTTAGACTTCAACATCATTTCTTTTAGTATATTATCCCACATCTAATGAAGCTTTAATGAAGCTTTTTCAAATTAGTTTACAACTCAATAGATTGAGAGATCATTTTTTACTTAATAACACTATTAGAAACAAAGAAGAAAAATTTAATAAATATTGGAAAATGGCTCTAATGACATTTTTTTAGCTGTAGTATTTGATCCTAGGTTAAAATTAAGTGGTGTAGAGTTTTTTTATTGATGAAATAAATAAAAATATGAATTATCAAGATTTAAATATTTTTTCAAATATAAGGGCAAAATTACAATTGCTTTTTCAATTTTATTGTGAGCAAATGGGTACAACTGGGGTTAGTACGACCCCTTCACAAGTCCAACAAATAGGTGAAGCTGTGTGGGATGTGTGGTATTCTTCCCTATCCACAGGCATCGCAACTAGCTCAAGCTCAAGCCCAAGTAACACAATGATAGAGTTATCTTCGTATCTTGACGTCGGTGTAATACGGGTGTAGGATGCATCTAGTTTTGACATTTTATCCTGGTGGAAGCAATAAGAAAATATTTATCCGGTGTTGGCTACTATGGCTCGTGATCTATTGACTATTCCAATATCTTCTGTAGCATCATAGTAGGCTTTTAGTGCAGGTTGACGTGTGTTGGATGACAGAAGAACAAATCTAACCGAAGAAACGGTGGAGTGTTATTTTTGCCTACGAGACTCGTATTTGGCAGATAAGAGGAAGCAAGAGTTAACAGCAATGAAAGATTATGATCCAGCAAAATACATTAGTGGACTACATATCTGATTTGATATTTTTCATTCATTGTAATTTGTAAATATACATGTCTTTTATTTTTATTTTATTCTCTAAAAAGATTGTAAGGTTATGAAGGTAATCCTATTTGCAAACCTTCAAGAAGTTAAGATCTAAATGGTTCTCTTCTCAGTTGAGTAGGTTGAGTTTGACCGAACAAATTAAATATCTTTGTCATTTTTCGCACTTGTATTCTAATTTTTAATTTTAATACCGAAAAGGTAAAAAAAAATTAATCGAAAAAATTTAAAAGAGGCACGCCGAGCAAGCCCGGCCTGCTCCAGCACGGCCCGTCGCGTGCCAGGGAAAATTCTACACGGCCCGCCAGATGAGATGGCCAGTGCCGACCGTGATCTTGGCGGGACAGGTTATCTGACATCCCTACTACTACCCATGTGAGACCATCGTATTATTTCTTCCTACCCAACCCAGGCACGGCCCACCCCAGCACGTTTGACATCCCTACCTACCCATGTGAGACCACTATACTATTTCTTCCTATCCAACCTATGTGAGACCACCATGCTATTTCTTCCTACCCAACCCATCGTACTTCTATTACTTCCTTTTTCTTACTGCCCAGTACCCATGCCACCAATGTCAGAACCCATTCATGCCCATATGGACAACGGCTGACCAAGGATCTATGTTTGGGTGGGGCTAATATTTGGCTAAACTTTGCTAGACATTTCTCTTATTAACAATTGTAAAAGAGAAAATGTATTGCATTTAAATATATACAAAATATTTAACTACATCAGTTCACATACATATTTCTCTCCTCAAAAGTCATCTCAACTCAAAACAAAGTTTTTACAATTGCCCTCGACAGTTCTTCATGTTTTGAAAGCGTTGCATGATTGTCTCATCATCAATGCTATTAAATATTTCCTTCTCAATATACACAAGCAAACAATCATTCATTTACTCATCTTTTATTCGATTGCGCAGGCAATTCTTTATGATTTTCGTAGCAGAAAATGCCCTCTTAATCGCAGTGGCAACTGGTAGGGTTAACGCTAACTTCAAAAACAAATAAACTAAATGATATATAATGTCTCTTTTTGTTTCCACTATCTTCTGATCAAGGCCACTAATTCCTTTCACTTCTAAGAACTTGTTATGGTGCGCATATCAATAATATAAGTCTCAAGCTGATTATCAAGTCTTGCCCGATCTATGTCTGAAAAATCATTTGGATATAACTGAGAAAGCCGAATCAATATTTCATTATCAAAAGCAAAGAATGAGTCATGTGGATCCAAGCATGCCATACAAAGAAGCAACTCGATGTTGACCTCATTGAATCGACGGTTGAGCTCTCTAAGTTGCACATCAATAGTAGCATAGAATATATCGACTTGGTAATAATGTAAGTTTGTCATTTCAGTTTTGCGTTGTGAACGCTTTCGTTCAGCAAACATATCACCCATATTGAGAATGATGATTTCATATTTATCACAACGTGAATAAACTTCAGAAAGGAGAGAACCCCACCCATTATCTCTCATCATTTACAGTCGTTGCTTCGATATTCTTGCTAGTTCCATAGCACTGACAATATCTTGATCTTTTCGCTGCAATGCCTTTGATGCTTGATTCGTGATCCCTAATATATCTCTCATCACATGCATTTTAAATACAAAATCAAAATCTTCCAATACATGTAACAAGTGAATCACAGAACCTTTGTATTTGCTCAAATTATCATCTGAAATAATTTCAAGCACATCAACCACAGAGGAGAACATGTGAATTAAGCCAATCAATGTGTCATAATACGAGCCCCATTGTGTATCTCCCGGTCGTTTGAGGCTAGTCTCCTGATTCAAACCCTGTCCACTTTCAAGCTCGCCAACATTGAGGACTTCAATGACTTTAGCAGCTTGTATATGTTGGAGCATGTCGTGACGTTTATAAGAGCCTCTAACGACATTCAACAAAGTAGAAACCGAGTCGAAAAAAGCGGCAATTGGATTATGTTGTTTTGCAACAGCAATGAGTGTCAATCATGGTTGAAAATCTCGGCCGATACGGGTTTGTATCGGCTGATACGGGTTTGTATCGGCCGATACGAACCGGTATTGGCCAGTACTGGTATGATATCTTGATGGGGAGCCGGTATCGGTATCTCACATTAAGATATCACCAAAATATCGGTCCGTATCGACCAATTCTTTAAAATATCGATCAATACCGATATATCGGTCCGATATTGGTCGTAACGGTCCCTGTTTTCTCAACTGCATAAATCTGAGAAAAATGGAAAAAAAGATAGGGAGAAAATGAGACGGGAAGAGGGATAAATCACAAATCTAAATAATAGATCTATGCAATATGCATATACAATTATACTTGCAGTGGAGAAAACGAAAGGAATATGAGTTCTGGGCCAGAAAACAGAGATTCAGAAGAAAAAAAAAGAGTTCATGCAACAGCACAGCAATAGACATTCAGAAAAGAAAAATGAAACTAAGAGGGGAGAGGGAAGCAGATGGGCATACCTGGCTGAGGACTGAGGCTACCTGCTCCATCGCCATCATCGTCTGTACGATCACAGCTCTCAAATCAAATCGAAGCTGCTCCTCCTCTTCTCTTTCCTCTTTCTCTCCTTCTTCTTCCTCCTTTTTGCCTCCTCTTTCCTCTTCATCTGGTTTCCCTTTTTCGTTTCCCCCCTCCCCTTCCCTTTCCCTTTCCCTTTCCCTTGCCCTTTTTTTTTTTTTTCTTTCTTTTCTAGCCTCGGTCTCTCCCCAGTTTTGTTTATGCTCATTTTGCTCCATCCATCTGAAAAGGGGCCCATGAGTTGTACAGCCTGATTTCTGAAAGGGAGGGAATTTGCGTATCAAGTCCCCAGTCCCCACTTTCAGATAACAAAATGATAAAAAAAAAGGGCAAAAGCCCTCCTTTTTTTTTTTTTCTATTTTATTGTACCACATACCATGTGCATGTTTCTTAAGAACCATGCCAATCCGTAGGGCCCACATATAGAAAATCCGAGCCATTTAAAATAACTCTCTCTCTTTTATATGGGCCCTAAACAAGTTTAACCCCCCCCCCCCACCCCCGCGCCCCGATTGGGTTTTGCCCACTGTCAGATCGGTTAGTTGATCAATTTTAAAACATCGATCAATTTGATAGTACATCTCCAATTTAAATAAAATCTGACCACAATGGCACAACCCATACAAGATGAGAGCAATTATTTTGAGTAGTTTAAATCATTTTTTTAGGGTGAGCTCCACTATAAAGCCTACAAAGTTTTCAAAAGATCTTTACTTTTTTCAATTGCATCTTAGTGACAAGGCCTATTTAAGAAAAATCTAAACTACTCTAGTGTGTCTCAGCCTGGATTGGAGTGAAAACTTTTATAAAGCTAAATAAGAGATGAAAGTTAAATTGAATTATTAGGGTTTTTTTTATATGGGCTACATTAATGAATTTATAAATTATAAGGAAGGATACAAAGATTAAACACTATAATTTTACATATTTAACAATGACAGGTTAAACAGCGACACGGGATATCATGACTTAGGGGGACTGATATTTTAATTTATTGTTGTTACTAATGGAAAAAAATATTGTTTTGCCAGCATTTTCAAATATTTTGGATTTTTTGGATATTTTTGTGAATTTTTTTGGATTAAAAAAAAGTTTCACACCGCGATGACCGCGACGGGCCGATATCCGCGATCGATACTGATATCATATCGGTTTTTTGGCCCAGCGGATACCTCGATCGAAATCGAGATTTTAAACCATGGGGGAGAGTAAGGTAGGTTTTCCGATTTTGGTCTGGACTGGAGTCTTCACTGAATAGTATCAAAGGAGAGGTTTTCAATAGAGAAATGGGGTGACGTGTACATGGGGCGGAGCGGGATTGGGCCTTTACTGGTGCATGGCCCGTGCGACTTAAGGTAGCCCAGAAATTTACCTGGGGCGACCATATCCGGTATCCACAACGTGGGTCCACCCCTGCATGCAGAACCCACCAAACTACTGCTACAACTGCATGTCCGACCCTTGTGGCCTTGTCACTAGAGGTGTACAAAATGACCCGTAACCCGACCCGACCCGTCAACCCGACCCGACCCGTGGGTCAATGGGTGGGTCACTACACACACATTTTTTGTGCTCGACCCGACCCGACCCGACCCGTGACCATTGGTACGGGTAACGGGTCTCACGGGTCGGGTTGGCGGGTGACCCGTGAACCCGTTTTTTTTTTTTTTTTTTTTTTTTTTTTTTTTGGTAGAAGACCAAGGATAAAATCCAAGAGATATTGTCAAGATGTGGTTTTAATTTCTCTTAGATGTAGTTCACCGACCAATTTCTAAATATTTGAGTTATTATATTGGTCTCATGTCTATGAACTCAAGGCCCATGTATACTATAATATATTTAGTGCGAGGAACATTTATTTTATTCCTATCAACAGATTAAGGTGATCTCACATGAAAAACACGGTACGTTTTGAAGCCTTATTAGTTATTACATCTATTAGACATCAATTTGTTTAGATTTGTTAATCTTGAATATCTTGTTGATTGTATTTAATCATTTAATTGGTGACCATTGAATTAATGGTCAAGATGAGAGTGATTACGTAGTTGAAATTGGACGTGATTTTCGAGTCAAACCGCAACTATTTTTTTTGTATACCCCTACCCATGGTACAAAAGAAGGCCAGCAAACAACCGCAACCACTTTTTATTTTACATAATTACATCTAATCACTTTTAGTTCTCTAACAATTATCTGAAAGTTGTTTGCATAAACAATTTGGTCTTCTACATGAAAAAAAAAAAAAAAAAAAAAAAAAAAAAAAAAAAAAAAATGACCCGCGACCCGACCCGCGACCCGCGACCCGTGACCCGTTGAACCCGTGACCCGTTTGACCCGTGACCCGTTTGACCCGTGACACAAACGGGTCGGGTTCGGGTGGGTTTTCACCCACAAAATTTTAGACGGGTCGGGTCGGGTTTGACCCGAAACCCGCGGGTTTCGACCCGTGAACACCCCTACTTGTCACTCATGTTAGAATCGACGATACTACTAATCTAACGCTGCTTCTTAATAGGTATGATGATTCTTATTCTCGGCATCGGTTCTTTTCCCTTCTTCGTGTTAGAGCCCACTGTAGTCTTTCATTTTCTTTTTCTTCTTACCCACCATGTTCTTTCTTCTTATTCTTCAATTATTAGGACTATTATTTTTATTATTATTATTATTTCATTGTTTCAATTAGAGAAAAGAAAACTTCATATACATAAGTAGGTTAAAAAAAACTGAGTTATGGCAATGGTGGAATGCGAAAGGTGTTTGTGGAACATAGAAAAACATATAGAAACGATAGAATAACTTACATAAAAAATGACACTAAAGAAAAACTTTCAAGATTTAGTGTGGGTCAACCGGTCGGGTTAGGCTGGCCAACCCTAACCCGATTCATTTTTTATATGGGTTAGGAAACTTTGACCCACAATTGACCTGTATATTTGTTGGGTCAGGTTTGATGGCTCAACACTGGGTTGGGCTAGCGGGTCCGGTAACATTTAACCACTCTACTACATGCCCCCTTCCTTCCCATTTTCATCTGATAACATAATGCTTGTAGGTTTGTATGAATGTAGGAGTTAATGGTTCCACTAATTTTGGTACAACTCAACGAAGCTTCGTTGGGTTTCTCTCTTCAATAGTCATAATTAATGGTGTGGACCAAGTCCAACACATTGGGACACACTATAGATGAAAAATAAACGATTTAACAAAAAAGATTGGCCTGTGGGCTGTGCTAGGCTAAGGCCTTGGGAGCCTGGGCATGGTACGGGCTTACGGCACTGTCTATGAAATTTCATGGGCTATCCTGGGCATGGTATGGGCTAGAGGGAGAGGGTGGAGAGGGGTTTGGGTATTTTGGAAATAATAGTGTGTGTAGAGAGAAATTTTGGAAAGAGAAGGGATGTGGAAGGAGAAGCTTGATATGTGGCGTTAGCAGCTCTTTAAAATTCTCACCATTCAAATTGTTTCAAACATGGAACTTAAAACTCACTGGAGACAACCTTGCATTTCTGGTAGGGTTTGGCAATGAAAGCAATTCCCATAAAAAATGCTCTCAACCGAACATCGCCGAAGAATTTTCACTCAACTATGTCCTAATCATACATGTATTTGCCCGTTCTAAAATTACTTTCATAGATCTACATATAATCTCGTAGTTCACAAGAATATTACAGATAACTCTACACCATTCAATACTAGCTTCTTTCACCAGAACCCTTCAAGATCTCCAACAATCCACCAAAAGATATCCATTTGTAGGAGGACATACACACAACACACCCTATTATTTGCATGATCATGTGCTCATGCGACTCCATGGAGTCTTAGCTTGGACCTTGCCATCAGATCTTAATCCATAAGCGCCTGACAGTTTGCCTCCATAAATTAAGTATACGAGGGTGTATCACATTACAAGCAACTGAACCTTGATTTGAGTTGGGTTCAGCCCATAGTTATCAATATCATTTCGGGCCCATTTCGGTCTAGCCTCCAAATTGAAAAGTGTGGGCCGATTCAGAATTTTGGCAAAATTTTGAGGAATTACATTTCGGGGAAATACTAAATAATATATATGTAGAAAAATAAAAAAAATAAAAATTATGGATTTACTCCGTTCTAGTAAACTTTTTAGAATTACATTATGAGAAAAATATAAGAAATATAAAACTATATGTATGTAGAAAAAGTAAAAATAAAATAAAATAATAATAATTATGCCAAAGAACATTTTGAAAGTTGAAACGAAAGTTTTATGTCTAATTTCATTTTGGCCATTTGACATAAATTAAAAATTTCGGCCATTTAGGCCGAAACAGTTTGAAATTAATAACTATGGTTTAGGTTCTTGGTTGGAGTATGGATTCAATTCATGTATTTAAAATAAGTTCATATGTAACCCAGCTATGGGTATAGTAAAATGTAATTGGTCGAGATCATTGTTTTTTTTGTTTTTGGGTAGAAGGTCGGGATCATTGTTATTAATTTGGTTGGGTCCTTGCTTTTATGATTTCATCCCCAAAGGCCTTGTTACCTGCACCCCTGCATTGGGGACCACTTGAGGGCCTATTTGGAGATGGAAACATGGGATCGAAACATCTGTATGGGTCCTATATTTTTATTGCGATGAGACTCATGTGACAATCCAAATTCCTTGATCTAATACCCACAAATTTTGATCCTAAAAGTATAGGTCCACAGCAGATCCAACAGTCTAATCAATTTGTATGGGTACAAATCCAGATCCGATGACGACCATCTGGGGACTTATGTGGTCCCCAGTTCGCCCATCAGGTGGGCCCCATAAAAAATGGTGTGCATTGGATAATAATTCAACATCCCTGTAGCCGACAAATCCTATTTGTGCCCTTGTTTGGGAGAGGAGTGGGTTGGCGGCAAGGTGAGGATTTAGGGAGAGGAGAATATATCTCCAAACATCTCTCCATGTGAAAAACGAGAAATCCAAAAAAATGCAAATGTCTCCTTACAATTTCTCTATCCCAAATCCCATCTTTACTCTTCCCTCCCAAATCTCCATCCATACAGCCTCTGCACAAAAGACAACTACCATGTCCAAGCCCTAACATCTCAACCGACAACATCCAACGTCCATCCGCGATCAAACGGTCGGGACTTCTCTCGACCATCGACCGCGCCATACAAGAAGAAGAAGAGCAGAGGAGGGCGGGGAGGGAGGAGGTGAACGAGAAGGGCGTGGAGATCGAAGGGCATGTCATCCAAGGGTTCTCGGTCGGTGGCCTCGAGACGTGCGTTGTGATCCCCACCCTCAATGCTGCCTTCGGCATTGGCCGCTGCACATCCACAGCCGTCCATCAGGACTTCCTCTTCATCACCGATGCCCACGTAGATCACATTGTAAGCTCACTAATCAATATCCGTCATGGGCGTGTTTGAATGGATGGGATTATCTCTCTCTACTTCAAAAATAAAAAAAAGTATGGTTTACTTATAACTTCTACTATTTTACCACTCTCTCTATCTCACTTTACTTCAAACAAAACACGCTCATAATGATAGTGATGGGCTAGTGGCTACAAATTTAGGCTACGAATTTTAGGTTAAGATATTAAAAGCTCCAAGGGCTTGTTTGGATGTCTACTTAATAAAATATGGAAATTGATTGATGGAGGCACTCTGATTCAAGCCAATTTCCTTCTCACCAGCTACCTTGAAAAGGAGTGCCTCCATAAAAAAAACAAGAGTGCCAATAACAATTTCCTAAAATATTTACAGATTTAAATATTGCAAGAATAAAATAGTATAGAATACAATAATGTAATATTGTAATAGTATAATATTTTTAGTTTTGGCGATTTTTTAAGAAATATTACAGATTTTAAATTGAGCTGTTTGGAATGTGCTATGATTAAAGTACATTATATTATAAGAATATTTTTTATTAAATATTTAATTTATATATAATTTACCATGTCTGGATAAAAAAATAATGTGGTAAAGTAAAGTTTAACTTTCATGTTTTTACCATAAGTTACTTTTTTTTATCACATAAAACTATGGTTTTAGTATAGTATAGTAAAGTAAGGTCAATAAAAAAAAAGAAAAACAACTACTTTATAACTCTCTCTCCCATTTTGCTTTCCCACATACTTCATCTGACCTTACTTTACCTCACCTTTTACCATGATATGACATCAATCTTTATTTTACTTTACCACACCTGTAAACAAGTCACTTTTTATTTACCATATAAAATTACGATAAAATGTGATAAAGTAAAGTAAAACAAAACTACTTTACCATTTCTTCCCACTTTACTTTATCATGTACTTTACCCTACCTTTACAGTCCTATGAGATTTATTTTTACTTTACTTTACCATATATGTAAACATACACATCATGATGGATTTGATGAGCTAAAGTCTTTACTTTACTCCACTTTGTAATCGTTATTTTGAAAGATTTTTATCTTGTAGAAAGTTTTCTATAGGGGGGAGCTTTAGGAGAGAATATTGAGATTTCTGAAAGAAAATAATATTTTCTTCAAAATTTTCTTTAGTTACCAAATGCACAAGATTTTCTTCTTTAAAAAATAAAAGATTATATTCTATAAAATATTATTTTCTTGTGTTTTCTTGTGACTGTTTGGGGGGGGGGGGGGGGGGGGATGGTTATTACTGAATAATGTAATGTCCCAATTCCACATAGAAAGGCTCTGTATTGGAGGGCTATGATTAGAACATCGCAATTGTCCAATCATTGTATTCATCTGATATGCACCATTGTAGCTTTGATTTGGAATTGGGTTCCATAGGATGGACCCCATCCATATGTAGGTACGCCACAAGAACTAAATTTCTCAACATGGGTCAAAAAAGAGTCTAGATTCTATCAATGATCAAATCACGCCAATGCCAGATTAAGTGCGATCCTCTCGCTCAATGATTCATCCACCTAAAACTTAAGAAAAAACTGACATTCGTCGTTTGATCTGAATGGCAAGGTTTAAAGATTTTTAAGGTTTAGGGAAGATTTAAATGATTTTAGAGATTTGTGGTAGTGTCTCATTCGTCGTTTGATCTGAATGACAAGGTTTAAAGGTTTAGGGAAGATTTAAAAGATTTTAGAGATTTATGGTAATGTGAAAGGAAGATTTTCCTTTTAAAAATGATAATAATGTGATTCCCCTAATTAATAGGGGATAAGTATTATGAAAATTCATTTGAGAGAGATGATTTCCTAATTACTAACCTTTCCTTAAAGACTATCCAAATTTGTATGAAAATTTGTTATTTTTGAAAAATTTGAATGGATGTAATGAGATGGGAGCGCCACGAGTCATTCCAAAACAGCAAAAGAGAGTGCCACGTGTCACTCTCCCACGAAAGGGCTGCTGCTTTAATATATATAATTGGTCTTTCATTTTTTCTTGTTCCTTCCATTGGTGTTCCTTTCCATTCGTCTTAAATGGGCTGTTTTTGGTCCTTTAGAAAAATGTGATTTTTGGACTTTGGACAATCTCAATTGATGTTCATTGATTTTCTTTTTCCGTCTATTGTAAATATAGGTAGATTTCTCCTTATGTGAATTTATTGCAAATTTCAATCTAGAGATCGTGCTAACCGTGGTCAAAACCTACAAGTATGTTCCTCTGCTTCCTAAAATAGGATATACATATGCATACTAGGCCAATCCACTATTGGAGCAATGGTAAGGCACCACTCCGTCATGGGAAAGACTAGCGGCTGAAATCTGGTGTTCAAGGCTTCAAGCTTGTCAGCGAGACAAAATGAAGACTATAAAAACTGAGGGTTTTTTTTTCATAATAGATTAACTTTTTTATTTTAGTTAGAATATTCGTAATAGAAGTTGGAGAACCACAAACATGTATAACAATGCTGAACAATTTGAGCATGGTTCAGATCCATTGCTCACTATTTTGCCTTATGACTATTCCATAGTAAGCTTTACTGTCGATGCACTTTGTGGAAGAATATTCCAAAAATCAAAGATTCTAATATTCTCTGTCTGTTGGAAGCTGTTGAAGTAGTGGGTATTTGATTCTCCGTGTAGCTAAATGTTGGGCAACTGTGAAAAAAAAGATACATGTGTCCGAGACATGTATGTCAATATGGATGTGTGGAATGCCAACAAGCGATATAATTAGAAATATATCAGTGAGTGGCTCTCTACCAGCAAGAGAAATCAAGAAATGCTGTGTCAGATGGTTCAGGCATGTATGAACAAGATCGAAAGTAGCACGTCTACAAAGAGAAGTAACTAGGAACTAGGAGGAGACCAGAAACAGCTTGGAATGAAGAAGTTGGAAATGGCATGTTAGATCATGGAATGATAGAAAACATGTCTCTAAACATATGATTGGAAAATGGAACTCATAAAGCTGGCCCCAAAATGATGAGATAAGTTTTTCGGATGATGGATGTAAAGATATCTGATCAATGGGAGTTTGATTTGGCCCAACGAAAAAGCCTCCTATAATTTGAATGGTTTGGATTGGCATGCCATAAAAAAGGTGCAGTTTTATTATTGTTGTTTGGGCAGAATATCCATCGCAGATGACCTAAGCCTTAGTGTGGAGGGAGTGTAACCCATAATTTAAGTTCATTGATTGTCTCTCTGTGATCTGATGGTGGCTCCTCATATTTTCTTGGTTGCTGCGATAGCTACATGTATGCTTGTTAATTGATTGATCCTAACTGTCCAATAGAACTTCTGAGGGACCACAAATAGATGGTTCAGTAATGGTGCCAACAGCTCATAATTAATGGGCACTGGGCAGCCTCATCAGATAGGCATCAGATAGGATGATCTTTTGATGGTGTAAGTTTTGGGCAGTGGTTGGCGCCGCTGGTTCAATTGCCTAGATGTAGTGACATGTCCCTTTTTTTTTTTTCTCAGTAACGAATGCCAGATATTAATAAAATGAGAAAGCTATGTGTGTGTGTTTTCACTTTTGATTGCTTCTACTGTGTATGATAGCTACAGCTTTCTCTGTCTACCAATTGTAGGGAGGGCTTCCACTGTATGTTGCAACCCGTCACCTCTGTGGCTTAAAACCTCCAACAGTGTTTGTGCCACCATGCATTAAAGAGGATGTGGAGAACCTATTTGACATTCACAGGGCTCTGAGTCAGATGGAACTGAACCTTGATTTAGTAGCTCTGGATGTGGGTATGTGCTTCTACTTTACCTAATAGCCTTTCATTAACAAGCATTCTTCTCTCTGATAGAGGATATGAACATATGAAATGACTTCAGGGGAAACCTATGAAATGCGGAATGACCTCGTTGTAAGGCCATTCAAAACTCACCATGTTATTCCCAGCCAGGTATGCATTGTGAGAACAAATTTGACCTACTTACAATTTTGTAAAATTTGACATGTTTCCTGGTTTGGTTCAGGGATATGTCATTTACAAGGTGAGAAATAAGCTGAATGTGGAGTACACTAATTTGAAAGGAAATCAGATCAAGGAGCTGAAGCTTTCTGGTGTTGAGGTGTGTGATCTGCCTTGCTAACGGCAAAGCTGTGACACTCTAAATGCCAAGGGACTTTACAGTGATGTGTTGTGTTTCTGAGAACCGTATCCAGTTTTCATCTCTTAAAATTCTTTAACCTTGGTGTTTCTTATTTTTAGATTACAGACACTACCTTGTCCCCTGAGGTGGCCTTTACAGGAGACACTATGTCTGACTTTATACTTGATCCAAGAAATGAAGATGTCTTGAGAGCTAAAGTCCTTATAACCGAGGTAACATTGTCTTCTCTCTTTATGATCATATTTTCTTAGTTCTCTCTCTTTCTCTCTCTCTCGGGTTGCAATTCGCACCTTGCCTGTTTGCGGATAGCTGAAAGAAAGTTCTCTGTGCGTGAAATTATGAGGAGCCAAAACAGCACTATCTTGAGGTTTTTACCACTATTTGTATCATGTAGAATGTGATCTGGGAAATAATCCCAAACATAAATTTCAAGAAGGCTTTCTTCTTGATTCTTTTTAATTGATAGTGCTATTTTTTTGTACTAAAATGAAGTGGGCCATGATGGTGCGTCATCCAGTTTTGTCTTTAGTAGAACATTTCCCCGATGTGGTAAATGAGGAAGGGTTGTTGCATCTTCAAGGGTTGGTGTGGGTAAAGAAAATTGGCTGAAAAGTTGTCTGGCCTTTCACATTCTCGGTACATTCTATGATGCTCATGCACATCTTGGTATTTAGAATGGTTTCTTCTTGTCAATGCATGCATTCTAATAGCCCAACGTATGTTCTGCAAAAGCATCGGCATTTGTCACCACCATGATGTTATAGATAGTGGTACTGCCATGATCTTGTAATGAGAATGGTTCTAAATTAGGAACATGGTTAAGGTCATGTCCCCTATCTAATTAGGTGACTTGCCAGTTGTGTGATTCACCGAGGTATTGTATGCTAACCTGGTTGTTTTTAGGTTGAGGTTCATTAATATCTCATAAAGTTCTGTCCCTTGACCATATCATGAGGTGACCTACCAGTTGTGTGGTTCACTGAGCTATTGATTTACCACCTTGCTTTCCCACTCCTTTGTAGATGAATATGCTCGAGTTGGACCTTTGTATCCAACATTTCCGCAAGTTTGCAAAAAATGGGTAACAAACTAACAATCTATGAAACTTTATTTGAAGTTAATGGTCCTTGGAACCTCTTGCGACCTGGCCATCTCTTTAAAGGAGATCGGCAATGTCTATAGCATCCATGACTCAAAATGGATTAAAGTTGGCCACCTTGAAAATGTGATCCTCCATGGAAAATATGAAATCATTGCCATGCTTTATCTTTGGTAACCCTAGGACAAAATCTATGGAAATTCCTTGCCATGGTGCTTTGCCCACTCCAGGCATGTGTAAACTTGTCTTTTGCACAGGGCCTCTGTTTGCTATGTTGTGAGACAAATTAGGCTACATCCTGTTGGAGGTATGGTCGTCAATACTTCTTTCCATTGTGGTCGATGTCTTTTTTTATACCAAAATTGATGCAGGACAGACCCATGGTCCCCCATGGGTCGACCCACCAAAGGGCCTAGTCCACCTATCTTAGTCTCCTTAGAGTTTTATTTACTTATTTATGTTTTAAAATGTATTTAGGTGCATGTTTTAATTACTGTTGCAAAAATCGGCCTAGTCGGCGCCTAGGCGCTAGTCGGCGGTCACCGCCTAGGCAGCGCCTAGGCGCTCGGCGGGGATTAATCGGACTAGGAGGGGATTAATCAGGCTAGGCGGGGATTAATCGGGAATTAATCTCTAGTCCATGCCCACCGCCTAGCGTCCGCCTAGCGATTTTTACAACATTGGTTTTAATCCTGGCCATCATTGCATTTGGATGGTCCTGATTAGTTTTAAGGTTAGTCTTTTCTCTATTTAAACATTGTAATGCCTCATTTGGCTTGAGACTGGATTAAGAAAAAAAAAAATGTTGAGTGCACTTTGCTCTCTTCTTCTAACCTGCGATGGGAGATCTTCTTCTCGCCCGTGAAGGGGAGTTTGTTGAGAAGCCAATTTTCTGGTTTGAAGCCTGACCTATCCCTCCGCCCTCCATCTCTAGTCCCTCTGTCTCCACCCGCCTCGCGTCTTGTACCCAGCTCCACATCAATTGGTATCGGAGCCGAAGATCAATCCATCCGGTTTCGATCATCGGCAATCTATCATCCCTTATTTCGATCATCGGAAATCCATCATCGACATTACCATCACCATTCGGTACTATCAGAACCCATATTTGGCATAACCAGAACCAGTGCTAGCTCCTTCACTCCCATCATCACCATATCGCCAAACCCCTCCACCCAAAAATCCTTCCCTACCAAGATCCAATCCCTTCGTGAAACCCTCCACTGCCAAGATCCATCCCAGATCTATTCCCCAAACCCCTAAACTCTAGTGTCTGAACGGCCATAATCCATCATCCCATCATCCAAACCCTACACCCAACTCTGATTCAAACCCAGTCCCATTGTTCACACCATCCCCAACTCAGACCACTTGTCCGATCACAACCCATCCCTACTGAGCCCTTTGAGCTTGCTCCCCCCTCCACCAAAAGCCACCTTACGTCAACCCTACCCACTGTCCAGAACCACAACACAGCCGAGCCCCTTTCCAATACCCCATCCCAGCAAGAGAGAGAGAAAAAAAAAAGACAGATCGAGAGAGCAGAGAAAAGAAGAAGTCCAGTGTACCTGGCACCGGACCACTACAGTCAAACCGCCACTACGATGCCCTCGACCTCTATCATCGTCGTCATGCCCATCTCCATCACCTTCGACCACCAGCAACCCACCAGCCAACACCAACGCCTTCGTCCCCGCCAAACGCCATCATCTTCGTCGGGCCGGCAGCACTGTCGCCGAGCAATCGATGTCATCACCAGCGTATCCCATCGCCGTCGCTTCCATCATCCCTTTTAATCAGCCTGATTTCTGCCATTGTTTGGGCTGGTTTTCAACTCATTTAAAAGAAAATCCAGGTTGAGTTTAACCTGTTTATAGAAAACAGTTTTGGGTTTATTTTAATCCTTTAGAAACTAGTTTTTGAGTTGATTTTTAACCCATTCAGAGAAACCAGTTTTGGGTCAAAGCTTAACCTATTTTTATGGACATAAATTAGGCTTGGTTTTCAGCCCATTTGCAACATATATATGGATAATTTCTTTGGACCAAATCAGCCTGTATGGTTGGAAAGTTTGGATTTTGGGCCTTTGCATTGTGGAATGGAAGATTGAGTAAAGATCCAATCCAATGGATATCAAGGAGGGCAGATTTCCTATGTGATACGAATCCGAATCTCCAATTTTTTTAGAGGATGATAGATGTGGATTTGTTTAGGAGAATTATGCCTGTTTGTTTGGGTGGATTCAAGCTTAGGTTGTTTGTTTGGGTAAATTCAATTGAATCTAACCAGTTGGTTGTGGGGTTTTGGGATTAGCAAACCAGTTTGCAACCCCGTCATGGATTGGTGTTGTAAACTGTGAGACCCAATTTGTAGGCTGACTAGTTTTTGTTTTTTTGCTTGTAGATGACCTGTATCTTGAGTAACGGCTGGATTAGGTATTATAAAGTTTGGAACACGCATAGTAGGAACTGTTTAAGACTTGTGTTCAACATTTGGTTGCTATGTTGCTGCCATTCATTGTGAGATAACTGGATGTAAGGAGCTTCATTAATTTTTTTTCTGATAGAAATATGACCCCAGATATTTGCACACCAGACTGATTATACTGGTGTGAGGATCATTGGTATGAGTTGTAAATGTGCCCTTGAGCTGTCCTCTACTGTCCCATTTGGTAAGTCATAGCTCGGCATGCTTTTGTCATGACGGCACTTCAGATTAACTTAGGTTTCTTTGTTCATTCCCTAGGGAATTCCAGAATATCAATTTTTCCATTTCGCAGAGGTGTTTCGAAGATGCTTCTTACATAGTATCTTTGTGGCTGAGTGCAAAATGGGATGGGTCGTATGAAGTTACAATTTCTTGCAACCATTTGTGACTAACTAATCATACTTTTTTATGGAGAAGTCTTGAAGAGCAAATCCTTCTAACATGAGGATTTGAGTCTTAGTTGAGTGGAGGGCAGAAACCGTATGTACAAGGATCTGAATCTCCTGTTTAATGGCTTGCCATGTTTCCATATACATGAGAATTTGAAGGAGTGTGGAAGCCTTTTGGAGCAAGGATCCGAATCTCCATTTACTGAAGTTGTAGGGAAGATAAAGATGATGCAATGAAGTTGACATACATTTGGTAGGAGGGCGGAAACCTTTTATTAAATAAGGATCCGAATCCCCATTGAAACGGTCAATAAGTTGTGATTGGGAAGATGTGGTGATGAAGATGTAGTGTAGAAGATGATGTTGTGGTTGGGAGGGCGGATCCCTTCTTAAACAAGGGTCCGAATCTCCTTTCAAAGTTGTGGTGTAAGAGATGAAATAGAGATGGGGTGAGTGTGATGGAGTGAAGAAGGAGATCTGTGTGAAAAGGAAAGTGGAGAAGATGAAGCAAGAGATAAATAATTATTATTTTTTATCCTTGTATACTTCTCTGTCTTTTCCTTTTCTCTTTCTCTTTTCCCCATTTCTTTTCTTCTCCTCTTTTCTCCCTCTATTCTTTCTCCTCTCTGTTAGAATGCACTCGAAAACCTGCTCATTCCTCTCCTCACCTTTTTATTGCCTTTTTTTGAGTGGTTATAAGAACTGTCATGCCGTGCAGAGTGAGTGGGGAGTCGGTGTGGCAGTTTCAAAACTCCCACAATGAGCTTCTACTTTGAATGTGTCTTATGGCCTTTTTTATTTAATCAATTTGTGGGACCCACATTTGAACTTTGAAGAAACAAAATACATTTGTGGGGAATCGAAACCAGCCCAATCGGCTGGCCGACCTTAGTTCTGGCCTGCATCACAAGTTTTGATTCAGCACAAAGTTCGTGTAGATGTGATGCATAAGTAAAATGGCCTTAACTTTGAGAAACTGAAATGTGAGCCCAAGTCCTGAGTGAAGGAACCCTCGAATATCTCCTTGGAAGCGCTTTCTAGTCCTTGCGACTAATGCTCAATTATATTCCCCCATTGAATCTGGACAAAAAGAAAAAGAAAAGGAAACAGAAAAAGGAAGTAGCACCAAATGAAATGCCGATTACTAGGATCAATTCCAACTTTAAAAAAACACCTTTCTAAGTAAATTGTGGAATAGAGGAGGAAGAAGAAAAATCTTAAAATTTAATGATGAAACCCAATTCCTTAAATCTGAGACCTAAACTGTAAAACTCAACGCAAAATCCTGAGACCTAAACCCAAATGAAGCAACTCTTATTCTGACGGTTTCTTTGAAAGATAATAAAGAAACCAAAATAGACAGGTATGGATGCTTTGGCTGGTATCTTCTGGTAACATGGAGTTCCCTGGTTAATTGTGGGATTGGGTCTGGCTGCATGCCCTCTCACGTTGTGAGCATGGGTATAAGGCTTTGTGAGTCTTTTGTTGACACGCATCTCCTTAGGTGGTGCATAAAGGTGAAACCTAATATATGTCAGAGAGTTTCCTATCAATGGAGAAGGAAAGAGACTGTTGCCACTGATTACTAGTAGTAGCACTAACTAAGAAAGCTCTCAACTGCTTGCTTGCAACTAAGATTTTTACTTTTCATCTTTTATGAGTGACAGGCAACTTTCTTAGATGAGGAGCTGGACATCAAGCATGCACGACAGCTTGGTCATATGCATTTGTTCGAGGTATGGACTACGGACATGTTGCCACTGATTTTTGTGGTAGTTTGGGATCTATATTCCCCGGGTACCATTTAGTCAATGCCATGCACCATACAAACTGTTGATTGGCACACTTTTGTAATGGGGAGGACTGCTTAATTAGTGGAGATGTCATTGGTAGTAACTGACTTTTGAGGCAGTGTTTAGACTGTAGTATCCATTAAGTGCCATTCAGTCAATGATGTCCATCTCCAAACTGTTGATTGGTGCACTTTGGTAATGAAGCGGGACCATCCTTGGGTTGGTCATAATAGCACAAAAATCCATTTTTGGATGGGCAAGGAACAAAGTGTGCAACAGTCTTTGAAAAATGACTATAGATCAATCATTAGGAAAAGCCAATTGCTGCAGTTGTTTATCATCACTGTCCATAAAGTGGATCATGGCTTCTTGAGATTGATCTTCACGTTCCCAATCTTTTAGTTATTGGGCGAACCTCATGGACTAAATTGTACTTGAAGCTTGAACTCCACTGGTCATTGGATCTGGTCTTTCTCTGGCATATTTTGTGCTCACAAAATATCTATGGGTAGTGTCATTTTCTTCTCGTGTGGTCATCATAAATGTTTCTGGAGTTTAGAATGCATGTGGCTCCTTTCCTTTCTGAGAACTGAGAAGATTCTTTCCTGGTTTTCCAGACTTTGAATATAATTTCTAAAAGATCAGGAAAAAAAATCTCATCTCCTTTAAATAATCAAGGAATTAGACATTGTTAAGGTTTACATAAGTTCTGTTTACTTTTGAGCGCACTGCACTGCTTTTACTGGAATCGTGAAGATTTTAATATAGAGACCATTTCTTTTGGAAGTTGATGACACTCTTGAATTTTTTTATAGATTCTAGAGCATGCTGAGAGGATCCATAATAAAGCTATGTTGCTCACGCATTTTTCATCACGTTACAAGCTGGAGGTGACAACTCTGTTTTACGCTTGGTGAAAACCAATGGTGTTAAATCTTTTTAGATTATCTTGCTTTTTATGTCTATTAAGGTATTAATGTTTATGTTTTCTTAAACGGGGCACATCTGTACATGATCCAACCATTAATCTTTTAGGCCCTAACATGGATGAGTTAGAGGCTGAAAACTGTTGGGAAAATAAGAGTGCGGCGTGGAATTTGGCCTGCTTCTCCCATTCCCCACCACCCCACCACTCATCTGTTCGTTTTTCAAAAAAATTATGATTTGTTGGGGGGGGTTGGGGGGGGGCTCTTGCTGGATGAATGGTTTGTATCTTATAGGTGTGTTTAGTGCGAAGTTAGTACTAACAGTGTAGTCTGTGTCCTCTTTCTTCTTTGTTTACTATCTATCATTATCTTAGAATGGATATTTTACACTGTTACAGGATATCCGGCAAGCTGTAGCAATGCTGCAAACGAAATTATCAACGAAGGTGGTAGCTCTCACAAAAGGCTTTAAATCAATGTACAAATAAAAGATGTTCTTCCCCATCTCTTATTTTATTTTATTTTATTAATGATCTTTCCTCCTATACAAATTTATATGTGGATATTTTAAGAAAATCGTATTATTTGCAGATAATGCATATAATTTGGCCATTTCAAAGACTATAATTTGTAGCCTAAATTTAACAAAATATAAGAAAATATGATTCACGAAAAAAACGTTGACACAACATGCCCACAAACTTTATTGCATGCTTAAGGGGGAGAAAAAGAAGAAACTTTACTGTACTCGAAAATGTTGGTTTGCAACTTTTTCATATTGTCCATTTTTTAGTTTTTGGTAAAATGTGTAAGAAGCATGGTACCTGCTACATAACAAACATGCAAACAAAATATTTATAGGTTTAAAATATTAATAGCTTTCTTTTTCACTTATTACAATATTGGTATTTATGTACTTTGCAACTTTTGTTGTTTGGTAGTTTTTGTAGATTTTAACGGATTATTACTTTTAAGTGTTTGGGAATCGCAAAATATCACAACATATTATAACATTATGTGTTTTTCTATTCATAAATGTGAAAATGGAAGCATAATGAACGTATAATTTAGGATGAAAATTCATAAACACATCAAGTTTAATTACTCTCGAAGACTAATAACATGGTGACAACGATCTTTCCATATTCCATATACAATGTGTTTTCGTAGTACATTCCACATCAATCATCATTGCCCTGCACTCTAGTAATCAACTTGTGCATTAAAATCATCCCCATCTTAATCAAGTCCATTTGCAAGTTGATAATCATATTCCTCATATCCAGTCTTCACCATCACTCTCAATTTGAATAAATGACAACTTTTGTCGTATTGTCAGACAAATGATAAGATGCGTTCTTTAAAATTGGAAATCGTCTTTTTACTACTACAAAAACTCGCTCAATCGCACTCCATAATGATGAATGTCAAGGTTGAAAAGTTCTTTAGCATCAAAATGACTTCCATTTTGATGTGCAAATTCTCTTAGGCAATAACGTATTCCTCAAAATGATGCAATGTTGCTTGTAGTATTTCCATATCTTGCAACAATGAGATAATATTTTCCTGCATGCAATTAAAATTTTCAATGAGACAAATAGTTCGACAGAATTTATATGATTTTTTTTTCTGTAAAATATACCGGTATTCACCTCTTGGAACATGAAATCCAGATCTTTTTACGAGAAGTAAAATAGTGGAATCAACTGTAAAGCCCTTTACAATCCGCTTGCACATGGTCAAAATTCATATCAAAGGCTCATGCTGTCATTACTTTATGACATCCCTCCTTGTTTTTATCTCGATAAGGAGCTTGACGATCAACAATAATGAGTGTGTGACATCAATTGCACAAATAATGTCCTACATTAAATTTAATATTTAAAAGATGTTTACCAATAGATGAAACTAAATAGAAATGTAGCAAAATTACCAGAAAGTGTGTGACATCAATTGCACCAATACAATCCTATCTTAAATTTAATATTTAAAAGATGTTTACCAATTGATGAAACTAAATAGAAGGGGAAGGAGAGAGACAGCAGGGGGAGGTGGTCACCTGGCGGAGGTGGGTGGACGAGGGGGGGGTGGGGGTGGGGGTTTTAGGAGTCCCATAGATGGACACTGAGCAACTTCGGATGTGCATATAGCCGCTCCCGTTTGAAAATTGTCTAACATTACTATTTATATCCTGAAAGGGCCTTGGATGCCCTCAAAATTAATTTTGACTTAATCTCAGCAGACGAAAATAAGCCAAAACTGCTATCAATGCCTTAAAACAGGTCATGCTTCCCTAATGATTAGTTTTTTTTTTTCACATTTGTTGACTTTATTTTTTTCACTGTTAAGAAAACTGGGCTAAGTTAGGGTTGTGAAACGGGCCGGGGCAAGCAAAAGCATGCAGCTCCAGCTCCTGCCAAGCTTGTGATTAAGGTACCCAAATTACATATGATTATATATTATAGTGGGGCTTTCAGTTTAATTTTGACTTCGACTTTCCAATTTTGAGATCATCAAACCCTATATCACCTGTTATTTTATGTAATAACAAAAGGCTTTCAATTCAATTTTGGCCGCTGCCTTTCTGTCTTGATGCTCATCGGACTCCACGGGCACCGATTTGCTAGTATATTATTGTCTATTAATATATAACTAGCACCAAACGCCCGTGCTAAGCCCGGGCCAAAAGTAAAAATATATTAGAAATTTAAGAATTATTTTAATATATTATTAAGATAAAATAAGTCTAAAAAGAAAGAAATTTATTATCTTTGAATATTAGAATCTTTTAACATGTGACGAAAATAAATATAAAATAAAAAGTAAACTTACATAACATAATGCCCTCTTGAATTTAAAGGCATTGACCATTACACAAGTATGAATGTGTGTATATAGGGGTAGCTCTCCTAAGCTAAATCTTAGGTTAAGGTAAGCTCAAGTTTCTGGAGGGGCCCACCTGGCGACCCACATGGGGGTGGTGATGTGGGGATTTCAAGGACTCACTGGGACCATTCTCTTTGCAAAAAAAAAGTCTCAACCGTGGTTTCTACCATTTCCATATAGCCCCAAAAGTTTAATAGTCAACAATCCATTCGGATAAGTACACAGTCGATCCAACGGTCTAGTAAATCTGGATCTGACCAAAAGCTAGCAGACATGTACAATTTATGGAGGTCGTGTGTTTGGTCTATTTGGATGGACCAAGGGTGGGGCCCGCAAGCGTAAGCTTATAGAATTAAATGGAGAGGTATGGTGCCCGGGCTAAAAAAATATAATGAAATATGTGATTCTTTTCTGAGATATTATCGAAAAAGAACAAATTTTATAGAAATAAATAAGTAGTTTATATTTATTATATATATAACTTTAATAAAAAAGAAAAAATAACTTGGTTGGGTCACATGATGTAACATCTAACGGTGAGCCTCATATCCTAATTCCTTCAAGGTGTGTCCAATTGGACAATGGGACCTTGCTGATGTGTCATTCCGAGGATCCTTAGTGGGGTCACATGATGTAACATCTAAAGAAATGCCCATATCCAAATATCTAAAGGTGTGTCCAATTGAATATTTGGTCAGTAGGCCGTTGTTGATGTGGTGTTCTAAGGAGCATTGGTGGGGTCACATGACTTGAAAGAAATATCCCACGGTATTATCAACTTCTTGGTAGAAGTAGAGAAAGGATATGTGTGATAAGGATGGAAGAAGTTGTTTAGAGAAATTGTAGGAGATATCATAAAGATGTGAGTTTGTTATCTTTATAAAAAAATTTGAATGAAATGGAGAGATTTAGGGAGGTGATTTGGAAAAGATAATTGAAATGGAGATTTAGGAAGGAGATTTATTTTAAATGAGTGTGGTGGCTCACTTTTTCTTATATATTTCTTTAAAATGAGAGACTTTTTAGGGATGACGTGACACCCCTCACAGCCCACCTCTCACACCCAAAGCTCTATTTGATTTTATAAGTATTTTTCTGAAAGGAGAGACTTTTTAGGGATGATGAGCCCGGGCCAAAAGTAAAAATATACTAGAAATTTAAGAATTATTTTAAAATATTATTAAGATAAAATAAGTCTAAAAGAAAGAAATTTATTATCTTTGAATATTAAAATCTTTTAACATGTGATGAAACTAAATATAAAATGATAAGTAAACTTACATAACATAATGCACTCTTATATTTAAAGGCATTGACCATTATATAAGTATGAATGCGTGTCTATATAGGGGCAGCTCTCCTAAGCTAAAGCTTAGATTAAGGTAGCTCAAGTTTGTGGTGGGGCCCACATGGCGACTCACATGGGGGTGGTGATATGGGGATTTCAAGAACTCACTGGGACCCTTCTCTTTGCAAAAAATTAGTCTCAACCGTGGTTTCTACAATCTCCATCTAGCCCTAAAAGTTTAATGGTCAACAATCCATTCGGATTAGCACACAGTCGATCTAACGATCCAGTAAATCCAGATCTGATCAAAAGCTAGTGGACATGTACAACTTCTGGAGGTCGTGTATTTGGTTTATTTGGATGGACCAAGGGTAGGCCCCACAAGCGTAAACTTACAGAATTTAATGGAGAGGTATGGTGCCCGGGCTCAAAAAATATAATGAAATATGTAATTCTTTTCTGAGATATTATCGGAAAAGAACAAATTTTATAGAAAAAAATAAGTAGTTTATATTTATTATATATATATAACTTTAATAAAAAAGAAAAAATAACTTTGTGGGGTCACATGATGTAACATCTAACGGTGAGCCTCATATTCTAATTCCTTCAAGGTGTGTCCAATTGGACAGTGGGACCTTGCTGATGTGTCATTCCGAGGATCCTTAGTGGAGTCACATGATGTAACATCTAAAGATATGCCCATATCCAAATGTCTAAAGGTGTGTCCAATTGAATATTTGGTCAGTAGGCCCTTCTTGATGTGGTGTTCCAAGGAGCATTGGTGGGGTCACATCTTATCCTAGTTCATTAAGTTGCATCATGATGTGTTTACAGGAGAACTTGTTTGTCTGGTCTTTAACTTCTTGGTAGAAGTGGAGAAATGATAGGTATGATAAAGATGGAAGAAGTTGTTTAGAGAAATTGTAGGAGATATCATAAAGATGTGAGTTTGTTAACTTTATAAAAAGTTTTGAATGAAATGGAGAGATTTAGGGAGCTGATTTGGAATTGATAATTGAAATGGAGATTTAGGGAGGAGATTTGTTTTAGATGAGTGTGGTGACCAACTTTTTCTTATATATTTCTTTGAAAGGAGAGACTTTTTAGGGACGACGACGTGGCACCCCTCACAGCCCACCTCTCACACCCAAAGCACCCAAAGTTCTATGTGATTTTATAAGTATTTTTCTAAGAGGAGAGACTTTTTAGGGATGACGTGGCACTCCTCACAGCCCACTTCTCCCTTTGCTTTAATATATATACTAGTGGAGTAGGCCTGCGCCCAACGCAGGCCATGATAAAAAGTAAATAATATTTTAATTAGAGATATTTATAGTTTTTAAATAAATTATAAATAAAAATTAATATATAAGTGATAATACAAACACATTTAAAACTGAACTTAAAAAATCAAGGTAAAAAATAAGTAAAATGACCTAATTGAATCATCTTCTATTGATTGTGATTGGACTAAAACTGTAACATTGAGTAATAGAAATCGAATGAAAAATAAAGTGAAAGAAATTTATGGATCGTCACAAAAAGCCCAATGCAAAACGCAACTTCTTTTAAAAGAAAATTATAATTTCACGTTAAAACATTTACTAAAAAGAATACAAAAGAAAAGAAGTACAATAACAAAAAAAATTCATACCTGTACTACTTGAATCTGACCACAATAAAAGGGAGAAAATTACAAAAAAGAACTACGATAAAAAAGATCTATAAAAAAATACAAAAGAAAAGAAATCATACCACTTCGTGAATAAAATCTTATTTCCCAATGTGGAATAACATCCATGTCTCTTTGCTTTTTTTTTTCGAGAATAAAAGAGAACTTAATCTCTTGTAGATCAAGATCATTAAAATAAAAAGTTCAAAAACCCATGAATCTATTAAAGAATTATTTTTTTAAAGAAAACATAATGACCTTGTAGATGAAGTAAGTCTAGGTGATGGATCAGCAAGATATAGATTGATGGGCTTATATTATTAGTTTGCGGGTTGCACAAATCAAGGGTTAGTTTCAATGGGTGGGTCAATAGGTGGGTTGGATAAGTTCAGCAAAAAGTTTTAGAACGTGCCACGTGTCGCTCCCCCACGAACTGCCACCCTAAATTTTAGGTTTATTCACTAAAAAGTTTCTAGGTCCATCACAAATGCTTTAGGATGATTTTGTACTTTGGTGGGCACAAGATATACACGGAATCGATATGAAGAAAATATGTAGACGGAATTCATATGAGATTTTTATGGGCCCTCATGAAAGGTCTCAATATTAAAATGCATTGCATTGCTGGGGTACCCTATCAGAAAAATACTGGAATGGGTCCAAGATGTGAACCCTTAAATGCACATTATCAATCGACTTGGATGTATTTTGATGCATATAAATTTTGGGGGCCCCTAGTAAATTGGCTATGATCATCCAATCAAGGTGATTAGGCCATATGTGCATAGTGGGGCACTCTCATCAATTCATTGTACACTTCTAGTGGAGGTGGATCTTGCAATGCACTGTGTAATGGAGCCCATTTATGGATTTTCTGACTCTCATACATGATTGGGGGCCCCTAGTAAATTGGCTATAATCATCCAATCAAGGTGATGTTTAGGCCATATGTGCACAGTGGGGCACTCTCATCATTGTACACTTCTCGTGGAGGTGGATCTTGCAATGCACTGTGTAATGGGGCCCATTTATAGATTTTCTGACTCATTAAAAAACGGTTTCATGGAGAGACTTTAGAGAGATTTTAGGGAGGAGAAAACGTATATGTAGAGGGAGAGATTTTAGGGATGAGAGATTTTAGTGGATGTGTGTGTAGAGGGAGAGATTTTAGGGTATAGAAGGGCAATTCCGAAATAAAGGGATGCAAAAAGTTTTAGGACACGCCACGTGTCGCTCTTCGGAATTATAAAAAGTAAATAATATTTTAATTAGGGTATTTACAATTTTTAAATAAATTATAATTAAAAATTAATATATAATTCATAATACGAACTCATTAAAAATTGAACTTCAAAAATTAAGGTAATAAAATAAATAAAATGATCTAATTGAATCATCTTTTATTGATTGTGATTGGACTAAAACTGTAACATTGAGTAATAGAAATCGAATGAAAAATAAAGTGAAAGAAATTTATGGATCGTCACAAAAAGCCCAATGCAAAACGCAACTTCTTTTAAAAGAAAATTATAATTTCACGTTAAAACATTTACTAAAAAGAATACAAAAGAAAAGAAGTACAATAACAAAAAAAATTCATACCTGTACTACTTGAATCTGACCACAATAAAAGGGAGAAAATTACAAAAAAGAACTACGATAAAAAAGATCTATAAAAAAATACAAAAGAAAAGAAATCATACCACTTCGTGAATAAAATCTTATTTCCCAATGTGGAATAACATCCATGTCTCTTTGCTTTTTTTTTTTTTCGAGAATAAAAGATCCAATGGCTCGTAACAAAACGGTTAAATGATAATGAAAATAGAATAGAGAAAAATCAAAGGGAAAAGGGCAAGTACAAAATTTGACTTCACACGTGTTGTACTCACACCTGCACAATAACACATATATAACATAATACCCTGAGTTATAATTTATACCCAAAGACCCCAAGCATCAATCCCTAGCTAGGCATGTCTGTAATACTCAACTTGGCGATCAGGTGCCCTTAACATACTTAGGAGAATGAAAGTAAATTCAGGACATGCACGTCACATGATTGAAGCTAGCTGACCAATCCAAAGGGAGACTTGTGGATGAATTCTTCAGGATCATCTTAACCATAGCGAGGGTCCAAGTCCAACGTCAGATCACAAGGATGGATTATGTATGCAAGGAGGGCTGAGATTTTAGGGCATATGGATGGATAGATTTTAGGAGATAAGTTTGGGATAGAAATATAGAATGAGAGATTTTAGGAGATAAGTTTGGGATAGAAATGTAGAAAGAGAGATTTTATGAGAAATAATTAAAAAGAGAGAAGGGCGATTCCGGAATGTGGTATGGCAAAAAGCCTGAGAATGCGCCACGTGTCGCTCCCCCACGAAAAACCTGCTGTCTTTTATTATATAAACTAGCGCTTCAGGGCCCACGTCCAACGCTGGCCTTTAATTCATGGAAGGAAAACCCAGTTTAAATTGAAAGTAGACACCTAGTAAACATACAAACTACATTTAATACATGGGTTGTGCAGAACAAAAAGGGATTAATATGTGATCATTACAAATTTAAAATGGAAAAATAAAGGAAGATAGAAAAGTTAAATTACAAAGTTTGATCTCATATAATATTAACCCGATTCGAAGTTTGACCATTTCATTGTTAGAGCTATAAGCTAGTAGACCAACCAATTTATTTTTTTCACTGGTAAAAAGCATGAAATGAAAATTTTAAAAATATACAATAAAAAAGATACAACAAATGAAATTAGAAAAGATTATTAAAAGCAATTCATGCCTGATTGTGGATGTTTATCATAGGACCCACCAAACGAATCAAGGGAAAACTACACTCGCAGGAACATAGTATGTGGGTTTAGTTTTATCCTATTTTTTCAGACTGTTAGATATAAAAAGTCTTATGCATGGTCAATCTAACACAAATACTATTATTAAATGCAATTGATGCCTGATTATGGATGCTCTACCATAGGGCATATCCGGTACATACAAATTGTATTTACAATTAAGCATGAAATTCAGCTCGACTCATAGTAGAGCTCAAATAAATCTCTGCTCTGGTTCGCCTTCTTATGCTTGGTCTGGGGTGTGGGCATGAGGGTATGGGGATGTACAAGGGACCTAAACTCACCCACCCACACAGTGTCTATCATTACACAGTATGGTTCTATATATTTTCCAAAAAAGTTCAATAGAAGTGAACTATATTTATATAAATTTTACCTAAATTTATCTTTTTCTTTAAAGTAAGTCAATGTGAAAAAAGGACCTCTATGATAAAAGAAACTGTACCACATTCCTAATCACTTGACATGAGCTTTCTTTTGAAACCTACATTGTCTTCTTATGACACATGACAGACTAATGATCCATGGGTCAACCAACGTTTGGGCCCAACCCATATTCAGTTTTTATTTTACCTTATTTAGACTTGTTTATTTTAGTGACGTATGTTTTAAGTATGGATGTTTTAATTAATAATATTAATAAAAAAGGAATGAATGTAAAAAATAAATAGAAAAAATGAAAAATAGAAATCTAAATAAACCGGCCTCTTCATCAAATGATAATAATAAAAATAGAAGTACATGATAAAATAAATAATATTAATAAAAAATCAATGAATGTAAAAAATAAACTAAAAATTATAAAAATATAAATCTAAATAAACCGGCCTCTTCATCAAAATATAATAATAAAAATAAAACTACATGATAAAAAATAAATAATACTAATAAAAAAGGAATGAATATAAAAAATAAATAGAAAAAAATAAAGAAATAGAAATCTAAATAAACCATCCTCATCATCAAAATATAATAATAAAAACAGAACTACATGATAAAAATAAATAATACTAATAAAGAAGGAATGAATGTAAAAAATAAACAGAAAAAATAAAAAAACATAAATCTAAATAAACCGGCCTCTTCATCAAAATATAATAATAAAAATGGAAGTACATGATAAAAATAAATAATATTAATAAAGAAGGAATGAATGTAAAAAATAAACAGGAAAAAATTAAAAACATAAATCTCAATCAAGAAATTTAAATAAAATAAACAGAATAAATAAAAAAATAGAAATCTAAATAAATCGCCTTGTCATCAAAATATAATAATAAAAATAGACCTACATGATAAAAAAAATAATACTAATAAAGAAGGAATGAATGTAAAAAAAAATAAAAAAATAAAAAAATCTAAATCTAAATAAACCAGCCTCTTCATCAAAATATAATAATAAAAATGGAACTACATGATAAAAATAAATAATATTAATAAAGAAGGAATGAATGTAAAAAACTAAACAATAAAAATAAAAACAGAAATCTCAATCAAGGAAATTTAAATAATTCTGAAACTCCTGTTTTTTATCTTCTCTCCTAATTTTTCTCCCCTTATTTCTCTCCTCTCTACCAATGTCAACATCCCTAGTTTATCTCCATTTTTTTCTCCCTTCCCTATTTTAATGGCCCACTATTAAATGATCACTAAAAAGGCTTAAATTAGTTTTTCTTTCCTTATTTCTCTCCTCTCTACCAACATCCACATCCCTAGTTTATCTCCATTTTTTCCCATCCCTATTTTAATGGGCCCACTATTAAATAATCACTAAAAAGGCCTAAATTTTTTAAATAATATTAATAAAAAGGAATGAATGTAAAAAATAAACAGAATAAATAAAAAATAGAAATCTAAATAACCCGGCCTCTTCATCAAAGAATAATAATATTAAAACTACATGACAATAATAAATAATATTAATAAAAAATGAATGAATGTAAAAAATAAACAAAAAAAATTAAAAAAATGAAAACCTATATAAATCGTCCTCATCATCAAAATATAATAATAAAAATAAAACGACATGATAAAAATAAATAATACTAATAAAGAAGGAATGAATGTAAAAAATAAACAGAAAAAATCATACACTCAAACTTATTAATTAGAAAATCATACACACCCACTTTGTTGGGTCCTAGCCAGTAGTTGGTATTTACAACGACATGGCTTATTTTTAGCCCAGTAGTAGAGCTCTTAAAACCAATAACAGCTTGACGATGATCATGATTGTTAAAGCTTTCTAGGATATGCTCAAACAGGGCGTTGCAAAATTTTCAAACTTTTGGAGAGACTCTTGCCGATAGTCTTATGTATATGGAAAGGAGCCTCTCAATCCTATAGGAGATGTCTCTCAAAAAATCATATCAGTGGAGTAGTACTAACAAAGAGAAGATGATGCAATAAGGGTAGTGACATGAGGCACTGAAGGAACTAAAATACACAAGTAAACCAAAAGACAAGAAAGAGTAGAACTTATTGCGTTAGACAATTCATTCAGCCTGTTATGTTACAGTATATATCTAGAGGGAAAAAAAGTAGTGATAGTTTGTGGAAACTATAGCAGAAACAATGGCCAATTTCAGAAGCTGTTTGGTTGGCTGGTTGTGGTGGAAAACGATGGTGCATGTGAGGTTGAAGTGCAGGGTGTAGCAGGTGGGTGTAGGTGAGAGAGAGAGAAGAAGGGAAGGATGAGGGAGGTCCTGGTGTACAGGTGGGTGCACGGGTTTGGGGTGTGTAGCGAGAGTGCAGCAGGGAGGGTGGAAAGTGAGGAGGAGGTGATGGGCGCCTGCACAATGGGTTGGGCAGGGTGTGGGAGAGAAAGGGATGATGGAGAGCAGAGAAAGGAAAAGAGGAAAGGAGGAAGGAAAGAGAGGGAGAAGGAGGAGGAGCGGGGGCAGCAGGCTGTTGTAGGTGAGATGGAGTGGGGGTTGTAGGGAGGGTGGAAAGTGAGGAAGAGGTGATGGGCGCCTGCACAGTGGGCTGGGCAGGGCGTGGGAGAGAAAGGGAGGATGGAGTGCAGAGAAAGGAGAAGAGGAAAGGAGGAAGGAAAGAGAGGGAGAAGGAGGAGGAGTGGGGGCAGCAGGCTATTGTGGGTGAGATGGAGTGGGGGTTACAGGGAGGGTAGAAAGTGAGGAGGAGGTGATAAGCGCCTACACAGTGGACCCAAATAATAAAAGCAATGTGCGGGTTGCAAAAGAGAGGGAGAGAAGAAAGAAGAGGAAAGGAAGAAAGAAAAAAGAAAAGAAGGAAGAGTTGGAGCAGAACTTCATGACAGAACCCAGTTCTGTGTTGAGTGAGGAGGTGCAGGGTGAGCGTGGGAGGAAGAAGAAGAAGATGGGGAAGGAGAGAAGATGATGCATGAGCAGGCGCAGGTGGAAGTGTAGGTGGAAGTGCAGGGAAGAAGGAAAAGAAGAAGAGTGGGTGCAGGTGGGTGCAGAGAAGAAAGAAAAGAAGAAGAAGGTGGGTGCGGGTGGGTGTAGGAAAGAAGAAGAGAAGATGATGCAAAAGTAGGCGCATGTGGAAGTGCAGGTAGGTGTCCCATGGTTTTGTCTGAGTTGGGTTAGTGAGATGAGGGGTGATGATACGATGGGGATGAAGATGACGTAGGGGGCTGTTGTGGTGGTATTGGTTTGATGAAGATGGGTCCTGCAGGTGAGATGATTGGTGAGGTGGAGGTGTACCAGGTGCTGTGTGCAGGGGACTTATGGGATCGAGAGGGAGGTGAGGCTAAGTGAAGAGATGGTGAGGCCGAAGGGATGTGCAGGGGGTGCGTGGATTGCAAGAAGGGGGGAGAAAATAAAGGAGAGAAGGAAGAGAGAGATAGTGTGTGCAGAGAGAATGCAGCGGTGAGTGTAGGGTGTGGGTGCAGTACAGGATAGAGAGGAAGAGCAGCACAGTGGGTAGTTGTGAGGGAGAGAAGAAGAAGAAGAAGGGACGGCGAGGCGCCTTTGCAGTGGGTTGTGTAGGGCGTGTATAGTGTGAGTGCAACCGCTGGGGAAAATGGCTGTGCATGTGGTGATGAAGGTGCAGTAGGAGGAAGAAGAAGAAGAAGAAGAAGAGAAGAAAAAGGAAAGAAAGAAGAAGAAAGAGAGGGTGGTTCGAGTGGAGTGCAGTGAAGATGGGGGAAGAGAAAATAAGGAGAAGAAAGAAAAAGTGCAGTGTGTTGTGCAGGTGGTGAGAGATTGGTGCGGTGAAGGTGTACCAAGTGCAGGAAGGAGAGAAAGAGGAGAAGGTGGCCAAAGGAAGAGAAGAAAAAAAAAACGAAAGAAACAAAAGGCGATGGGTTCAGGGGGTGCGCAAGAAGGTGTGCAGTGAACAAGGAGAAGGAAGGAGAGAAAAAAGAGAAAGAAAGAGGATGATGGTGGCAGCAGTGAAGATGCAGTGGTGAGGGAGGAAGGAGAAAAGAAAAGAGAAAGAGAGGAAGAGAGAGATAGTGTGGTGATGTGCAATGGCAGCGTGGTGCACAGGGAGGAGAAGAAGGAGGGGTACCTGGCGCAGGGGGAGAGGTCCAGCGGAGATGAAGCCGATGGAGGGCGGAGAGAGATGGGTTGTGGGGCTGCTGCGTGCGTGCAGGGGCTGTTGTGTGAGGCTGTTGCGTGCGTCAGGTGGTGGAGAGAGATGAGGGAGATGGGCCTGTGACGATGAAAGGGAGAGGATGATGATGATGGTGGAGTGAGGGGAGATGCAATGGAGAGAGAGATATCAGGGGGGTGATGGATGGTTGATGGAGGATGGTCGTTGAGAGGGAGAGCCTGGGAGATGGGATTGCTCCAGAGTTTAGCGCATATCCCCGGGATAGAGACGAGGGAGAGGGTGATGGGAGGATTCTTCGCATGGTTTTTTTTGTTTAGATAGGGATTGAGAGTTAGAGATAGAGAGGGTGAGAGAGACGTCAGGAGGAATGGGAGTCGTTCCCAGATATGTAGGACTCTATCTCCCTTATCTGGGCGACGGGCCATGCAACCTGGGCCAGGTCGGGTCACACTTGATGGGTTTGATGGGAAATAAAATTAAAGGAGGGAAGGGCAATTTCGGAACATGGGAGCGCAAAAAGTCCGAGGGTGCGCCACGTGTCCTCCTCCCAGAAAGCCTCCCTCCGCCACGTGTCGCTCCCCCGCGAAAACCCTGCTGCTTTAATATATATAATATGTACTATTAATAAAATACGAACACTTTTATCTTTTTTTGTGACTTAGGCTAAAAAAATAAGTCCAATACCAACAACTAGCCAACATGATGACAGGCATGGCCCGAAGCCGACTATAGATTGTGCCACTGAAACCTACCTGAGATGGCATTAGAGCAAGCCAATTAAAGGCTGCTCTTTAGATCATCAGTAGCATTAAAGGGGACTTTTTTTTTTTAATTTTTTTGAAGGAGTCGTTCTGGTGCTAACAGTTCTCACGAATTCAACGGCTAACTTTTTTGTGGGGCCCACTGTAGATCCCATCTAATAATGGGACTCGAAAGATGGAAAGATCCATGAGACCATCTGCTAATATCAAGTTTGAACATAATCCCATTCTCCTATCCCCTTCGTATGCCCCCCACATGCCCCCCACAAGTCCAATTCGTTTGCATGGGTGTCAAACCCCTGGAGGCATGTGGCCATGGAGGGTTGTGGTATTGCATGGTTTGTAATGGGTGATAGGTGGGCCCCACCCATAATTGGCATAGTTGCCACCTGAATGAATTTTGACCCAACTGTGGAAAGTTTTCCCGCCATATCTTTCAAACTCCCAGTTCCATTTCCAATGATGAGATAGATACTATACATGCTTTCGACGGTTCCCGCGTTCGTCTTCGATGGTCGAGTCAAGTCTACCTGTAAAATCCAACTCAGTCTCTCTCTTCAGTCCTCTCTTGTCTAAAAACTCGAACATTTTTAATCCCATGGGGGTACTGGTAGTGGTGGAGGCGCCACATTCTATCGACCATACGCTTCTTCATCTTCACTCCTCTGAAACCATTTCCTTAATCTTTACCGTTTGAGGGCAGTGGTGTGAGCGGTTGGAAAAGCAAAACCATAGGGGTCTGCAGTGGGCCCCACATGGTTTTTCTCATGGGGACAGGTCCGTCGGTTCACATGGGGAGAGTATCTTTTTATTACACTAAAGTTTACATATGCATGTTATTGAGAAAATTTTAAATAAGAACATAAGTTATTATCTTATTTAAAAAAAAGACACAAGTTTCAGTTTTTTTTTTTGAATTAGTCCTTAAGCCTTCCAGTAAGTTTTCAATTAAGGATGTTCGAGAATTTAAAGATATTTTTTACAACCTTTTGTCTCAATTTTTAAAAATACCTAAATTACCTTTAACTTAAAAAGGCATGACATGATTCTAGCAGCCACTATATGCAACCAATCGCCGTGGGGGCGTTGGTTGTCCTCGATCACCTCGAGTAAGCCGTTGAAGAAAGGGAGAAGAATATAGCAGAACCGAAAGAGGATTTTATTTCAATGAAGGATAATATGGGTAGTTTAAAAATTTTGAAGGAAAAATCCGTCGAAAAATAGCTTTAAATGGACAGATGTCTTTAATTAAAAACTTCTTGGAAGACTTAGGGACTAATTTGAATAGTTTAAAAACTTGTGTCCTTTTTTAAAATAAGGTAAAACTTAAGGCCTTATTTAAAATTTCCCCACATAGTATTATGCGTTAATCTCATCTCCATCATGGAGATTTTTTCCATTTATGCGATATTTGCATTAATATTATAAGGAAGATTTTCAAATAAGGTATTAAGTTTTTGCCCTTATTTTTAAAAAATGACTTATGTTTCAAAACTTTTCAAACGAGGGCCTAAGTTTTTCCTAAAAGTTTTAATTGAGGACATCCGGCTATTTAAAGGTACATACTTTCAGTAATTTTTTTCATCAACTTTTTTAAAAATGCCCAAATCACCCTTTGATTTAAAGTCGGTTCATGCTTCTGGGTTGTCAGTCGATCGTGGTGAGGACACCTATTACCTTTAATCGTTGTAAGGACGTCGGTGAAGGAAAGGAGGAGGAGAAGAAAAAAGTAAAGAAGAGTTTTGATAACACACATTCTCCAAAATTGCCAGGCCACCTCCTCCCATGCAGGGCCGGCCCTGAAGGGGGGCCGGAAGTGCGCTCGCCTCGGGCCCATTTTTCAAGGGGCCCAAAAACGAGATTGACGAGATTCACTGGAAAATAAAATTAATATTAAAATTATTAGATGAGTATGCTCAATTTTAATTTTTCATAATTAGAAAATTTTAATTTTTCATAATTGGCCCACTGAAAAAATTTGATGCTCAGTTTACTATTACACAATTCCTTGTCCAACGCAATTTTATTTTTTTCTTAATTAGGCCCACTAAAAAATGTGTAATGTTATATGCAAAATTAACTGATTTTGATTTATCATAATTGGACCCACTTAAAATTCTGATGGCCAGTTAGCATTTAGCTTTGTTACAAAAGTCCATGGCCCACCCTGAATGCAACAATATTACTCTTGATTTAATTTGAAATTAAAATAAAAAGTTTATGAAACCTTATAGCCTTAGATTTATTTTTTTGAGCTTTTGTGGGCCTCATAATCAACATCTGAACCTTTAATCCATTTAATCATCTGAACCTTTTGCAAATTACAAGTATTTATCTTGTAAAAGAACTATTGAATTATTACAACTTACAAGTATTTGTCTTGTTTATACATTATAGCCTTTTATTTTGAATGTTTATATATTGAAGTTTGAATTTATATGCTTTACATGTTAAGTTTTTAGTTAATTTTGACATGTTAGATATTTGTTGAAAAATGAATAAGGTCATCACTAAATTTATATATATATATAGATGCCTAATTTTTACTCTGCCTTGGGCCCTGAAAAATTCAGAACCGGCCCTGCTCCCACGTAACAAAAAAAAAAGGCTAAGTAAACCTCAACAAAGGGCAACACCACATATCATTCTTGGTTTCGACATCTAGGAAGATTAATTCATTCATGTCATCCTATTGTACATTTTTCTATGAGTGCAGATCACGTGGTTATACAAAAGGTCATCATCGCCATGGTTGAATTTGGAACGTAGGAAACTCAATCTTTGTTTCGATTTCTACTATGTCACAAGGAAGAAGAAAGCGATAAATTGGAGAGGGAACTCGAGGTGAAGGATTTGAAAGACCGGATGCAGTCATCTCGGGCAAGCCAACTCAATCAACTGTCAAAAGAGTTTGGGCTCGACCGAAATCGGTGGGAATTGAGTCCAGAGAGCATTCTTGAAGGTTCCCGTTTAGAATCACATGTCATTCATCCTGATAATGGGTAAGCTCCTCTCAGTCTCTCTTCTTAAATTTCTCCTTTTTTCTTTTGGTATCCCAGGTAAGGGGCTGGGACCCTTGAGATTTGCACAAGCAAAGTGATGGGAACTTGCATATAACTCACAAAAGTAAGTCATGGGAATTTGCACAGCTCACATATGGCAGGTGCCACGCCCCCATAAGTGAAACCTGGGTTATGCGTGAGATTAGGCTAATTAAAATTTTTTCAACAATAAATAAAGATAACATCACTCAGCCCCAATCTTGTCCCAAATGGATTGAAAACCGCTGTGAGGTGTAAACATTTCTCAAATATAAATAACAATAACAGAAGCTTAATACAAGCAAGTGGTATCTCAAAATGTATAGTTAAGAGCAATATGGAAATATATAATTAAAGTTCAAGTTGTAATAGTTAAACAAAAGTATTAATTACAATGAAAGGCCACCTAAAACTTGGGCCTAACCAAAATAATAATCAAAGGAAACCCCAAAGATGAATCTAGCCATGTAAACATGAAGGCTCCCGAGTACGGGGTCTATACGGCTATACAGCGCCGTCCGTGCAATAGTCTATGAAGTCATCAGGCTAATCCGCCTGAATTGCTTTCGTTGTCTCCTCCTCGTAAAGGACGGGCTCGGTACCTATGCACCAAGAGTAGTATCATCATACACGACGATTGGCAAGTAATATATATAAATCAATAAGATATGCAATACGAATGAGAGTAGACAAGAGACATAATCATATAAAATGCATAGCATTCTGATCGTAAGAAATGCATAGCATTCGAATCATAATCAATCTAACATAAACATCTAACAAGATAGGCGGTCCACCTCAGTTGGTAGTAGAGAGAGTTTTGATCCCACCAGGGTGTCAAGAAAAATGACTCATAAGAAAATGTTGGTCAAAGCACGAATTTGTCCTTAGAACACTAGTTAGAATTAATAAAGGTTCAAGCTCAATGGTTGCAAGAAACATATAACTGAATAATGGCACTTAAGATGACATTTGTTGTCACGTCCCCCGAAACTGATTAAAGAATAAACCGGATCCGGAGAGTGAAATTTAGGACTAATTAAAATTTTTATCCTTTAGGCCCACGGATCGTAAGTCCGCGGTGAGGATATAATATTTCAAGCCTCCTGTAACACAATAATTGTTGAGTTCATACGACTCTAGGCATCAGGAATATCGACAGTGAATAATACTTCTCATTAAATATTAAAGTTACAAGAATGGATAAACAAAACTAATCAATTTAGTTAATTTATTACAATGGCCACCCAATAACCAAGGAGTCAATGGAATAAGGTTCAACGAGAGAAATAAATGAAAGAATATAATCTAGTGGAATCCCATGTAATCTCTCTTGTGCCAGATGTGACGACGCTACTCGACGTCATCGGCACGCCACTCGCGTTCCTCCTCTACTGGTTGGAGATCCTCTGGGATCTCCTCACCGGCCTGCTCCTCGTAGTAGTAGTACTCACCTGAGGAGTCTGCACACCAAGGAATAGAGTCAACGACATGTTGAGCAATAAATAAGCAAAGCATAATAAACATGCATGTATTAAAGTAGAGTAATGACAAGTATATAATCATGAGATTACAAGAATAACAAGGCTAGGCATAAAGCGAAAATAATAATCAATAAAAACAATAAAAGAAATCCTAGTAATCATCTAGTAATAACCACTATCCATGCAATGCAAAATAAGAAATAAGAGGGAGATTCCGAGGATGTCCAAGTTACCTCCCGGGGTACCAGTAACAATCCAAGCAAGACTATTGATACGAAAGTCCGGCTCCAGTGGGATCCAAGCCTGGGAATAGCAGCACAGTCCAAGCCCGCTCCCAACTATTCAACACCATTGACGCCGTCCAATGCCGACTGCCCACCCTGACGACCGAATAACCGGCCCGTCATTAATACCCCAAACTGCAGATAGCTATGATATGCAAATAATAACGTAGTGGTATTGACACAAGAATAGACAAGACAAGCAAGTTTGGCTAGCTCAATGTACAAGACACGAGTATAGGGATTATCTCATTCAAGACAATACAAGACAAGTACAACACATGATAATCCCTTTCCATGCTAGCCAGTCATGTTTATCAAGACATAACACAGGTTCCTAAGGCGAATTCTAAGTCAGATCCAAGTCCTAAATCCTGCAAGGATTTATGTTTCATAATTAATTAAGTATGTTATGCCAAGAGAATGTGCAACGAATATAAATGACGGATACAAGTTACAAGTCAAAGAGGAATTACAATCCAATCCTAGGCAAGTGGTGTCATTCCTGTATTCCACAAGTGCTAACAGAGTGCGTGTGGAATTTGGATCGACGATACTCTTAGGGAAATCCCTTGGTGTACAATCATGTTAAGTATCAGACGATTCAGTTCCATATGTATTCGGTTATTAAATGTAATATATGAATACATAGACAACCCAATCGAATTCACACCAAGCCACGTATTTCGATTTCAATCCATTTAGTAGTCATGTGATAGTAGGTTAGTGGTTTCTAGTTTCTAAGTCCCAAACCTAGGTTACAGTCATAATCCAAAACAAAACAAGGCAAAATGGCAATTTCGGTTAACCCCTCGGAATTCATCAGTTCGGTTAACCAAACATGGAAATTCGGCTAACCGAACTCAGAAGAGTTGAAAACCAGCTCTCTGGAATTCTGACCAACAATGGGTTTTCCGCTGACTGAACTCCCTGATTTCGGCTAACCAAAATCTGACGAGAGCCTAACCAACGTTCACTAGAGACTAATAAATAGCTCTCTGGTTTTCTGACCGAATTGGGGTTTCAGTTGACCGACACAGAGTTCGGCTAACCGAACTCCTGTTTTGGCTAACCGACAGTGCGGGATCAATGCAATTTTAGGCCATTTCTGAAACTCTTCCGCCCCAATTCATCCCCCTGCATTTTCAAGCCTTTCTAAAGGCTACCACCTACATAAAATAGAGCCTCCTGCTCTCCCAACAATCCATTCCATTCCATTGAATCAAATAAACAATTCTAAACAACCAAATATCATCAATTTATCCATTTCAATCTAATTTTTTCAAAAAACTAACCTAGCTTATAATTTCCAATTAAAATCAGAATAGGCTTGGAATTAAGGGAAATCTATCAAGAATCATAGCCAATCAAATGAAAACAAACATACATGCTTAAAAAAATACAATGCAGATCTACTTGCCTCGAACAAGAAGAAGATTGAAAATGAGTAAAATTCAAGGAGAAGCCTTTCTATTATGAAATCCCAAATCTAACTCGACAAAACGCAATCTAGGAAGCCAAAAAGAAGAAAGGAAGGAAAAAGATAAAGATCGGACCTAATCTAACCAAAGAGAAGATAAAATGAAAATATGAGATTAAGAGAAATCTTACCAAATTGGTACCGGAAAAAAGAGGGGATCGAGAGGACGAAGTCTAGCGGTTCAGATCGCGAAGCTGATCTCTCCGGGCTAGAGTCCTGGGCTTGAGAAGAGAAGAGGAAGAAGAAAGGAGGCTGTAGTTGCTTCTTAGTTACAGAGAACGAATGAAAATTAGGGCTAATCCCTGTTTAAGAAGAAGGGAGGGAGAAAATGACTAAGTTGCCCTTTAAGTGGGTCTGGTGAAAGAATAGACCACTTGAAGGGTTTCTAATTGTCGGATCGCGACGAGTCAAGAGACAAAAGTGATCCTCGCGACGAAACCTTTCCAACGAACCCAAAATCACGGCGTTTGGAATATATTTTGGAAAAACACTCAATTTTTCCTAAATTGCAAACTACCCCCCTGCTATGATCAAACGAGCTCGGAAACACACAAAACTTCGCAGACACTATTCTAGTGCTAAAAGAAACTCGCTCATGATCTAAACCCACTTAAATACCTAAAATATAATTAATTATAATAATAACAAATTAAACGGATCAGAGTTTGATATTGGGCCCAACTGACCCAATAAGGTCACAGACCTTACATTTGTCAATTCTTAAATAGACTAATAGGTTTTGAATTTTATAGCAGGATTACATTCCAAGTTAAAGCAACTCAGCAGAATGAAATCTCAGGAAATAACATGAATAGTATTCATGTGGTTAATCTCGTATTTATCTCATGATAACCTTAAACCTCCAATTTTGATAATGCATCTAGTTAAACCTCCATTTTTCCTATGCATATACTACATATTTTTATTTATTTCTTTATTTATGATTTTTTTCTTCTATCGGTTTGATGAAAGCAAATTTTTAATTTGTATGGATATATTGTTTAGATTTCTCTGTTAAGAAGACTAGATATGGACAAGACTTGGACCGGTATGATTTTAAGTATGATAATCATAGTGGGCTGCACGGAAACTCAGTGACCCTTAATTAATGATTACAATGGCTTTTCATTGCCTTCCTTATGATTACAAACAGAGGTCTGTATCACACTGCTGTAACGGTATTCTCACTCATCTCATCAATATTTATTTTGTAATTTTCTTTTCTCTTAGATTGTTATTTATTCAATTTGTTGCAAGATTGTTTTTGAAAATAACTATTGTTTTTGAAAATAACTACTACTATTTTTTCTCCTCAAGATAGACAACTCGCAATCCTTTTAGGATAATCAATAGAAGTATAGAACAGAGAAAATACATAGGGAAGAAATGCTTGTATACCTGGAACACATTTAGCCCTGAAGCTGGCCCAAATTATCCTGTTTGTGTTCGATTGAATACTCCCCCAAGTTGATACGTCTGCTGTGTGCTCAAGCCCTGAGTATTTGCTATCCCATTTGCAAAGTTCCCAATTGTAGGAGGTGCATTGATGTTGTGAACAGGTCCTGAATGCATCGGATTCATGCCCATCACTTGTGATTGTGGCATTGGTGGAATCATCTGATTTGCTGAACCTTGCATCCAGGGGCGGAGCCACAGGGCCCCCCCAGGCTTTGGAAAAATCCTTTAAGTTGATCAAAATGCCCCCCTCCCCAAGATTTTTTTTCAATCCAGCCAGCCCCCCCTCAATCCAGCCTGGCCCCCCCTCAATCCAACGTCATTTCATTTGGTCATTTTTCAAAAACCTCTTCAGCCCCTTTTCCAAAACCCTATTTCCATTTGGGATTTGGCCATTTCTCCCTTTTCCAAAACCCAATCCGGCAGTCCCTAAACGAAGAAGAAGAAGAAGAAGAAGAAGAAGCGGCTGGGCAGTGGGCCTCACACTGCCTTGCCTTCCCCCTCTCCCAGCCGCACAGACGGCACAGTTGCCTTCCCCCTTTCCCAGCCACAGCCGCCCACAGCACTGCAGCAGCCATCACCCAGCAGTGCCTCCGCCGCCGGCGGCCTGCCACCGCCAGGTACACCCAGTCACCCACCTTCCGGTCCTTCCTCCCTATAGCTATATTGGTGTTTTTTGCTATTGCTTTTGGGTGGAAAGGCAAAAAATTTCTATTGGTTGTGATTACTGATTCACTGCATTTGTCAAAGCTCAATCACTTGTATGTGCATTATGTATTTTGTCATTTTAACCTTCTCATAGAAAACTATCGAAGGGATCGTCTTCTGTAGTAATTCTCTGACGGCACAAACCTGTGCTTGTGTGTTTTACACTTTTTATATCCACATTTGGCAGCAATGTGGTCACACAGTTTACGATATGAATTGTATGATTTATTCACCATGTCATGGTTTTTACGATTCATGATTTTTGGACGGTAACTTTAAAGCTCGATATCTGCAAATCCCATTTTTTATGATTTTAATTTGGAATGCCTTTAATTCGTTCTAATACTATACATACATTACCCACATTTTTAGAGTTGCAAAAAGTTTCACAAACCCTCAAAACTTCCTACCATTTGTAGAACATATAATAAAATGGTTTTGTTGTGTTGTTTTTGCAAGCCCATGAATCAGTAGCTATACTGGCCTAACACTGAATGTGATGAATTTCATCCTCCCAATCCATAATGCTTCCTTCACAGTTCACACCAGTGTGTCCCTTTAGAAGTTCCTCTGTCCCTTTTCATGAAAATAAAACATCCATCTCAAGCATGATGCCATTTGTTAAAACATTTTGAACTCTAGTGATATTGTCAAAGTGCCAGATCTTTGAAATGGGGTGGACACAAACAGTCAGAAAAGGGATTCTCCAAGCCTCTAGCATTAAGAGCAAACTGACTTACCATTTACCAATGATTCAATAGCTCCTATTATGTATCACTAGATTGGGAAAAAAACTAACTAAACTTTTTGTTGAATAGTGGTGCCGACTTTTTACTGATTTGAGATTATTTGATTTTGGACATATAATAAATATGTTTTTTATTTGATTTATAGACGGGAAAGTCATCTACAATTGATGGATTTTTTAAAAGAAAAAATCCTCAAAACTTAGAAGCCTATGCATCATTGCCGACCTCTAATGTTGAGAATCCAATTTCTGAAGATCGTCCTACAAAATCACAAAGAACTGAAATCAATGAAGTTGATATTAGTTCATTAGAGCGTGATCCAGGATTGCGTCCACAGATATGGGATTATGATATTAATCGGCGTGATGAAATTCGACGGAAGTACATTAAGATTGGTCCATACCAACCTATGCTTTCAAAGTATCCGAAACCTGGATCAATAACTCATCTTCGTAGCTTTCAACATTCATGGTTCAAGCTATTTCCTTCATGGTTGGAATATTCCCCAGAGAAAGATGCTATTTTTTGTCTACCATGCTATCTTTTTAATAAGCAAACTGGGCTTGCTTCGCAAAATGCATTCACTCTTACTGGATTTAAGAATTGGAAGAAAGTTAAAGATGGAAAAAATTGTGCTTTATTGAGTCATGTGGGGAAGGATCCTAACTCTCCTCATAAAGTTGCCGAGAGATCATGTGAAGACTTGATGAATCAATCTCAACACATACAGAAAGTGCTTGACAAATTCACGTCGGAAGAAATTGCAAACAATCGACTATGGCTTATGGCTTCAATTGATGCAGTCCGATGGCTTACATTTCAAGGTTGGGCTTTTAGAGGCCACGATGAAAGTCAAAGTTCAATCAATCGTGGAAATTATATTGAAATGTTGAATTTGTTGAGTTCTTATAACGAGAAAGTTGCAAGAGTTGTGTTAGATAAAGCTCCAAAAAATGCTTCTTACACATCACCAATGATCCAAAAAGAAATTTTACATATTTTTTTAACCAAGGTGAAGAAGATAATTCGTGAGGAAATTGGTGATGCAAAATTTTGTATACTTGTTGATGAAGCTCGTGATGAGTCAAAGAAGGAGCAAATGGCTATAATTTTGAGATTTGTCGACAAAGATGGCTTTGTGCGGGAGCGTTTTTTTGGGCTTGTTCATGTCTCCAACACTGCATCATTGACCTTAAAAAATGAGATATATGCTGTATTGTCTTATCATAATCTCGATGTTCAGAATATTCGAGGGCAGGGATACGATGGTGCAAGCAATATGCGGGGTGAGTGGAATGGATTACAAGCTTTGATTTTGAATGATTGTCCATATGCTTACTATGTCCATTGTTTAGCACATCGCTTGCAATTGGCATTAGTTGCAGCATCAAAAGAAGTTAATCCAATTTATCAATTTTTTACTAAATTGACTTCTATTGTCAATATTGTTGGCGCTTCATGCAAGTGTAATGATGAGTTAAAAGTTGCTCAAGCTGCTGAAATTGCACATTTGATTGCCATTGATGAGCTCGAGAGTGGGAGAGGACTTAATCAGATTGGTTCTTTACAACGGGCAGGAGATACTCGTTGGAGTTCTCACTTGAAATCAGTTTCTAGCTTGATAAAGATGTTTAGTCCAACATGTGCAGTTCTAATTAACATCATTGAGGACGGAACTACTTTTTCTCAACGAGGAGATGCGGACGCAGCTTACGAGGCAATGACTTCATTTGAATTTGTCTTCATCTTACATCTTATGAAAGAAATCATGGAGATCACTGAATTACTTTGTAAAGCTTTGCAATGTCAATCTCAAGACATTTTAAATGCCATGCATCTTGTTTCATCTACTAAAGCACTTATCCAAAAATTGAGAGATGTTGGGTGGGATGCTTTACTTACCAATGTGAAATCATTTTGTGAGGCACGCAATATAGATGTCCCAGATATGAATGCTCGTTATGTTGCGAGACGAGGTCGAGCCTGCCATCAACAAGATGAGTTTATAATTGAGCATCATTGTCGAATAGAAATTTTTTATGCTGCGATTGATTCTCAATTACAAGAATTAAATGGTCGGTTTAGTGAGCATGCAGTAGAGTTGCTTATTCTTAGCTCAGCTTTGGATCCTCGAAATGCACAAGAATCTTTCAGAAGCGATGATATTTGCAAGTTGGTAGACAATTTTTATCCTCAAGACTTCACAGAAAATGAGAAAATGCAATTGAGAATGCAACTTCACCATTATGAGTATAATGTAGTTCGACATTCAGACTTTCAAAAATTGTCAACTGTTTCTGATCTGTGTCAATGGTTGGTAAAGACTAGAAGATCAACAGTCTACCATCTTGTTTTTAGAGTGATTGAACTTGTGCTTACTCTTCCAGTTTCTACTGCAACTACTGAACGATCATTTTCAGCCATGAATATTGTCAAAACTAGGCTTCGCAGCAAAATGGAGGATGATTTTCTCTCTGACTCTTTGATTGTATACATTGAAAAAGAAATTGCTGAGAAGCTTAGCACAGAATCAATCATAGACGATTTTTGAGATTTGAAAGAACGTCGAGTTCCTTTTTGATAGATGATTCAGTTGAAATGTACTAAGAAACAATTATTTTACGACTTTTCTTTGCTTATATTTTGTTAAGGCTGAATATATACTGGTTTTAATTTTCATGTAAAATTTAGTCTTGAATCGTTATATATTTTTCATGCTTGAACTTACAACTATGTCAAAAGAAAATTTAAAAATATGATAGTTACAATAATTGGTGAAATAAAAATTTATTCAAGTTTTGGCCCCCCCCCCCCCCCCCCCCCAAGATGAAATCCTGGCTCCGCCCCTGCTTGCATCCCCTAAAAAACAGATAGTTTGTCGATTTTAAGTATGATTTTCCAAGTTAAAGCAACTTAGCAAAATGAAATCTCAGGATAGAGATTGTGTAACAAATATGGAATGGTTAGTGATTGACCCAATGATTTTCGAAATAGGAAATTTTTGATGTGTTAGTGATTGACCTAATGATGGGTGAAATTGTGGTGGATTGGAGAGATTTTTCCCAATCTGAGATTGGTTCCTAACAGGGGCATGGAAATGAAAATCCAGTGGAACATTTCTTCTTGTTTTTTATTCTATGATGTTCTTGAGTCATATTTCCACGTTCAAGTAATATTCAAAGTACTAATAAAAGGGAACTATGGCTGATAAAAGATAATCAACTTTTGTAGGTAGGCAACAAAGGCAGGCAACGTGTGGTAACTTATACATTACAACAACCAACCAGGTAAGGTCTTTGAAGTATTTTCATTTTTTTCTTATAGCCATGGCCTGTGTTTGTTCTTTAATCATTAATTTTGATTCATAAAAGTACTGATCTCTCTCTCATGTCATGATTACTTCAGATCTGGACTATCTTATAAATTTGTACATTCTTATATGAGGTTTTCTAAGATTATAAACATCTGTCATTTATGTTTATTTCCTAAACATCTGTAATTCCTGTGTATTTGGAGGTAAAAAGTCAAAAAGTATAATCCAAGTACTGCAATTTCAGTTCCTTGTGCAACCTCATGTACAAAATCCTAGTCATAAAGAAGTTAAGAAAAAGTGTAAGGAGATGCAAAGCTCATTGACCAATGTTCACTGACCTAACACATATCCAACAGAAGTAAAGAAGATCACTTGGTATCTTTCAAAAAAAGTTCTCTTGGTGACTTGACTGTGTGAAATAACCACTATGAGAATTTGGGTCATGGGTCATGGAGATAGATCATGCCCTTTCAGTTTTTTCTTTAACCACCTTAAATTAGAGGAATCATCTGAAATGATATAGTACCATGTACATTGCGGAGGTCAGGCATACTTTTATTTTGTGATGGTCGGCCATTCTCTTTATCTTAGTAAAAAGTAATTTATTTGTGTTTAATTGGGCCATTATTGAATGTCCATGAGGTGTTCATTATGTTGAAGTGGGCCATTATTGAATGTCCATGAGGTGTTCATTATGTTGAAGTGGGCCAACTTTAAAATATCCGAAAAATGTCTCTCCTCAAAGAATATATTAGCTATTGCAAAATTAAAATCCATAGCAAACTCAGAGATCTTCCCTCATTTCTCTTTCGTCTTTTACTAGCCGAAGAAAAATAACAATAAGAAACTTATAAATCATATATAACGACAAAAAGTGAACTTTGAAAATGGAATGAAAACCTTTAGAAACGACTGAAATAGTAGGTTGCTTGGTTGCTTGCGACTCTTTTGAGCTACTCTGTTTTTATTGTTAATTTTTTTTGGTTTTTTTTTTTTTTGTTAGGGCTTTCAGCATGAACATTCAATAACCATATTATAAGAAATATTAAACGAATGCATTGCAACAAAACCCAAAGAAATAAGCATAATAATGGAGACAACTTTCAAAGCATAAACTAAGAAAACCCACATTTGTTAAAATGTTAGTTGTTAAGGATAAACCATTATTATAGCTAAAAACTAATGAGTAGAATGCAATTTGGAAAAATAAGTTGGCAATCAAGAATTGCTTAAAAATGGAGCTCTTTCATCTCCCTAACTATGTGCATGGGTGAAGAGAACAGGAACAACACCCACAAAATATGCATATAGAAGGACCCAAAAGACTACTGAATCAAACATGACCTTGTGTTGAAAAAATGATTAAAATAAATAACCCATTTTCCTAATGAGTAGCAAGTAATTAACAAGAAATTCAAACCATTCAGGCTTATGGTTGCCAATGTCCCAAGCACATGGTATCCTTTTCAAATTCAGTGTTTAATTTAGCATTGGGCATGAATTACTATCTTAATGAAATCAATGCATTGGGTAAGTATTGCTTCTGCTGCTATATGAGTATGAAATCAATGCATGGCTTGTTGATCCTATTGTATGAGTTATGCAAGTCTTCCATTTTGTGAGATTTCACAAGAAGTTTAATGTAGTATTGATTACTTGTTGTATGAGTTATGGAACCAACATTTTTTGCTCCAAACTCGTGTTCTAATGTTAGATCTCAAAATCCTCTTGTGTAGGAAGTTTATTAAACTTGTATATGATGGTGTTTATTTTTTGTTTTATAGATTGGTTTTGGATTTTATCGTGCTGACTGCAGACTCTTAGGGATCTACCTTATTTATTTTGGTCACAGACATTTGTGGATGTTAGAATCTTTTGAAAATGATGAGGTAGTAATATTTGTATATTTTAGAGATTTGTGGGTTTATTTTGATTTATGGATGTCGGATATTTGGTTGTGGATATTATTTTGGAATTATTAATGAATCTATTTAAATTGGTTTGTGCATCAAGTTTGTTGGTTTGAACATGTATTAAGATTTTATTTGTGGTATATATACAGGGAAAAATACAAATATAATTTTTTTTTTTTTAAAAAAATAATATTTCCCGACGCACCAGTGTGCGTTGCAAAAAGAAAAAAAGTATTACAACATTTCTCGACGTGATATGTGCGTCGGCCTCCCAACGCATTAATAGTGTTGGCCATTACTGGGAATTCCCAACGCACTATGAGCATCGACCATTACCAGGAATTTCCAACGCACTACAGGCGTCGGCCATTACTATGAATTCCCAACGCACTGCCATCGTCGGCCATTATTATGAATTCCCTAGGCACTGCCAGTGTCAGCCACTACTAGGAACTCCCAACGCACTACCAGCGTCGGCGGTTATTTTGTTGATGCTGGTACTGCGTTGGCAAATATGATTTTCAAATTAGAAAAGTTGGACTTTTTGCCAACGCACATCTCTTTGCCGACGTATTGGATGACGCTGCAGTGCGTTGGTAATTGTACAAGGATCTGCCGACGCAGTTAAAATAGCGTTGGCTATGAATTTGGCTACACATAGTTGCCGACGCGGGGCCGACGCACTGAAATGTGTTGGGAAATCTTTTGCCGATGCAAAACCTACCTTTCCAGACATGGTAATTGCGTTGGCAAAACTGTATTTTGTTGTAGTGATATTCATGGCTTCACCCACTGACTCTGATTCCAAAATTACCACTACCATCAATAGCTTCAAAACATCATTCATAAGGACTAAAGACAAACTTCTTCATTATTCAAAGTGAGTACAAAAGGTCATTTTCAAATCTAGGTAAAATAGCAGCTTCAGTTGAAACGCCCTTTGATCCAACTGTAAAAAAAAAACAATAAATTAGACCATACTTATTAGATAATAGCCTCCCAAAAAGAACAAAGATATTTTTTCACTTAAATGTTTACAATTAATAATCAAATCACAACGGAAAACATGTCTTTAGAATTTTAGACTTTTATGCCTTATAAAAACGAACAACATAGGCCGGCAACGCCGCCGGTAAAAAAAAGTTTGGCTATGAAGGTTGATGGCCTACCAAGTGAAAAGGGTAGTCTAAAGAGGACGTGGATGGGGATTGTTGAAAGAGACCAGAAGAAGTATAACTTATATGAGAATCTGGCCCAAAATAGATTAGAATGGAGAAACAAACTTCGTGTAGCCAATCCAATATAGTTGAGGCAAGGCTTTAATGATGATGGTGCCACTTTAAAAAAAAAATACTACACCTGTCAAGGCTGCAATGTCTTTTGTTTCTTCCGTCTTATGCTTTTCCCATTGGCATTTTTTCATATGCTGAAATTTCCTTCAATTGATGAGATTTTCTAGTTTGCAGTCGGTTGAACATGGCTAAGTTGGCATTTAAATGCCCAAGAAGGTAATATCTGCACGATTTCCTCATGTCTGTATCCACCATCACCACATTTGCAATGGGATCAAAACCGTGAATCATACTACTTTCTACCTATAGCTTATAAAACTTGTATCTGTCACTATTATATCCCATCCTATTTTGAGGGCTTTATTAGCTTTGAGCCTTTTGACTCATAATCGAGCATGTTTTTTCATCAAAATCTTTCAACCATTTTTGAGATCTGGCGCCCTTGTCTCTCATGACGTTTGGGATAGATGAGATCATAGCGTACGTTTGGAAACTTTTGTGATAAGCTTTAACTTTCGCCTTAGTTTTTGTGATTGAAGGATTTTTGCTTCAAAATTACAAAACCATGTATTTTAGGATTCAAATTAATGCGCACTACAACAAGGATGGGTACGTAAGAGATTTTTTATACTGCGTGAGGGAAGAATCTCTTAAGAGAAAATGCTGTCGTGGTTTCTTAATAATACCTTTTATTTGAGTTAGAATGTTGAAACAAGGAAATATTATTTTGGCATATTTCCGAGCACCACCTATATAAAATTTTATTTTTTATTTTTTTCATTTCAAAGAAGCAATTGAGAGTGTGCAATTAGCTGATATCACATTTTATACTAGCAACAAAGGCACCAAAAAATAAAAATATATTAAAAATTATGTCTTTCTTTAAAATATTGCTAGAAAGAATAAATATAAAATAAAGAAATGTAATACTTGTCTAGATAAAGTATTTATTGAGATTAATTAATTTAGATAATGAGAGAAGCAATTCCTACGCACATGATGTAAAACACATGCTATTCATTATGACCATGGCTATTGGCACCACACTTTCTACTCTTCCCACCGCACTACAAGACAAAAAAAAAAAAATTTCCTAAACTACCCTTCCTCCCTCCTCCCTCTCTTCCCTTCCTCCTCCTCCCTCCTCCTTCCTCCTTCCTCCCTCTCCCAGCCTCCACCCTCATCCCCCTCCCCTCCCCCTCCCCCTCCCAGTCGCCGGCGGGGAGGGAGATCGGCCGGCAGCCGGCGGCGGAAGCCCCCGGCCGGCTGGCCTCCCTCCCCCTCTCTCCCTCTCCCTCTTTCTTCCTCTCTCCCTCTTCTTTCCCTCTTCTCCCTCTCTCCCTCCCTCTCCTTCCCTCCCTTACTTTCTTCTCCCTCCCCCTCCCCCTCCCCCTCCCCCTCCCAGTCGCCGGCCGGGGGGGGGAGATCGGGCTGCAGCAGGCGCTGCAGCAGGCGACCTGCTGCAGCAGCCCGATCTCCCCCCCCGGCCGGCGACTGGGAGGGGGAGGGGGAGGGGGAGGGAGAAGAAAGTAAGGGAGGGAAGGAGAGGGAGGGAGAGAGGGAGAAGAGGGAAAGAAGAGGGAGAGAGGAAGAAAGAGGGAGAGGGAGAGAGGGGGAGGGAGGCCAGCCGGCCGGGGCTCCCTCCCCGCCGGCGACTGGGGGGAGGGGAGGGGGAGGGAGAAGAAGAGTAGGGGAGGGAAGGAGAGGGAGGGAGAGAGGGAGAAGAGGGAAAGAAAGAGGGAGAGAGGGAAGAAGAGGGAGAGAGGGAGAAAGAGGGAGAGAGGGAAAGGGGGAGGGAGGCCAGCCGGCTGCCGGCCGGGGCTCCCTCCCCGCCGGCGACTGGGGGGGGGCGGGGGGGGGGGGAGAGGAGGGGTGGAGGCTGGGAGAGGAAGGGTGGGTTGAGGGAGGAGGAGGAGGAGGGAGAAGGAGGAGGAGGAGGAGGGAAAAAAGGGGGAGGGGTAGTTTAGGAAAATGTTTTTTTTTTTTTTTTTTCGCGGTGGGAAGAGAAGAAAGTGTGGTGCCAATAGCACCACTCATTCATTATTTCCTCTCTCTCTCTCTCTCTCTCTCTCTCTTTCATTTTTTGGATGATGACAAGTAGACTTTGTTTTATAAAATTTATATGCAATCTTTTTCGGTTTCCCACATGAAGCAACATATTCAACACTCCTAAGACCTCTTGTATTCATACCCATTTCTCAATGTTTATTCTATTTCCTTTTCTCTGTCATTTTTTATACATCTGAATCCACCACACAAAAGCATTGTTTCCTACAATTTCCAGATTATAAAAGGAGAAAAATGAAGTATTGCTTTTTTTTATAGGAAAATATGAAGTATTGTGAATATTGAATTAAGGCATATTCCACCAATATAATTACATTTGGATACATCTTGAACAAAGACGGCCCAAAACATTATCTAAAAGAAATAACCTTGCACATAGAATGAATTGGACCTTTGACTCAACTGTGCACTCTTTTAAATGGTGAAAGTCTTATGGGCCATTGATCAAGTTGTAATTAGGATGATAATCTAGGCTTCCATCACCATACACAATAGGTTGGGAGGGATCGGGTGAGGCCCAGTGGGTCTCACGGAGGAATGGTGCTCACCTTATCACTAGATGCTTAGCAAAAGGAACTATCTTTAAATTATAACTTTAATTTTCCAAGATAGTTTTTTAGGGATTTTACTAAAAATTTAACTTTAAGTGGCCACTGCACCAAAGAGGGAACTTTAGCCAGTAGTGTACCAAATATGGAATCCGTACAAAAAAAGGTAGCTTTTTTCACCATTTTTTTTTTGTCGCTATCGGTAACTTTAATTTCCCAAGATAATTTTTTCAGTATACCCCAATAAAAGCCCAAATTTAGAACTGCCCCAACATTTTCCCTAAACATAATACATCCCAAAAACAAAATTTGTGACAGTGGGCCTGACCCTAGTCTATGAATCCAAAGTCTTGACTCAACGCTGACCCAAACCAGTTTGGCCCAGCATTAAACCCTAAACCCTACAAAGCATTTGACCCCAATATATAAGCATATGCATATTCCCAACTCCTCTCCTCTTTCCTCTTTCCTCTTTCCTCTGTGTCGAGTCTCTCGGCACCACCTCTTAGCCGTCGCCTTTGTTCCTGTGTTTTCCTCTTCGTTTCTCGTCCCTTCTCTCTGTCGAGGCTCTTCCAACCTCCTGCATCACCCTCTCGATTGTTCAGGTAATGGGTTTTCCTTTCTTTCCTTTTTCCTCTTTTCTTCTCCCATTCTTTCCATATTTCATCAATCTCTTCGATCTCTGCTTCTTTCTTTCTTCATCTTCTTCTCATGTGTCTGTTTGGATGAGGAGAAAACCAGTGGAGAAAACTGCCCAAATACGAATATGGAAATGGAGTTGTTTTTCTCCACTTCCATTTTCTCATAATCCTAACAGAACCCACTTCAGTTCTGAGATCTGGGGTGGGCTTGTTTTTCCAATAGGAAAGGACCCACTTCCCCAAATGGCGAATAAAAAGGTTTTATTTAGATCAACGGGGTGCTAAAAATATCTACTTTTCGGTGTTTAGGGTTTTTTGTGTGGAGCTTGATAGCGATTAAAAATGCTTGTGCTATTCGAAACGCCAGCAGGCTTTGCCTTATTTAAGGTTTTGGATGAAGGGAAGTTATCAAAAGTTGAGGTAATGAGATTTCTGGGTCTTATCTGTTCTCCTTTTTGTTGTTATTTTTCTGTGGTTCTTGTTGTAGTTAGTTGTGTTTTGTCTCTGGGTTTTTCATGCTGATTGTGATTTCCAATTTCTAAATGGATCCATTTTTTAAATTTTGATTGAATTGAAAGGTTTCCTGTTGGCTTTGTATTTGTGCAGGATTTGTGGAAGGAGTTTTCTACATCTGAAAGTGCCAGACAGGTCCATTAATCATATTTACTATTCTGATTGTTGTATTTGGGATAACAATGGAGAGATTTGGAAACTTCTATAAAAGGGGGAGAAATATGCACACCTTCTGGAAGAAGATGCTGAGATTTAGTCTATGCCATGAAAGTTGGCATCTTTATAGATGTTTTCATGACTGGGAAGATGCAGAATAACACCCTTTATCTTGGGGCCCAAACTTTCTTCTCTTTCGCATCTTCCTTTCCTTTCCCATTGTGCATTTCTCTTCTTGACTATGGATATTATGTTTCTATTCTGTGTTGCATATTGTTTTGTCAATATCTCTTTCAAATGAACTAATTTCTTTTCTGTGTTGCATATTGTTTTGTCAATATCTCTTTCAAATGAACTAATTTTTCTATAATATTACATCAAATCAGGTAGTTAAGTTGAAAGCTTTTACTAAGTTTGAAAACACGTCAGAAGCCTTATCAGCAGCAACCCTTCTGATTGATAGTAAGCCCAGCAAGGGTCTACGCAATTTTCTCCGTGCTCACTGTGAAGGTGAAACATTGGCCGTGGCAGATTCAAAGCTTGGAAATGCAATTAAAGAAAAATTGGTTAGTCAATAGCTCTATCAAAATCCCATTTTTTTGTCAACTATATTTCATATGGATTTGTCACGATGCATTTCTTTCCTCCAGAAAATTGAATGTCTTCACAACAATGCTGTCATGGAGCTGATGAGGGGGGTCAGAAGTCAGTTAACTGAACTCATATCGGGTCTAGGTGCGCAAGATTTGGCTCCAATGAGCTTGGGGTTGTCACACAGCCTATCTAGATATAAACTAAAGTTCAGCCCTGACAAGGTGAACTCCCTTTCTTTTATGGCTGCTGACATTAGACTAGAAGCACTGTGTTCTATTGGCTTCATCTACCCCCTCTCCTTTTGAGAGTTGGTGCTCAAAGTTAAGATTTTTGAATCAGGAAAAAGAAGTAATTTAATCTAATCCATGAGCTAGGCACATATCATTTACTACACTTCTGTTATCTTTTGGGCAACTCAGCCTTCAGTTAGCTCCATTTGTCTTCCGATTAAGGTGGTGTTTGGCATCTCTACTTTACCCCTCTTATTCTCTTAAAACTGATTCAATCCGATTTTAGTTTGTTTGGAAAGTGTTTTTCCTGCATCCATTTCAAACCACCTTAAGAGGAATTGCCTCTGCTTGAAAAAACACCGGAAGCAGGCTCATTTGAAACAGACACAAAAGTCTGATGCGCATAGACGGTTCCGCTACAGTGAAACCTGATGGTCATTTTAGGCAGACCGGTTGTTTCAATTTTTTTAAAGTTTATGGGACCCAAAATCATGATCCAGACCGTTAGAAATATTTAGACGGTCAAACACGGCCACGTGTCCAAATTTCAGCCGTTGGATCTTCATATATATTGAGATATTTGCAAAATACTCCAGGCCCTTTGATCAACTTTTTTTACTTTTGTGGGCTCCATTCGTAAGATCTGAACCGTTTGTTCCCTTTGCAAAGTTTATCGTGACTATGCTGCCAAATTTTCGTACTTGATTCCTCATAGATCTCAAGAAATTTAAGAAACACCATGGACCATTGGTTTAAAAAATAATTGGTGGCTGAGTTTTGAAAGGGTCTGTAGGCAGTATGGTTTTTTATAGTTTTTAGAAGTTGTGGGACCATAAATCATGATCCAAGCCATTAGATATATTAAGAAGACCAGGCACGACTATGGGTCCAAATTCTAGCAGTTGGATCATTATGGATTGTGAGATATTGGCAAAAAAAGCCAGATATTTTAATCTTTTTTTTTTGAGTGCTGCTATTGGCACACAATTTTTTTCTTTTCCAACACAAGGAATTTGATTTTTTTTATTACATTTTTACCCCTTTATGAAATGACCAAAATATCCATTGCCCCTCTTTTCACACACAAGCTCATCTTCTTCCTCCCACCCATCTCTTCTTCCCTCCCACCCATCTCACTCCACTTTCCAAAAAAACTCAAAGGCAACTCATCTTTCTCCATTTTATGCTTTTTGGGCAACCCATCTTCCTCCATCTCCTTCATCTTTCATTCTTCTTATACTTTATCTTTTTTCATTCTATAACTAAAGGATTTCAAGTGCAATGAAGGAAGAAAACAATAATCAAATGGTGCATTTCAATCAGTTTTATGCCTCTTTTTTTAAAAAAATTTCTCGCCTGAAACGAGTTGCAGGTTCCCGATATGTTCGGTCTTTCAGGACCGAACATATTGCATATGTTCGGAAGTACAGGACCGGACAAAAGGCATTTGTTCGGTCCTGTACTTCCAAACATATGCAATATGTTCGGTCCTGAAAGACCGAACAGAGTCGCGATTTCTAATACCCTTGCGACGATGGATAAAACGCACCCAAATGCATGAAAAAACATTAACATTGTTTTTAAAAACTTACATTGAATGAGAATCTATCCCATAACAAGTTTCCATGAAAAAAAAGATAATCTAAGTTGGAAAAAATAGTAAAGAAGAGATGGGAAAGAAGAATAAATGGTGAAGGAAAATGGGAATGCCAGAGGATTATGGAGATGGTGGAGCGGACTGGTACGCCGGAGGAATGCCGGAGGAACGCCGTAGAAAATGGTGATTCTTGTGTGTGGGAAGAAAGGGATGAGGATGTGTGGGAAGAAAGAGGGAAATGGAGGGATGGGTAGTTTAGGAAATTTTATTGTGTGTGAAAAGAACTAATGTATTTTTTAAATTATAGGAATGTGTGTAGAGAGAATTTGTGTTTGAAAAGAAAATTTTGGTGTGCCAATAGCAGCACTCTTTTTTTTTTTTAAATCCATGGGCCCCAAATGCCAGATCCAAACCAGTAATTCTCTTTGTAAGACTAAACATGACTATGGCGTTAAATCTTAATACTTGATTCCTTATGCATCTTGGAATATTTATGAAAAACTTTCAACCATTGATTTAAAAAGATCTATTTCACTCAATTTTTTTATGTTATCAAACACACTATTTTTAAAACATCTATTTCAAATGGGGCCATTTGAAACAGATCTATTTCATGCAGATCTATTTCACGTGGATAAGATTTGGCAAACAGGGACTAAGTCTCTGTTTCTACTATTGCGATGGAGGACAAGTTTATAATACTTATCTTCAAAGTTCAACTTTCACCAGTACTTACCTCTGTATTTCTAGTTCTATAATCATCATTGTGAAATCCTGCTAAGTTGTGGGCAAGAAAATGTCAATGTTGTTGATGTCAAGTGGATTCTTCTTCTTCTTCTTTTATATATTTGTACCAACCATTTGTATATTACACTATGTTGCTCTAGCTCTCTTTGCTTCTGATGCTTTAACTTGTCTTTCTGTTCTCCTTAGGTGGACACAATGATTGTACAGGCCATTGGCTTGTTGGATGATCTTGACAAAGAGCTTAATACATATGCTATGAGGGTTCGTGAATGGTACGGCTGGCACTTCCCAGAACTTGCAAAGATTGTACAGGACAACATCCAGTATGCTAAGACAGTGAAGCTAATGGGTAACCGTGTCAATGCGGTGAACCTTGATTTCTCTGAGGTGGTGCCCGCGTTGATTCTTCGTAAGACAATACCAATCATTGTGTTTGTTTTTACTAATTTCGTTCATTTCCACAGATATTGTCAGAAGAGGCTGAGGCTGAGTTAAAAGAGGCAGCAGTAATATCCATGGGCACTGACGTCAGTGATCTTGATTTAGCAAATATTAGAGCCCTTTGTGACCAAGTGTTAGCTCTTTCTGAGTATAGAGCTCAGCTGTATGATTATCTAAGGAGCAGAATGAATACAATTGCTCCAAATTTGACTGCTCTTGTGGGAGAGCTTGTAGGAGCTCGCCTGATTGCCCATGGTGGCAGCTTGTTGAACCTGGCCAAGCAACCTGGAAGTACAATTCAGATCCTTGGTGCAGAGAAGGTATTCGGTATTCCTGTTAACTTTATTGAATCAGTTTAATAACCTAGTGAACAGAATGGACTTGTGCCATAAACAATAATGTAATTCAGGTTCCTTCATTTTTAAGGAACTGAATCCAGTTTCAGATATGATGATCTATCGTTATCTTAAAAATTGGTTCACCACTGCCAAAAATGACTTGACCAAGCAAAGTGGTCAACTCAAAGCTCAAGTTGCATGCGCCTAGGCGAGTTAAGAGTCTAGGGCACAAATGTGAGACGCATCCCTAACTTTGTTGGGTGTACTTTTAGAGGTTAGTTGTAACACATTTGTTAATGAACATAATTTTTCTTATTGTGTCTTTGTGACACCATTGTTAACAAATTGCAATGTTCAGACACATATATGAAGGGAACTTCTTTCGGTCCTTTAACAACAATACTAGTCCGCCATTCTTGAAAATATTTATGCAAAAAATGTAGAATAACTGAACATGGCTCTATATTTAGCTACTATTCATCAATTAAATTGAGTAAACATTTAAAACTTCTTTATTTATGGAATTTTAGTTGAAATCCTGTACACCCTGAATCTGTTTGGATGCAAATTATCTTCGGTCCTCTTCATAACTCTTAATTTGATACCCCATCAGCCACCCATTGTAATCTGATCCAAGACTCAATCAGTGAGATGTGGTAGGGTAGGTAATTGGAAAATGTTGTCTTTGTTATTGAAATTTATCGTTAGTAATAAAACAGGAATTTAGGATGTATCTTTGCTTCCGAAGTAGTGCAGTAATCTTGATTTAATTTTACTTTTCTGCAGGCTCTTTTCAGGGCTTTGAAGACCAAGCATGCTACCCCAAAATACGGGCTGATTTTTCATGCATCCCTAATTGGCCAAGCAGCCCCGAAGTTCAAGGGGAAGATTGCTCGATCTCTAGCTGCTAAAAGTGCTCTTGCAATTCGATATGATGCTCTCAGTCAACAGCAAATTGAAGACAGTTCTCTTGGATTAGAGCAACGTGCCAAGGTAAACATACACATGACAATCAGCTCTATTGATATATGCACCTCCTTCCATTTCTTTATGGAAGGACTCATGATTGAGGCTCGATATATGACAGTTTTTCCTATGTAGCTCGAAGCTCGATTGAGGCAGTTGGAGGGAAGAGAATTGGGTCACTCTGCAGGTACAACTAAAGGCAAGCCCAAGATAGAGGTTTATGATAAAGATCGGAAGAAGGGTGCAGGAGCACTGATAACGTCTGCCAAGGTTAGGAACTGAAGCTATCCTTTTTTTTTAATAATTATTTAGTCTTCATCAAATCATTATTGCTTGTCCATAGATCATGGTGGAAATATAGAAAATGGTTGGTCACAACCGTTAAAGAGTGATGGAAGCTATTATTGATGGGAGATACCCCAATGCCTCCATTAGGTGATGAGCAAACCTCATTTTCCCCCTTAGAGGCCCAGCTTCCCCTCGTTAAATGTTGGCATTGGATGTAACTGTCTGATTGGAAGCCATCAGATAGCTTGGACCATCTGATAGACCATACAAGGAGTTTTATGATGCTGATTGGGCAGCAATGAAAGGTACCAACTTGCCAGTAGCTTGCAGTGGGAGCAATGAGAGTCATACTAATGTTGTTCAAGCGAGTGATGCTTTTGTTGACGGGGTCAATTCAACGGCAACATCTCTTGCAAGATCAAGAAAATACTCATTCATTTTCAAAAAAAGAAAAGAAAGAAAATACTCAATTCAATTAATGGTAACATTGCTTTCTAGATACTTCTGCTGTGCTGATTGGGGTCACTCACCCGCACCACCACTACATGCAGTACAGCTTTTTGGGGCCCACCTTGGATCAGTTCCTCGCCCTTTCACTCTCTCATCCATGGTTCAAAATAGTGGCAGAGCGGCCGCATTATCGGCCGTAGCGGTCAAGGGTGCTATGCTATTTTGAAAATAGCGGCGCTCCGGCCCAAAGGGCTGGGACACCCTCCGTTATTAAAAAAAAGGAAAAAGTTTTAAACACTTGTTTTCCTATTTCTTCTTCTCAATAGCATTTCTTGAAGTTGTCTCTATCCTTATATGGTTTCAAATCACTAAAAAAACAAAATATTGGTTGTTATACAAGATTCAAAGTTTTTTGACTATTTAAAAAATTCACACTATTACGTATCGCCCGCTATGTAGCGTTTTGGCCACGGACCGCTACGCCCACCGCGACTGCTATTTTGATCCTTGCTTTCATCCCCTCATGATTTGGTACCAGGCCAAGGTTCACTATCATCCAACCTTTATCCATTGTTGGATTGAATGTCAAATAATCTACTGTTAAAGGACCACTAAAGTTTATGACTTTCAAATCAAGTGCTAGGATTATCTTAGAAGGCTGATTTTTCTGTGGGCCCTTATATGCAAGGAGACCTTTCCATGTACCCAATTCCACTAATAAGAGGGCATCTTAAATGGGTCCATGAGCTGCACTGCATATTGCTCATATGCAGTATTCTCGTAGGAGAACATTGCCCCTACTACTCCCAATGCATCTTGAGTTTGCTTCTTTGTTTTCTATTTTGAATTGTAGTGTATGTAGAGAGCTAATACTAGATACCTCTTCCTGTAAAATTATTGGCTGAACATTGATGTTAATTCTAGAAATAACTAGCTGACTATTGTTGTCCAGACATATAATCCTGCAGCAGATTCAGTACTTGAAAAAACCACAGAGCCGGCGAATGGACCAGGGGAAACGGCTCCGAAGAAGAGGAAGCACAAGGAGACAGAATCATCACAGGCTGAAGAGGCAGGAGGGGCTGCCACTAATGAAGGTGTTGAAGAGACGAAAGAGAAGAAGAAGAAGAAGAAGAAGAAGCAAGAGTCGGAGGCAGCTGAGGATACTGATCTACAAGAACAGAAACAGAAGAATGTCGAAGGTGACAATGGAGAGAGGAAAGAGAAGAAAAAGAAGAAAAAGAAGCAACAGTCTGAGGCTGAGGATGCTAGTTTGCAAGAACAGGACCAGAAGAATGTTGAACCTGAAGGAGAGACAGAAGTGAAAGAGAAGAAGAAGAAGAAGCGAAAGCATGATGAAGAGGAGGAAGCTGCAAGTGCTCCAGTTGTGGAACAAGAAGCTGAAGCAAAACGCAAGAAGAAAGAAAAGAAGAAAGAGAAAAAACACCTGTGAGTTGTGGAATTGTACCGAAAGTCCAGCCTGCCGTTTTTTTGAATCCAAGGAGAAGTGCTTTAGAAGCTGCCATTTTCCGGCGCCCAAGGAGAAGTGCTTTAGAACTATATTAATGTTAACCTTAATGTTAATTTAAGGTGGCAGTGAAAATATGAGGTTTATAAAATGTTTTTGACAATCTTTTCATTGATAGTAAGTTTGTTATGCCTGTTGTGTTCTAGATTACTGGGCATTTTTTGTAGCTGTAATGGTTTTTCAGCAGTCAAGATGGCAAGATATCTTCAAACCTACTCTTATCTCGGTTTTGACATTGTTAAAAGAGAGTAACAACTAGCAAGTGGAGGATAAGGTTCATCTTCCCACCCCATCCAATCACAACTAAGATGGTAAAGAGAATTGTAAATGACGGTGGGGATGATTTGTTGATGAAATTTGAAACTCTGGGCCGGTTTCCTTAACCATTTTTTTCTCCTGTTACCCCTCTTTCTAAATGACCCATTTTGGGTTGGATGGAGTCTTGTCTAGCAGCCGGGCTAGTTAGACTTGGCTTCTCCTACCGTTTAACTGGGTCTCAGTTCCATTAGTTTGTTTCTTTTTCTATTTTTATTTTTCAATGATAAAAATATCATGTTAGGCATGGGTCTAACCCTTCATCAGGTATTGGTTAACCATATGAGAGATTGATTCACCCAACAATGTCAGGATATTGATTCACCCAGCAATGTCAGGGTCATCAAGGTTTTGGTTCTTTTTATTCTGATTAAAAAAAGGATGATAGACCCCACATCTGGGTCTCGGCCCTATTAATGAGTCAGTTTTTGTTGTCAAGAAATTGTATGGGATGGGCTTAACATCCTATAAAATGAATCAGACTAGAGAGAACTACCAAAAAAGGACTAACTAAAAAATAGGCCACTAGTCAATATGGCACGGAAGTGGTTCCCTGTGACCATTTCTGTTTTTTTTTTTTATTAAAGATTTAAACGTGTGACGACGTCCTCGCTTAATATCTCATTTAAACATGTGACGACGTCGTCGCCTAATCGCTGAAATCCCATTTTTCCCTTCTTCCTCCGATCGTTTTTCCTCTTTCTATGGCGGTTTCCTTTCCCCCTTTCTTAGACTAGTGCTTTCTCTCAAACCCATGGCCTTAGTCACATTTGAATGGGATATTAAAGTAAGATGGGTTATCAATTTGTAGAAGCTGGTTGGGCTGTGGTGTCTGCGTGTGTTGGGGAATATGAACGTAAGGTAGGGTAAGGAGGGGCGCCTTATCATAGGGGGATCATGTGGATGCCACATGCATAATTTCTCTTATGACATATTCTTGATAATAAAAAAAAAACAAACAAAAACAAAAAAGAGAACAAAAGGCAGCCAATTTTTGCCTGCTTTTCTCTCAGATTATCATTTGTCAATTATAATCCCTTCTCTCACTTCATATTCATTGCATCTGCTTTTGCACTTCCTCATTCATTGATGGACATTTTAAGACATTTGAATGTGACTCAGTGTTTTATTTCTTCCCTTTTATTAGTCTAAAAAAGGGTGAAAGGGGAAAAGTAAACCGCAAGAGAAAGGGAGAAAACGATGAGAGGAAGAAGGGAGTCGTCACACGTTTAAATGAGATATTAAGCGACGACGTCGTCACACGTTTAAGTCTTTAATAAAAAAAATGAAAGTAGCCATGTAATATTTGACCAGTGGCCTGTTCTTCGGTTAGTGGCCATTTAGAGTCCTTTTTTTTTTTAGTTTTCTCGTCAGACTATGAACTCTCTTTCTAGACGAGTTAAAAGAGGAATCAGAACAAACTGGGGGTTTGGAAGGTCATGTATATTTGTTACAATGCCTGACCTAGATCTGGATCTCGGACAGATGGTTTTAGAGATTTGTGATAGGAGAGGGAACTGATCTTGCAAAAACACGTGCATAATGCACGGTCAAATAGGGTCCCTTGTCCTCAAGTTGGGGGTATTTGAATGGCGGAGGTTTCATACTCTGAAAAGAGAATTTTTATGGCAACATTGTTTAGCAGGCAGTGGTTTTAAGGCAAGGGCAGCTTCCAGTTCCACTCATCGCATGCAGCAGTGCATCTGATTTCATTTCAGTGACCACCACAGCAAATAGTATCATGTCATCAATCCATACCAATGCACACATTGGACCATATCCACAGTGAGAACTCTCTCTATCAGTGTAGAAGAATTGTGCGAATTAAGGATTTTTCTTGAGAAAATGGATCATGGGACTGAGATAATTGTAGTATTATCAAGAAGTTTTCAAAGTAATAATTAAAAAAAAAAATTCTCAAGACAATTTTTTAGGCAAGGAATCTTTAAACAATTTTTTAACATAGCTTTCAATTTTTAGTTTCTTTTCATAAGATTTCATAGAAAAATAATCTACTTGCGAGGTTTCCTCATATACCTATGAATTCTATTGGACCAAAAAGATGAAAAGGACAATTAAAAAAAAAATCTTCGTGATCTTCAAATACCGCAAGTCAATTGTCTCTCTAGCATCTTCCAAGAGCAGAGGAAAAAATTCACTGAGTTGCTTCATGGATTCAGAAAATAGTAGTAAGTCATTAGTCATCAAGTAGAAAATGCCCAGGACATATAAATGTTTTTAATCCAGGTGACATATATATATATTTATATAAAACACTGATACAGGTTCAGTATGGGAGGATTTATCAGGTAATACATTCCCAAGCAAAACTTGTCAACTAAAACACAATCAAACTTATTAAAGCAAGTCAATCAACTGAAAAACTTATCACACAGGAATTTCATGAATGGCAGAAACAACTTGATTAATGTTCTGGAAACCACGTCTGCCCTTCATAAGTATTTTCGCAAACTCTAGAGCTCGGTGTTCACAATATGCTCGTTTGCCAGGATCTGCAATCGACTCAAAATCCTCAACATGAGCCACACCGACAATTCGCCTGCAACTCAGAGAAGCAGCATGGATCTGAGAACATTGAATATAACGTGCATATTTATCATGCAATAAACAAAGAAAATCAGGTAGGTGTTCCCTTTGGAAAAAGCATCTGACATTCACAATAAAGAAGTGTTATGTTAGATATTTAAACTAGTGTATTATTTAAGTGTTTCATAGATTTTTTGACACCTTAGCAGCATTCCAATATTCTTCAGGGTAGCTGCTACAGTTATTTCAATTAATGTTTCTTTGTTACAAGGATGCACAGAAGTTATTAATTGGCCATGGCCATTTTCAAGACCATGGCATGGCTTCATGAAAGGATGTACAACGCATATGTTCAAGAGATTTCTTTAGGTTCGTACTCAACCAATGTGAATGCTGCTCTTTCAAAAGAGTGGCAGATGAATGAAAGTAGTTTTAGCTACTTCCACCGTCCAATTTGCAGATGCGTGCAGAAATGTTCAGTGACAGGTTTATCAGAGTTAGATTCTCCTCTGGCTTTGTTTTACCGAAGTTTCTATTTCACAGGTTGTAACCTGCAGCATGAAGCCTTTCACCTTGGGTACTGGTTTATTTCTTAGTAAAGTTAAGGTGCTTGCAGAAACTAAAATGTTGCAGAGCCCTGTTGGGTTAAATGTGCTTTCGATTTGTTAAAGATTCTTTTGTGCCAAATAGTGAAGTGCACCCTTCTCCTTTTGATGGAGTACTCAAAGTATTGAGCACTTTGTATCCTCAAAATCAGTAGTCAGTACCAAGATGGTCCGCTCATGAGGCAAGCCAGCATACAAACCAAATGGATGGTAAAAAAAAAATGGCCAACATACAAAATGAATGCATGGGCCACCTGATGAGTGGACAAGCTTGGCCTTTAGCAAGCTGACCTACATGCTTCCCTGGCACTGGCTGATGAATTGAACCTGTGGCTGGATGGAGATGAAGTAAAAAGAGCCCCTCATAATTTTTGCAATTACCCAGCTATTCTAACTTGTACCAAGCAAATTTCCCTATGGTATTGGCAGTCTAGACGCATATTAAGCAAATTTTGGAATGGCGGGATTTTAAAATAATTAAGTATACTAAGGATCCAAGCTACAGAAAGGGCAAGGAAAAGAATTGAGAAAAGAAAAAGTGAATTGATATTGTTGTTGTTTCTATGAAGGCTATTCAGATGTTTCTTTTATATATATAAACCAATGGAATCTAGGGATGTAAACAAGCCTAGGCAAGCTTGACGAAGCCTGAGCTCAATCTCAAATCAAGTGTCCAAACCATTATAAAACAGCCTAAACTATAACTAAATGGACAGATCCATCAAGACATTAGCCTCAGATGTAACTAACTGAATGCTATAAAACAGACTCATTGTTGTAAATACTAGTCCAAAATATGCAACGGTATAACATTAAAAAAAAAGATAATTCCTATTCTTCAATTATATAAACTCATTTTGTGAAAGTCAAGTGCAAACAACAATGCCTACAAATGCTAACTTGAAAAAAACATGCATCTGTGAGTCACCTTATCATTTTTGCAGCCCCAAATCCAAGAGTGTCATGAAACAAATCATTCATGTACTTCTTCTGTACAAGTTGCTGCAGCTCTGGATTGTTGTATATGTCCGTCAGATAAGCATCCCCATTCCCATCCTTGTTGTCATTCCAAAGTGTAGTGAACTTATTCTCAAAAAGATTCCAAGTGTCCTCTATTGTTCTCAAAATCCATTGTTTGTAGAGCTACATGGCAAGCTTTTAGATATCAGTCGTGACAGAAAATTAAATTATTTTCAATAGCAGTGTTAAGAACAGAAACATATAACCTCCAAACCACCTTCACAAACAAGATTTATCATGAAATGTTTTTTCACAAACATGATAGAGCAGCCCTAGTCTGTGAACTCCAAAAGACTATATTCCTTCTACAAGCTTCGAAAAGTAGAACTACGGAGTTTCCTCAGTTTTACAACTGGATAGTACACACATTTTGAAGCCCAGATTTGAATATTTTCAGATCAAAGTTTGCACATATGTCTTCCGCAAATCAAATCCAAATTGGTACCAGAACATATGCCTTAGTGTACACCTGATTTCCCATAGATAATGAAACTTTCAGGGCGAGAGTTCCCATGAATGAATGTGAAGCTATATATACAGGCCTGGATAGCCCTTCTTAAAATACATTAGGTTCCAATCATTGATATTTAAAAAAAAAAAATCACATGTCAAGAGAAACTGAGAAACCCATCTGTATATATGTTTGATGGATGGTTGTGGTTAAGTATAACATCACATTGTTGATTCTTTTAAGCAACCATCATGCATTGTGGGACCAACATAATACCTATCAAGTGTTGACCTTCATGCAAATGGAATCAATGCTCTGAAAGTCAAACTGGTTGTAAAATCATGAAAGGGATAATACTAATGTGTAAATACAAATTGGAACCAGTATTCATGTCTTTGTATAACCAGTTTCCCATATTGATAACAAAGTTTCACTGCAGTGGCAGAATTCTAGTATTAAAAAAAAGAAAGAATAGAATCCACACAACTATGAAGGCTTTAATTATAGGACCAGATACTTGGTCTTAAAATACACTTGGTTCCAAACTCGTAAAACTAAAATAAATTACAACATGAAGAGGCATCTATTGACTTCATATATGCTCGGATATGGTTGTGGTTATAAATCACTTCCCTTCACTGGTTCTTTTTAGCAACCATTATGCCTCATGGTATTATCGCATATTCGCATCTACCAAAAGTTGATCTTCATGTGAATAAAATCAGTTTTCTGAAAGTTAAACTGGTCGTAGAATCATATAAGAACCAAAATAGCAGTTTGCAAATTTAAAAGTCTAAAATTTTAATAACTATATTTCTTTAAAAAATATCAGACAATATTCAAAAAATAAACAAATAGGATATTATCAAATCCTGCAGTTAAAAGACATCTCAGCAAAAAGACTGACGCTCACAAGAAAAAATCTAAAGTAAATCTCAGTTGCTACAAGCCAGATTGAGTGTTTAGGTTTCAAATTGTTAAAAGCAAAAATGAATCTTGGGGTTAGATGGATGCATTTATGATGCAATATGGGTTCCAAATATGAAGATTCCATTGCACTAACGTCATGATCAGCAATAATGTGAGAAAGTGTGGCTTTCAATCATATGAACATCCCCAAAATTCAAAAATGATGTGCTGAGTACAAATATCAGGATCTGACTTGATATTAGTACCTAGATTCAGTATATTTCAAGAGAAAAGATTACAAAAGAAATCCAGTTCTAAAATGAAGTGACAACAATTGAAGCCTTAAATGAATTTGATAGTTAGCAAAGTCCGATGGATCTTATCCATCTAAATCCATCATTATAAATGTACCAGCCGATTCGTTATCTAAGCAAGAGGTGGATAGGTCTTCTGACTTGGTAGCTTTCACTGTGTGATGTTCCTTCATTTTTTGCTTGCCCTTTTCGTGGTTTAATTCTTTTATACCATCGTGCCCCTTTGGATTGTTTGGTGGGCTTCTTGTATCTGTCTTTCTTCTTTTAATATAATTTCTCGTTACTGATAAAATAAAAAAAAATGTACCTGCCGGGGCATCTTTAAAATCCATCCATTATCCCACCTTGTTCTATCCCATGACATGAAAAAATTCATTCCAACCTAACAATGAGCTTAACTCTTACTGGAAGAAATCGTCTATGATGATAATAGGCACTATGGCACTAATTTTAAGAACTTTGGATTTCAAAGGTGTACCCCATTGATGGATTTGAGATGGACTCATAATCTGAATCCCACACCGACATCCTCATGAGAACATTGGGCTTAGGGCTGATAAGGAGGAGAACGTTGATCCTTGAGCAAATGGACTCTAGAGGCTTTGTGGAGCTTACCTTGGTCTGTAAGAAAATGACCTCTAAAGGCGCTAACAGAAATAAAAAGCCCCTAAAAAAATCTCACAGGCAATAAGAATCTTAGTGAGAGTATTATATATATATATAGTAAGATTACAGCCATCAAGGGTACATAAAAGAAAAGTATGAATCAGCAGCTCCTTGACAGAAAGGGAAAGATTTGGTTTTTGAATTTACCTCTTCTATTTGATTTTTGAATTTCTCTCGCCTTCAGACAGTATGCTAATATACTCCCTCAAGCTGATGGGTCATGCACAAACCATAAGCTTGTCTTGAAGAAAGGCAAAGTGGACATCAATCAATCCTTAGTAAAAATGCATGCTACATGCTACTTGCTCGTGTAGAGATGAACTACATCAAGTTCCTTACAAATGACTTTCTTGGATAGTGATGGTTGACCTCAACGTGTTTAGTGTGAGTGTGGAAAACAAGATTACAAATGGATCCTTGACAGTATGATAATAGCACTGATGTTGCTGCCTCGTATAACTGGAGCAGCATTGGGGATGTGGAGATCCTTAAGAACACACAACATCCATGACAAATCAGCTGCAGAATGTGCCAAGGACCGATATTCTGATTTGGTACTCAATCTAGCAACGGTGGGTTGCATCTCAGCACTCTAGGAGATAATATTGGGCCCAATGAAAACGTAGTGACTGGATATAGAGCATCAATCGTCAAGACTATCTGCCCAATCAGAATAAGCATAGCATGTTAAGGCCAAATTAGATGATGTCAAGAGAAGGTCATGAATAGCAGTCCCTTAAATATACTGTAGGATGTGTTTTAAGTTATAACAGCAGTCTAGTGGATCAAAGTAGGAAAGTGCATAAACTGATACACTTGGTTGACAGCAAAAAGCAATATCTTGATGGTTCCGACTGTCCGAGTGAGATATTGTAGTGCTCTTAACAATACTAAGAGATTTGAATGGATCTGGAAGTGGATCTCCATGGGAATTAGTCAATTCGGATGTATAGTATATTAATATACATATTTTAAAATTATGACAATCAAGAGTAACAAGAAGGAAAGTTTGAACACCAGCACCTTGACAAGAAGATATATTGTCATTTGTCATTTGGGAAAGGATCCGCTCTTAGGAATGAACGAGAGGAACAAAGGGCTTTGCCCTTTTCAGGGCTTATCAAAGAAGAAATAACATTAAAATGTCCTCATGCCTAAGACCCAAACAAAGATATTTGACGAATCAGAACAACCTCTAGGATCCAGAATTTTTGTGTGGGAAGGGGACTGGTATTGACGACTAAACCACAAAGATATACCATTTTACTACTACTTAAATAAGAATTGATGTCCTAGTCGGGCAAGAAGTCTAGAACTGGTCACTAAGAAGCAAACCCTCTCTAACAAAGACTATAAAAAAAAGTTAAATACAGAAGTGAAAGATTCTATTGAAAAAAAAAAAGGAAGAAGCAAAACATTCTCAAATTATTTGTTAATTTTCATAAGATTTCAATAAACAGTATGTAAATCCATCATAAGTTGCCTAGTTCATGTTGGAATCACAATCTTGGGGTCGTTGGATGTATAACTAAATACAGCGGTGTTCATAGATCGGGCCAGCCCGGTTTGGCACGGGCTTGGCCTTAAGTCTTACTACTTGGGCCAGGCTCGGATTATCTCTTTAGGCCCGTTTATTAAATGGGCCAGGCTTGGACTCAATGGCATAGAGCCCAAGCCTGACCCACCTGGTTGCAAAGTAAAAATGTAAAGCAGAGAGGATTTGAACACGTGATACTTTACAGGTGCAAGCACACCAAAGCCAACTGAGATACAGAGGAATACATTATAAACTGCGTTTTTTTTTTCTTTCTAATGTAAACCGGGCTGGGCTTGGGCCAGCTTGTTATGGCCCGAGCCGGGCTTGGGGCTAGCATTCAAAAGTAGGCCCGGGCCTGGATTTTAGTCAACCCTGCCCGGCCTGGCCCATGAACGCCCTTAACTAAATAGGCTATCATATAATGTTAATTTTGGAAGGAATGCCCAAAGCAAAAAATTTTAAATGAAAATTGATGATGGTTGCAACAAAATGCCGAATTAACCATGAATTCTAAACCATAACTAAATATTTATCGCTAAGCCTTAGTATGAAAGGGATAAAAAGTGTGCAAGAAAACACAAGCAAACTTCTTAACAGAGTCAAGATTATTATCACCCAACTCTTTCCTTAAAATTTCTATTTATACTGATGATATATATATATTCAAAAAAATTTATATGGGAGCAACCCTCTTCAACAAACCACCAAAGAATGTCGCAAGCCCTAGGTTTGAAACCGTTAAACTTGAGCATGACAGATCAAGGGGTTAGGATGATCTAACGGACTTGAAATCTTACATACAAGCAGCTCCCTCCCTCTTTACATGGGAGCAACCCTCTTCAACAAACCACCAAAGAATGTCGCAAGCCCTAGGTTTGAAACCGTTAAACTTGAGCACCATAGATCAAGGGGCTAGGATGATCTAACGGACTTGAAATCTTACACTTTTAACCCCCTTTGATAAAAATACTTGGCCAAAACAAACAATGTCATAAGAATTTCTAATAAGCGTTTCCATTTCAACAACTTGCAAGAAATTCTTTATATCTCATTGTGGAAGAGAATTTACAAGGACTGCAGTAAATATGGCTGCAAAATCTTGGGAGTTTCTCACCTAGAAAATTGCCACTCCGAGTTTGAAGCCCACAATCAACACTGTTATTCATGACACAATCAAAATTATAGGAAACAAAAATCTTGCACAGCCAAACAAGACACTCAAAACAAATATAGCCTTTTGATACTAAATGATTCTGTCAAACACATGTTAATATATCATCAACAATAATTGTACAAACCTTGCGGTCATTTGCCTCGCTGGCATGTCCATCTTGTGCAAAGAAAGCCAGAATCAAGTTCCCCAGGAAAGCTCCAATGTCAAACCCCATTGGTCCATAAAACGCAAATTCTGGATCTATAACCTGAGTGGAATCAGTAGTCACCATGATAGAACCAGTATGGAGATCTCCATGTATAAGAGCTTGGGCTCTTTCACAAAACCTACAAAACCGATAGCTAATCTTTAGTTTCCAATAAATCACAAAGCATATTATAATTGGAGAGACAAGGTTTGCTCATATCAGAATACATGCTGTCAGTGCCCACCTCCACATGGCCACATGTGGGAATGAGGCACACATGCTCCATCAAAGCCACATTCATTAGTGAGGACCAATAGTAGATCACCTAGACAAAAAATAAGCTGACCCATTCATTCATCAGGCAGTCCACACAAGTATATTAAATGAGGAACAGTTCCAAGTTTCTTTTCAGCCATCCATTGTTGGGTGAGCATTGACCCACCTGATGAGTAGTTCAGCAAGAGTTTCAGGCCATAGCATCTAAAGAGAACAGCCTCATGAGAAATGGTTCAAATCACGAGCGCATGTTTTCCACCTTGGCACTTGCAGCCTTATTGAAATGAAAATGGCATGCATGTCCATAGAATAGCAACTAGAGTGACAAAGCATCACATATTTCCAAAAGAAACAGGTGGTATAAGATAGCTCAGTACATGGATTTCAACTCAGCAACTTCCAGCTTTAAAGTGTTATCGGCCCGTACTGCCTCAGCATCATGGTCAAGGTAAGGAGAAGTCCAACGATTATATTGAGACACCTTATAAGGGTCAGAAAAAACAACCTGCTCGGTAAGCCTACATAACTCCATGTTCCCACAAAATTCAGCTACTGCATAGAGGGCACCAAGAACACGTCAGCCAAATTCATATAAGCATATTACCATACTTAACCACTGACCAATAATGCTGAAATTTATGAAATATACTCCTGCAGATTATTATGCTGAATTTTTCATTTTTGATCTCTGGCCATAACTTCTACTAACAGAAAGCACGAGACAATTATAGAGAGAAGACAAGTATAAGAGGTGAATATCAGACTACACAGCAAAGAAACAAAATTACAAGAAAGAATCCAAAAACAACTCAGTTCTATGAATGCTTGTTTGGTCAAACTATTTTCCACGCCAATAGCCCATGCCTGATATGCTGAAACTATTTGACTCGATGTGGGATCACTGAATTTTATCCAAAATTCTCTTTTAGAATTTGTTTTTAGTTTTGCCGTGCTATCAGAGCCAAGGCTCTTTCTAGCTTAAGATGATCAGGGGAATGATCGTTCCCGTGTTGAGGTCTGTATGGTCTGCACATTGTATGTATCGGATACATCAAATATATGTTTTGATGGGTTTACATAAACTTGATCTGATTTCAGATCTCAAGGAAATGAGCAGACAAGATATCTGATTTTTCGTTCTCTATTGATTGGCACTTGGTGGGGCCCACTTGAAGGGACTTCGTATTTTTCTGCCATCACAAATGAAATTGAGCAGATTAATCAACATTGTAGTGGTTTATTTTTTATTTTTTGACTGAACCATAGATTTCTAATCAGGGATTTGTCTGTTTGGCCCACCTGTGATTTTTTTGGATCAAACCAGAGAGTGGAGATTGAACTATCTCCAATATAGATCAAATCTTTCTGCGTCTGTCTAAACATTGGAAGCTTGGAATCTAGTGTGGGCCTGTGGGGCCCATTCAGAAGATCAGTGCTTCACAAGCACTTCTAGGGCTGTCAAAATGCCACACGACCCGTTAACACCACGCGATATTAACGGGTTCGGGTGGGCTCTTAATGGGTTCGTGTCGTTAACGGGTCAAACCCGTTAACATGTTAACGGGTCGTGTCACGTCCCCCGAACCCGATTAAAGAAATAACTGGATCCGGAGAGTGAATTTTAGGACTAATTAAAAATTTTGTCCTTTGGGCCCACGGATCGTAGTCCGCGGTGAGGATTTAATATTTCAAACCTCTTTTAATACAATAACATTGAGTTCCAAAGCCATAAAAACTGCTGGAGCATTCGTCAATCCAAAAGGCATTACTAGAAACTCAAAATGTCCATATCTTGTCCGGAATGCAGTCTTAGGAACATCCTCCTTCCTGACTCGCAACTGATGATAACCGAAACGCAGATCTATCTTCGAAAAGAATTGGGCTCCTTGCAACTGATCGAATAGCTCATCGATCCTTGGTAACGGGTACTTATTCTTAACAGTCACCTGGTTCAACTGTCTGTAATCAATACACATCTGCATAGTCCCGTCTTTCTTCTTCACAAATATCACCGGAGCTCCCCACGGTGAAACACTGGGCCTGATAAAACCCTCATCCAACAGATCTCCAATCTGAGTTTTCAACTCTTTCAATTCTGCTGGTGCCATCCTATACGGGGCCTTTGAAATAGGTGCTGTCCCTGGTTGTAATTTCGTGAAATCCAACTCACGAACAGGTGGCAAACCAGGAATCTCATCCGGAAACACATCCGGGAATTTTCGCACCACCGGAATCTCATCAACAGACTTGGACTCCTTGTCTTCCGCAATAAATGCAATAAAACCTTCGCATCAGCTCCTCATCAACCGCTCTGCCTTCAATGCATAAATCATCCGAGTGGAGATGGACTTTTCAGCTCCAATAAACTCAACACTACGATCTGCACTCTGCAACTTCACAGTCTTGTTAAAACAATCTAACACTGCGCAGTTCTTAGCTAACCAATCCATACCAAGCATCACATCAAACTCCGCCATCGGTAAGATGATCAAACTGACGGTCAGCTTAACTTCCCCAATCTGAATACTACACCTAAGGTAGATAACATTACTGCAAAATATTCAAGGTTAGTTCCTATATGCCCCAAGCTAACATCACAATGCTAGAAACAAAACTAAGAGATCAACCTACTGACTAACGAAATCCTCACACGCGTCCTATGGTTTCTACAATTTTTACCCTGAGAAACCAACCACTGCTCTGCGGACAAGAGGCGTAGACCTTTAGAATTCCAAGTGGGGGATATGGTTTTCTTGAAAGTGTCTCCGATGAGAGGTGTTAGATTCGGGCAGAAAGGGAAGCTTGCCAAGAGGTTTGTGGGACCGTTTGAGATCAAGAGCAAGATTGGAGACGTGACTTATCGTCTAGTACTACCGCCAGAGTTAGCGGGTGTGCACGACGTATTTCATGTTTCAATGCTTCTGAAATATATTCCAGATCCCACCCATGTGTTGCAGCACGAGCCACTTCAGCTTCAGGCGGATGTCACCTACGTGGAGCGGCCAGCGCAGATCATCGACACTAAGGAGGTAGTGCTACGTACCAAGACCATTCAGTGGGTCAAGGTACAATGGGAGAACCACAGTCCGGAGGAAGCAACGGGGGAGCTGAAGGATCAGATCCAGAAAGCGTACCCCTATCTTTTTCCAGATGAGGTATGTTTAGGCATTTGGGGGACCAAATGTTCTTTTTATTTGTGAGAGTTGTAAGGTCTAGTGACCTTACTGGGTCAGTTGGGCCCAAAACCCGGCCTGTTGACCCGTTTAATTTGTTATTATTATAATTAATTGTATTTTTAGATATTTAAGTGGGTTTAGATCATGAGCAAGTTTCTTTTAGCATTAGAATAGTATCTGCGAAGTTTCGTTTGATTCCGAGTTCGTTTGATCATAGCAGGGGGATAGTTTGCAATTTAGGGAAAATTGAGTGTTTTCCGAAATATTCCAAACGCGGTGATTTTTGGGTTCGTTGGAAAGGTATCGTCGTTCTGATGACTTTTGTCTCTTGATTCATCGCGATCCGGCGATCAGAAACCTTTCAAGTGGTCCATTCTTTCACCGGACCCACTTAAAGGGCGATTTGGTCTTTTCCTCTCTATCGTCTTCTTAAACGAAAATGTGCCCTAATTCCAAGTTCTTTTCTCTGCAACGAAAGAGAGAACTGCAGCCAATTCTTCTTCCCCTTCCTTTCTCAAGCCAGATCTCCGCCCTAGAAAACCCCGTTCGGAGATCCGATCCGTTAATCGTCTTCCTCTCGATCTCCTCTTGCTTCCGGTATCAATCTAGTAAGGTTTCCGGTAACTTCATCTTTTTCTATTATCTTCCTTTTGGTTAGATGTAGGTCCGATCTTGATTCTTTTTCTTTTTTTCTTCTCCTTTGCGTTATAGGTGGTATTTGTTTGGGTTAGATTGAGGATCTTGCGGTAGATAAGCTTCTCCTCTTGCTAGGATCCCACTGGAGCCGGACTATGGTATCAGTAGTCCAAGGGATTGTTACTGGTACCCCGGGAGGTGGCATAGGACATCTCGGAGTCTCCCTCTGCTTGTCTTGCTTGCCTTTGCATGGATATTGGTTATTTGTTAGATGACGGCTAGGATTCCTTTATTGATCCTGTTGTTTATTAATCTCGCTATATGACGTAGCCTCACATTTTTGTATTCAGATGATCTATACCCTGTCATTATTCTACACTTGATGCTATGTTGTGTTTATTATGCCTTTGTATATCTATTGCTCAACATGTCGTTGACTTTGTTCCTTGGTGTGCAGACACATCAGGTGAGTTCTTCTTTGAGGAGCAGGCCGGTGAGGAGATCCCAGAGGATCTCCAACCAGCTGAGGAGGCACGAGAGTGGCGTGCCGATGACGTAGAGTAGCGTCAACACTTCCGGGCACGAGAGAGATACATGGGGATTCATTTAGATTATGCTTTTATTCATTTTATTCCTCTCGTTGGACCTTTATACTATTGACTCCTGTTCTTTTGATTGACCTTATTGATTGGGATGGTCAATGTAATAAAATAACTTAGAATTCTTAGTTTTGTCTATTCTTTCTTGCAAACTTTAATTTAATGAGATTCATGTTCATTGCTTGAGATTCCATATGTCTAGAGTTGTTTGGACTCTATTTGTATTGTACCACATGAGGTTTGAGGTTTGAAATATTAAATCCTCACCGCGGACTACGATCCGTGGGCCCAAAGGACAAAAATTTTAATTAGTCCTAAAATTCACTCTCCGGATCCGGTTATTTCTTTAATTGGGTTCGGGGGATCGGGGGACGTGACAGGTCGTGTACGAATTAAACCAGTAATCTGTTAACAACCCGCTTAATCCATTAAGTTTTTTTTAGTCCTTAAGTGTAGCTAGAATTAATTTATATTCATAAGGAAGAAATTGAAATTTATTGTTTTATAGTGTGGTTTTAGGTGAGATCCACTCAAGATCCTCACCTATAGTTTCGTGTGGCTTATATATTTTTCTCCTTATATATTTTTGTATGGATTTATTTTCTTTTAATTTTCGAAATGACTTAATTACTTAACGGGTTAACGGGTTGGGTCGTGTAACCCGTTAAATTAACGGGTCATGTTCGGGTTGGATTTTTTTACCTGTTAAGTTAACGGGTCGTGTATGGGTTGAGGTGATTTTAATACAAATTCGTTAACCCGTAACCCGAATTCGTTAACACGACGGATTGACAGCCCTAAGCACTTCACATTCAGGTCGCATACATTGTTGAGAATATCTGACATTTTTCTGGATTGTTTGAACATAAAAAAATAAGCCACTATTGATATCAATCGTTATGCCATTCACTAACAGCTCGAACATTTAGTTTTACTAGTAATTAAAATGGTATCAAAGTCAGAGGTCACGAGTTTGAAACTCGTGGGAGGCGTGTTACCTCCATCTGTCTGTTTTGTCTATCTGTTGGGTTTTGAATTCAAACGGCTTTCTAGTTCGAAAGGGGGTGTTTATATAAATTGTTATGTCATTCACTAACAGCTCACGCTTATGGTGTTACTGGTTATTAACAGCCACATCCTCCTTCCAATTCAGCAGTTTCCTTGACTACATTTCATCACAGCCATTGAAAATCTTTGATCCATCATCTAATCTGTGTTCAACAGTTGACAGATAGATAAAATTGCAGTGAATTCATATCAATTTGATGATATGAGAAATAACTTGATTTGCTATAGTTTCTGGCTGTTCTTCACCTTTCTTGTTTGACCCAGCACTTTATTTATTTATTTTGTTTTGGGTGGGGGTGGTTTGTTTAACTTCAGAGATTCTCTTTTCTGTGGATTCTTTGAATGTAGCAGCTGAGAAATCCGAAATATTGCCAATAAGATTTAGCAGGAAGAATTATTTTGCATCAGACTTCAATTCCCGATCACCTTTCCAGTCTACCAATTCTATGTAACACAACCAAAGGAAAAGAAAATTACTGGATAATCATTATCTACTAATTGACCAACAGATATTAAATTAGCAGACAAGTAGGGAACAAAATAGACATCAGGAGGAGTAATGATGCCGATGGACCCTATGCCAGAAATGGACAAGTGTTGATCACTGGCAGCCATAATCTGTTCATGTCCGGCATAACCATATTACTTAGGCTTTTCTCTACTGGAGTCATCTGATTTAAGGCACCAGAATCAATGAACCATGAAGAAGCTAATGAATAAAAAATAGAGATCAGTATAAGAATGGCAGGGGCTATTGAAGCATCAACAGAGCTTTGGATCATGTCAGATCTATTCTGGACTCAGATTCGTGCTAGTAGAATAAAAGGAAGCAACTTTATTATTAACTGAGTGGAACTGTGCTTGGAGGGCAGTCTAATTCTGACCAGTCAAATGTTCGTTTAAAGTAATTGCAAAAGTTCTTATAATTACCACTCACATGCCATAACTTCACATTCAAAGTGCTGAAATTTTTAAACCCCCAGTGTGAGAAGTGTGGCTGCGGCCTCTTCATAAGGATGGACATCAAATGCCTTAGGTTCCTCATTGAAGTATGTTAAGATTGAAGTCAAAGTTCTTCTCTTAGAACTTCCCGAACATATGTATCTGGACATACTTCTCTATTCATGAATGCAACTCGAACAGATTCAGATTCAGACCTTGGATTCATAAGGAATGGACTGATGTGCGGAGTACATAAGGCGCAGAGGTAAAATCATAGTCTTTTTTATTCATAGGGTTAGAAAGCCACTATAACATTATTGCATTATTTTATCAATTTGATAGTATTTAGCCAATTCAATGTGTAAATAAGATTTGTGACTTATTTGTCTGATGATATAATTTCTGTAAATATTTTTCACTTGTACGAAGCTTTGATAAAGGACTGCAGTGATAGAGCACTGGAGGGTGCAAAGAAATTGAAAATCCATATAACCACCTTGGAGTTATTTTCACTCCAAGCAGCTTTAGTTTTGTCATCTAAGGGAGATGCTGCAGTTCCTTCTAAATATCAAGTCCTAGCCTTCCACAAAGTGATTAAGATGAAAGGACCAACCCCATATAAGTCCTAGCCTGCCTTATATTCCAATCTTTCCCGTGAGATACTAATCTTACCTAATTACAACATATGAAACATGTGGACTTAAAGTAGGGTAGTCCGTCTATGAGTATGGTAGACCAAGAAGATATCTGCTCACTCTCCAGTGATATTTAGTGTCTCTCCAGACATGTCCTCTACTTGTTCCGAAATTATTTTGCTTTGTGGACTACTGTTGAACTTAGATTCCCTCAGCGCCATCCAACTCCTCTTCATATGGACAATACAAGTGCTATTCAAATAGTAGCAAATCTGGTCTTTCATGAAAGAACAAAGCATATTGAAGTTGATTGCCATTCCATTGGGGGCGCTTTTGATGATAACACAATTACTCTCCTACACGTGCGTTCCAATCTTCAAATTGCTGACATTTTCAAAATGCATTAACTTGTGACCAGCATCAGTTTTTTTTTTTACATAAATTGTTGCTGGTTTATCCTCTGGCATCAATTTGACAGGAGTATTAAATATGATAGTCATGCGAACTACCGAACCTAGCGGAGGGGACATATATTTGTATGCCCCATAGGTGTACCACAGAGATTTCTAATTCTCATTATCCAAGTCCATTGTACTAAGAATATTTGACTAATTGTAATAAGGAGAAGATTCATTGGAATTATCTTGTAAACACGGAAAGAGGTGAAAAAAAAGGATCACACCACAATGGGAGATCACTCAATTCAATCCAAAATTCTCTTTAGCATTTTTATTTTTTTTTTCAGTTTTTTTACAAGGGTGTTCGATCTTGGAAGAAATTAAAGATATAGCATTATTGGAGTCACTTCTAATCTTGGAGGAAACCATTCTATATGCTTCTGCAGGCATGTTTCTTTCATACCTATCTTATGGATCATTTAGAATATTATTTGTAATCCATTACTGAAATCAGATCCCTAAACATAAGGGACGGATGTAAACTTTTTGCTCAATATATTCACAGGTGTAGCAAGGAGCGAGCACCTGACTTAGTTCATACTACAATATTTGTGATCCCACCAGGAATTATATGGTATCAGATCCACAGATGTCTCTAGCATGTTGGTGAATCAATATATCAAGGTATTAGCTCACGAAAAGCCCTCTTTGCAATAGGAATATCACCAGAAAAAAGCTTTCTTTGCAACAAGGAACTCAGAGAAAAATGGGGCAAGCAACTATGCATAATACTTTACCTGCCTTCTTGTGTACTGCAGTAGAACGGTAAAGAAGGGATGTAGAAAAAAGAGTTTTTGCCATGTACTCTGACATATGCTCTGCAAGCAGTGGATATTCAATTCCAGCAATCAAGCCTTTCCTCAAAATAATATGAGGCGGCTTCAAGTAGCGCATTGCAATCAAAGACATAATCCGATCAAAATGATAAACTTCTGGAACATGCTCTGGACACAAATGACCATGCTCTTTTAAGGCAAGTGCCTCGAAATAGGCACGTTCCTTTGTCATTGGCCATGACTCTCCAATACAACGGATATATGGAAGTGCCTGACATCTCAAGCAACAGAATCATCAGATTTTAAAATGAGAGGAAGAGGAAAACATTCAATTGTCCTATCAATAAGAAAAGAAAATTGAATAGTTTGAAATTTCATGATACACACCTCGGATATTAGCTTGTAATCAAAATCTAAGAATAACCAAAACTAATTGACAGTAGAGAACATTCCATGCATTAAAAGAACATTCAAAACTCAAATGTCTTTTTACTCTTAAGAAGGATATACGATTTGAATGAATCAAAATCCCACTAAACATTTATGAACACTTCTAGTTTTAAATCCCAAGGAAAAAGGTTCAGGGTGACAAAATATGCCCATCATGTTCAAGCCACATTCAATTGAAGAAGCTTAACATTTGGCATACACATTTGCAATTTTTCATTAAGTGCAACAGATAATTTGACTAGTGATAAGAAGCAAAAGATACATGCTGATGCACATCAACAGTTTGTTAAGTTTGGCATTGGAGACATAGTCACTGTTACAGATAGGAATGACTGTAGCCCAAGAGATTTCCTTAGAAAAATTCAAAAAGTTGCATCCGAAATGTCGAGACCCTAAAAGATTGGAAAGAAGTCCAAGAGGCGAAAAGAAGTCAAAGAGGCATGTCCTTGTGTTTCTCAAAGATCTGAACATCAGCTCCACTTTCAACGTTAAGACTTAAACATCAACCATGTTCATCACATGGATGAGAATTATGAGCAACAAGCATTGAAGACAGTGACCATCCTAAATTGAAAGAAAAAAGTTTAAGATGGAACTTGAGAATCAATTGGTATCCACGTGGATTGGGTGGATATCATGAGCTTCTAGTCACATGGAAAGGTCAAACTCTTTTCAACAGAACTTGGATCAGTGCTGCAAATTTTCAGTGCATAGATCCAAATCTGAAGGAGCAGTATCAAGCCATACACCTGTCGGAGTCGGGCGATCTCAATCCGGGGAGACATGGAGAAACATCAAAGGCATTAGAGGTCTGCAGGAGGAGATCCAGATGAGTCCCACAACCCTATCCTAGGGTTTCATTCATATCAGGAAAAGGCTTCTATGAGTTTGCACTTTGCACAAAACTGCATGTCAGTCAGAGTTTGAATTGTTTTGTCAGTTAGCATTTAATAGTTCTTTCTTAATTTTAGAAATATACACTAAAGGGAAGTGGTTGATTCCTAACCCTGCCAATAGCAAACCCGGATAACCTTTATATTGTAACCTGCAGCAGTTTAAAGAACTCTAGTTTAATAAACTTTCAACCAAAACTAATTCTTCATTTCTATGTGTAGTGAAGACTCCATGCAAACTTGAATGTAATGACGCCGCTCTTCTTGGTGTAATAACTTAAAGAAGAACAAGGCGCTGACTCAATTTTATCCAATGTTTTAAAACCAGACTGAACAGGGCAATACGACCCAGTTGAACCAGAATTACCATATGCTGCAGTCTGGTTTAACCAAAACTGCTTTCCTTTGGTTGAACCACAGGAACCATTCAGTTTGACCATTGAGTCATTCTTACCATTAAAAACCAGCTGATGAGTGAAGTAGAAAAATAAAAAAGGTCAAACTAAATCTAAAACTTTAAATTGTTTCTAGTTTTATTCAGAACACTTTAGAAAGTAAAATTTTTAAACATATTCTTTAAATTGTACATGCTTTTGTGATTCTTTTACTTTTTTGATACAACCCTGTTAGACTGTTACAAGTTACAACTTACAACCCAGTAATAGAACCAAAGCCCAGCCTAAAGCCACCTGATCACCCCTTAAAAGCATCTGATCAACAACAGTAATTGTAGTGTTCTAAAAAGACCCCAGTACAGCCCCCTAAAACATCCATATATCAGTCCTGTTCTAGTTTTGTTAAAGGTTAAAATCTAGTCTGTATTGTTAATGATGCTGCTCCAAGCCCAAATTATTTAGGCCCAGGCCCATACTTTGTTCTTATCATTAGTCACAGTCACAGCCACATGTACATACTAATTTGGTTAGCTAATTATTAGGATCTAGATTAGATTAGATTTGCTTAATTGATTAGTTGATTGTAATCAGGGGTTTCAGTCCCTATTTATATGAGATACAGACGACCCTCAAAGGGATCGATCATTATTCCATTCATTCTCTCACATTCACATGGTATCAGAGCACCTACAGTGAGTGTCTTAATCATCTTCCATGTCTTGGAAGCCAATCGGTGATCATATGGCATCATCTTCTTCAGTCAAAGCCAATCTGTGATCATCTGTGATCATAATCATCAGCCAGATCTGCTCAGATCATCCCTGATCATCTCAGATCAGGCGTGGCCCACCTGTGATCAGGCGTGGCCCATCTCAGCAGACTTCTCCACATTGGTCGTCCGAATATTCTCTTATTTTTGAAGATTTTTACAATATTTATTCATCATCCGAGGTGGGCCTTCTACCTTTTTTTGTATCAATTCATTTTGTTGGGTTTGTTTTCATCTCGGCCGTTCAAGATCTTGGATCTGGATTTGATTTGGTCGCGACCACTTCCATTAGCTGCGTGCTTATCCTGCTCAACCATCCCCACTCTCTGATCTATCAAGAGATCATCAGGTGGGGCCCAGACTTTGTTCCTTCTCCCAGACGACCTGGACGACTTCACTACTGTGGGTGGTTTTTTTTTCCGAAATCTGTCAGACAGTGCTTCTTCTTGCTTCTTGTTCAGGTTTCTTCTGCCACTGCCATTTTTATTCTGTGGATCTCTTTTGTAGTTGGGTAGTCTGCAAAGTTTAATCTGTGGATCTCATTTGTAGTTGGGTTGTCTGTATTTCTGCTGGTTCATCTGCATATTTATTAATGGAGAAATCTGAAATCACATTAATCAAGTTTAATGGCAAAAATTATCCCTCGTGGGCTTTTCAATTTGAACTTTATCTAGAGGGTAAAGAATTATGGGGCCATATCTCTGGCACTGATCCAAAACCCACAGAGGATGAGAAAATTTTTTTGTCATGGAACACAAAAGATGCTAAGGTCAAAACATGGATTCTCGGTTCCATGGAACCACAATTCTTCATGAATTTGAGACCTTACAAATCTGCCAAAGAGATGTGGGCATATCTGAAAACAGTGTACCATCAGGAAAATTCTGCTCGACAATATCAGTTAGAATTCGAAATTGCGAATTATATGCAAGGGACTTCTTCCATTCAGGAATATTATTCTGGTTTTCAGACTTTGTGGACAGAATTAAATGAAATCAAATATGCCAATATTTCTGCTCAAGCCCTTCCAGAATTACAAGTCATACTAGCAACTAGTCATCGGGATCAATTTCTTATGAAATTAAGGCCTCAGTATGAATCAGTCAGATCCAATCTCATGAGTAGGGTCCCTTCTCCTTCTCTGGATGCCTGTCTTAATGAATTATTGCGAGAGGAACAAAGACAATTGACGCAATCTGAGGTGCTTCACCAAGCTAGTCCAGGTACTTTGGAGGTTGCCTATAGTGTACCCACCTTTCAATCACCGACCTCCTCTGTCAGTGTTGCTTATTCTTCCAAGGGGAAACAACCGAACAGAGATCTGAGTAAAGTACAGTGCTTCAAGTGTCAAACTTTTGGCCATTTTGCAAATCAGTGCAAGCAGCGGATCTGCAATTATTGCAAGGCATCTGGACATTCGATCAATGAATGCCGCAAACGTCCTCAAAACAGAAATCCGAAAGCTTACCAGGCGATTACTGCTACTGGCACTATTGATTCATCTTCCGCATCTTCTTCGGCACCTGCTTCTGCTGCTCCAGTTTCCCCTGAAATGATCCAACAGATGATTCTCCAGGCCTTGTCCACTCTTGGTATATCTGGTAAAAATCAATCTCCCTCTCATTGGTATTTTGATTCTGGTGCCTCCAATCATATGACATCATCCTCCAAAAAATTTTCCACAATTAAACCATATGATGGCCAGATTAAAGTCCATGCTGCTAATGGAACCACTATACCAATTACATCTGATGGTGATATCTCTCATTCTCTACCTTTACATGATGTCTTTTGTTCCAAAAATCTTTCTACCAACTTAATTTCTGTTGGTCAATTGGTTGATAATAACTGCAATGTTTGTTTTTCCTCCTCTGGTTGTGTGGTGCAGGATCAGGAGACGGGGAAGGTAATAGTGAAGGGGCCTAAGTGTGGGCGTTTGTTTCCTCTTCACATAGTAACACCGACTCCAGATATGTCCTTGTTTGCTTTATCAGTTGTTTCTAGGAATAATGTGCAGTTGTGGCACAATAGATTAGGTCATCCCAATTCAACCATTTTGTTATCTTTGTTAAATTCTGATCATATTAATAAAATGAAGTTTTTATCATCAGATGTTGCTATTGATTGCACCACTTGTAAGTTGGGTAAAAGTAAAACTTTGCCTTTTCCATTACATGTCTCTTCTGCTACCCAAAGTTTTGATTTAATACATAGTGATGTTTGGGGTATTGCACCAATTATTTCTCATTCACAGTATAAGTATTTCGTCACTTTCATTGATGATTATAGCCGGTTTACATGGATTTATTTTCTACATGCCAAATCTAAAGTTTTTGATGTATTTAAAAAATTTTTGAATTATGTTCAAAATCAATTTTCAACATGTATTAAGGTTCTTCGAACCGACTCAGGGGGGGAATATGTGTCCAAACAATTTCAGGAATTCTTACAAGACAGAGGGATTATCTCCCAACGGACTTGTCCCTGTACTCCCCAACAGAATGGCGTGGCAGAACGGAAAAATCGTCATCTTCTAGACATGGTCAGATGTTTATTATTAGAATCCTCCGTTCCACCTAGATTTTGGTCGGAAGCTTTAACCACTGCTACTCATATCATCAACCGACTTCCTTCTCCAAAACTTCAAAACACATCTCCATATTTTCGTCTTTTCAAAACTGAACCACAATACACATCTTTCCACACTTTTGGTTGCGTTTGTTTTGTTCATCTACCCACACACGAACGATCCAAGTTATCCGCTCAATCTGTAAAATGTGCATTCCTTGGTTATGCTTCCCACCAAAAAGGTTTTGTTTGTTATGACCCCACCTCCAAGCGTCTTCGCATTTCTAGGAATGTTGTTTTTTTTTTAACATCAGTATTTTTTTCAGGCTTATCCTGACTCATCTCCAAAAATTTCCTTTTCTAAAGTACCATCCTTTGCTGATGATTGTCTTCCTTCACCTTTGCGATTTCATCCGGACAAGGTGTATACTCGTCGACAAAGAACAAATGCCACTACTTTGCCTCTTTTGCAAGAACCAGTCCCGAATCCTGATCCAGCATCATCTTCGCCTCAACTTGCTATTCGTCGTTCTGCTCGTATCTCTCGTCCACCGGATCGATACGGCTTCTCTCATTCTTCATATTTTGCTACTTTATCTTCTGTATCCATTCCTACATCTTATTCCCAAGCAGCAAAACAGGAGTGCTGGAGACAGGCTATGGAAGAAGAACTTAGTGCTCTACAGCAGAACCAAACCTGGGTTACTGTTCCCTGTCCAGCTTCGGTCAAACCTATTGGGAGTAAATGGGTTTACTCTATTAAATTAAAGGCAGATGGTACTTTGGATAGATATAAGGCTAGGCTTGTGGCCCTTGGCAACCGACAGGAATATGGCATTGACTACGAAGAAACTTTTGCGCCTGTTGCAAAAATGACTACTGTTCGCACCATCCTTGCTATAGCTGCATCTCAATCCTGGCCTCTTTTTCAATTTGATGTGAAAAACGCATTCCTTCATGGTGATCTTAAGGAAGAAGTTTACATGCGTTTGCCTCAAGGTTTCACAAAACCATCAGAAAATCAAGTTGCTCTTCTGAAACGATCCTTGTATGGGCTAAAACAAGCACCATGAGCATGGTTTGACAAATTCAAAGATGCTTTACTCAAGCTACAGTTTCAGCAGAGTCCTTATGATCCATCGTTGTTTTTGCATCACGCATCAACAGGAATCACCATCCTTCTCGTCTATGTAGACGATATAATCATCACTGGGACAGATACAGCCACGATTCAAGATCTCCAATTTTCTCTGCATCAATCTTTTCATATGAAGGATCTGGGCCCTCTGCAATATTTTTTGGCATTGGAAGTTCATCACTCCGAGAAAGGGTTGATTTTACATCAACATAAGTATACCATGGATTTGATTGAATCCGCAGGTCTGTCAAAATCCACCCCTGTGGATACTCCTCTGGAACTGAATCTCAAACTCCATAATGACAGTGGTGACCCCCTGTCTGATCCGACATATTTTCACCAGCTTGTCGGTAGTCTTATATATTTGACTACTACTCGTCCTGACATCAGTTATGCAGTCAACTTGATGAGTCAGTATATGACCAAGCCTCATCATCTTCATTTAGCAGCAGTTCGGCGCATTATTCGTTATCTTCTTGGCACTTCTCATAGAGGCTTGTTTTTTCCTGTTGGCTCTAAGATGACATTGACTTCCTATTCTGATGCTGATTGGGCAGGTTGTCCTGATACTCGTAGGTCCACCACGGGCTGGTGCATGTTTTTAGGTGATGCTCTTATTTCCTGGAAAGTGAAGAAACAGGACAGAGTCTCAAAATCATCAACTGAGGCAGAATATCGTGCCATGTCTGCCGCATGCTCCGAGATTATATGGCTTCGAGGTCTCCTTGAGGAACTTGGCTTCTCACAGAAATCTCCCACACCGTTACATGCGGATAACACCAGTGCCATTCGGATTACTGAGAATCCAGTTTTTCATGAGCGCACTAAATACATCGAGGTTGCTTGCCATTTTATCAGAGATGAATATCTTCGCAATGTTATTTCCCTTCCGTTCATCTCCTCCAGCCTCCAGACTGCTGATATTTTTACCAAAGCACTTCCTCGACCGCGCCATCAATTCTTATCAGACAATTGATGCTGGTTGATTCATCGGCATCAATTTGAGGGGGGGTGTTACTGATGCTGCTCCAAGCCCAAATTATTTAGGCCCAGGCCCATACTTTGTTCTTATCATTAGTCACAGTCACAGCCACATGTACATACTAATTTGGTTAGCTAATTATTAGGATCTAGATTAGATTAGATTTGCTTAATTGATTAGTTGATTGTAATCAGGGGTTTCAGTCCCTATTTATATGAGATACAGACGACCCTCAAAGGGATCGATCATTATTCCGTTCATTCTCTCACATTCACATGTATCAGCCTCTGTCAACAGACGTATTCTGTCTCCATATCTGCGTCCCAAAACCTGTCATTTAACCTAGTCAAATTATTACAATATAAGATCCAGTCTTCCAGACTTGTCTAGATACAGAACTCATACCCGACAAGATACTGATTCCAGCAATACCTGAAGCGGTCAAACTCGATAATGATTCCAGCAATATCTGAGGTGGTCGACCTCTTTGGGAAAGATTAAGAGACAATCTGGCATATGAACTACTCATGCAGATGGCAAAAAACCGAACTTCCAAGAACAAATCACTAACCTCAGTCCCTGGTCAAGTTGCTTGTTTGGCTAGAGTGATGATTTGAAATGAATAAAGCAATGGACAAGTAAGCCTTAGGAAGCGTACTGAACTTGAAAAATACGGAAACATAGCATGTAATTTTCACATTCTTGGACACTCATAACCTTTCAGCAAACCAAGTCAGGAGTCAGGGTACTAACATGCAATGGATTACTTTCAAACTAATAATACAAAAAAGGAGAAAACTGAATTGCGTAATAATGATGATTATGATGATGATGATGACGACGACGATGAGTTCTGACACCACATGTTGGAAGGAGTGATCTTTGCACGGATCATGGAGTTGTGCAATGCCAAACAGAAAACTGTACTTGATGCATAGCTGGTAGATAATAGATTGATAGGGTCATGTTATGGTACTTGGATTCTTAATCTAAAGCCCTTACTGGCTTAATCTCGTCTCCTATATGCCTTGCCCTATCACAAAGTTGACGGCCACCCTTGTACAAAAGTCACAGAGGAAAAACCAACCAATCTAATTTAAAATAAAAGATTAGCTAACCCCCTAGTCCATCAAGGAGTTGGATTTTAGTTGGGATTTCAACGCCATGTTAACCTAAGCCCAATAAGGAATTCTTCATTAACAGAGAATTGTTAGACGAGCTCCTGCGACATGCATGTAGGTTAGACGTTTAGTCATGTGGGTCCACATCCAACATGTTATACATGCAGTTTGGCAATTCTCAGTGATAGAATCCAACCAACCTTGTGACTTGTGAGCCAATGGATCACTCTTTATCAGTCTTTATAACTTTGTGGTCCATTGTGTTTCCTTGATGTCTAGAGGTTCTTCAGCAGCTTCTCCAAGGCCCTTCTATTTTCCCATGCCATGTTTCACCTTCACCACATACTTGCTTCTCATGTATGTCCTGCCTAATCGATTGATTTTTATTGATTTGGATCCATCAGTCTGTTGCTTAAGAATGGGAGCCCTCTGCATGTAGATATAGATTCTTTCTGGTTGTTTAACATGCGGCAAATTCATGAGATTGGTGCTTCCAATGGGTAAGGCAGAGTGTCTATGTACCTAGATACTTGTACAAACCCAATGTATCCATGTCGGACGGATGCGATACTCGGTACCCAATACTACACCAATATTTCTAGGGTACAAGTTTTGCATATCCTACTTACCAAGTCCATTATTTCATACAGTTTTGTTAATTTTCTTACTTCTCAACATTAAAAAAAATATATTAGAAAGGAATATATACTATGATAATTTCATTGATTCAAAAGTGATCTAAAGAAAAAAAAAATTAGGACACCCATATATGTATCCGTGTCCTAAATTTTAAAAAATGCAGTCATATCCCTGATCCCCGTATTTGTGTCCATACTCATATCTGTATATGGGCATCATAGGGAAGGTACTTGCAACAATGGGAGGGGTAGAACTCCAGCAATGAAGGAGTTTGTCTTCCAAGCAAAGACAACTTCTCTCAACAGCTGCCACATTTCTACCATCATCAAGGCTCCTCTCCTCCTTCCCACCATAGATCATCATCATCATCATTATCACCATTCTAGCCTCATCCATCAATATGGGTTAGGTCATGTCTACTAAAGATGAACTTGTATAACTGGGTTTGCTATCGATCCAAGTTAAGATTGTGAAATCATCCCATGAGAACCAACGTGAGCAATATCAACATGCACATAAGGTCCCTTTCCCCTCAACACACGCCACCCCCTATGAATTGGCAAGCCCAATTTGACATCATACAAACCGGATCCGCAGCTGGATATTACATTGAAAATTCTTTAACTGCTTTGTCGCCTTTGATTTTAAACTCTTAATATCCACACAATTTAATCCGGCTGTGTTTTTAGTCCACCTCCTAACCACACAAAGACCGTTCATTCCCCTCCCCTCCCCTAATATCATCTCAGCACAGAATCTCTTTAAAACAACATCCATCTCAGCACCAAATCACTAAAGATAAAGTTCAAGATAATCCTTGATTCTTAAAAATAAGAACAAATTAAGAAATGCATACTAATCACTCCTGGTGATATCAAATCACTTGTAAATCATCATTGAATGGCAAACCACACTGCCAAGATAGGCTCTCAAAAAAATAATTGATTAAGTAATGTAACCCCACAAAAAATATGCATTTATATATACATAAATAAAATAAAAGATCACACAGATTGACCCCACACTGGTGCCTCTCATTTTTCTAATTGCCCATTTTGTGGGCACTTCAAAGTGGGTACCAGTTATCAAAATACAGTCCCATAAACACAAAAGATGAGCAAAAAGCACCCGCCTTTCCACATCCGGGTCCGATTTGAAAGCCCCATTTACCCAAGTGGGAGTTGATGATGCCAAAATGCGATATTTCGGACACCACCGGTCAAGTAATTAATGCGAGTGCAATAAATGAAGAGAGAGAGAATTATAGTGGTTCGGTCAAGAATGACCTACGTCCACTTGCAAATGAGAGATTCTTTGATTTTCAAGATGGTTACAGGTGAGACAGAGGGAAGAGATTGAATTTAAAAATTGATCCTGTCCTTCATGGATTGAGGGACCAGCCCTTTATAATCGTCCCCTAACAGATGGGGACGACGCTTCAGCGATCGTGGCGGAGTCGGTTTGACTGCCTGCACGACTTGAACTGCCCTCAATGGACGCCCACGACTTGACGGTTCCCCTGCGACCGGGTAAAGGGAGTTTAGAGGGTGACCGCTTTGTAGGATGACGTGGCTGCACTTGGATTCTTCATGGGTTTGGATCCGGATTCACCGCGGACTGGGTTGTCTGGACCCGACCCATTAACCTGGACCGGGTCACTTGGACCTGACTCGTCATTTGCCCCTCAAGGCCCCGCGCTCCAAAGAAGTTTGAAAGGGGGCATTGAAACTGTCCGGTCCCTTTTTCCCTCCAAGAAAAATATTATCTGCACTGCGAATCTCCTCTTTTCTCTCTGTGGATAACAATGAGAGAGTCCTCAAAGCTTTCCTCACTCCTCTAGGTTTTGTTTTTTTTTTTTTTTTTATCAAACCCCCTCTCAAGTGTATAAAGAGAAGAAAATAGTGAAGAGAAAAACCAAGTCTCATATTCTCTGTCATTGCCTCTGAGAAGAGAACTCCGATGGGTAACGAAGATGAGAAGATAGCTGGGGGTGAAAAGTTTGCGGCGGCTCACGAAGGAGAAAAGCAAACGGCCGGCGGCCGGAAGTTGCCGACGACGGGCGTCCCGCCCACACCACTGGGCGCCCAAGACAGCGCCCAGGTGATGCACTCAGGGAAGGAGGCGCCATGGGGGGTCTCGGCAGCGGGCGCCCCACTCAGGCAAGGGGGCGCCCTTGCTGGCTCAACCCCGCAGCAGCAGGTGGGGGGCGCCCCGGTGGCGGGCGCCCCAGCCGTGAGCAGCAGCGCCTCGTCGCAGCAGAAGGGGGGCGCCCCGGTGGCGGGCGCCCCAGTGGCGAGCAGCAGCGCCTCGTCGCAGCAGAAGGGGGGCGCCCCGGTGGCGGGCGCCCCAGTGGCGAGCAGCAGCGCCTCGTCGCAGCAGAAGGGGGGCGCCCCGGTGGCGGGCGCCCCAGCCAGAAGCAGCAGCGCCCTTGGGCTGCCGTCGTCGCAGGATCAGGGGGGCGCCCCGGTGGCGGGCGCCCCAAGCAGTGGCGACGCCTCATCGCAGCAAAAGGGGGGCGCCCAATCTTCTTTGTCACAGAAGGGGGACGCCCAATCTTCTTTGTCACAGCAGCAAGGGGGCGCCCCAGGGGCGGGCGCCCCAGCCAGGCGCACCAGCGCTCTCGGGCTGCCGCCGCCGCAGGAGCAGGGGGGCGTCCCGGTGGCGGGCGCCCCAACCATGGGTGGCGACGCCCGATCCTCCTCGTCGCAGAAGCAGGGGGGCGTCCCGGTGGCGGGCGCCCCAACCATGGGTGGCGACGCCCGATCCTCCTCGTCGCAGAAGCAGGGGGGCGCCCCGGGGGCGGGCGCCCTTGCTGGTTTCTCCTCACCACAGATGATGGTGGCGCCTGCCCAGGCAGTGCAGGCGAGGGCGCCGGGCGTCCAGGTGGCGCCGGCGACTGCGCGGGGCGTCCAGGCGACGCAGGGTAGGGTGCCGACCTCTGGTACCTCAGTGATGAAGCCGCAGCAGACGTGGGGGCTCACCCCGGGCTTTCTGATGACGCAGCAGCAAGTGGGAACACTTGCAGGGGCTGAGAGCACGAGGCAACAGGCCAGTGGTCCAAGCGGTGTGGGCGTCCAGGGTAGGCATGAGGAAGATTCGAGCACTCTAACCGAGAAATTAAGAGCTGAAAGTGACGGTAAGCTAGATGCGGGTACTCAGGGCGAGGAAGATGGAGACGCTATACTTCGTTTTGGTCGAAAAAGATATCAGGGAAAAGTTATGGCTGAGGACGACAGATCCAAGGTGAGCTTTGTGTTTAGCGTACTTACTTCTGACGCTGATATTCGCAAGATTGTTGCCTCCTACCATATTCCTCCCACCGCCTTGTGTCGACGCCCTGAAACAGATGAGCCTGCAAAAAACAACTCCTCAGGTGAAATTGTCATTTACGAGGAGATGCTTGAGGCGGGGTTGAGGTTTCCCATGCCTTCTCCCGTTTGTCGCATTCTGCACTATTTCTCGTTGACTCCTGGGCGTCTGGCGCCCAATGGTTGGAGGGTTTTGCTGGGCTTTCTCGAATTATGGAAAAGGGTACACTGCGAGGATGCTTCCCCTGCAGAATTCCATGCTGTTTACAACTTAACCGAGTCTCGGGTCCCTAATCAGGGATGGTATTACCTTGCACCTAAGAAAGGCAGGTTACTCACGGGACTGCCCTCCAACTGCCATGAGTGGAAATCACGCTTCTTTTTTATAGGCGGAGAGTGGGCCTCTGAAAGTGATCGGGCTTTGGTGCCCGTACAGTGGACCGACGCAAGAAGACCTGGTACTTGACTGACTGCGATTGCCCCATTCCTTCTCATGTATATGTATGCACACATTTTTTTTTATATATATATACTCACGTACTCAATGTTGTCTTGCAGAGTCCCCAGTGCTTTCAAAGGATGACGAGTACAAATTACAGGTAGTAAGAGCTCATCCGAACAAGGACTTGGGAGATCTTCTTTCCAAAAGGGAGCAGCAGGACTGGTGAATCTTCCAAGAGGAAGTCTTCCAAGAGGAAGTCTGCGGTCGGGGTAGCGGTATACAAAGAGGAGATTGGGTCTCGCTTCGCTAGCAGGAGTACCCCTAATCCTAAGATAGCGAGGGTAGATTCATGCCTCCTCGGTGTCTCGTGCGCAACCGGATCAGGTAGTACTCCCCGTCGTGTCTCCACAGCTAGAGACTCCCTCGGCCCCGATCGTTACTCCTGCGTCTTCTTCACGGTCTACGCCTTCTGCCCCTCCTTCGTGCCTCCCACGCGCGGGGACTTCAACAGTACTTGGTAATCCGCCAACGATCCGAGACAGGCTAGGGAGATTTGTGTATCCCCCCGAGGTTTCTCGGATTGGTGCTTTGGGCGTCGAGGAGATAGTAGACACATTCCTAGAAGGTCTGGCTCAGGTAAAGGTCTATCTTCTCATTTCTCAAGACTTTCATTTTTCGCATTTGTACTCCCATTTTCATTTGCTGTTCATGGTTTCAGGCTTCCAATGCGTCAATCTGTTTGATGTCGAGGACTCGAGCCCATGCTCATCTGAAACAGGAGAATATGAGCATACATAAGGAGCTTTCCGCTGCTGAAAGGAGGATTATTGCTTCCGAAGCGGATCGCGTGGCGGCCCGCGGGAGGGTGTCTAGGTTGGAGAGCGAGCTTTCAGCAGCCCGTGAAAAGGCGGCAAGGCAAGACACTGAACTCTCGTCCGTTCACGAAAGAGCGGCTAAGTTTGAGGTTGAGTTCTCGGCGGCCTATGAGAGGGCGACCAAGTCAGAGGCTGAGCTCTCAGCAGCCCGCGAGAGGGCGGCCAAGGCAGAGGCTGAGCTCTCAGCAGCCCGCGAGAGGGCGGCCAAGGCAGAGGCTGAGCTTTCAGCGGCCCGCGAGAGGGCGGCCAAGTCAGAGGCTGAGCTTTCAGCGGCCCGCGGGAGGGCGGCCAAGTCAGAGGCTGTCTTGGCGGCAGAGATAAGGGCGGTGCAAGACAGAGCTTTTCGAGCTGAGGAGAGGGCTGCCCTGGCCGATAAGAGGGCTCTCCAGGCTGAGGAGAAGACTATTCAGGCTGAGAACGATTTGGAAGATGGCCTTGCGGATGCTGACAAGAGTCTAAAGATTGGCCTAGCCGACGCCTTTATTGATGGCTATGAGGAACTCCGCGGGCAGATTTCTACTGCCTTCCCCGACATTGATTTTTCAGGCTTTGTGCCGTCTGCGGCGCTTGATACCGGCCATGGGAGCTCTGATGATTCTGAGGGAGATGATGATGCTGAAGACGAGGGGGATAGTGGTGAGGGTGATTAGGGGCAGGGTGATTTGCTGTATATATTTGTTTTTTTGAATAGCCTGACTCTTGAAGAGGCAATTAGTAGCCTAACTTTTGGAAATATAAATGCACTTTGATTTTTCACAAAATGTAACGCTTTATTCATGCCATTAAAAAAAAACAATATATACATTAAAAAGAAAACAATAAATCAGCACGAGCCCCACGCCCTACTTGCTTTGACCCCTTAGAACATCATTGATAGTACCTCTTCAAATGCTCCGCATTCCATGGATGGAGTAGGACCTTTCCTTCTGCACTACGGATTTTGTAGGTGCCCGGCCTTACTACTTCTGTTATGACGTATGGTCCTTCCCAGTTTGGCCCTAGCTTTCCTTCCCGAGAGTCCTTTGTGGCGAGGATTACCTTTTTTAGCACTAGGTCTCCTGCTTGGAAAGAACGAGGCTTCACCCTCGAATTGTAATACCTTGTCATTCGCCGCTTATATTCTGCATTGCGGACCGCGGCCATCTCCCTTGCCTCCTCTAACAAATCGAGGTTGATGCGGAGTCCTTCCTCATTGGTGGCGGGGTCATGAAGTTCAACCCGTGAAGAGTGCATCCCTATTTCGACTGGGATGACTGCCTCAGTGCCGAAAGCTAAAGAGAAAGGAGTCTCGCCAGTGGAAGCTCTCGGTGTAGTTCGATATGCCCATAACACCCCTGGGAGCTCGTCCGCCCAAAGGCCCTTTGCTTTTTCGAGCCTTGTCTTCAGGTTTCGAAGCACCGTCCGCACCATGACTTCTGCCTGCCCATTTGCTTGTGGGTGTGCAGGACTAGAATGTGGCTGCTTTATATGGAGGTTGGAGCAGAAAGTATTGAAGAGCTTGTTGTCAAATTGCTTACCGTTATCACTGACGATGGCATTGGGGACCCCGAAGCGACAAACTATGTTTTTCCAGACGAAATCTTGGATCTTTGAGTCTGTTATTCTTGCTAAGGATTCAGCCTCCGCCCATTTTGTGAAATAGTCGATGGCAACGACCACAAACTTGCATTGTCCTCTGCTTAACGGCAGTGGGCCCAGGATATCGATACCCCACTTGGAGAATGGCCACGGGCTTATAATTGAAGTTAGCTCCTCTGGTGGCTGCCTCGGTACAGTGGCAAAGCGCTGACATTTGTCGCATTTTTTGGTGAATTCTTTGGCGTCCTTCACCATGGTAGGCCAAAAGAATCCCTGCCTTAATGTTTTGTGGGCGAGGGAGCGTCCTCCAGAGTGGTTCCCACAAATTCCTTCGTGAATTTCACGAAGGGCATAATCAGCTTCTTCAGGTGAGAGGCAGCGCAACAATGGTAAGCAGAAGCCTTTCTTGTATAGCGCATCCTGCAGGAGAGTAAACTTGGAAGCCCTCATTCTGAGCTTTCTCGCCTGGATGGGGTCTTCTGGCTCCGTGCCCCCTTGGAGGAAAGCTCTTATTGGAGTCATCCAATTTGCTTCGTCCGCTGCACAGTGGACGTCTGCCACATTCAACTTGCTCGGCTGTAATTGGTGCCCAATGAGTGTTGGTTCGGCGGAGGAGACCTTCAATGATGAGGCGAGTCTGGCGAGCGCGTCTGCAGCGACATTTTCCCCTCTTGGGATGTGAGAGATCAGGAAAGATTGGAAACGTTGGATCAGTCGTTTCACCATGCTGAGATAATCTTGCATTCTTGCTTCCTTCGCCTCAAACTCTCCATTCACTTGATTGACCACCAGTTGGGAATCACTGAAAGCAAGAAGGGACTGGGCGCCCATTTCGATAGCCAATCTTAGGCCAGAGAGGAGGGCCTCATATTCCGCTTCGTTGTTAGAGGCAACGAAGTGGAGCTTCACAGCATACTTGATGGGCGTACCATCAGGGCTAATTAAGATGAAACCTGCCCCGCTTCCTTCGCTGGTTGCCGAACCATCAACATATAACTCCCATGTAGGGTTTGGCGAGAGAACTGGACTACCTGGCTGAGGTTGGACCGGGGGTTCTCTGTCATCAAGTGTTGGGGTCCCACCTGATAGGGCATCCTGGGCTCCCGAATGGAGTTGTACTTTCAAGGGGTCATGGGCGCCCGAAAGGAGTTGGGCTCCCAAAGGGCCCTGGGCGCCCAGGGAGGGAGTATCCTGGCCTTGGGCGCCCGGGAGGGAGGGATTCTCCTTGCCTTGGGCGCCCGGGGTGAGATTCTCATGGGCGCCCGGGAGGGAGGGAGTCTCCTTGCCTTGGGCGCCCGGGGTGAGAGTTTCGTGGGCGCCCAGGGAGGGAGATGTTCCCTCGGCGCCCGGGGTAATGCCATGGAGAGGAAGCTGGGATCCCTGATCCTCCTGGGAGTCTCCTGTGTGTGGTGGATCAATTTGTGCATCTTTGGTGCATGATGGTAAGAGAGTGGCAGATTTGGTTACCTCGTCCGAGGGTGTGAGCTCAGCTACAAAGTCGGCCAAGGCTTGTGCTTTGATAGCTGCCCTTGGTTGATAATGGACATCAAACTCGCCCAGCTCTACCGCCCACTTGACTAGTCTCCCAGAAACATCCGGATTTCCCAGTACTCTTTTCAAAGGCTGATCAGTGACTACAATTACCGTATGGCCTTGAAAGTAATGCCGTAGTCGCCTGGCGGTCGAGATGAGGGCGAGCGCCAGCTTTTCCAACTCCGAATATCTGGATTCTGCCCCCCGATATGCTCTGCTGACATAATAGATGGGTTTCTGAACCCCATCTTGATTTCTGATAAGAACAGAGCTAACTGCCGAAGGCGAAGCAGATAGATATAAGTATAACACCTCGCCAGGTGTAGCATGAGAGAGGAGAGGGGGGGTGACCAAGTAGGCTTTAAGCTTCTGGAATGCCTCCTCAGCCTCGGGTCCCCACTCAAAAGCTTTCCGGAGAATTTTGAAAAAGGGTAGGCACTTATCTGCAGACTTGGAAACAAATCTGTTCAGTGCCGCAACTCTTCCGTTGAGGCGTTGTAGCTCCTTGGTGGAAGTGGGCGACCTCATGTCGAGTATGGCTTTGATTTTGTCGGGGTTCGCCTCAATTCCCCGTTGGTTCACCATAAAGCCCAAGAACTTTCCCGATCCAACGCCGAAAGCACACTTCTCAGGATTTAGCTTCATGCGATAGAGCTTAAGGACATCGAAAGTCTCTTGCAGATGATCAATGTGATCTGCAGAGGCGAGACTCTTTACCAACATGTCGTCGACATAGACCTCCATGGTTCGCCCAATCTGAGAGTGAAACATCTTGTTTACTAGGCGTTGGTAGGTCGCACCTGCATTTTTCAACCCGAAGGGCATGACCCTGTAGCAATAGGTCCCATTCGGGGTGATGAAAGACGTCTTCTCCTGATCAGGGGGGTGCATGCTGATCTGATTGTATCCGGAGTAGGCATCCAAGAAAGAGAGCAGCTCATGCCCTGCAGTGGCGTCGATGAGGAGATCTATCCTTGGTAATGGATAGCTGTCCTTCGGACATGCCTTGTTAAGTTCCGTGAAATCGACGCACAGGCGCCATTTCCCGCTCGCCTTTGTCACCATCACGACATTTGAGAGCCATTCAGGATATGCTACCTCCCTGACTGCCCCACTCTCTATTAGCTTCTCGACCTCCCCGTGCATTGCTTGGGCCCTTTCAGTGGAGGCACCCCTTAGCTTTTGTCGGACGGGCTTGTGGCATTGGTCGACATTGAGGCGGTGAGTTACGACTTCGGGATCAACCCCCTCTAGATCCGCATGTGACCATGCGAAGATGTCCATGTTACTTCTCAGGAAATTTGTCAGCTTGACAATCAGATCTTCAGAGAGAGAAGAGCCAATGTATGCTCTTCTGTTAGGGAAATCTTCATCCAAGACCACAGGGGTGAGTGCTTCAACTGGTTCTCCCCTCTCTGTAGTGGCCTCGTCTCTCGGGTCCAAGACTTCAACTTGCAACGCCTCCTGTGTTTTCTTGAACTTCATCGAGGAGACGTAGCATGCTCTAGCTGCTACTTGATCTCCCCTTACCTCCCCGACTCCGTTCGGGGTTGGAAAGCGGAGGATAAGATGGTAAGTGGAGGGGACGGCTCTTAACGCATTAAGAGTAGGTCGTCCCAGTATGATATTATATGCAGAGGGGCAATCTATTACCAAGAAGTTGACCATTGTAGTGGAACTTCGAGGTGCTGCCCCAGCAGTGACTGGCAATGTGATTGCCCCTAGGGGATATACTTTTTCCCCTGAAAAGCCAATGAGGGGGAATTTGACTGATTGCAGTCTTTCCCGGCCCAGTTTCAGCTTATCCAAAGCTTCTACAAATAAAATGTCTGCAGAGCTACCGCTATCAACCAAAATTCTGTGTACCTGAAAATTGGCGACGGTTAGAGTGAGCACCAAAGGATCGTCATGGGGGCGCTGTATTCCTTCTAAATCCTTATCTGAAAAGGATATGACTTCATCAGCTTCGTGCCTTGGCGCCTTGGATGGTCGTGGCTCCTCAGGATGCCTTGCTTTTCTGGCATGAGCCTTCATGGCAGAGAACGACTCTGCCATTCCTCCTGAGATGGTTCGGATTTCTCCGATGGGTTGCTGGTCTTCCGGAATACGAGGTGGTGGCGGTGGAAGTGCTTGCCCCCTACCCGCAATGTATTGGCGCAGGTGGCCATGCTGGATGAGGTCCTCAATCTGGCGCTTGAGTTCATAACAATTGTCAGTATCATGGCCATGGTCACGATGGAAGCGACAGTACTTGTTTGGGTTCCTCTTATTTGGAGGAGACTTCATCTTCCCTGGCCATTTTATGGCGGGGTCATCTTGTATTTGAAACAAGATGTGCTCTACCGTAGCTGTGAGGGGGGTGAACACTTGCCTTTCTCTTAGAGGGGCGGGACCGAGTCGGTCTCTAGCAGGTATCCTTTCTGTCCTGCTCCGTTTATTGCTTGTTTCCCTCTTTTCGTCTCTTTCACGCTCCTTCCCTTTGTCTGCAGGTCTGGATGACTCTCCTCGCCTGGCTCTTGTGATGTCCTCTGCATTCATGTACTTCTGCGCTTTTGCCAGTAATTCCGGGAAGCTTTTTGGCGGGCGCTTCATCACAGAAAAGAGGAAACTCGAGGAGCGAAGGCCGCCCAGAAAGGCTGTCATGGACACCTTGTCGTCGGGCTCCTCAACTTGAAGTACCTCCTCGTTAAAACGAGTGAGGTAGCTCCTGAGGCTCTCGTTCTTGTCCTGCTTTATGCTAAGCAGGTGTGTGGCTGGCTTCTGATGTCGGCGCCCACCAATGAAGTGAGAGACAAAGGACTTGCTTAACTCCCCAAAGGTAGCTATGGATGCTGGGGGGAGATTGGCGAACCATTGCCGCGCGGAGCCCTTCAACGTGGTTGGGAACGCTCTGCACATGATCTGGTCGGGTACATTGTGCAGCTGCATCCTGCTTTTGTAGGTCTCCAGATGGTCCAATGGATCCCTCCTTCCATCAAATGTCTCCATGGCCGGCATTTTGAATCTTCGGGGGAGTGGGTGGCCTACCACGTCGGGCTTAAATGGTGTATCCGTCCGCCCGACAAGGTAATCCACTGTCTCTGGTGCTTGGGCCTTCATGGCGTTGAAGACATCGCCAAGTTGATTCTGCATCTCCTTGATTTTCTCCTCCCAATGATTATGAGGTTCTCTAGAAGGACCAGGGAGATAACTCTCGTCCCCTACACTGTTATTCTCACTTTCCTCCTCTTGGAAGTGAGGATCTACATCATAGGACCCACCGAACTGGGCTCCACTTGGAGGAGGTGGAGGTACCGCATGGTAGGCGTGGCCTTGAGAATCAACCAAAAGTACCCCGGGAGGGGGGTCTAATGGAGCGCCAGCAGAGACGTCCTGAGCGCGATGGAGACGGGTGCCTCTGGGAACCCCACGCCCCTGGGCGCCATAAGGATGGGCGCCCAGATGATGCATCGTGGGTTGGGCGCCCCTGGCAGCCCCTCTCCCCTGGGCGCCATGTGTGTGGGCGCCCGGGAGAGGTGCTGTAGGCTGGGCGCCCATGAGGCTCTTGCCTCCATGTGGATGGGCGCCCAGGTGATGGCGAAGTGCTTCATTCCGCGAGGCGGCGGGGCCTCTTGGGTGTGTCGTCTCCGGAATTCCATCCAACTGCGCTCCTCCTTGCCCCGCGAGCATGAGTTGGAGGATTTGCTGGTTCTGAGCCACCAGCTGCTGCATTGTCTCCATCATTTGCTGAGGAGAGGGAGCGGGAGTAGTAGTAGTTGAGATAGGATTACTTGGCGGAGGTGCAGTGTCTCCCCGCCTGGGAGAGTTTTGCTGTCTTGAAGGTCCTGGACCTCCAGCGTGGAGAGAGTTGTCCTCTTGTCTCCCTGACCTCGTACTGATCACCATGACTCTTTGAATATTTGAAATTTCTCTTTCCCACAGACGGCGCCAAACTGATGATGCCAAAATGCGATATTTCGGACACCACCGGTCAAGTAATTAATGCGAGTGCAATAAATGAAGAGAGAGAGAATTATAGTGGTTCGGTCAAGAATGACCTACGTCCACTTGCAAATGAGAGATTCTTTGATTTTCAAGATGGTTACAGGTGAGACAGAGGGAAGAGATTGAATTTAAAAATTGATCCTGTCCTTCATGGATTGAGGGACCAGCCCTTTATAATCGTCCCCTAACAGATGGGGACGACGCTTCAGCGATCGTGGCGGAGTCGGTTTGACTGCCTGCACGACTTGAACTGCCCTCAATGGACGCCCACGACTTGACGGTTCCCCTGCGACCGGGTAAAGGGAGTTTAGAGGGTGACCGCTTTGACGTGGCTGCACTTGGATTCTTCATGGGTTTGGATCCGGATTCACCGCGGACTGGGTTGTCTGGACCCGACCCATTAACCTGGACCGGGTCACTTGGACCTGACTCGTCAGGAGTAATAATACAATCAAGTCTAAGAAACAGTATAAAAACAGGTGAGTTGATCATTGTTAAGCAAGAAATTAGCAAATGCATAGAAAAAATCAAAGCCTTTTCGTGAAGTGGGCATCAAATGAATTACCTGCTTAATGACGACGGAGCCCGTGGCAGAGACGACGATGTAGACGAAGTTGAGATTACCGTCCCCAACTTCCTTGATTGTCAAAGCTTCGAGCTTTTCTCCGAGCAAATCCAGGAGCCGAGGAGTAGCTTTGATGTAATCGACCAGAGATTTCTCGTCTAAAGGACGGAACTCGGAAGAGGCCATGACTAGGGTCGAGGCCAAGGGCACTGACTGGCAGAGATAACAACAGGAAGGAGGAGAGAGATTAGCGTTCCTAAATTAAATTCTAAAGACTGAAGATAAGCACTTAATCAAAAAGAGGGATGGATGTGACGTCGCATCGCATCGTCACCAGCAAATGCATTGTTTGTAGCACGAAGCACGCTTTTTGAGAGGAAGAAGAAATTTCATACTTTGTGGGGCCCACTGGTTCTACCAGGGTTTTGAGGATTACTATCCTAGAAAACGAGGTCCGTTGGGTCTTCCCCATCTGAGAGCCCAATCACGGTTAAAATTGGAGATTTTTCATTTCATGGCTTTCAAGCCTTTCATCGAATAGTTACGGCATGTTTGTGTACACTCACTTTTCTACGAAAAGGAAAAAAGTGTGTGATTTTATGTGAAAAACTCAATTTTTCTGTGTTTGGTGCAGAGAAATTTCATGAAAATAGTTTCCATCCTAGTCACCTTTTTCTTTAAAAAGTGAGGAAATGAATTTCCCATGAGGGGTATAGGAATTGCTTTTCCTCATAAAACTCATCACAAATATTTAAGAACATTTCCACACTCTTTTCTCTACCCAACCAAAACCCTCTTTTCTCTGTCTCTCCCCCCTCTCTCTCACCTCCCCTGCAAGAAGCTCTTTTGCAATGGGTTCAGTCAAATTCAGCTCCTGCATATGGAGTTAATACTCACATATCGATTATCTGATCATTTATTCATTGGTAGCGAAGTATTTTAACTTTCCTGGGGCCTGTCATTTTATTGTTGTGTTCTGGATATGATCAGTATGAAGATATTCCCAACCCAAATTTCTGTGGATATACCGACACAGGGGTATATATCCACAATTTGATTGTCAAATGGAGCATGAACTATGTTGCTATATTTTGTATTCATTAGATCTCATTTTCTATATTGATTTGGAGCCCTATTTGAGTGAATTAATTTTTTGATGGGTTTCTAATGAGGCTATGTTAATCATAGTTGCTTCATTTCTCATATAGAATTTCAATTTTGATTTTCATCAAGGAATCCATACCCGCACCAAATATCATTAGCACCAATTCAGCGAGGAAAAAAAATCGCACCAAACATGAATTTTTAAATTCTACGGAAATCCTTTTATGAGGATTCCATTTCTATGGATTTTGCTGACATGGCAATTTCCCCTTTTTTACGGAAAGGGTGTGTACACAAACATGCCCACTAATAGACACTTCATCAAGAAATGAAAAAAAAAAAAAAAATCTCCAATGACCTCATGATAAGGTGAGCACACTTTCTTACGGGCTCCACCTGAAGATGGAATTGGGTATCCAGAGTCCTCTATAACCAACCCAAACCCTCCCCCATCTAAAATGAGCAAGCATTCCTACCAACAATCTAGTCCCTGTAGAGGGTTCCAAACCAGGGCCGGCTCGAGACAATTCGAGGCCTAAAGCGACGATCATAAATTAGGCCATTTCTATGTTTTAATATTTTATTTAAATTTTATTTTTCTTGATTTTTTATGATGCGAAATTACTAATTAAGTTTTTATATTCAAGTTTTGCTAACCTATCTTAAGCCACCTCCAAAACCCCACATGAGAATTTTGTGCCCATCCCAAAACTCACATGAAAAATTTGGGTCACAAAATCCAACAACCTATCTGGCTCCAAACGAGAATTTTGTGCCCATCCCAAAACTCACATGGAAAATTTGGGTCACAAAATCCAACTACCTATTTGGCTCCAACCCCCGACCATCCAAGATGGACTTCAGATGTGTGCCCCACGTATCGTATTGGATGTTCCAGATACACAATACTCATGTGCATTGTGGGCAAGTGAATAAATTCCAGCGGGGGCCCATTGTTTATCTTAAATTTTAAGATCTATTATTAGGGTTGAAACCCCAAGCTATAGATTTATTACAATCACATCATAGATCAAATCTGAATGGGCCCCTATTGAAATAGGATGCACAAGAATAATGAGAAACACTTGTGAAATAAGTTCATGACTAAATGTATGGCTGAGATTTGATACACATGACTGCTAAAAATATAATGACGTGCTAAAATCAATTGAACTCTTAGCCATAGAAATATAAGGAGCAGATTTGGAAATATAATGGGCATAAATGACACTTTAAAGGCCCCATGAAAATCTTGGTCGTATCTTGTCAAATTATTATGGGGCCTTATATTTTGGGGAGAAAAAAAATGGATAGCAATTAACAAGTTTTCTATATTGGAATTTTAAAAGATGTCATTTGCTATTATGGGGCCTTTTTTTGTGCCTTATTTTATGGGGCCTAAAGCAATTGCCTTTTTGGCCTTATGGTTCAACCGCCCGGTTCCAAACGTGAGATCAATAACAACCAGGCTTATGGTCTGTCTTATTTTGATCATACTGTGGGCCCCACTAGGTGTTTAGGCACAAATTACTGGCCTTATCATGAGCACTAGTGCTCCGCGGAGGTTTTTCCCTTTTGGCTAGCCAACGTGGCCTAGCTTGAAGATCGTTATCAAACTTTTTCAGTCCAGATCGTTTGAGTCATCTCTGCTAAGATAGTCATGAGTAAAATGAGTGGAATCCATGATAATTAATGGAATGTTCTCCAATTTTACTTCAATACGAGTGGTTCCACAGCAAGATTGAACTTATAATTGATGGCATAATTAATAGTGAATGAGATTGTACTAATCATGTTATTTAGTACATACTCAATTTTAGAGTGGGATGAACTCTTATTGTAGTAAAATCTGAAGATAAATCATTGGTCAGGATGACATTTATTTAAAGGTTTGGATTATCAATTGGTAAGTTGGCCCTAAAGTGGAGTTCCACCCATCCCACCCTGCGGAAGCGAGACGCAGGCATCAGAATCAAACCTATTTGCTTTCAAGCTGTAAATAAACGATCACATCTAGAAGAATAGATGCATTGTTTGAACTTTGAACTTTGAACTTTGAACTGACATTGATTTGTAAATGTAAATAAACTTTTGAAGAGATCCATTGAACCTGGACTGATTATGCAAACGTACCTGACTAGGCTAGTCTACTGCTCCAGCCGTCTTTGTTTGTGACTTGTATTATCACACAAGGCCATGTGACTTGCCAAAGTCAGAACTGGATGGAGATTTTTCATGCCGGCTTGAAACTTCAATCTGAAATTCTTGATAATGAAATAGAACTTTACTAGAGTTTTATGCTGGTAGGAGGCTGATCCTTTACTTTGTGTTTGGTTTGCCCTTTTTACATGGAAATCTGCATGCTGCATTCTTGATTTCATGTAATATACAGCTTCATTGCAATGAAAGCATAAATAGTTTTCTTTTTTTTTTTGTTATTCGTAATCAAAGAAATGGAAATAGGGAAATAGACTCCTGTCTCCTAGGCAAGAAGAGGAAAATGTACCACATTTCTATGTAAATGTTGTGATTTACCTCCCTATGATGATAGTTGCTATTCAAGATGTTGTATACAGTTATAAATGTCTTGAAACAATTGTTTGGGACTGGCTTCCCAATTTTGGTCTTGTGTAATTGATGCTACTTTTATAGCTCTACTATTCGAAAAGAGGAGGTAACTGTTTGTAATAAGCTTTTTAACTTATGCTATTTTTTAGAGAGGATTTTACCGATAAAATCCTCAAATACAATCATTTATCTCAATGGGTCATGGTCATTTATGCAGCACCAATTTGGTCCGTCAGTACTATTTGTAATTTTTTTTTTTTAAGCCTGGGGTAAGTGACGCTAGCGTCACTGGGTTTCTGACGAGCGTCACTGTTCGTCAATCACTATTTGAGTGAACCCTAGCGTTTTTTACCTTTTTACCGTCTGTAACTTCTCCTTCTTCAGCTGAGTGATGACGCCGCTTCAACTAGGGTTTACTTCTCTGCAATCCATCAACCTATCTCCGATATTGCACGTCTGCACGAAGGTATGTCACCTTACATACGTTTTTTCGGATTATTTGCGAATCATTATATGTAGTTTGGAGTTCTTGATGCATTGTGTTGGGTATGAAATGTGTATTGTGTCATTCCGCAAGAAGATGTAATTTTGGAGTGTTAGTTCTTCATTGTTTTTTATTTTGTAACCCATTCTGTTCATTTGATTTGAAGATTTGCTCGTTTCCACATAGTTTGCACTCACGCATGCTATTTGTTTGATGAAATGTCACATTGGATGTCCTCCCTTATGGCCATGGCAAAAGACTTACTATCTTCTTCCATTTTCATTAGTGAAAGAATACATACACCACACACTTATTATCATGTACTGTGAGATCAAAATAACATGAAGTGATTTTTTTTTTAATTTTTTGGCCGTTGAGAGATTTTTGAGTTGTACAAGATAATGTGAAAATATTGTGACCTCTTTGTAATGTAAAAGGACAGAGAGTTGATGATGATGAATGGAAAAGAGCATTCCCTCTTGCACTCGTAACAAACTTGTGAACCACCATGAGACTTACACTTGATGCATATCAGAAATGATCTTAAAAAAAGCAGCTGCTTTTGATGAATTGTGTGAACCACTGTGAGACTTACAGTCAAGACTACCCCATGATTGATGATCTGGTGGTGACTGTCATGTCTGCTATGGGAGAAGAGCAGATTTGTGCTCTGAAAGACATTGGCCCCAAATGTATAAGGGGAGGTGTCATGCCCTTACATATGGTATCATATGGTATCATCATATGATGGTGTAGGCTGTTTTTTTTTTTTTTTTTTTTTTTTTTTTTGTGACCTCAATATTATTAAGACAATTTTTAATGACAATTTGAGTGCTGTATGGTGAAGATAATGCCTGGCTTTTAATATAAGGGAATTGTGATAACTGCATGAGGTATTGATGGATATCCATATCTCCTGAATCAAGTTAAATGGATTGCATCATACCTTTACATAGTTTTTTTTTGGTTCATACAGTGGAAATATTGTCTTTATCAAAAGAATCTGTGGCCCCTTGTGAGGCATTGTTGTTGTAGGTCCAAATGGAACTCGTTTTCTTTTCCTGTATTATCTTTTTTCCATCATTGAATTTGAATGCTATCTTGTTAGTAGGTATAGACTTGTTAATATTGCTTGGTTCCTGGTCCTAGTTGATTTTGGCCAAAATCAATGACCTACCTAATTTGTTGGGTCCTGTACTTGATTGGTTCATATTTCAATGGGCCTACTCTTTGGAGGATGAGCTGAAGGATCTAGGAGGTTGAGCTTTGAATCTATGCGGGCCCTACTGTCTACGCAATTCAATTCATATAATTCATGAATAAGATGAAGATGAGAACTAGATATGCTTGGTATGTTTACATTGATCATGAATTGGATGCAAATCTTGTTTGTATGTTTACATTGATAGAAAAATCATTCACAGTTCATGCAAATAGAAATCTATTTCCAATGCATCTTGGCTAACTCATACTTGTATATGCTTCATATTACATGGCTTTGAACTGAATAGATGGCGAAAGACGTTGCTTCTGATGATAAGGGAGAGTTGCTGTATGAACAAGTTGAACATATTTCAAAAGCAATAATAAAAGGGGTTGAACCTGGATTTTACAGATGCACTAATACCAACCCTGACAAGAAGATATGGGTATTGATTGAAAAATAGAAAGAGCATGTGAGGGATGTTGGTCTATCACATTTGTCAGAGATAAACTATATGAGGATAGACCATGCTCTAATATCTGGGCTAGTTGAAAGGTGGAGGCCTGAAACCAATACATTTCACCTACCAATGGGGGAAGCAACGATCACTTTAGAAGGCGTTGCTTATATTTATGGACTCCCTATTGATGGTGAACAGGTAACGGGAAGAACCTTCAATAACACCTTCGTCCCGGAGGTATGTAAAGAATTGCTAGGCCTTGCTCCACGTCCGGGAAAATACACCATTGGGCTTACTATAAAGTTCAAATGGTTGGAGGATAATTTCAAGCCCTCCAAGAAGAGGAGTGAAGTATGCAAGACTAGAGCATACCTATTTTTCTTGGTGTCTGATCAGATCTTTGTAAACTCATCTGGTGCAAGGAGGCTAGCTTGGCAGCTAGAACTCTTTAGGGAGTTCAAGCCCTATGCATGGGGTCCAGCTTGCCTTGCATGCCGTTACAGGATGCTTTCAATAGCTACAAGGCTTTTAAGAGGTGGAGAGGACAGTGAACGGGAAGGGGAAGTTGAGGAGAAAAAAGAAAGTGGAAAAATTACATTGCTCAAGACTCTAGCAGACCCTCTTCAGTTGATACAGGTGATTATATTTTTATTTGGTCAACATACTTTTTTGGTTATTACATGAAACAAGAATACATTTTGCGTTAACTGTCTTTGTTGTTTCATACTTGTAGGTTTGGGCCTACTCCAGGATGGCTATTGGGAGGTGCCCTAAGCCCGATCCTAATTGGTAGAAGAATCTTCAATTCCCATTGTTTAAGACATGGGAAAAAAAACTAAGGCAGGAAAAAGTTAACAAACATGAAAGAAATCCGTAATCACATCAACGGCCTAAAAGAAGATGGGGTCCTCATGCCGTTCAAAGTTTCATTCATCATTTTTTTCAATACATTCAGTTTAAATAGGCAGGTTGTTAATGGTTTGCTTTTCTATGTAGTTCTTATGGCAACTGTATAAGAAGATACCGAATAAACTACTCCAATTAGTGCCAAAAGGGGACAAGCAATTGTTCACGTCAAGCACTATCCTTATCCATTATTGGGTCTTCGAGAGGCATAATGCAAACTGCGTTACGAACCAATTTGGCATTGAACAATCAGTCCCCCCACCCTTCTTGCCATTCAAGCGAAACGGGCGCATAGAACAATGTGTTATTGACTACAGTCAAAACCATCCATATGAATTCAAATAATGGGAGTCAAGGAGAACTTTTATATTATCCGGGAAGAAAGACTCTTCTGCCAAACATAGTGATGATTATCTTCTTTGGTATTGCTTGAACACCATCTTGGAGATTGTTTGTGGTGGGGATGGTGAAGGACGGCGATCACCTGTTAGAGATGAACGAGCAACTAGTGCAAAAACCCACCCAAAAACACCAAAGGAGAGGGTGGAAAAGGAGAAAGACAGCAAGGGTTGGGATGATGCTACTTCCAAACATGTAAGCATCCGTCAAACTTATCAAGGCCGAAATCTGAAATAAAAAAAAAACTACTTATTTACAAGTTTCTTTGTTGTTTATCTCAAGTAGTTGGTTTCTTGGACCACGTGGAGCAGTCATCCTTTCGTGCAGATTGCAAGAATATTAAATTGAAAGATTTCACAGTCCGATTGAGGAAAAAGATAAAAAGCTTTAGAGATGCTTTCACCACCGCTTTCGATGGCATTGGTGCAGCATCTTGTTCTACCTCTCAATCAGATGAGGACAAAAAGGAGGTAATTATGTAGTGAAGCATAGATTCCAAATATATAGCTGAATGGGGTTAGAAGTGGATATGTCTTGTGTTATTTATGTTTCTTTATAAACTTCGATGGTGTATGTAGGGTTCATCTTCAGTATCAAAGAAGAGGGCAGTCCCAAAGGTAAGGGACCGAACGAACATATCGCCGGCCGCAAGGAAACTACAATATTCGGAGGGACAAACTGTGATGAATGAGCCAATACTTCTGGATTCGCCCACAATGTCACCTCCTGCATCAGCTAGGTTTGCATCCCCAATCGTGCCATGTGTAGATGAGGTCTTTACGACTCCGATTAATGCACCTCCCGCTCACCAAATTGTGATACAAACCCTCAAGTCTGACATAAACACATTGATTTGGCGGGTAAAAAGGTTGCATCATTAGAGGAAGATACCCCATTATTTTGATGATTATGACCATTAGCTGGTGCGGTCGGCTTACGCTCTGACGGATGGAGAGTTGACTCTACTAGAAGGCTTTCTCGGATTCTACAAAGAAAAGTAACTTAATTTGAATTTCTTAGCCAACACATAACCAACTTCTTATTTCTGCTGTGTTCATATAATATTTGCAGGCGGGATGAGCTTGACATATGGATTTTGAGACCTAATGAGGAGATTAGAGGCAAAGTAGGAATAGCACCGATTGGAGATAAAATGAGAGAAAATCAACCGAGATGGTTCGGCCATGTTAGAAGGCGTCCAACGGAGGCACTTGTTAAAAGGTGTGAAAGCATGGAGATTGCCAGGAGGAGAGGGAGAGGGAGACCCAAGAGAAGTTGGAAAGAAACTATTAAACATGACCTTGCCTACATGGATCTAACGGAGGACATGGCCCTAAACAGATTTGATTGGCGTCATCAAATCCATATAGCCGACCCTACCTAGTGGAAAAATGCTTGGTTTAGTTTGGTTTGATTTGGTTTTATGAGCGTGACATATATTGCACGATGGTTTCAGCTGGTGCATTGAAAAAGGCACTCGAGCCCGGTACTTGGTTTGACACAAACATCATGTACTGGTGGTTTGAGGTCCTGAAGGACTAGTACCCGGCCGTGCATTTCTATGATCCCAGTATTTGTGTAAGTGCTCCTTGTGATGATCTTTTCACAGTTGAAGCTTCTTCATCCACAATGTCTATTAGTGCATCCCCACAAATTCCACACATTAATTATATTTTTCTTATTACAAACAGAGTTGGTGGCGGTCTAACAGCACTAAGGCTCTCCAAGATAATTGTTGGGGCAGGGATGGGACAAAGGTTTGGGAAGTAAAGGAAAGCGGCTGTTGGTATTATTCTGTGGCATGAACATCACTTCAGTTTGCTTGTACGATTTAATGAAGAAAGAAGATGGAAATTCTACAACAGCTTGAAGTCTGATAGGACTACTGTTAATGTGGCTAAAGAATTTGTAAGCACCGTCTTTCACATTCTTTCATTTATGATCCCTTTCAATTACAAATTTTCAAATGTTTTCTAATATTGATATGTATTGTGTGAACAGATTGACTTCATCGGCAATCAATTTTCAAACTATGGATGGTACGACACTGGTGTGAGGTCACTACTTGTGAAGACAAAGATATTGTACCAAGATAATGGAAATGATTGCGGGGTCTTCGTGCTTGCATATGCGGAACATCTTCCAGCCCGTATTCCAATTGACTTCACACCTGCTGACATACCCTACTATCGAAGCAAGATCATTGTAGACATTTATTGTAGAAGCTGGGAGATGAACATCAATCGTCTCCCAATTGATCCACTAACACAATGAGTCGCAGCAATCATGTTTTGGGTTTTCTTGCATAGGGAAATGTCTTCTTTGTAAATGTCTATTAGGTGGATGGAACAATGTGCAGACTCACCTTTTTGTCTAAAAGTGTATATGAATTGTAGGAATTGTGGTAATTTGATGAAAAAGTATATAGGAATTGTAGGAATCTCTCAATGGTAGTTTGAGAAGCACTTTATTGTTGGGATGTGTTTGATGTGGGATGTGTTTGATATGTACTATGTGTGTTTCTCTTTCAATGATCACTTTGAAATGTAACCTATATATATATGGGTATGAATGGAAAAGGAATTTTTTTTTTACTGATATAGGTGATGCTAGCGTCAATCAAATGCATGACAGAAGTGACGCTAGCACCATTTGCATTTACTCTCTGTTTGGTTTTTAGGCTTGACAACTGTGACGCTAGCATCACTCAAAGCTTTACAAGAGTGACGCTAGCGTTATGTAAATTAGCCTCTGCCTTGGTTTTTAACATGACAACGGTGACGCTAGCGTCACTTAAAATATCCTTCTGGCTGCTAGTGTCAGTACACTTTTCATTCTCTATGATCCCTAGATGCCTAAGCTTAGTGACAGATGGCTTTCAGTCTGCAAGTATTGTCAAAACCCGACCCAGATTCGGTATTTTCTATTATTATTTTAATCATGATTAATATTTAAGTGGGTTTAGAGGACGATTAGCTTAATTTTAAGCTAGAATAGACTTTTGTATAGCTTTGGGGATTTTCGAGAACCGATAGATTTAATTTGACGCGGGACGGGGCGCCCGTGCATTGCGTGTGAGATTGGGAAAATTTATTTCTATTTTGGAGAATTCCGATTTTCATGTCTTTCGACTCATTTTATTGTTTTAGATAACTTTTACGTTGTATCGAATTTCGTTTGAGGCTCAGAAATCACGTTTTTCGAGAAAAAAGGGCAAAAACGTCTTTTTACACTAAATATGTACTCAAATTTCAAAAACTTTAAAACATGTCAAAGATATACTTTTCGGAAAGTAGAAATTTCGTTAAGCGATTCTGTCTTCTTTGTCGTTTTCTTTTGGGGCCCGCAAATGTTGTTTTCAGCCTTAAGAAGATTGGGGCCCACTTACTACTTCTTATAAAGAGAGCATCTTTTCTTCTTCTTTCTTATTTGTTCTTTCCTGCAACCTTTGAGCCTAGGGCTTTTTCTCCTAGCCACTCTTTCTCTCTCTTCTTGTTTGCTAACTTCTTGAAGGAGAAACCAAGGATTTATCTCCAAGGACTCTTCTCCATCTCCCAATCTTCTCTAAGACCCATTTTTCAGAGGATTTGAGCAAAGAGAGACCCACTTTTCAATCTCTTCTTTCTTGTTCAAGCTACATAAGGTTGGTCATTGTCTTTCTTTTATGAAATCTTGTCTCTTCAACCCATTTAAAGAGTTGTTCTCACATATGCAAAGGTTTTCACAAAGTTATGCAAGAATTGATTTTTCCTAGGGTTTTCCTCTTGGCCATTTTGGGGCTTTTGTAGATTGGAGGCTTGGGACTCTAGAGAGAGCGTTTTAGTGTGATTTTCCCTTCACCTTGACTAAGGCAAGTGGATGATTCAGTTAACTTAGTGTTTTGTTTCAATATCAATGATTTCACTCCATTTCATTCTATGTCCTATTTTCATGTGATATATGGAAGTGTTTATTGATGTTGTTAAGCTATAATTTCATGTATTTCATCTTTATACAATGTCTTCCAAAGAACTAAGTCTTCATTCTCTTTTTGACCTCATGGGTTCAACTTGCACTCCTCCATAAGTTTAGTGTTCTTTTGAATGAAGAAATCTTGACAAATTATGTGAATGTTTTGTTTAATTGATGGGTTTAGTGTATGATTGAAGTTAATGATGGATTTAAGAGGCAAGTAGAGGGCTAATATTGTAGAATTTTTGTAAAAGAGGAAGGTAGGGAAGAGGAGGCCAAACATGGGTTGGAAGAGTGCATTTCTGCACTCTTCAACGGACCCAGCCAGAACTGGGTCCGCTCGAGCGACCCAATGGGCCGCTCGAGCGGACCAGGTTCTGGAATGGGTTCGCTCGAGCGGACCCTAGCCGCTCGAGCGGACCCAACCCAGATTTGGGCCCTTTTCAGGGCCCGAATGGGGACTGTTCTGGGGCCTATTTTAAGGCTTGTTTCTTAGTGAATTGTGGGCCCTTTTAAATCCATTTTTGGGCCCAGTTGTCCCATCTTTCCTCCTTACTTTGAGGCCCAATAATCCTAATTGATTTGCTCATAAGCCCATTAAAGAATTGTATGATTAGTGGAGCTTGAAAGTATGACTAGTAATTGGAAAACATGAAAGAAAGTTCGACATGAGAGTATTACCCGAGATGCTTCTTAGTCTTAAGACACACTTTCTACCTCAAGTGTTGAAGATTTTCATTGGTGTGGAACTCTTAATTGTAAATTAATTCTTGGATATTAAGTGTGTATTGAGACCCTCCCTGGTAAGCCATTGATTCATTATACACTATCCTTCTTTTTCCAAATTATAAAAAATGTATACGTTTTCGCATGTAATTGATTTATGAAAAGAAGTGAGTGGTTCTCCACGATTTGATAGTACCGATAAAACTACTCGATTGAGTGAGTGAAGTGTCCGTTTGTAAATCGTCCAGAGTAGTTGTTTTATCGATGAAAGTGTTAGAAATGATTTTGAATGTACCGATTCAAGTTTTTATCCGGCACCACTAAGCTTAGGATCCTTGTTGGATTGATCACCCGACTTGGAATCCTTGATTGTGTACCGACTGCAGTTTGGAGCTCTATATGAGCGAGTGTTTCCGGCCATGGCGACGGTGAGATCTTACCTTCCATTTTATATGGTTTGGAATTGATCGAGTACTCTCGTTACTTCGGTAATAGAGTACATATTGATTTAGTACTTTTGTAGTACGTTTTGAGTGAGTGCTCTTATCGCTTCGGTAATAAGAGAATGTAGCCCATGTGGTTTGTCAAGTGTTTTATTCGAATGTCATCGTTTTATCTAAATGTTATCATTGCACTAAATCGTCATCGTTTCTTCAAATCTTTATATTTTAATGTTTCACAAATGCTCTTTATGTTGTCTCTATCATCAATTAGGATTTCAAATGTAATTATGTATCTCCTATAATGTTTTAGAAATCTTATCATTATGTTACTTGTTTTATTTACTTGCCAGACCGTTGTGTCTGACCCTTTATTGTTTGGTACTAGATCTTGACCCCTCAGCCTTTGAGATGCAGCTTGAGGAGGAGGCTTTAGTGCAGACTGAACGTGAGTGGCAAGCCGATGATGTTGTTTAACATCGAATCATACTTGAATTGCGGATCACTTTGGGGCTGGTTGTTTTGCTGGATTTTTGTTCATAGCCATTGTTGGCTTGTTATTTTGGGGTTTTGTAATTAAACAACTTTTATTGTATGAACTTAAATTAACTTTGGGGCCCACATATGATATGTTTCTGATTTTGATACTAGTCATGAATGTCCATTTTACTTGTATGTTTGGAATTAATTGTTTGTTACAATGCTTCCGTGAACTTTATATATATTGTGAATGTGATTGCTAGCTTGCAATGGATTGAACTTCGAGGATCCTTACCGTGGAAAACCTATGGGAAACATGCGTGTGCGGGCGGAATTTTCTAGCTCGACACGCCACGACCCCGGATTAAGGACTTAATTCATGGGTTCTCGGTCTGGGGGTGTGACAATTATCATACTGCATCATAATCATTACACTCTTGGAGCAACTCTTATAATCTTCTCTTTCAAGAGAGGCACGCTTACATTCATATTTCACAAAAGCACTTCCCGATTACTCAACACAACTTCAACAATATGCAAAATAGTAACGCTTAGATTGATATATTCATATAAGTTTCTTACAGAAAGTGTATTGACAAAAGTAAGCTCCAAATTCAAGAACAACATGCCTTGCAAAAAAAAAAAAAAAAAAAGCCTCTTGTATTGACATCAAATTTACAAAATGTGTTGTTGGTAAGTGTTTAGTTTTGAGTGGGGGGATTCCGACAACTCTGGAGATTGTGGCCTCTCTCGTTGCAATTTGAGTAAGTGAACGCCCTTCGCGACCTGTAACGATCCTCAGTTCGTGTTCTATTCTTCTTTAGTCTCCCGGGCTGTCTTGGGACTAGAGAAGGTAGAACTTTTTCATTTGAACTGTGCTCCCACTGTTTGCTATCACGAGTAGTGTGAATCACCTCACTGTACGTGGCTTGAAGCTTACTTGTTAGATACCAATTGTCACAAAAATCATATGGATTATATTTCCTCACTCTCATTGAAGCAATTGTATGTGAACACGGTATCCCAAGTACTTTCCATTTGTGGCACGTGCAAGTCCGACGATCAAGATGAACAATGTCCACATAGTTTGCCGACTGAACTTGAAATTCGACTAGACCAGCTACGCGTACGTGCAACCTCCGGGCTTCTTCTGTTTCATGTCCTAGCATATTCTCAGCATATGGAGTCAAACGACTATTAATATTGAGATTTTCAGCATGTCGTTTTTGGAAGAACTCCATCAATCTTGCTCTTATCTCCTCCACTTGCTTAACTATCTGTAAAGCTCGAGTGTCTTTTAACATGTTGTTGGTGCATTTAGCGGCATTACTTGTAAGCATGTCATATTGCCGGCCTTCAACAAATGCATTTGCCCAATGTTGCTGACCAAATCCGTTTATATAATTATATGCATCTTCGCTGACAGCCCTAATGTCTTCCATAAATGCCTCATACTCACATGCCCTATATGCCTTTGCGGCACACCAGAATTTCATCATAACTGCCGGATCTTTGAAGTTGCTTTAATGTTTTTCGCGAGATGGCGATAACAATAACAATGACTTGCACTTGGGATAATGTTAGCCAACGCAGGAAGCGATCAGAGACAATTGTCAAATTCGTCGGTTCTCCCAATGATACCGAAAGATTGGCGAGGAACCACTCCTAACTCGCCTTTCTGCCTCCGCAAATGCGAAAGCTATTGGAAACAGCTTGTGGTTTGCATCGAGAGTCATGGACACCATTAAAACTCCTGGGTACTTGCCACGAAGATGTGTTCCATCAACCGCAATCATTGGCCTAAACAATGATGTGAATGACCGAATGCAAGGATCAAACCAAAAAAATCTCTTGAACTTGTCGTCTGACGTTAAAATATTGGTGATAGTACCTGAGTTCATCATTTTCAACTCCTCACAATACAGAGGGAGGATCTTAAAAGAATCTTCATACGAGCCTTTGACTACGCGTAGTGCAATGTCCTTTGCCATATGTGCTTTCTGTAAGAAATTATGACACCAAACTCCATTTGATAGTCATTCATTATTTTCTTTGGCCTAATGTTGTGATTTAATTGTACTTTTTCCAAATTGTACTCTGCAATCAGTTATGATGATGCCTGGCGATTAGGGGTGCACACCGGGTCTTGAAACCCAATCCGACCCGGACCTTATCGGGCTGACCCGTTAAAGAATTTATTGGACCGGATCAAACCCAGTCCTGACCTTACTTAACAGGTCCAGGTTCCTAGTTTATATTTTATAAGTTATCGGGTTATCGGGTGACCGGATAACCCGATAACAAATGAAAACAAATTATAATTTTGTAAAGCACTCCCTGCACTCGCCATCCTCTAACTTACATTTCTCTACATTCTTGACCATCAGTTCAATTTCCTCCTCACTAAGATTAAGCATAGGCATTATTCACCAGATCTTCAAAGATCGTGTCGAGCCCTCGCAGCACCGAGTCGAAGCACAGCTTCGTGAGTCGGGCGACAGATCGGGCGAGAAGCCCTAAATTATCGAGGATCTCGGCGAGTGCGAGTCTGAGGAGATAGTCGTCGTTGTCGGAGACGAGCTTCCTAACTCCTTCAAGATTCAAGATCTCGTCCCGGAGTAGAAATCATGGATCAATGAGCAAAAAACACGAAGACGGATGAAACGAGGAAAGCGAGAAAAATGAAGGAGAGCTTCTGATCTCAATCTGCGAAATCAGGCATTTCCTTCTTCTTAAAAGCAACGAATGTGAAAAGGAAAATAGATTGGGGATTTTCACGAAAATGGGTTTGATTAGGGCGAAAGAGAAGCAGCTGACAGAAGGGAAGAGACGATGAGAGAGAGATACAGACGTGGCAGGTGTAAAAAAGCCTAGGTGCTTGATCTTTGGGAGATGAATCCTGCGGCATATGCTGGTGGGCCAAAGAGATGGACAGTGGATGTTGGTCAGGGGATATTCAGGTGGGGCCCAGGAGATAGTTGTGGGGAAAGTTGAGTCCAGGTCGTAATTGTCCTTTCCCATCATCCGACTTGTTTCTGGAAAAGCAATGTCAATGTTTAGAATTTCGTGTGGGACCCACATGGATGGGCATGCATTTTGGCTCTAAACAAAGCACCCTTTGCGAGGTGAGGTGACGTTATCTATCACAGTTATCTATCTCTACAGTGTCTGACATTCATTATATTTTTCTTCTCGGGTTATACCCGAAACCAGAACCCGGTAACCCGATAACGCGATTTTATTCAATAGGGTTACCGGACCGGATGTAGAGGTCTTAAAATATATCAGGTCGGGTCAGACCCGGTCCGATAACCCAGAATCCGACCCGATCTGCACCCCTACTGGCAATGTGCAGTGCCCATCATTGGCTTTGAACATTTATGAGTTGGGTTGTAGGTCCGAACCTTGAAGCGTGGTCCACTCTCAATCATGGATGCGTGAATGCTCCATGGGCAGTTAGTTTCCTTGCATCGTGCAGTGACTTCGAACTGCTGTGTCTTTAAGTGCCGAAGAGTAAAGTTGTTGTATATTGTAAATTTTTCTAAGGTCCTCCTAAACTCATCACGATTCGGGAATTTGCGCCTTATCCACATCTCTCGAGATGAATTGTGTTCCAACTCCGTATCAAATTCATCCGGGACCATATCATCTTCGAATATAACTTTCTGCTTATGCGAGCAATGTTCTCCGACATTCAACATTGGAAGCCTTTTGCCTCCTATAATTGAATTCCCTGCTAGATTGGTTCCCATGTTCCCAGATTCAAGTTCAATCGTAACATACTCTCTATCATCAGACACGTTAATTACATCGACAAGGTCAACAAGAACGCAATAACTTTCTTTCGCCAATTCATCGCTAGTAATGTTCTGCCCTTCCTAGAAATGAATGTCGTTGTCTTCGCGTAGATTGACAGTAGAAATTTCATGACTTTTATCAGTTTGGAATTGGCATTTGACATTATGATTGCTACTGATGGACCGCACATTTCGCTCTCGGCGCTACCGAAGTCGACGAACGTGAGAATCTGTGGTCTAACCCCTTCGATCCTGGGGGGCGGAAGCAAGCATCAACATTTTTCTTTTTGGGTGGGTGTGCCAGATTTTCTATTTTACTTGGAATTGCAAGTAATGATCCGGAGATCGACCTTCGCAAGTAAAAAGGAAATCAAATTCTTTCGAGTTTTCATTGCACATATATTTACGAAAATAGACATGTTTTTGAAATGCCGTAAGAGGCGATTTCATTTGATTTGCTGTGAAAAGCGATTTTTAGCGTTTATAGCCAATTTTTACCATGAAAGGCGATGTTTGGCATTTATAGCCGATTTTTGGCATTTATAGCCGATTTAAAATTCTTATCGATAATGAAAGACAAGAGTTGCAATTTTTTTCTCTTTAGAAAAATACAAACTACAATGAAAAGCAAGAAAATGATGATCTAACTTCTCAGGAGATTGTGTGGAACTCATTTAGATTGACGGTCGCAAGCCATGTGTAGACTTCGCCATCATCCATGCAGATTAGAATTGAGGATGCTCTTGATTCGCTTGGCTCGGCTTTAACCTCAGATTTTTAGAGGATAAAGACCAAGAGGAGGTCCTATGTCCAATAAAAAGCTAAGTAGACGGGCTAAAAGCCACGTCTAAGCTATTGGAAGCAGAAGGAGAAGGCAAAGGACCTTGGGGGGAGTACCCTCCAAGGGACTTTTATCACCTTGTAGTGGTGGTCGGTGCAGAATTTCGGCAGAGTTTTCTCTTTTCTTTCTCTCGGATTTTCTGTGCTTTTTTCTAATCTATGCTTGGATTTTTCTGGATCTGGATTTCTTTGGAATGCTCTCCTATTTATAGGCCTTTGGTAGCCATTTAGGAGAGTTTATGGGCTTTAAGGCCACATAATGGGAGGAGTTACAAGATTTATTTCTTTATTTTGTAACTCATTTTTCTTGGCTTTTGATTCGCCGGAGGAGAATTAAGGACATTTAATCGCCTTTAATTACCATGATGGGAGGAGTTTCAAGGTTTAAATGTCATGAAACCTTTGGTTTGTAACTCCTTTTGCTTGCTTCTGATTGAGCCGTCCAAAATAACGAGTTAATGACAGCAATAAAGCTAATCAAGTAACTACATTAAGTGATCGCCGAGCAGTTGAAGAGTCGCGGGTCACGCCGCGTCTTTTGGAATTCTTTTGGCGATGATCATTGATGGATCTTCATGCTGATCAACATTGGATGACCATGTAATTTCAGACATTGACTGCTAGCAGTGGGTCGGTGCCATCTGTCCTGTCGATTTCTCGATCGATCGGGAAGAAAGCACACATTTTTGGTCGACCGGTTGGTGATCAATGTTAATTTGATACTCTCGAAGATGGACCCGTGATGTTGACGAAGATCGACAGATTTAGTACTTTAAAAGTCAGAATTTTGGAAAACCACATGGGCCGGAAGTCTCTAAACGCGAAAAGAGATCGAAAAATGGCCCTTCGGCTGAAATCCGGTGACTCGGATTTCCAAGGTCGCCGGCAACCATGCACCCATGGTCGCCGGCGACCCTGGGGGATTTTTTCCCCTTCGGTTGCCGTTTCCCGGTCGTTTCTTGGTTTTTTCTGCTTCTTTCTTCTTCGGTATTTTTCCTGACATTTTTGCACATTTCTTGGCCGGATTTCCTTGTAGAAAACTTGACGAGAATCCTTGCAATTTGGAGTGCAAAGTTTCTAATTCTCTGGGAAAGCCAAAGACTTTGTCGCCTAGAGGTGCCGATTTTTCGTCAGAAGCCAAAATTGGGTCAAACGATGTCGGAATGACCTGAAATTTGAGGTAAAGCCTCCTGAGAAATAAATAGGACCAACCATAGGCTTTTGTTTGAGTTTTGAAGCCATGTGGAGTCTTGTCGCTAGTAAACTTGATTCTATTGCAAAGAAGATGTCGCGCTTTGATGTGCGGTCAACCGATGTCCGATTGACTTAAAATTTGAGAGGGAGCCTATCGGAGTCATTTTGAGACGATCCATTAGCTCTGATTTGGAAACCATGGTCCCGGGGAGCTTCGCCGCCGAGAGGCCTGATTTGGCTTCCGAGAGACAAAGTATGGTAAAATGTAGTCGAAATGACCTGAAACTTGACGTGTAGCCCTTTGTAAGCATCTTGAAGTCGCCCATGTGCTCTGTTTGATGAGTAATGGCCCCGATGGTTCTCGCCACTAAGTGACTTGATTTAGCTGTTCGAGGGTTGATGTAGGGTCAAACGTTCTCGGTTTGACTTGGAACTCGACGTGGAGCCCTTTGGAGGTATTTTGAGACCATCAACAGGCTCTGATCAAAAATTTGATGTCTTCGACGCTGTCACCGCCGGGAGCTCCTATTCAGCTGCTGGAGGAGTGATTAGGCTAAATGATGTTGAAATGGCCCAAAACTTCATGTGTACTCCTCTTTTCACTGTCTTAAAGGATCTTGCAGTTTTTGTTTGATTCTGACAATATTTGATTTTTTTGGAAGTAGCATTGCCTATTTATGGTAGGCTGCTGCTTCACGTAGCTTTCTTGAGGTTGAAGATGCAAAGTGACATTTTTTGTGTCAACAGCTACCCGAACAATCAATTTGTTTGCCTCGTACAGAATGGATGTCCATCCCAAATGACCTTCAATATAAACGCATGGAAAGTACTACATTAGACTTTAACTAGAGAAAGGATATTATGTATTATTTAAAATACGTTAAAAGTAACTTATGTACGTTGTAAGTTCTCTGATATGTGTGGCGGAACCCATCAGTCTTCTATTGATGTATAAATATATCACATTTGTCTTCTCTTTTGCAAGTGTTAACATGCACTTGATGTCACTATCATCCTCTATGGCAGCCAATGAAAACACGTGACCATTGTGATGGAGATAACGTATGCTTAGGTTCTTGCAAGTTTCTTCCCAATGTGTAGTTTCAAGAGCTATGTCCATCAATTCGGGAAATGTTATGTCACTTCCAATGGACCTCATCTTCTGTTTTTCACCTTCGTATACTGGGTGAATCATGTCAAATTTAAATTCTCATCGTAGTGGAAAATCACAATCAACTCACCACACGACATCCTAATTAAAAACATAAAACAAATATTTAGGCATTATTACTATACAAACATATACTGAAAAATGCCAAAAACACATCATTAATAGAATAAGTGTTAGATTGTAAGGGGCTAAAGAGCGACACTTAGTGATCCTTGATAGGCGGGTCTTATATGGTACATGGATGGGATTTTTATTTTTATTTTTAAGAATTTAATCAAACAACAAAAGAAAACAACCTACATCACCCATTTTAACAAACTTTTATACCAATAAACAATACAAATTTCTATGAGCTTGTTTGTGAGCTTCTTTAACTTCTTTGGTCTCCAAAGTCGAAGGAAAAGCATTAAAAATGAGAAATTATATTGATTTTTTTCGTGTAGATTTGCAAAAGTAGGCATGAATGTACAAACCTTTTAAATGGAGATCAACAACCACTAAAATGAAATCAAAAGTAGCAATAAAGTTCTGGAGACAAAGTACAGCTTTTGGGAAAGATTTGATAGAAAACGTATGGAAACCAGGGGACGACGTGAAGTAAAATAGGGCGCGCACAGTGACGATAGTGTCACTCAACATTTCTTTGAGTGACGCTATCGTCAGTAGGAATAAAAAATAAAAAAAATAGAATTGTGGCGGGAAGACCCCATTGGTGCTGCATAAATGGCCAGGATCCATTGGGATAAATGGCTGTATTTGAGGATTTAACCGGTAAAATCCTCTATTTTTTTTTCATTTAAAACTAAGGATTCAATGACAATCTCACTGCGTTATTTGCTTTATCTAGCTAGCTTGGTCTTTTATGTAAGATTCAAACGTAATTTGATTATTTGGTTTTACTCTTTTATTTTTCTTCTTTTCCTCATTGTACTTAGCATTAATTCTTTTAAGAAAAATTGGATTTGATCTTTAGTAATAAGCATTTGATGGATGGCATTTTTTTAGCAATTTTGTAATATATGGCTCTTCATTTTTGTACTTCTATATCAAATTATCACTGTACATTTGTGATGGGGCTATATAGATGAGGTGGTTTTCATGCTCTAATGACCTATATATAGTTTAGTGGGAAAATAAAGAAAAATCTTCAGCAAGTTCTAAACAGTTAATCTTCACAATTCGAAGCAACCCATTGGGAGGGTTGTTGACATTAACACTCTCATCAAGCGTGTCTAAGCAGAAAACATGAATCAGATGAAACTCAAGTGGGATTTGAACTTTTCTAAAATAACAGCTAGAATAAAAAATAAAAAAAAAATAAAAAAAAAGCCAAAGAAAGGTTCATGCACTGCCAAGGTGTTTTTTTATTTTTATTTTTTGCAGTTGCATTTTTTATTTCTTTTTTTCCTTAGTAGTTTTTTAAAATAAATTTAACCTTTCTTTAAACCTTTTGCAAACTTTTAATCATCTTCCCTTTTTTTTAAATTTAAAATATCTCATTATTTTAGCATCTAATTCTATTATTCTTTCTCTTTCTTTTCTTTTATAATAAGGGCCCATGTTGGGCACGGGCCTCCTCTACTAGTACAAATAAAAGCATATGAGCATATTTACTTATTTTTGTGTTTTTTGAGAAATGAAATATATCTACATTGCAAAATAAGTATCGGTTACCTTAAAAAATTTAAACCCCCGATGTAATATTGCCTACATGCCATGTATTAAGATTAAAATGCTTCACAGTGAAATTTGAAGAGTTGGCATCTCTATGATTAGGAGATAATCAATGAAATAATATTTTTTTGTTATTTCTCCTTTTATTGTAGGTAGATTTTGTGTCAAAAGATCAACTAATAAAGATTTCTTGGTCCACGTGTATTTCTTAGATTATTATATATATATATATATGAATAAGGCTCTTCTAAGCTATAGCTTCTGTTATCCTAAGCTAAAATAATGCTGATCCCACAAATCAAAGTAGACTATCTCTGTTTCTTGGCATGATGGATCTGGAAAACCCAGTTCTGATTGGATTTATCTTGGTTTTGGAGACAATGATTTGAGGCAGTTTACGATGGAGATGATTTTGCAGACGATTTCAGCTTAGGATTACATAAGCTGCAACTTAGGAGAGCCCCCACTCTATATATGTGTGTGCGCGAGTGCGCAAATAGGGGAGAGTTTCAAAAGGACTTTAAATTTTTGTCTTATTTCAAAAAAGGATAAAGAAAACAAATGTTTTCACATCAAGGTTAAAGTTTTCCACGAACTCTTCAATTAAGGACAACTGGAAAAATTTGTATTCTTTCGGTCAGATCTCTTTCAAATCTTTTGTAAAAGACCAATATGACCTTTTAAGCTTTTGAAAAAACCAAAGATTAGTTCTCCTTCACCGGTTTAAAAAACAAAGAATTTCAGGAGAGGTAGAGTCCGGGTTGGCCTTGACAATAGGTTTTTGTGCTTTTGAAGTTTAGGAAAAATGAAAATCGAATAACACTCACTCACAAAATAAGTCATGATGATGACGATCTTTAGCAAAAAAAGAAGAAAATAGATCATCGGATTAAAGAAAATTAAAGAACCCAGAAAAGGGGACTAACAAAACGAAAACTCAAATCAACTAGGATACACGGAAAAGGCGAAAAGGGAAAGGGGAGGAGGAGAAATACGAAGCTGATGCAGTTGATGCATCTTCAATTAGGAGGAAGTTTCATAAGGCTTCTACTGATCTTCTCACTCCTTTCCTCTTTTTTTCTATGAAGTTGCTGCTGCAATTGATGCAAATTCCATTGGAACAAAGAGTCACATAGAGAAGGACAATCGAGAGAGGAGAAAGAATCACGTTCATGGCTCTTGCCGAATACAGTAGGCCATACAATGATACTAACGTCCCTCACTAGATGAGCCACAACTTAGACGGCATGCAAGTGGGTCCCACTTAAGGTATAGAGAAACCAAATAAGCAGGACACTTCTTCTCTTTTATAAAGGGTAATTGATGGAAACAAGTCCAAACCAACAGTCACCGAATCTTCAAGGAGCTCAAGTACAATAGATTTTAGGGCTTTTGAAGTATAGGAAAAGAGAGAATCGAATAATCACTCACAAATTAAGTCATGAATGATTAAAGAATCGATCTTTAGCAATAAAACAAAAGGAAAGCCCATAAGATTAAATGACCCAGAAAAGGAGACAAGCAAAACAAAAACACCAATCAATTAGGATATATGAAAGAGACAAAAGGGGAAACGGATGAGGAGAAATACGAAGCTACGGAAGTTGATTCATCTTTGATTAGGAGGAATTTTCATGAGGCCTCTGTTGATCTTCTTGTTCCTTTCCTCTTCTTATCTACGAAGCTGATGCTGTAGTCGATCAATCTTCGATTAAAACAAAGAATTGAGTAGAGAGGGGCAATCAAGAGAGGAGGAAGACTCATCTTCACTACTCTTGTAGTATACAATGGAACATACACCGATATAAATGCCCCTCACCAGATGAGCCACAACTTAGACGGCATGCAATTGGGTCCCACTTATGGTTTAGAGAAACGAGATAAGTAGGACACTTCTTCTTTTTACATAGGGTAATGGATGGAAACATCCCCAAATCAGCAATTACTGAATCTTCAAGGAGCTCACGTAGAACAGATTATAGGGCTTTTGATGTTTAAAAAAAGAGAAAATCGAATAATACTCACTCACAAATTATATCATGAGCGTTGAAAGAAGTGATCTTTAGATGAAAAACAGGAAAATGGATCATCTGATTAAAGAAAATTAAAGAACCCAGAAAATGGAACAAGTGAAATGAAAACTCCAATCAATTATGATAATAAATGAAAGATACAATAGGAGAAAAGGGAGGAGGAGAAATACGAAGTTACTGTAGTTGATGCATCTTTGATTAGGAGGAAGTTTCTTGAGGCTTGTATTGATCATTTCGTTCCTTTCATCTTCTTTGCTACGAAGTTGCTGCTGTAGTTGATGCATCTTCGATTGGAATGAAGAGTTGGGTAGAGAGGGACAATCGAGATAGGAGGAAGTCTCACATTCATTGCACTTGAAGTAACCAGTGGGCCATACATGGATACAAATGTCCCTCACCAGATGAGCCACAACTTAGACGGCATGTAAGTTGGCCCCACTGAAGGTGTCGAGAACCCAAATAAACAAGACACTTCTTCTCTTCTATAAAGGGTAATTGATGGAAACTAGCCCAAAGCAGCAATCACCGAATCTTCAGGGAGCTCACGTACAATAGATTTTAGGGCTTTTGAAGTTTAGGATCACTCACAAATTAAGTCATTATAGTTGAAAGAAACGATCTTTAACTGAAAAATAAGAAAATAGATCATTTGATTAAAGAATAAAATTAAAGAACCTAGAGAATGAGACAAGCAAAATGAAAACTCGAATCAATTAGGATACATGAAAGATGCAGAAGGGGAAAAGGGAGGAGGAGAAATAAGAAGCTACTACAGTTGATGCATCTTCGATTCAAAGGAAGTTTCATGAGGCCTCTACTGATCTTCTCATTCCTTTCCTCTTCTTTGCTACGAAGCTGCTGCTGCAATTGATGCATCTTCGATTGGAATAAAGAGTTGGATAGAGAGGGACAATCGAGAGAGGAAGAAGTCTCAGACTCAATGCTTGAGTAGTTATAGTAGGCCATACACAGATTCAAATGTCCCTCACCAGATGAACTACAACTTAGGCGGCATGCAAGTGGGTCCCTCCTAAGGTGTAGAGAATCAAAATAAGTAGGACACTTCTTCTCTTTTTATAAAGGGTAATAGATATAAACAGCCCAAATAAACAATCACCAGATCTTCAAGGAGCTCAAATACAATAAATTTTAGGGCTTTTAAAGCTTAGTAAAGATAAAATCAAATAATACTCACTACAAATTAAGTCATGAATGATGAAATAAGCGATCTTGAGCTGAAAAATAAGAAAATGGATCGTCAAATTTAAGAAAATTAAAAACCTCAGAAAAGTGAATAAGAAAAACAAAGACTCCAATCAATCAGGATACATGAAAGAGACAAAAGGGGATTGGGGAGGAGAAATACGAAATTGCTGCAGTTGAAAAAAGAGCAGACGTTCTCTCTAGGGGGAGAAATACCTAGTTTTTATACATAACAGAATTGAAAAAAAAAATCATGTGCATTCATGATTTTCTCAAACAAACATACAGGCCTCATTATATAGAGATGGTTTCTATAACCAACTCCCTAATTACTAGCTTATTTAGCAACTACTAACGCTAATTGAAATCAAAGAGATAATAATGATAATTTGATTGGTTATTGAAAACCATCTAACCAACTAAGAAAAGAAGTGATTGTTAAAGATCGATAATATTTAGATGAGAACTAGTTCTCACATATTATATGAGAACTTTTTTTGTGGGCCCAATTGTGGGCCCCATTTGGGGATGGGACTAGGGGGGATGGAAAGATTTGTGTGAGACCACCTCAAGTATCAAGTTTGACCCCACACCCATGCCTCTAATTCCTTCATCCGTGGCCCATAAGTTTAATGGCTTCATATTCAAAAAAATATTCAACATTCGATCCAATGGTTTAGTCCATTCGGATGTGTGCCAATCCTTGGGATTAGTGACTATCAGGGAATTCCCTATTGGTTGCTAGGTTTGGATGGGTTACTAGTTGCACCCCGCAAAAAAGTTCTCATATAATAGGTGAGAACTAGTTCTCACTTGAATATTTTCCATCAAAGATTATTATCAAGGAGATTACGATGATCTGTTTATTGGTTGTCAATCAAATAATAAATCTTTGGATCAGACCTAAGTATGTATGACGATAACAATATGCCCTTGTACAACTAAAGAAATTACCATTATTCAAGTCACGGATATCATTACTTGTGGAATCTTCACTATTTTCCAAATACGGGATACCATTGTAAAGTCTTCTAGAAAGACATAAAATAAGCAAGAAACATGGTCAAATGACAATTATAGAGTCAATTTTTGTGGTGGAAAATAGGGTGGAAAAGAGAGAGAGAATGGCCAACGTTCTTTGGGAGAATCATTGATACAAAGAAGCAAGAGCTGAGGACATAGACGATTCATTGGGTCGAAGTGCTTTGGGATTTGTTGACACAAAAAAAAAAAGGTCACTTTGCCTCTTCAATATCAAGAATCTACATGAAGCCGCAGCCTACCACAAACAGGTCATGCTACTTTTAAAAATCAAATCTTGTTAGAATCAAACAATAATTGCAAGATCTCTCAAAACAGCCAAAAGAAGAGTGCACATGAAGTTTCAGGCCATTTCAACATTATTTGGTCTAACTTCACTCTTCCGGCAGTTGAACAAGAGCTCCAGGCAAGCATGGACGTCCAATGCATGGGACGTTCCATGTTCTCTACACCCAAGTGGGGCCCATCATGTGTTACAAGTGCAAATAAAAATATGAATTTCAGATTTGGTTCAAGATTTTTGGAAATTCAAAAGTTTGAATCTCAAGGCAAGGAGAATGGACGAGACGGTCCCCGATCGGAACCATAGTAGACCCGGACCCATTTTTAAATAACGGTTAAGTTCTTGATCTGATTTTGAATTAGAACCTATTTTGTTAGTTACGGACCCGATTTCGATAAGAAAACCCGGATCTGGTTCCGAAACCGGGTCCACTTAGAGGACTCGAATCTAGTTCAAAAACCATCAGACTTTTAGTAAATAATTTCTCTGTTATTGCATATTGTGGAGAAATGATAAGAACTAATACAATAACACCCGGTCACCCCCTTGTTTGCAACAGTTGAAATATTAAACACATCTCAAAACTTGATTTCTTTGGATTCTAAATTTGGGCTTCACCATTTTTTTACATTTGAATTGAAATCATTACAATTGTACCTGTGTCTTATTCTGGCGCTACAGTTCTGAAAGCAACCTCTCACTATGCTATTTATTAGTCCTAGGATTTTATATGAAAACTCAGACATTTTTCTAAACATCCAACTTTTTACGCTTCATCTCTTTTTGTTGGTCTTCAGCATGGAGGAGATCAATTTAGCTTGTAGAGATGCCTGGAATGGCTTACCATCAAATCAACCGCTAATGAGATGACAATACCATCTGTCATGGACACTACTATTTCTCCACCTGGTACATAGGAGTTCCATCCCTTGTCATTTTCTTTCGCACGCCATCATTTTACTATTAATGGAGTTTTTTTCATTGTGGAGAGAGAGAGAGCTTGTTTTTTCCATTGATATTTATGGCTTTGAAATCCTCACCTATATTAGCAAATTTATGTTTTTTCTTTTTTTTTTTTTTCTAATTGTAGGAAAGCATGTGATTAATCTCTTTGTTCAATACACACCTTATAAACTAAACTCTTGGAAGGCAGCTAGGAAGATCCTACCCTCAGAGTGAGTTTGATTTGTTTTTGCAAAATAATATTTATGTGGGTCTAAGATGAATGCAACATTCTGAAGTTGGCTTCAGCTTATAATGAGTTTAATCTTACCGCTGTCTGTAACCTCCTTCACAACTTTGAAATTTTAACATTGTCTGGTTGTGTCTGGAAATTTTTTGTTCATATTTGAATCTTACAATCTTTCATGCAAAGTTGTTGAAGTCACCTCATCCTATCTAGGTTGGCTAAGTAAGTTCTACTTGACAGTCGGCAACATTCATCCCTGTTTAGGATAAGTTCTATCACCTCTAAACCTAAAATGTCAGTTCAAAATACTTCCTTAAAAGTCTTTATAGGCCTCCTCTTAGTGCAGCCGAGATATTTGGATGGAAATAAGACTAAAAAAAAAAGTGAGGATGAAGGAAGAGAAAAAGAAAGAAGGGAAAACATGTCAATAGGATGCTTAGTACATGCTCATTTTCCTTTGTATTAGGCAAGGAGAGTATCATTTGTGACAATTGGTATATAAGTAACAGTAGGAGACTCTATTGAACAACACCGAACAGTTTGGAATCATGGGCATCATATGGTGGTGGGAAATTAATAGCCGGATCTTACTCCATATTTATCCTTCGGTGTATGTCTCCAGTCTTGCAATTTGTTTTGGAGGAAGTTTAGAAGTTACTGGATTGGCATTATATTTTCATGGAAAAGAAATAACAAAAAAGAAGAGTCAAGTATAGGCATAGGAAGGGCAAACTCATTTAGTTTCTAGAGGATTTTACCTAAAAAATCCTGCAAGACTTGTTAAAAGCCAAAAGCACCATCAATTTCTCATAAAGACCACAATAGTCCCAAAGGCCCCGTTGGGTATTTTTTTTAACTTTTAGCGATGAGCGGGGATATCCCTGCTCATTTCCCTTAAACAAAATCCAAAAGCCAAAAATTCATCTTCTCCCATATCAGATTGAAGAAGGAAGCAAGAACTGAACCCTAACCCTAAAATGAAGATGATGCAGATCTTCGTCAAAAACCCTAACAGGCAAAACCATAACCCTAGAAGTCGAATCCTCTGACACCATCGACAATGTGAAATCCAAGATTCAGAACAAGGTGGGCATTCCCCCGGACCAGCAGCGCCTGATCATCGCCGGAAAACAGCTCGAGGATGGCCGGACCCTCGCCAACTACAACATCCAGAAAGAGAGCACCCTCCACCTCGTCCTCTGCCTCCGTGGCTGCATGGCCAAGAAGAGGAAGAAGAAGACCTACACCAAGCCCAAGAAGATCAAGCACAAGAAGAAAAAGGTCTAGCTCCCCGTCCCAACTGAAACCACCTTGAGAGAGACAATACTCGGGTGGGCGGGGATATCCCCGCTCACAGCACTAACAGAGGCAGGGATATCCCTGTTCACAGCACTAATTTGGGCGGGGATATCCCCGTCCCAACTGAAACCAGTCTTTGAGAGACAGCACACACAGTACTCTGGTGGGAGGGGATATCCCCGCTCACAGCACTAACAAAAGCAGGGATATCCCTGTTCACATCACTAATTTGGGCGTGCACTGTCTTCTTCTTCCTCACATTCTGGAATCTGATTTCTGCAACTGTAGAAGTTCTAATCTGAACCCAGATGAAAAAGACCCAAATCTCCCCTCAAAATGATGAATCCAAGCACAATAACTTTTTAATCCTTGCAGATCCCTGAAAACCCTTTTACTTTGTAATAAGAAAAACCCCAAATTCCAGCTGGGAACTCTAGATTCAATCCTTAAAACCCATCTTTCGAAAATATAAGAATCTGAATGTGGAAAAAGCTCCTGTTCTAGAAGATCTGCATCTTCTTCGTTTTAGGATTAGGGTTAGGTTCTTACTTCCTTCCTCGATCTGATATGGGAGAGGATATCAGATCGAGGAAGGATTTTTGGGTTTTGGATTTTGTTTAAGGGAAAGGAGCAGGGATATCCCTGCTCAGAGAAGAAAAGAAAAAAAAAAAAACCAAATTAGGCTTTTGAGACTACTGTGGTCATTATAAGATGTTCATGGTGCTTTTGGCTATTGACAAGTCTTAAAGGATTTTTCAGGTAAAATCCTCTTGTTTCTACTAAAGTGATGGGTACATGAAAGAACTCAGGCTTAAGATTAAAACAAGACGTTTTCGGAAAATATGACATTCATAGAAATAAAGATTTTCACGATTTTCACCTAGAGCATAACACTTGGAACCCTTTTCAGAATCAGCATAACCTAAAATTACACGCTTAATCGCTTTGGCATCAAGTTCTAGCTAATGATTTGATTTAAATGCTCATTGTCTAACTAAACAACACCACACGAAAGGATATATTTTTCTGGAACCTGCCATCATATTGTCCATAACCAAGGCAAATAAATAAGGGCTTTAAGCTGACCCTTAGTGCAATCCAACTCCACCTAGAAACTCAGCCTCCTAACCATAGTTCTTACAGTCCTTACTGTCTTTAATTCAAGTGGAGTTTAAGCATGTTGGGCAATCGGCTAATTGCTTTGCTGATTAGTGATTAGCTAAGGGGTGAACAGAATCAGATTCTTTTTTTTTTTCATTGCTTTCACTTTGTAATCTTCTTTTTTCTTTGGGTACAATGCTTTTGATACGGTATCATCCAGTTGTTTTGACTGGCTGGTGTATATATTTCCTTCATCTTGACCCAATTTCTATTCTATACAAGAAAACGAAAAAAAAAAAAAAAAAAAACATTCTTTGATGCCCCTTTCATTCCAATTATAGTCCTAAATTTTCCTTTTCTTGATAACCAATATATTTACTGTTAGGACTTTAAATTCACATATTCTGAGCATTAGAATACATATTTTTCAGCACCATACTTGTTTTGTGTCCATGTTAAGGGATCATCATCCAAATGCAGTCATGTTATATCTTAAATTTGTCGTCTTCTTTTTTTTTTTCCCAGGAAGCATTTGTTCAAAGATGCTTCTCATTGATTGATGAATATGCATCTAGCTCATCTATTATCGAGTATGACATGCTAACGCCACCAGACCTTGAAATGGAATTTGGTCTCACAGGTAATTTCCTTTATATGTTTCATGTAGCTAATTAAGTCACATGGTTTCCCATGTTTTACTGAATTAGAGAAGACATATTCCAAACTCATCATCATCATTGAAGCCTTATCTTATTAATTAGTCAACTATAAGAGTTTTATTGTTGAACTGGAAAAAAATATGACAAATAATTCCTAACAATGTGTTAGTCTGAGTACATACAGAAATAGATCAGTATTTTAGGAAACAGATTTGTACAACAATGAAGCAAACAACAACTAAACAGAATTACAGAATGTAATAAAAAAAAAACGTAAATCCACTTACTGTTTGAAGGCAGAAAACAGGGTACTGTTGCTGAAGTTATGAAGTCCAGAAATGGGTATTGGCCCGAGCCAGGCCTGACTCGGGCATATGCCAAACACCTCTAAGTGAAGGCAAAGAAAAAGGTCCTTTCAGGTTGTGTACTAAGTTTTACCTAATTTCCCTCCAAATAATCACTGCTAAACATAAGGCTCCCACATGATGGGCCACATTATTTGTGACCCGGGCCAAACATTATAGGCGTTGCTTTTCTTTTCCAAAACTGTGTGAAATCTCAGAGTTACATTAACCACTAGATTAGACCAATTTAGGCGCATTTTCAGTGCTTAATTAACCCAACACTCAATGTTACTATGATAACTTGAAATTTAAGGCATTGGTTCATGGAGGGAGGGCTTGAACTGAAAGTTTCAATTCAAGTTATGTTTGATCAATTCTATGCAAAATTCTGAATTTTATTGAGAAAATGTAATAAGTATGTCATTTAGTTGTGGATGTGTTAAGAATTTTGCCCAAACCGAAGTGATCTTTGTAGTGAAACATGAACTTTTACATAGATAAAAATAAATAAGTGCTTATTTTTCAAACAGTTAGAATCTTCAAAAAGTGGACCTCACATGTACAATTTGTTTCGGTCTTACTAGAAAATATGGTATGGCCAACCTTATACAATCACTCCCATCTACGTAAATCTAAATATCTGTAATTCTATTTTACCTTCCTTTGGAAAGACCACCATGGCTGTGACTGAGTTGTAACACATAACCCTGACTTAAGTGTGAACCCAGTTACTAGGGCTTAAAAAGATCCAAAAGAGACACAGATTTTGAACTCTATTTTTGTGTTTCGCTCCCTGTTTAGCCAAGTAATGATACCTTTGAAGAAAGGAAGCATGCTTTGAAGCATTGATCCGTACAGAATAAAGGAATACATGGAACAACTTCTTGAACGCAGAAATGGGCACCAGAGGCAACAACACCATGCCATGCTGCAATGACTGAAAAATGCTTTCCTTTGATTTTCTCCAAAATCATATCAAAATTTCTTTTGCTCGTTTGGCATATAGAAACACGCATGGGGTGCTTACAAAGCAAAAATCAGATAATAAAAAAACTACCAAATACTGCATATTGAGAAAATGGGAGAAACTGCTGATTTGCCCGGTTCTTGTAGTTACCATGTTTCAAACCATCCAACTGATTCTCAGATTATGGTGAAATACAGAAACATTACTAGTTCAAACCTATGTATTCTTAAAAAAAAACCTACATCAGAGTTCTATTCAGGCAGGGGGGGAAATTCTCATACCATCCACATTGTAATGTAATTTAGGAGACAGACTCTGCTTCTAGAGCTGCATTTGTATAAATCGGGTGAAGCACATGGCCTTCCTTGGGATCAATATGCACCCACTTGCGGCCACTAAGCTTATGGCGATCAAATCTCACACGCCCTTCTTTCAGAGCATACAGGGTGTGATCCTTCCCTATCCCAACATAATCTCCAGGATGGAAACGAGTGCCTCGCTGACGTACAATGATGTTCCCTGGAATTACCTTCTGCGACAACAAATTATGTGTATAAGCAGACTTGAAAGAATCTGCCCATGCTTAATTATTGTCCATGCTTAATTATCAATGACAATGGGCTGGGTTCGAATGGGCCACAAGGGATCATCAATACTTGATCCCACTTAACACTAGTCCCTACCCTTCCCTGCGCCAAGACGGGTTTAACGTGTGGTACCAAACCCGGTCAACAAGTATGGGCCGCCCTTCCTTGCATGTGAGGCATTTAAAATGGTCATCCCTTCCTCCCATGGAAGACATTTAATAATATTAAGATAATAATCCATTCTTGGTACTCAATAAGGGACCCATTCTTGGTACTTAATAAGAGATACCATCCCCCCACCCCTCACCCCCGGGCAGGTTACCCATTCACCCAACCCATTGCCATCCCTATTTTCAATCATTCGTGCCAGCAGACAAACTTACCTCTCCTCCAAATTTCTTTACACCTAGATTCTTTGGTTTGGAGTCTCGACCATTCTTAGTGGACCCAGCTGTCTTTTTTGTTGCCCAACGTCTGAACATCAAGCTCAGACCACCTCCCGATGCATCTGAAATGCATTGCCATTAACACTCTTAGGTGACTGCACCCAATACTGTAAGCCATCAAAACAAAAACCATTGAAAACAGAATGATAGGTTTACCTCTAAGACCATTGTATAAAGGAACACTTGTAACAAGCTCCTTGATGTTGATTCTTCTGCAGAGTGTAGCCAAATTCATGGTAGACAAACCTGAATACAATTTCATATAAAACATGAAAGCATTAGAAGAATAAAAGTAAGGATCTTTACATCCTAACAATCAAACTAGACAAATCCTGACTGAAGGCAAAAGTGTCCGCATCTCACTATTTACCCCAATAGAATGATGCATTTAGGATAAGGGTGTTGATCTAACATGATATTGGCCCATGTACATGTATGGCTAGCCACCAATCTTGCTTGGGTCTCTATGGTTGCATGATAGAAGCACACAAATGAGGTCACGGGTACAAGGATTGGCACACCCTCTTCATTAAAATAAAAAAAATGTTTGGCTACCCAATTTTAAAATTTAACATTTTGAAGATGTTCAGTCCAAAGTCCAAGAGGCTTTTATTTAGCTTCAGCTTAGATTCGGTTGAAATAGAGGTTGATTATTTTAGTGTGCCCATTGATAAGAATTGAGGAAAATGAAGATGTGAAAAAGTGAACTCTGGCCTTCGCCTTTCTCCAATACTTAACCCAAACACTCAATGCAATACCCTCGAAACCACAATCTTTTTCCCGATGCATCATTTTAAGAGAACAAACTACCAACTGCAGATTCTAAAGCTCTGCTATCCATTATGGAAAAACATACCAACTTAGGATCTAGCAACGTAGGCTGAATAAGCTCTCATACCAACTTAACAAGAGAAAGATTAATGAAAACAGGGAGAAGCAGAGAAGAACTGGTAATCTGAATATTTTATTCACAAACAAAGCATGTTTTCATTGAAGATGTCTCCTTTACCAAACTGATGAGAGCCTAAAATATACATTTTAGGCCCTTCAATGTGGACTTTGTAACACTTTAGAATTAGATTATTTAGCTTAATTATGTTAGTTCTATGTTTTCAGGAGTTTTAAGAGAATAACCAGAAGATGGAGCTAAAGACGAAGAACAATGGCAAACATCAAAGATCACCCATCACCCAGGCTTACTGCCTGCTGGCGTCTGGACGCCAGCCCCCTGGCGTCCGGACGCCCGGGGCACAGAATGCAACCCAGCTTACTGACTGCTGGCGTCCGGACGCCAGCCCTTGGGCGTCCGGACGCCCGGACCGGGTGAAGTCCGCCTTGGCGCGTTTTGAGAAAGATTTTTAGGACTCTAAGTCTATAAATATGTTTCCAACTTTGATAAGAGACATGTAGATCTTTGGGGAAAAGCTCTGGAGCATAGTTTGGGAGAATTGGAAGAAAGCCAATGGTGATTCTGTCAGGATTCGTCATCAATCTCTCGCCATGTGTAACTAAACTTCTATCTTAGGGCTCTGATGAAGCCCTAACTTCGTATTATTGGTGATATATAGGTTTTAGGGTTTTACTTTCAATGCTTTTGGTTATATGACAAGATGTTAATCCATTGTTTGGATTTTATTAATGCAATATCCCTTTCTTCTGGTATTTTGATCTTGTAGGTTTGAATACTAAGTTATATAACGGTGCTTTCATGAATGTGTTTGTTAGATCTAGGATAATCTATGCCATAAGAGATAGGTTATGCCCTGATTTACATCCATATATCTTTATTGGTCGACTTGGTGAAGGTTTGTAACCAGAACAAGTCTGTTTAGCGTTGATTATGAAACCCTAGGTCTATACTTGCCATTGTGCGAGGTTAGAGTGGATTCGTACCCTGAGATCTTTTCTCTAATTGATTTAAACCCTTTCTTTTAATTTGTTAATTTAGGAATTACAACCAATCAAACCAGCAATTCGTTTTCTTTTAGGATTAGTTTAATAATCAACACTTCCTGTTTTCTATTAGAATTAGTTTAGGAATTTAGGAACCAACACAACTTAGCCTTTTTGTCCCAGTGGATACGATACTCGGTTAGCATCTTTGCTTTCATAAGTAGAGATATTAGCGGGAGATAATTTATATTTGCAACCCTATTTTAGGACGAACAAATTTTGGCGCCGTTGCCGGGGACAATTAGCACGGTTGTTTGTTTCTTTTAATTAGGATATTAGTTTAGTTTCGTTTATCAGCTTTTATTCTTTTCCATCTTTTCTCACATCTTTGTTTTCTTACTGTAGGTTATTGATGTTAACACAAGAATCTTACAGTTTGTACAGGATTTAAGAGAACTCTTCAAGAAGTTGAGGTTCTACTCAATTAGAAGTTCTCCTTTACCTAAAGGACGGTAAGCCTAAACGTTGTGATTCTTCTCATATAACTGCAGTAAGTGTGTGTGTGCATGCTTGGTCGTCGCTCTTGTCATCCAGATTTGGTATCTCTAGACCAAGACTTAGAGCGAGTCCTTAGAAAAATAAGATCATCTAAACACTCTTCTGATTATTCACACACAATTTCAACCATGGCTGAGGAAAGAAAGGAAGATGAGGCTCTTCCTCTTCGGCCCTTGAAGGAGCACTATACTCCTTCGGAATACGCATCACCATCGTGTATTCAGCTGCCAGCAGTTCCGGCAGCTCAATATGAAATCAAACCAAGTACCATCAATCTTATTCCCTCTTTTTATGGTTTGAACAATGAAGACCCATATAATCACATTGATGACTTTTTGGTTATTTGCTCCACTGTGAGAATAAATAACTTCAGTAGTGAGGCCCTAAAAATGTTTCTTTTTCCGTTTTCGCTAAAGGACAAAGCCAAGTATTGGCTAGGTACTTTACCGGCGAATTCTATCACCACTTGGGCCCAACTGCAACAAAAGTTTTTGGATAAATATTTCTCAGTGGGCAAAACTAATCAGTACAGGAGATCCATTACATCTTTCGCCCAAACTGATAGTGAACAATTTCATGAGGCGTGGGACAGGTTCAAGGATCTTCTTCGGAAGTGTCCCCATCACCAAATCGCCAAGTGGCAATTGGTTCAATTCTTCTATGATGGCTTGTCTCCTGAATGGAGAAACATGGTAGTCACCGCCAGTGGGGGATCTATCATGTTGAAAAATGAGGATGAGGCATGGGATCTCTTTGAGAATATGAGTGAGACCTTTCAGCACCATGCCTCTACTGCTAGATCGGAGAGGCCGGCAGCCTCTAATGTACAGAAACCTAGAGGCATTTTTGAGATTCAGCCCTCTAATGAACTCACAACTCAAGTGGCTGCCTTAACCCACAAGTTAGATCAGTTGATTTCTGGGGGACAATCTCTCCAATCTTCACCCTCTATACCTTCTGCTAATGTTGATGCTTGTGCTTTGTGCAACAGTCCTGCTCATTTTGTGAGTGATTGCCCTGCAGCACCCTAATTTCCTGAATTTGTGCAAGAGCAAGTGAATGCTGCACAAGGTTTCTCCAAACCGGGTAATGATCCCTATTCAAACACATATAACCCGGGATGGCGCAATCATCCTAATTTTTCATGGAAGTCACCCGGTCAGGGCAATTCGTTTACTCAACAAGGAAATAGGCCTAATTTTCAATTTAATCCAGCAGCCTATCGTTCTCAACAATCTTACCAACACCCAAACCCTCAGCCACCTCAACGAAACCCTTCGTTTGAGGAGACCGTATTGCAAGAGCTAAAGGAGCTCAAAGCAGGTAATCAATTGGTCCACTCCCATTCTCAGTCCATAGCCAAGCTAGAGGCCCAAATGGGCCAAATAGCTACTGCTCTTAATAGAAGAGAAGATGGCCGATTACCTAGCCAACCCATTGTCAACCCTAAGAACACTTTTGAGGTGGGAAGTAGCTCACAGCCGCATGACACTTTTCATGAGCAAGCGAAAGTAGTTGTCACTTTGAGGAATGGGCGTGAGGTAGAGACTAAACCTGAGGCGCCTAGAAAAGATGTTAAAAAGTCTGCACCAAACCCCAAAGAATCTAGGGAGAACATGAGGCCGAAGGAAAAGGAGTTCAGCTCTCCTACTGCATCTGTTCCTACTGAGGAACCCCTTTATGTGCCTAAAGCCCCTTTTCCCAATTGTCTTGACACGCCCTCTCCCTTTAGTAAAAAGGGAGTCACCATGAATGAAATGTTAGATGTGTTCAAGCAAGTAAAAATCAATCTTCCTTTGCTCGATGCTATTAAGCAGGTGCCTTCCTATGCGAAATTTCTGAAAGACTTGTGCACTCAGAAGCGCAAATCCAAGTCTAATGTGTCCAAAAAGGTCATGCTCACCGAGCAAGTCAGTTCATTGATTCAGCATGACACCCCTCCCAAGCTTCAAGATCCTGGCACTCCCACCGTTACCTGTACGATTGGGAGTCACATTATTGATCATGCTTTGTTAGATCTTGGAGCTAGTGTCAATCTCTTGCCTTACTCGTTGTATGAACAAATTGGGTTAGGGGAATTGAAGCCTACTACGGTCACCTTGCAACTTGCTGATAGATCTGTACGGGTGCCTAGGGGTATCATTGAGGATGTTCTTGTCAAAGTGGACAAATTTCTTTTTCCTGCAGATTTTATTGTCCTTGACACTGAACCGATTCCAAATCTGCGGAAACAAACTCCGGTCATTCTAGGCCGACCTTTTTTGGCCACGGCCAATGCAACCATTAACTGTCGAACCGGAGTTATGGATGTCTCTTTTGGTAACATGAAAGTGAGGCTGAATGCGTTTAAGGCCTCTCATCAACCACCCGACAAGGACGACTGCTTCGCAGTCGATGTTGTTACTGACTTGGTTGAAGGAGCTCTCCCTTTTATTTTAACGGAGGATCCTTTGGAAGCTTGCTTATCTCATTTTAATTTTGATGAGTATGATGTTGACCAGTCCATTTCTGAAGTCAATACCCTATTAAATGAGGTCGCTATGCTGGACTTTTCCCCTTGGAGGGCGAAGTTTGAACAATTACCTCCACTTTCTACAGCACCTGCACCTCCTTCGATTGTGGTGCCCCCTAAACTTGAGCTGAAACAACTCCCAGCTACACTCAAGTATATTTTTCTTGGACCCATGGATACATTGCCAGTCATAATTGCTTCTGATCTGTCTGATGATCAGGAATGTCAGCTAATTGCCGTGTTAAAGGAACATAAAGGTGCAATCGGCTGGTCTGTTGCCGATTTGAAAGGTATTGACCCCTCCATCTGTATGCACCGCATTCATTGCGAAGACAACGCCAAACCATCGCGTGAAATGCAGCGTCGTTTGAATCCTAACATGAAAGGGGTGGTCATGAAAGAAGTACTGAAACTTCTTGATGCGGGTATTATATACCCAATTTCTGACAGTAAGTGGGTCAGCCCTACTCAAGTGGTGCCAAAGAAGTCTGGCATCACGGTTGTGGAGAATTTGAAAGGGGAATTGCTACCTACACGCACTACTACTGGGTGGCGTGTGTGCATTGACTATCGTAAGTTGAATTCCATGACCCGAAAGGACCATTTTCCGCTGCCATTCATTGACCAAATCTTAGAAAGGTTAGCTGGCCAAAGTTTTTACTGTTTCCTGGATGGTTATTCGGGATATAACCAAGTGGCCGTCTATCCTGATGACCAGGAGAAGACAACTTTCACTTGTCTTTTTGGTACATTCGCTTACCGGAGGATGCCATTCGGACTTTGTAATGCACCGGCGACTTTTCAACGGTGTATGATGTCCATTTTCTCCGACATGGTGGAGAAATTCTTAGAGGTTTTTATGGATGACTTCTCTGTTTTTGGCCCTTCATTTGATGATTGTCTCCATAATTTAGCAAAGGTGCTGAAACGTTGTATGGAGACTAATTTAGTCTTGAGTTGGGAGAAGAGTCATTTCATGGTGCGTGAGGGCATCGTTTTGGGGCACATAATTTCCTCGAGGGGCATTGAGGTGGATAAAGCCAAGGTTGACCTTATTTCCAAACTTCCACCTCCCTCATCGGTTCGGCAAATCCGTTCCTTTTTAGGACACGCAGGATTTTACCGCCGCTTTATTAAAGACTTTAGCAAAATTTCTCGACCCTTGTGCGCATTACTTGCCAAGGAGGCTCCTTTTGTCTTTAATGAGGCATGCCTGCAGGCTTTTGAGAAGCTTCGTGGCGCCTTGTCCACTGCTCCTATCATTCAGTCCCCGGATTGGACTCACCCATTTGAGATTATGTGTGATGCTTCTGATTATGCTATTGGTGCCGTTTTGGGCCAACGGATTAACAAGGTTCCGCATGTTATCTACTATGCTAGCAAACTCCTCTCTGATGCTCAATTGAATTACACCACAACGGAGAAGGAATTGTTAGCAGTTGTTTTTGCCTTGGATAAGTTTCGGTCTTATTTATTAGGATCCAAGGTAGTGGTGTTCACCGACCATGCTGCATTGCGGTATTTACTGTCCAAGAAGGACACTAAGCCACGATTGATTAGATGGATTCTTTTACTTCAAGAATTCAACTTTGAGATTCGGGATAAGAAGGGTTCTGAAAATTATGTCGCTGACCATCTCTCTCGGATCTTGGTAGAAACATCGGACAACACCTTACCCTTGCATGACTCATTTCCAGATGAGCAATTGTTTACGGTGTCCCGTACTCTACCCCCCTGGTATGCTCATATTGTGAATTATCTTGCAGTGGGGGAGATTCCTTCACATTGGTCTCGGCAGGACAAAGATCGATTTTTCTCCCAGGTCAAGATGTATTTTTGGGAAGATCCCGAACTTTTCAAGTTCTGTCCCGACCAAATGATCCGGCGATGTGTGCCAGAGAGTGAATACCAAAGTGTCCTTACGTTCTGTCACTCTCTTGAGTGTGGTGGACATTTCAGTGGAAAGAAGACTGCTGCCAAAGTTTTGCAGAGTGGTTTCTATTGGCCCACTCTTTTTCGTGATGCCCATCAGTTTTGCAAAACTTGCTTACGCTGTCAGCAGACTGGGAACATGTCTAGGAGGGACTCGATGCCCCTACAATCCATTTTGATTGTCGAAATTTTTGATGTTTGGGGCATCGATTTCATGGGACCATTTCCGCCGTCTTTTGGTTTTCACTACATTCTAGTGGCGGTTGATTACGTGTCCAAGTGGGTGGAAGCAGCAGCCACTAAGACTAATGACCACAAAGTTGTTGTCCAATTCCTTCAAAGCAACATCTTCAGTCGCTTTGGCTGTCCGCGGGCGATTATTAGTGATGAAGGCACCCACTTTGTGAATAAACACTTCGAGGCGTTGGTTAAGAAATACTCTATCACTCATAAGGTGGCTACACCTTATCATCCGCAAACCAGTGGCCAAGTCGAAGTGTCCAATAGGGAGGTCAAGCGTATTCTCGAAAAAACGGTACGGCCTGACCGGAAAGATTGGTCTTTGCGATTGAATGATGCTTTATGGGCCTACCGTACTGCTTACAAGACTCCAATTGGTATGTCCCCCTACCGTTTAGTGTTTGGCAAAGCTTGTCATTTGCCGGTTGAACTCGAACACCGTGCCATGTGGGCTATTAAGCAATTCAATTTTGATATGGCCGGTGCAGGTTCCACTCGGAAACTCCAACTCAATGAGTTGGAGGAGATTCGGAACGAAGCATACATTAGCTCCTCAATTTACAAGGCTCGGACTAAAGCTTTTCATGATAACACATCTTGCGGAAGTCCTTTGAGCCACATCAGAAGGTCTGGCTGTTCAATTCAAAGTTGAGACTCTTTCCGGGTAAGTTGCGGTCACGATGGGATGGACCGTATGTGGTAACGGAGGTTTTTGATCATGGTGCGGTGGAAATTCGAAACCCCACTACTGGGGGTTTTCTTAAAGTCAATGGTCAACGGTTGAAACCTTATGTCGAGGGTATTACTGCTGGTGAAGTTGTGGAGTCCATTACTCTGATGGACCCCTCCTATTCTACGGATTGAGCGCACTCGACGTCTGGCTGACGACGTAAAACAAAGCTCTTGCGGGAGGAAACCCGAGTTTCGTTAGTGTATTTCGGTCAGCATCCTTTTCTTTCCTTCCGAATTTTATTTTCATTCTTTTAGGTGGGTACCTTTACAAGGTTCCAGTTGTCCATTTGCTAGTTTTCTTTTGGCAAAAAAAAAAAAAAAAAAAAAAAAATCTGGGCGTCTGGACGCCGTCTTCCAGTCTTCGTCGCCCACGCAGGCGAACTTACTGTCTCTGGGCGTCTGGACGCCCAGGTGGGGCGTCTGGACGCCACATATAAAAAAAAAAAAAAACAAAAACCGTGCAGGCTGCCTTTTTCTTTTTCCCTTTTTTCTCTTCTACCCCTTCTTCTTTCTCTCCTTCTCTCTCACTCCATCATTGTGCCCCATTCCCTCTTCCTTTCTTCAAACCACACTTTCTTCTAACCATAGTTTCTTCCTCACCATTCTTTTCCTCTCATTTCTCCCATTTCATTTCTTTCTTCTTTACTTTGGCCTGCTGTTCGCCTATGCCTCCATTGCCGCCGGCGACTACAAAGCTTGCCGGTCAGATCTACTGCTGATCACAGCTTCCTATCCATTTCCTTCACTTGGGATCTCCTCACCGCGCCTTCCTCTACGCGCTGCTGTTGCCGTTTTCTCTCCGGCCAACTTTTCCGGTCATCTTCTCCGGCGACGTCACCGGAGCTCCGGCGAGATTTTTCCAGGTATATTTTAATTGTTTTAAATTAAAAAAAAAAAAAAAATGTTTCGTCGGGGGAGGAGTAAATCTAAGGCTACTGCGGGTGCGGGTTCCTCCAATCCGCGACCCCCGAAACGGCATGCCTCCGCTCCTCCTCGTGAGCAACCCAATGCGGAATGGGCTAATCGACCCTTAGAACGGCAAACCGCATTTGACTTGCCATTTTTTGAGGCAGACGCATCCACACTTTGGGCAGTCCAACAATTACGGTTGAGAGAATTGACGACATTGTGTGGCCCTTTTCCTCCGGCGTATCCCCGTTTGGTGCGCCTTTTCTATCAGAATTTAGAGATTACGGGGCAATATGGTGATGTCTTGTCTTCTACTATAGATGGCCATGATGTTTCTTTGACAGAGGAGGATATCGCCCATGCCCTTGGTTGTAACCCTACTGCGGGAGGTTTCCCGAATTTTCCTGCGACCCCCACGGTGGCCAGTATAACTAATGAAATATGTGGGGGTCGTTTTAGCAAGGATAACTACACAAGCACTCGTCGTAGTTATTTACCTCAGCAGTTGTGGTTAATTGATCAAGTGCTGCGTGTAAATGCATTTCCCACGCATCACAAGGATGAGAGGAGGGGGGACTTCCTTCTGACTTTGTATGCCATTCATGCCGGATACGCAGTCTCTCTACCTCAGATGATTTTTCAAGAGATGTGCAAAGTCTATCGGCTTTTTAAAGAGTCTAAAAAGGATCCGGAGAAAAAGCGGCCATTACCTTTTCCTCATTTGCTCACATTGTTTTTTCTCCATCGTTCCGAACCCACGGATGTCCCCTATCCCATTTCTTCTGACGAAGAGTCTATTCCGTGTTCTGATGTTTACGGTGCGGTGCGTTGGACTCAGAGTGTCCAAGCTATCATTCGTAACATGCAACATGCTACTCCTGCTATGATGCCTGGAGTTGAGGCACCTGTGGTTGCTCCACCGATGCCTCCGCAAGCCCCTCCTGTTATTCCCCCTACTGAGGAGCCTGCTGCACCGTTTTCCATGACTTATGCCCAATACGAGGCTCTCCTTCACGGTCAGCAAGCTATCCAGTCCCGTCAGGTAGCTTTTGAGTCTCGCTTTGAGGACTTTGCCACTCGTACTACTGACTCTCTTTTTGAAATGCAATCCTTACTGCGGGGTCTGCATGGTCTTCCCCATCACGATGATCCAATGCATGATGCTGGTGGGAGGGCTAACCCTGACAGGGCTGAGGATGATCCTTGAGGCTGTTTTTATCTTCAGTTTTATTTTCTTTCTTTCCTTCTGTTTTTGCTTTGTCGCTAACATTTTGCAGGTTGGTTCTTTCATGCAAGTTGGGGGGTATTACCCTTTTTATCTTGTCTCTACCTCTTATGTTACGCGATACCCAGGTGATATCCTCCCTTCTACTTTACTTTCCTTGTCCTTTATCTTATATTTTGTGCGTTACATTGTGGACAATGTGCGGTTCAATTGGGGGGTGGGGTATTATCCTTTGGGTTCGTTTTAGTAGTTTTTGAGTTTGTCCTTTTCTTAAAAAGAAAATATATATATATATATATTTTTTTGCTCCTTTTGTTAGTTTTTTTTTTTTTTTTTTTTTTGGGGATTTCTAACCGAGTTTTTTTTTATAAACTGAAGATACCCTGATTTTTGGAACTTTTTGTGAGAAAGAAGAGAAAAAGGGTTCACTATCTTGTTTTAGGAAAGGGTTTTGAGAAATTGTTGAAATATTGATCCATCACTTAACACGTATGTTATATAGATTTTTGAAATGAGAAGCTATGATTTCCATATTTGTGAGAACTTCAAAATAGTTATGATGGAAAGCCGACCCTCAGACATACAGTGTTCCGGTTCAACTGAGTGAATTTATTCACAAAATAGTGAACTAATTCGGGTATATGGAAAGGGCTACCTATTGTTGGGGACTGTTAAAAAAAAAAAAAATTGTGACTAGTTTGGGTTCGTAGCCTTTTTAACCCGAGTCAGTAAGCTCATAGGGGTATTGCCATACCTAGTGCCCTAAGAACGACTGTTTTGGGAGTCATTAGCTGAATGCTCGTTACATGGGTTAATTAGAAAGCTTAATGGACTTAGGCATGCACAGGATAAGGGTGTTGATATAACATGATATTGGCCCATGCACATGTATGGCTAGCCACCAATCTTGCTTGGGTCTCTATGGTTGCATGATAGAAGCACACAAATGAGGTCACGGGTACAAGGATTGGCACACCCTCTTAATTAAAATAAAAAAAATGTTCGGCTACCCAATTTTAAAATTTAACATTTTGAAGATGTTCAGTCCAAAGTCCAAGAGGCTTTTATTTAGCTTCAGCTTAGATTCGGTTGAAATAGAGGTTGACTATTTTAGTGTGCCCATTGATAAGAATTGAGGAAAATGAAGATGTGAAAAAGTGAACTCTTTCGCCTTGAGGATTACTAACCCAACATAGGATTCCGAAACCACATTTCCCGATGTGCTATTAAAGACAAATCCACATACAGATTCTAAATCTCTGTATCCCTGTTTGAATTCTCCGGATTTGTGATAGATGCACTGCAACCCGCACGAGACTCTCTACCTCTAGGGGGACCTAGAGGTTTAAAGGCTTGCTGCACATGCTAAGTGCAGCCGGTCCCTACGAAAGTGGCTAGTTATTTTTTATTCTAATTTGCTGTTGTTCATACAAAGTGTCATTGGGGGGTAGTGATGAGAGCCTAAAATGTCAATGTGGACTTTGTAAACCCTTTAGAATTAGATCTCTAGCCTAATATGTTTAGGTTTCTGTTTTCAGGAGTTTTAAGAGGAATAACCAGAAGATGAGCTAAAGACGAAGAACAATGGCAAACATCAAAGATCACCCATCACCCCAGGCTTACTTGCCTGCTGGCGTCTGGACGCCAGCCCCCTGGCGTCCGGACGCCCGGGGCACAGAATGCAACCCAGCTTACTGACTGCTGGCGTCCGGACGCCAGCCCTTGGGCGTCCGGACGCCCGGACCGGGTGAAGTCCGCCTTGGCGCGTTTTGAGAAAGATTTTTAGGACTCTAAGTCTATAAATATGTTTCCAACTTTGATAAGAGACACGTAGATCTTTGGGGAAAAGCTCTGGAGCATAGTTTGGGAGAATTGGAAGAAAGCCAATGGTGATTCTGTCAGGGATTCGTCATCAATCTCTCGCCATGTGTAACTAAACTTCTATCTTAGGGCTCCGATGAAGCCCTAACTTCGTATTATTGGTGATGTATAGGTTTTAGGGTTTTACTTTCAATGCTTTTGGTTATATGACAAGATGTTAATCCATTGTTTGGATTTTATTAATGCAATATCCCTTTCTTCTGGTATTTTGATCTTATAGGTTTGAATACTAAGTTATATAACGGTGCTTTCATGAATGTGTTTGTTAGATCTAGGATATTCTATGCCATAGAGATAGGTTATGCCCTGATTTACATCCATATATCTTTATTGGTCGACTTGGTGAGGGTTTGTAACCAGAACGAGTCTGTTTAGCGTTGATTGTGAAACCCTAGGTCTATACTTGCCATTGAGCGAGGTTAGAGTGGATTCGTACCCTGAGATCTTTTCTCTAATTGATTTAAACCCTTTCTTTTAATTTGTTAATTTAGGATTACAACCAATCAAACCAGCAATTCGTTTTCTTTTAGGATTAGTTTAATAATCAACACTTCCTGTTTTCTATTAGAATTAGTTTAGGAATTTAGGAACCAACACAACTTAGCCTTTTTGTCCCAGTGGATACGATACTGGGTTAGCATCTTTGCTTTCATAAGTAGAGATATTAGCGGGAGATAATTTATATTTGCAACCCTATTTTAGGACGAACACAAACTACACAGGCATAAAGAAGTGGAAAGTTCACAAATTAAAGCCTGCTATGTTGCACGGATAAGGATAAATTAAAAGCCCCCCAGAAGAGGAAGAAATCACAAAGATGAAAAGGACAATGACTGACAATGAAAAAAGACAAGAAAGAAAAAGACCCATTTCACCAAATCTATTTAAGAGAGAGTCGGCACCAACCCATTTCACCAAATCTATGTAAGAGGACATCGGCACAAACCCATTTCACCAAATCTGTGATGATTTTGGCAGAGAACGTTTTGAGAGAGGAGGAGAGCAGCTAGGGCAGTATTTTCACAAAGAAGGGCCCAAAGAGAGAGTCGAGAGAGGGTACGGTTTAGTGAAGCCTTTCTTCAGCGAAGAAAGGGCCTTTTATACTCCCCCTTTAAAACCTCTTCCTCACTGCAGAACGTTTCCAAACATGGGGAAAAACAATGGAAGAAGAAAAAGAAGCACAGTGGAGAAACTGTGTACCTGGCACCGGAGACAGTGTGGCTGGGACCTGGGCTTCGACTGGGCGTGGCACCGGCGAGTGTGACCGAGAGGAGAAATGGGAGAGGAGGGAGATGGAGACCTGGGTTTTCGTTAGGCAGGAATGGGGAGAGTGATCAAGGGTAGGGTTTATGTGATAAAAGGGGCATTTTGGTAGTAAGGAAAAGCTACCACCCAAGTTTGATGATTCCCTTACATAAAATAATCATTATTTTGGAAGTAATCATCATTCCGTTATTTTTTTACGAACCAAACGCAGAAATTATCATTATGTTAGAATCACCATTCCATACAAACCAAATGCTACCTATAATACTTGGGCAGAGGGTACTATCTGCGTGCTGCACACTTTCTTGTGCCCTTTCTCTTCATTGCCAACTTCCACTATTTGGTACCATCCTCATATTTCCTGTTCGGAACCAAACAAAGAAGATCCACTACATCAATCTTGTTTGGTGCCAAACAGGGAAGATGATGAAGATGATGATGAGAGGATGACATAGAAGAGAAGATTTCCCAGAACACATGTTAAGATTCCACAGAACTCGTTCATATCTTCTCTGAGATATTATATTTTCAAAGTGGATATAGGAGCCATAGTTGTCAATTCCATTTCGTTGAGGTCGGATGGGCGAAAATGTTTGTTCCGGTCCTCGCTGAAATGGAATGGGAAAAAATTTTGGTTTGAATTCCGATCATTTCGGTCCATTTTGGTTTCCATTTCAGTCCATTCCGACGCATTTCGGTTTATAGCACAATTTTCACTTGTTTTTAATTTCTTTCTCAATATTCATATCAAGAAACATGCATAATTTATTTTTATTTTTATTTTTATATTATATATATGTATATATTTTTTAAATTTTTTATTATTCCGAAAAATTACTCCAAATTTTTTTGCCAAATTTTCGAAATACCAAAATATTTCATATTGGATACTAGACTGAAATGATGACCGAAATGGAACTAACAACTATGATAAGTCATTCGTTGGCCCACTTACAGGTCGTGCAAGATCTGAAACTGGTAAGAAAATAAGATACACTCGACCTTGTTTTGGAAGATTAACAATTCTAATCCGTGCTATACACTTGACCTGTACAAGGAGAGATAGTAAAGAATTGTTTTTTTTTTTTCTCAGCCAGAAGCATCGGTATTGAAATTGAATTATAATTTAAAGTTGCCAATGGTTTTATTAGTTTGCAGGGTATCAATCATAAATGTGTTCAAAGTGCTTTAGTTGACTCTTCAGTTCAATTGGCCGGCAGAGAGGCAAAACTTACATTAATCGTATATACTAAAAAAAAAGAAATTGAATATTGAAAATTGGGTAATGTGGGTAATCCGGAATGCTTTTCTCATCCCTGTTCTTTGATGAGAGGAGATTACTACGTTGATTCTAACCGATGCAACACTTGATTCCAGGAGAGGCGGCACTTGATTCCAAGAGAGAGGATGAAAAAAGAGCTTTATATTATTCAGCTATTAGATGAGTATAAGTGAGAGCAACCCCAGTGGCGGGGCTAAACTTTTGTTAGGATTTTTTCACATTAATAATAGCAAAAAAGAAAATGTATTTCATTTAAATAGACGCAAAATATTTAACTGCATCAACTAACATATATTTTTTGTTTGAAATGATGACTATATTCATTTCTCCAGAATTTAAAGTATAACAGAAGTATACTGAAAACAAAAAAGCCCCCAAAAAATATGGGCAATCCAATCATCCCCAAAAAGAAAGGGTTGACAACCTCCAAAAAATTCGGGTATCAACCTAAAGAAAGAAGTACATATTAATTATTGAACACAACTAACATATACTTCTCTCATCAAAAGTCATCCCAACTCCAAAACAAAGTTTTTACAATTGCCCTATACGGTTCTTCATGTTTTAAAAGCGTTGCATGATCGCCTCATCGTCAATGATATTGAATATGTTCTTCTTATAAGGAATCCTACTACTAACACCCAATTTGTAAATAAACTTTAAAACTACAACACTCAAATCGCGAATACTCAAGAAATTAGCACATCAATTGACATACAACTACAACAATAATAAAGAAACTCTAAAGAGTAATAAACATTATCATGAAAAATTAGTACCTCTTTGTTCCTTATGCTCCAAACGGTTCCTTTATCATATGAATCCAAATGAGGTATCTATAAATGAACATTTTCAGCATGATAGGTAACATCTCCCATGAATTAGCACCAGCCTAATTCAAACCCATTTAGAATGTATGATGTATCTAATGTTAAAGCAAAATAAAATTGTATAATTAACTACCACATTCTTTGTTGCCATTAAATTAAGTTTTATAATCAGTAAATGATCATAATTTATTGCCCAACCCTTATCCACGATTGACAAATATCACTCATTCATAGATTAAACAAGAACACAAGATCCAAAAAAAAAAACCAAAATCAAGTAATGTAATAAAGAGAATGTTTGTTGAGTTTTATTTTTTATTTTTTAATCTGTGTATTTAAAATCTAAAGACTTTAGGCCATTTTTACTGTTATTTCTATGTAAAAAAAAATTTAATAATAGGCCATGATCAAGAAGGAATTAGGAATGGTGAATTTGTAAATTTCTACTTTGTATTTAATGTTGTTGTGTTGGATTAACCATCTGCTTATTTTTTTTTATGAAAAATATTAAATACTCATGGTTAGTTAATATCCAAAGCAGTTTGCTTTGAGAATAAATTAACCAATTACAAAAGCCATTTCATGCCATTGAGAGTCTGAGACTTCTCTGGTTTTGTGTGCACTTGAACATTTCTAAGTCTATTGCCCAGAAATTATATATAATTCTGATTTTATGCAATTATTCTAAAAGTGGAAGTGCAGATGCATGTGCCCAAATCTGCAGTGAAGCAAGGCAAAAGACAGGATACTGGATATACATCTAGTGGAGTAAGCAAAAGAAATACCAAATCTAGTAACTGTCAGAAATACTTAAAGACAAGTCAAAAACATAAACAAATTGGAAGAATATGGACTAACAATCTAACATGCTAAGCCCTAAAGCAACATAATCCTAACACGAACCATCAAACATTAAAAAAAAAAAACCACCAGAACCCAAACTTCTCTATGCAATGCCTAAAATAATGAATGGAATCGTTATTCATAGAAGATAGGGAAGATAGGGATAGAAGGGGGGGGGGGGGACAATGACATAAAAGTACCATTAAAAAGACTAAGAGAGAGTCGAAGGAGCAGGAAGAAGCCACGAAGGGTTAGGGGCTAGCTGAGGTCGAAAGGAGTGAAGAACAGAAGTAAGGTTTTTTTTTTTTTAATCCATCATTTTTGAGATGGGGCGAGGGCCTTCATTCATGTGGGGCGTGGGCTAGTGGCCCAATTCTTTCTCTTGAAAGTAAGAATGACTAATTTTGAGGGGTGATTCTATATGCACCCACTACTATTGCTGTACACACCTACATTTTAAATTTTTTTTAATCACCAAAATACCCTCAGGTGAAATGATCAAATCACCCTTTACCATCAACCTCTTCCATCTTCTTCCTTTGGTTCTCCTACGTTTCTTGCCCTCCTCTCTACTCATCTCTTCTTCTTCTTTTTCTGCTTCTTCTTCTTTTTATTCTTCATTGTCCCTTACATCTACTGTCGAGACTATTCATCTGCACTCATTCATCCCCATTGATCTTCATCTCCTTCCTCATCATCTTCTTCAACTCTTAAAAAGTTTCCTCAAGTCTCCTCGATTTGTTTAAAGATATTGGAGGCACTCATCTCCCTGCATCACATTGTCTATTGGAAGTAGGCATTTTCAATATGGACAAGCAACTAATGATCTACCAAGAGCAGGTATACTTTTTACTTCATTTCCAGCATTTTAATTAAAATTCGCGCATCGTGTTCGGTATTCCAGAGCCGTGCAAATGAATATTGCACGGAAGAATACCACCAAACATACTAATTTTACACGGAGTAAATATGAAGTGCAAACTATTTTTGCACGGAATAATTATGCCGTGCAAAAATATTTTGCACGGCATATATATTCCGTGCAAAAACATTTTGCACGGCGTATTTATTCAGTGTAAAACTAATATGCACGGCGTATTTATTCTGTGCAAAAATAGTTTTGCACAGCATGAGTAAACCGAGCATATTTCACAAGGACTGCATATTAGTCTCGTGCATTAACATACTAATATTTAGCAATCATATTTTCAAGAGATTCAGTCAACCGGTGTCAGTGAGTGCTCTTTGGATTTTACTAATGTCTTCACCACTGACATGATATTTAGAAGCCGAGAGGACCTAATCCAATGGACAAGGGAAGTTGGAAAGAAACATGGCTTGGTAATTGTAATCAAAACTTCAGATGCTGGTGGAGATGGTAGGAAGCCGAGAATAGTTTTATCTTATGAGAGAAGCGGAAGTTATAAGGGTCCATCGAACGTCTCCGAAAAGAGAAATCCTAATAAAGCAACGGGGACGAATAAGTGTGATTGCCCTTTTGCTTTGAAGGGCCGAAAGTTGGCAAATGATGATGATTGGATGTTAGCAGTGGTTTGTGGGGTGCACAATCATCCAAATGCACAACATCTCGAGGGGCACTCATTTGCTGAGAGGCTTTCAGGGGAGGAAATCAATGTTTGATTGATATGTCAAAGAGTATGGTGAAGCCGAGGAACATCCATCGAACGTTGCAGGAAAAGGATGTGCACAACACCAGTACGATGAAGAGTATTTACAATGCCCGTCAGAAATGGAGGGTGACTGAGTTGGCCGATCGAACACAGATGCAGCAACTCATGATGCATTTGGAGCAGAATAACTACATTGAGCATCACACTAGCAACGACGCTACAGATGCTACGATGGACCTATTCTAGGCACATCCATCATCTATTCAGTTGTTACTTGCATTTCCAGAAGTTTTGATAATGGATTGCATGTACAAGACTAATAGATATCGACTTCCCTTACTTGAGATTGTCGGTGTGACATCTACTCAACTGACATTCTCCGTTGCTTTTGTGTACCTTGAATCAGAGAGGGAGGCCAATTACAGATGGGCTTTGGAGAGGCTTAAGGAGTTAATGGATGGAAATGCTTAAGGAGTTAATGGATGGATGCATTATGCCCCGTGTGATTGTTACCGATAGAGAGTTAGCACTGATGAATGCAATTAACATTGTTTTTCCGAATGCAGCAAGCTTATTATGCAGGTGGCATTTTTCTAGGAACATATTGGCAAATTGTAAGAAGTATTTTGAGACCAACGACAGATGGGATGCGTTTATATCTTGTTGGAACATGTTGGTAGTCTCTCCCACTGAAAATGACTACATTCAACTTCTAAGTGCATTGGACCAGAATTTCTGTGGGTATCCACACGCTGTTGATTATGTGAAGAAATCGTGGTTGAATAATCACAAGGAATAATTTGTAGTTGCTTGGACGGATCGGCATATGCACTTTGGAAACTTGACTACGAACAGGGCAGAGAGCGCACATGCAAAATTGAAGAGACACCTTGGCACATCGAACAGTAACTTTGATGCGTCCTGGCAGGTTATCCATGCATTGCTTGAGTTGCTCTTTACGGAGATAAAGGCTTCATTTGAAAGAGTATGAACACCGTGCAACATAAGTTCAAACCGACACTGTTTCGTGAGTTGAGAGGATTTGTATCAAGGAATGCTATGGATATAGTACTGAATGAGTCGATAAGAGCTAGTTATATTGGTCCTAATTCAGTGGCATGTGGGTGCGTAATTCGACGGACCCATGGGTTACCATGTGCACACGAGATTGCCGAATACATAAGGGAAGGCACTCAAATACCACTGAGTTGTGTCCATCAGTACTGGAGGAAACTTAATTTAGACTCCACTAAGGTGAATGAAGCCCCCGAGTTAACCACAACTTCCGAGTTCGAATTGATCAATAGGAAATTTCAAAGTACCGATCAGGCTGGTAAAGTACAAATATTGAAAAAACTGAGAGAGTTTGGGTGTCCTTCGTCTACTTATTTTCTTGAGCCAGATGTTAAATTGAATACCCGGGGTCGTTCATCCTTGAAAAAGAAGAAGTTGGATCAGTCTACACGTCGGGAGCCATCTGCTTTCGAGTATGCACTCTCGATCGAAGATAGCATTCCAGCTAGATCTAACAGTCGAGATTCAAAGAAGGGGAAGGAGAAATTAAGTGTCCATCGCACTCGATCTTGCACGTTAGAGCATTTGCTTCCTAAGTCTTTAGGACCCTATATCGAGACTATTAAGGATGTTAAAGCAGATGGTAATTATGGATTCAGAGCAATAGCTGGTCTTCTGGGCATGGGCGAGGATAGTTGGCTGCAGGTTAGACTGGATTTGAGCAATGAACTACAGATGTATCAAAATTATTATTCATTGGTATATGGAGGAGATGACAGGGTTGGGGAGCTGTATTATGCCTTGGCGTACTATGATAGCCATCCTCCATTTGCTCGTTGGATGACAATGCCAAACATGGGTCACCTGATATCTTCATATTATAATGTTGTATTGGTCCATCTTTCTATGCAGCAATGCCTTACTTTCCTGCCTTTGAGATCATCCCCGATTCCACCTTGTAATCGCAAAGTTATCGCGATTGGTTTCGTCAAAGGTAACCATTTTGTTTAGGTCTTCATGACGCCCGAGGCTCCCATGCCTCCCATTGCTACAAATTGGTCTAAACACCATCACCCCAATGCTGACGGATGGCAACTACCATATGCTCAGAGCATCGAGCGATTCAAAGAAATAATTGGAGACAGTGTCGCAGCAAAGGAGTTGATTAATCTTGATAGTGATTCATTTTTTGTACTTTCAACCGAATGTAAACAAATTTAATATATGATGTTGAAATGCAAGCAACCTTTTATGTTATCATGTTTTTTGTTTATTCTTTACGACCCCTCCTTGGTTGCATGTGGGTCGACTGATCTATCGTCATTAAAATACATTGCATTGCACACAAGTAGATGTGCAAAACAATTCTGCATAGCCAACTTGCCGAGCACAATGGATCTGCTCGGCACATGCTGACCGAGTAGACAGTTTCTGCATGGTATCTGTTGACCGAGCAAATTGTATATGCACGGTACACGTTGGCCGAGTAGAATGCATGTGCATGGTACATGTTGGCCGGGCAGAACTTATACGCGTGCATTGGTCTGGCCATGCAGAACTGTAGGTTGGTGGACATGTTGTATCCCATTATGAAGATGCAGGTAGATATTCATTGGCAAAATAAAAGGAATCAAACATTCCACATTGCAAAGTTAACAATCATAAAAGTTCATACACATGAAACAAAATTCTTCAATTGACACATTAAAGTTTGTAGTACATATCCGGCATTACCAGATGATTTCCTCAATCGTATTAAGAGTAAATGGATTTTGACACATATGGGCTTTAGAACTCCAGATTTGTGTTTTCTGGGGTTCCAATGCCCATATGTGTCAGAATCCATTTACTCTTAATATGATTGATGAAATCATCTGGTAAAGTCATAATGTGTGTTTGGATGTAACTTAAGCAGTCTTTTTGTGAATGATATTTCCAAAGAAATCTTCAATTGACACATTAATATGATTGTAGTACATATCCCAGTTCAACCAAATAAAAAGATATTCCGTCATAAAAAAAAATTATAGTACATATCCCATCTCATCAAAAAAATGCAGAGACCAATCCAAAAGCCCATCTGAGCATCACTGTTGCACACGTCGGCAATACGTCACCGGCAAGCCATCCAGAATCTCGAGGGTGGTCTGCAATGCCCTCTGGTAGAAGTCAACTGGCTGGTCCGGTCGCTCAAGCGTGGCACGAATATGGTCCTTCGCTCGAAGGATCTATAAGAAACAATATAATGCGTCAAAGGAAAATTTAAAGAATAGTTGCATCGATGTTTGAAATAATGTGTGTTTTAAGTGTCTCACCGTTCTCGGAGTCGGGTCGTCCCTACCCCCATTAGGGTCATAGTGGGAATGGCGGGCGGGGTTCTGTACACGAGGGTGTGATATCCTAGTGTACCACTCGAGGTAGTCCGGTGAACACTCCCATGCATGCTGTGATCGATGGCCGCGATGCGCCTGAGATAATACATGGTCATCCCAAGTAATCCAATATTGGTCGAGAAACGTATAGGAGGCCTTGTATTTACTAGCAATAGTTCCCCGAGTAGCACGAATGGGGGCGAGCGGTGCGGGTGGGATGGTCTGTACGTAGCCAAATTGTCGAATAACCCTGTGTGGGTGGTAGGGTTCAATGACATCTAAGGCTCTCAAACAGCCACAGGATATTTGCTGTAATGGATGCTGAGCCCTAGCACTAGCATAGGATCCCAAGCAACCTGTCACATGTAAACGAAACAAGTAACTAATATAATAAAACATGTTCATTGGCAAAAAACATATAAAAAGATTTAAAAACGTAAAATATATGTCAAGGACTCTATTGGGTGCTCACCTCGCTCGGGTGTGGGGCATCCAACATCTCCCGCAACAGCTTTATGTTTTCTCTGACATTTCTAGATTCCTGACCGGAATTCCAGCGGCTTGCGAGAGGCATCCCTGCAGTGTGTCCCCATTGTGCAGGAGGACATGTGAATGGGAAGTGCTCGTACACCCAAGACTGCAAATGACAAATATTATTAATTATACAATCTAAGATGTCAATTATGATGGAATAGGTGTATGCATATATAAAATGTACTCATCTTACCGTGAGCAGTGTCGGATATCCAGGAATCTGTCGCACATCTGCCCTCGTGGCGGTCCCCAACTGGCGATACAAATACGCCAGTGCTGCAGCCCCCCATGCGTAATGACGGACCCGTGGCAGATCCATCAGTAAGGATAAGTAGTAGACTGGGACTCGAGTGGCGGACTTATCAGTGAATAGTGTACAGCCCAACAAATAAAGAAGATACCCTCTGGCTGCATACTGTACCTCCTCAACCGACGACGCAAGAGTCACATCGCCGCACACCCGTCGGATCCACCCCATCCTCACTACCCCACCCCGTGCCAGGTTCAACTCCGCTGCCGCAGATTCCCTATCCACACCCAGTCCTAACTAGAGTAGATCTACTTGCTCAGTAAATCCCATACTAGTAGATACGTGGACATGAAGTCCCGTGATTGGGATGCTGAGTAGAGAACTCACATCATCTAATGTGATCGTCATCTCCCCAAATGACATGTGGAAGGTATTGGTCTCGGCTGCCATCTCTCCACAAAGCTCGAAACCAAGGGGCAGGAGATATATCGGTAGCCGAAACGCCTCAAGTCTGCCAATCCATACTCCACTATGATAGAGCGAAAAAGAGGCACATCAAGATTAAGCCTATCTCCAGGGAGAGGTATGTACCAGTCCTTCAGCTGACGCCAATGACTGATACATTTGAGGGGGCCACGTTCCTGCACATTACAAGTATAAATCTTCATTATCATTTATTATTATAGCCTATGAAACACCTTCTTTTGAAAAACAATTACTTAAAACATATAAAGAATCAACGCGTACCTCCCCATCCCATATGGATATGGCCACGTGAGTCCTAACACTCACAAGGACGGATAGGTCGACCGGACCCTGCTGCCGCTGCATGAGGACTGGATGGCTGTGCATGATCATCTGATGAATCGTCCTCCACTGTTGGTGCCATAGGAGGGCTAGACGGCTGGGAGAACTGGACGGCTCTGCCTCATCCTCTGAAGGACTCTCAGGCAGTGGATCATGCTGAAGTAGCATGCACACCTAAGCGAGGAGGTCGAGCAACGCCAACCTTCGTCCGCACTCTGGGTGGATCGCTAGAAGTACTAGCACGTCCCTCTGTAGGATCTGAGATGGCACCAATACGGCGAGCTGATTTCCTCGGCATATTTTCCAATCTGGATTTAAAATAAAAATCACTAAGAGAAAAAGCATAACAGAAGAAAGCAATAAGAGGAATTCTATATGCTATGCACCCTCCCATTCTGCCGAGGACACCCACATCCCTTTATGAACAGCTCGCTAAAAATCACTGTTCATAATGGGATATGGGTGTGCTCAGCACTTTAAGGGATGCATATAGAATTTCTCCAGAAGAGGTTTTCTTGTGCTGCTCGGAACAACTATAATGTGCAAATGCATTCTGCACGACACATATTAACTGTGCAAAATAATTTTGCATGGCAAATGTATGCCGTGCAGAATTCATGTGCCCAGCACACATATGCCGTGCATTTATTTTTTGCACGGGATACATTTGCCGTGCAAAAGTGTTATGCATGACTCATATCTACCATGCAAAATTGGTCTAGACGAAGTATGTAGCCGTGCAAATACACCGTGCACGAACCTGCGATGCCGAGCAGATCAAGATGAATGCATCGTTCTTTTTTTTTTTTCAAAATGCACAGAGATTATGCTTCGGATGAGAAAGAGAAGAAGAAGAAGAAATTACAACCCTACTGCAAACGGTTTGCATGTAATCTTTGACTTAAAAAACTATGACCCAAAAAGACTGTCAAAATTACAACCTAAAAGGAATGTGAAGAAGATAAAGAAGAATAATAACTAACCTTCTTGGATTCGTATGAAGAAGAAGAAAGGCGCTGGGCAGTGGAGTGCTACTGTCGTCTTCAAACTTCAAACCATCGACAAGAGGGAACGTTGGAGGAGGGGAAGCTCGTGGGCAATTTGGGAAATATGGTGGGTGGGCTCAGCAAACTCTTTTCCAATATAAACATATGGTGGGTGGGTTCAGCATGTGAGTGTGTACAGCGATAGTAGTGGGTGTGTTTAGAATCACCCAATTTTGAGTAAAAATCCATCCAGCATAAACCCACGTAGGCATGTCAAACGGGCCGTGCCGCCGCTAAAATCCTGGCCCGCCCGTGCCGTGGGCCGGGCCGGCACGGCACGGCCTGCCAGGGGAAAACCCGGGCGCACGGCCACTGGCCCACTGTGGGGCGGGCTGGAGCGGGCCGTGCCAGCGGGCTGGCGGGCCCTTTTTTTTTTTTGATAGACTAATATAATTACCGTAAGGCGTAACGTAAGCGTAAGTCCGTAACGACATGGATTTGAATTTGATTTTCGATCAATAGTCATTAATTTTTCAATAGTTACTTTTCTAAACATTTAAACTTATACAAACATTTGACAAATGATTGAGTGGTTCAAATTAATTTATAGATATTTACTCACATATTACTTAAGTACTATATATGAATTTTCTTTTTCTTATTAGTATTAAAAATAAAAATTAGAACACAAGCAAGGAGAATGACAAAGATATTTAAGTGGTTCGGTCAAACTCGACCTACTCTACTGAGAAGAGAGAACCATTTGGATCTTAACTTCTTGAAGGTTTCTAAATAGGATTACCTTCAAAACCTTACAATCTTTTTAGAAAATAAAAAAAAAAAAGAATGAACAACTTATAAATTACAATGAAGAAAAAAGTAAAAAATCAGATTTGTAGTCCACTAATGTATTCTGATCAAAATCTTCCATTAATGATGTTAACTCTTGCTTCCTCTTATCTGCCAAGTACCAGTCTCGTAGGCAAACACAACACTCCACCGTTTCTTCAGTAAGATTTGTTCTTCTGTCATCTACTACACGTCCACCTGCATTAAAAGCATGTTCTGATGCTACAGAAGACATAGGAATAGTCAATAGATCACGAGCCATGGCTGCCAACACCGGATAAATGCTTTCTTGTTGCTTCCACCAGGCTAAAAGGTCAAAGGTAGATGCATCCTGCATCCTAATTACACCTACGTCAAGATACGATGATAACTCCGTCACAGTGTTGTTACTTGAGCTTGAGCTGGATGCCATGCCCGTGGACAGGGAAGAATACCACACATCCCACTCACCAACACCTGTCTGCTGGACTTCTGAATTGCCCATACTAAGCCCAGCTGTACCCATTTGCTCACAATAAAATTGAAAAAGTGCTTGTAAATTTGCCCTTATATTTGAAAAAACATTTAAATCTATATAATTCATATTTTTATTTATTCCATCAATAAAAAACTGTACACCACTTAATTTTAACCTATGATCAAATACAGCAGCTAAAGAAAATGTCATTGGAGCCTCTTTCCAATATTTATTAAATTTTTCTACCAATTCTCTAATAGTGCTACCAAGTAAAAAATGATCTCTAAATCTACTGAATTGTAAAGTAATTTTAAAAAGTTTCATTAAAGCTTCATTAGATGTGTGATAATATATCCCGGAAAAAAATAATGTTAAAGTATAAAAAGGTTCTAATAAATCTCTTATATGGGCACATAACTCCCAATGTTCATCACTAATCATTAAATCTTGTGCATGAAAAGCACAAAATTCATTCAAAACAGTTTTTCTAGAAAGTGCCTTGTTTAACAAATCATACATAGAATTCCATCTATGTTCAACTTCTTTAGGCATTTTAATAGCTGATACGCCTTGCCTCACACATATTTGGGCATACAATTGTCTTCTTTGTGCGGAGCAAAAAACAAATCTAGCAATGTCTTTAATAGCATCTGTATAACTTGTAATATGCTTTAAACCAACTTTTGCAATAAGACTTAAGATGTGACATACACATCTATTTTGAAAGATAGAACTATCTATCAAAGTTGCAAGTGGCATCTGCATTCTCATTAATTCAATAGCCACTGTATTATTACTAGCATTATCTAAAGTTACAGATAAAACTTTTTCCTTAATACTATATTCATCTAGTTTTTCCAAAATTAATGTACTTATCCTAGTTCCATTGTGTGGCCATTCAAGAGTGCTAAAACTAAGTATACGTTTATTCATAATCCATTTTGCATCTATATTATGTGCAGTAATACAAAGATAACTATCACCCCCTTTAGAAGTCCATATATCTGTGGTTATGGATATTCTACCAGGAGATTCTGCAAAATAGTTTTTTATATTTATTTTCTCTTCCTGCCAGAGTCTAATAGCATCATTTCTGGCTGTATTTCTTGAAATACTGTGAAATTGTGGTTGACGGTATTGCTGGACCCATTGTTCAAAAAACTCATTTTCAACAAAAGCAAATGGTAATTCGGATAAAACAATCATTTTAACAAGACCTTGTCTAGCACTTTGTGCATTAAAAGAAAAAAAACCCAAACTGCTACTACATACTACCACCACCAGTAGTAGAAATCTGGGTTTGTGAACCAGGCCCCCTGTCCCTGCATTCTTTGGCTTATGCTTTTGTAAACATGTTTTCCTATGTCTTGACAAATGGCCGGTACCCCCCTTTTGACTGGGCACTATAAATCTTACCACACAATGTGCATTTTGCCTTTTCAACATTCTTTCCATTTTCAAAAACATCATACCTTGTATATATATCCCAAACTGCTGAAGTTCTACTCCTCTTGTTTGGTTTATGGGAACTCTGAGGAAAGGGGGGGTGATAAATACCTACTTCATCTTGTAATTCAATAAAAAACTTCTTCTACCTCTAAATTAACGGAAGAAGCTTCTGTGGGAAATCTTCTAGCCATATTTCAAAAGAATAAATTTATAAATGATAATAGTAATATGCTAATAGCCTTCTTTTGTGATAATTTATTATAAGAAAGGGGAGAAAATGAGAGTTAATATAATATAATATAAACTTATATATATGAAATCTCAAATCTAAATATTATAAATACCTCTAAATCTTTGAAGGCCCCTTTAATCTTGTCTCTTGATGACTTGATCTTTGGTCCTCTAAAAACTTCTTAGAGAGAGTGAAAGAGTTGAATACTTGAATGCTTTGAGAGAGAGTTAGAGAATGAGAGAGTTGTGTAAATTGGTGAGAAATGAGTGTGTAATTGGTGAGGAATGAGAATGGGAGGGTTAGGATATTTATAGACTTAGTATAATGAAAAATGACACAAAATACCCCTTATATGACCGTTTTATAGCTGTTGGGGGGGGGGTAAAATGGTATTTTTAAAAAAATTTGGCTGTTGGGCGTGCTGGCGGGCCGGCCCATCGGGCCGACCGTTGGGCGGGCCTGGCGGGCCGGCTTGGCGGGCCGACCTGTCGGGCCGACTGTTGGGCGGGCTATCGGGTTGGCGGGCTGGCAGGCCTATACTGGCGGGCCTGGCGGGCTGCAAGGGCTGGCCCACTAGGCCGGCGGGCCTGGCGGGCCGTGAGCAGCTCGGCCCAGCACGGCCCTCGTCATGGGCCGTGCCCAGTGGGCCGTGCCGTTGACCGGGCCGGCACGGCCACTTGACATCTCTAAACCCACGTGAGTATATAGGCCCATCTACTACCTCTTCAATTTGAAATTTGAAAATATAACTATCTCATCTAGGAGAAAGAATCCTTTCAATTCGTTTGTACCTCTACATCCACACTACACTAAAAATAAAATGTTTCGTCATTCGTTTCTCCCTCTTTCTAAACACTGTCCCTCTCCTTTCTCTCCCTGTAACCTTCTCTTGCTATCTCTCATTTTTCTTTCTCTTCCTTTCTAATCTCCACTGCCTTTCTATCTCACATATTTGGCTATTTGGCACCTGGCCTGATCTCTACCACACTATCTCTGATATAATTGGCCCGGCTGACGGTAGGTCTCTCTCATATCAGCAATTACAAAGGTATGGGATTCAATTGAGATTTCTTTCAAGAGAGAATGACATTTATTTTAGGGGATTGATATTGACACTCCTTTATCAATCACCTTATTTTAGTCCATGGAATCCTTGGCAACAGTAAGGCTTTTTTCTTTATTAAAGAAAACATTGCTCATTTTATATCCACAAATTGGAGACGTGAGTTATTTCAATATCTCACCACAGTCTCGATCATACCAATTTTTCCTGTTCCCCCGCTCAGTCAAATTTTTCTGATGTATGACTCATATTCCATATTAGATTCTTAATTCATAAGATAAGACTACCTCGGTTCTCAATGGTGGGTTCATCGGATCATCTTATCATACATATTTTTCCGACTGATCAGAGATACCACAATCATTTGATCTATCCTGACGTATTGCTCATATTTCATCATCACTAATATTAAGCTTTAGTGGACCGTCTATCGCTAACATTCCATCATCACTAACATCAAGCTTTTCTAAGCAAAAGCTTTAGGCCTCTTTGGATAGGTAAAAAATAAAGTAGAGTGAAGTTAAATGGACCCTAACAGTCTAAAATTTCAACTCTACCCCGTTTTGATGAGTCTGGCCCGATAGATGAAGTAATGTTGTGAGCCACATGTACTCCATTCTACTTCAACTCTAAATACTTCAATTTTCTTGAGTAAAAGTGGATTTTACTCCAAACCTTAACTTCAAAATAAGCATCCACATGGATTGAGTGAAGTGAAGTACTCTTCTTTAATTTCAACCTACTTCACTCCACTCTACATGTGAAATCCACTTCATTTTACTCTGCTCCTCATTTATCCAAACATGCCCAAATGACCCATTTTGGGTTGGATGGAGTCTTGTCTAGCAGTTGGGCTATTTAGACTTCGCTTTTCCTACCGTTTAACTGGGTCTCAGAGTTCCATTAATGCGATTCTTTTTCTATTTTTATTTTTGATGGTAAAAATATCATGTTAGGCCTGGGTCTAACCCTTTATCAGGTATTGATTATCAACCAAATGAGTGATTGATTCACCCAGCAATGTCAGGATCATCAAGGTTTTGGTTCTTTTTATTCTGATAAAAAAAGGATGATCAACCCCACATCTGGATCTCGGCCCTATTGATGAATCAGGTTTCTGTTGCCCAGAAATTGGATGGGATGTGCTTAACATCCTATGAAATGAATCAGACTATGAACTCTCTTTTAAGAGAGGAGTTAAAGAGGAATCAGAACAAACTGGGGGTTTGGAAGGTCATGTATATTTGTTACAATGCCTGACTCAGAAAAAAGTAGTAAGTCATTAGTCATCAAGTACAAAATGCCCAGGACAAAGAAATGTTTTTAATCCAGGTGACATATATATATATATATATAAACACTGATACAGGTTCAGTATGGGAGGATTTATCAGGTAATCCATTCCCAAGCAAAATTTGTCAACTAAAACACAATCGAACTTTAAGCAAGTCGATCAACTGAAAAACTTATCACACAGGAATTTCATGAATGGCAGAAACAACTTGATTAATGTTCTGGAAACCACGTCTGCCCTTCATAAGTATTTTCGCAAACTCTAGAGCTCGGTGTTCACAATATGCTCGTTTGCTAGGATCCGCAATCGAATCAAAATCCTCAACATGAACCACGCCGACAATTCGCCTGCAACTCAGAGAAGCAGCATGGATATGAGAACATTGGATATAACGTGCATATTTATCATGGAATAAACAAAGAAAATTGGGTAGGTGTTCCCTTCGGAATAAGCATCTGACATTCACAATAAAGAAGTGTTATGTTAGACATTTAAACTAGTGTATTAGTTAAGTGTTTCATGGCTGAAAGATTTTACAACATAGATTTTTTGACACCTTTGCAGCCTTCCAATATTCTCCTGGGTAGCTGCTACAGTTATTTCATTAATGTTTCTTTGTTACAAGGATGTACAGAAGTTATTAATCGGCCATGGCCATTTTCAAGACCATGGCATGGCTTCATGAAAGGATGTACAACGCATATGTTCAAGAGATTTCTTTCGGTTCGTACTCAACCAATGTGATTGCTGCTCTTTCAAAAGAGTGGTAGATGAATTAAAGTAGTTTTAGCTACTTCCACCGTCCAATTTGCAGATGCGTGTAGAAATGTTCAGTGACAGAGGTTTATCAGAGTTAGATTCTCCTCTGGCTTTGTTTTACCCAAGTCCTATTTCACAGGGTGTAACCTGCAGCATGAAGCCTTTCACCTTGGGTACTGGTTTATTTCTTAGTAAAGTTAAGGTGGTTGCAGAAACTAAAATGTTGCAGAGCCCTGTTGGGTTAAACGTGCTTTCGATTTGTTAAAGATTCTTTTGTGCCAAAGAGCGAAATGCACACTCTCCTTTTGATTGAGTACTCGAAGTATTGAGTACTTTGCATCCTCAAAATCAGTAGTCAGTACCAAGATGGTCCGCTCATCAGGCAAGCCAGCAGACAAACCAAATGGATGGTAAAAAAAAAAATGGCCAACATACAAAATGAATGCATGCAGGGCCACCTGATGAGTGGACAGGCTTGACCTTTAGGCAAGCTGACCTACATGGTTAGCTGGCACTGGCTGATGAATTGAACCTGTGGCTGCATGGAGATGAAGTAAAAAGAGCCCGTCATAATTTTTGCAATTACCCAGCTATTCTAACTTGTACCAAGCAAATTTCCCTATGGTATTGGCAGTCTAGACTGCATATTAAGCAACTTTTGGAATGACGGGATTTTAAAATAATTAAGTATACTAACGATCCAAGCTACAGAAAGGGCAAGGAAAAGAATTGAGAAAAGAAAAGGTGAACTGATATTGTTGTTGTTTCTATGAAGGTTATTCAGATGTTTCTTTTATATATATAAACCAATGGTATCTAGGGATGTAAACAAGCCGAGGCAAGCTTGACGAAACCTGAGCTCAATCTCAAATCAAGCGTCCAAACCATTATAAAACAGCCTCAACTATAACTAAATGAACAGATCCATCAAGACATTAGCCACAGATGTAACTAACTGAATGCTATAAAACAGACTCATTGTTGTAAATACTAGTCCAAAATATGCAACGGTATAACATTAAAAACAAGAAAATTCCCATTCTTCAATTATATAAACTCATTTTGTGAAAGTCAAGTGAAAACATCGATGCCTACAAATGCTAACTTGAAAACAGCATGCATATGTGAGTCACCTTATCATTTTTGCAGCCCCAAATCCAAGAGTGTCATGAAACAAATCATTCATGTACTTCTTCTGTATTAGTTGCTGCAGCTCTGGATTGTTGTATATGTCCATCAGATAAGCTTCCCCATTCCCATCCTTGTTGTCGTTCCAAAGTGTAGTGAACTTATTCTCAAAAAGATTCCAAGTGTCTTCTATTGTTCTCAAAATCCATTGTTTGTAGAGCTGCATTACAAGCTTTAGATATCAGTCGTGACAGAAAATTAAATTATTTTCAATAGCAGTGTTAAGAACAGAAACATATAACCTCCAAACCACCTTCACAAACAAGATTATCATGAAATGTTTTTCACAAACATGATCGAGCAGCCTTAGTCTGTGAACTCCAAAAGACTATATTCCTTCTACAAGCTTCGATAAGTAGAACTACGGGGTTTTCTCAGTTTTACAACTGGATAGTACACACATTTTGAAGCCCAGATTTGAATATTTTCAGATCAAAGTTTGCACATATGTCTTCTGTAAATCAAATCCAAACTGGTACCAGAACATATGCCTTAGTGTACAACTGATTTCCCATAGATAATGAATCTTTCAGGGCGAGAGTTCCCATGAATGTGAAGGCCTGGATAGCCCTTCTTAAAATAAATTAGGTTCCAATTATTGATATTTAAAAAAAAAAAATCACATATCAAGAGAAACTGAGAAACCCATCTGCATATATGTTTGATGGATGGTTGTGGTTAAGTATATCATCACATTGTTGATTCTTTTAAGCAACCATCATGCATTGTGGGACCAACATATCTATCAAGTGTTGACCTTCATGCAAATGGAATCAATGCTCTGAAAGTCAAACTGGTTGTAAAATCATGAAAGGGATAATACTAATGTGTAAATACAAATTGGAACCAGTATTCATGTCTTTGTATACCCTGTTTCCCATATTGATAACAAAGTTTCACTGCGGTGGCAGAATTCCCATGATTCTAGTATTTAAAAAGAAAGAAAGAATGAAAGAATAGAATCCACACAACTATGAAGGCTTTAATTATAGGACCAGATACTCGGTCTTAAAAGACATTTGGTTCCAAACTCGTAAAAATAAAATAAATTACAACATGAAGAGGCATCTATTGTCTTCATATATGCTCGGATATGGTTGTGGTTATAAATCACTTCCCTTTACTGGTTCTTTTTTAGCAACCATCATGCCTCATGGTATTATCGCATATTCGCATCTACCAAATGTTGATCTATCATGTGAATAAAATCAGTTTTCTGAAAGTTAAACTGGTCGTAGAATCATATAAGAACCAAAATAGCAGTTTGCAAATTTAAAAGTCTAAAATTTTAATAACTATATTTCTTTATAAAATATCAGACAATATCCAAAAAATAAACAAATAGGATATTATCAAATCCTGCAGTTAAAAGACATTTCAGCAAAAAGACTGACGCTCACAAGAAAAAACGTAAAGTAAATCTCAGTTGCTACAAGCCAGATCGAGTGTTTAGGTTTCAAATTGTTAAAAGCAAAAATGAATCTTGGGGCTAGATGGATGCATTTATGATGCAATATGGGTTCCAAATATGATGATTTCATTGCACTAACGTCATGATCAGCAATAATGTGAGAAAGTGTGGCTTTCAATCATATGAACATCCCCAAAATTAAAAAATGATGTGCCGAGTACAAATATCAGGATCTGACTTGATATTACTTATTAGTACCTAGATTCAGTATATTTGAAGAGAAAAGATTACAAAAGAAATCCAGTTCTAAAATGAAGTCACAACATTTGAAGCCTAAAATGAAATTGATAGTTGGCAACATCCGATGGATCTGATCCATCTAAATCCATCATTATAAATGTACCAGCCGATTCGTTATCTAAGCAAGGAGTGGAAAGGTCTTCTGACTTGGTAGCTTTCACTGTGTGATGTTCCTTCGTTTTTTGCTTTCCCTTTTCGTGGTATAATTCTTTTATACCATCGTGCCCCTTTGGATTGTTTGGTGGGCTTCTTGTATCTGTCTTTCTTCTTTTAATATAATTTGTCCTTACTGATAAAAAAACAAAAAAAATAAATGTACCAGCTGGGCCATCTTTAAAATCCATCCATGGTCATTATCCCAACTTGTTCTATCCCATGACATGAAAAAATTCATTACAACCTAACAATGAGCTTAACTCTTATAGGAATAATCGTCTATGATGATAATAGGCACTATGGCACTAATTTTAAGAACTTTGGATTTCAAAGGTGTACCCCGTTGATGGATTTGAGATGGACTCATAATCTGAATCCCACACCGACATCCTCATGAGAACATTGGGCTTAGGGCTGATAAGGAGGAGAACGTTGGTCCTTGAGCAAATGGACTCTAGAGGCTTTGTGGAGCTTACCTTGGTCCGTAAGAAAATGAACTCTAAAGGCCCTAACTACAGAAGTAAAAGCCCCTAAAAAATCTCTCAGCCAATAAGAATCTTAGTGAGAGTATTATATATATATATATAATTTGTAAGATTACAACTATCAAGGGTACATAAAACAAAAGTATGAATCAGCAGCTCCTTGACAGAAAGGGAAAGATCTGATTTTTGAATTTACCTCTTCTATTTGATTTTTAAATTTCTCTCGCCTTCAGACAGTATGCTAATATGCCCCTTAAGCTGATGGGTCATGCACAAACCATAAGCTTGTCTTGAAGAAAGACAAAGTGGGCAGAAATCAATCCCTTAGTAAAAATGCATGCTACATGCTACTTGCTCTTGTGTAGAGATGAACTACATCAAGTTCCTTACAAATGACTTTTTTGGATAGTGATAGTTGACCTCAACGTGTTTAGTGTGTGTGGAAAACAAGATTACAAATGATTCCTTGACAGTATGATAATAGCACTGATGTTGCTGCCTCGTATAACTGGAGGAGCAGCAATGGGGATGTGGAGATCCTTAAGAACACACAACATCCATGACAAATCAGCTGCAGAATGTGCCAAGGAGCGATATTCTGATTTGATACTCAATCTAGCAATGGTGGGTTGCATCTCGGCACTCTAGGAGATAATATTGGGCCCAATGAAAACGTAGTGACTGGATATAGAGCATCAATCATCAAGACTATCTGCCCAATCAGAAAAAAGCATAGCATGTTAAGGCCAAATTAGATGATGTCAAGAGAAGGCCATGAATAGCAGTCCCTTAAATATACTGTAGGATGTGTTTTAAGTTATAACAGCAGTCCAGTGGATCAAAGTAGGAAAGTGCATAAACTGATACACTTGGTTAACAGCAAAAAGCAATATCTTGATGGTTCCGACTGTCCGAGTGAGATATTGTAGTGCTTTTAACAATACTAAGAGATTTGGATGGATCTGGAAGTGGATCTCCATGGGAATTGATCAATTCGGATGTATAGTATATTAATATACATATTTTAAAATTACAACAATCAAGAGTAACAAGAAGGAAAGTATGAACACCAGCACCTTGACAAAAGGGGAGAGATTTAATTTTAGAATTTCCCTCTTCTATTAGAAGAAGATAAAAAAGAAGATATATTGTCATTTGTCGTTTGTCATTTGGGAAAGGATCGGCTCTTAGGAATGAACGAGAGGAACAAAGGGCTTTGCCCTTTCAGGGCTTATCAAAGAAGAAATAACATTAAAATGCCCTCATGCCTAAGACCCAAACATAGATATTTGACGACTCAGAACAACCTTTAGGATCCAGAATTTTTGTGTGGGAGGAGGACCAGTATTGACGACTAAGCCATGAGGATATACCATTTTACTCCTACTTAAATAAGAATTGATGTCCTAGTCGGGCAAGAAGTCTAGAACTGGTCACTAAGAAGCAAACCCTCTCTAACAAAGACTATAAAAAAAAAAGTTAAATACATAAGTGAAAGATTCTATCGAAAAAAAAAAAGGAAGAAGTGAAAGATTCTCAAATTATTTGTTAATTTTCATAAGATTTCAATAAACAGTATGTAAATCCATCATAAGTTGCCTAGTTCATGTTGGAATCACAATCTTGGGGTCGTTGGATGGATAACTAAATACAGGGGTGTTCATAGATCGGGCCAGCCCGAGCTTGGCCCAGCCCGATTTGGCACGGGCTTGGCCTTTAATTCTTATTACTTGGGCCGGGCTCGGATTATCTCTCTAGGCCGTTTATTAAATGGGCCGGGCTTGGACTCAAATGGCAGAGAGCCCAAGCCCGACCCGCCCGGGTGCAAAGTAAAAATGTAAAGCAGAGAGGATTCGAACACTTGATGCTTTACAAGTGCAAGCACACCCGAGATACAGAGGAATACATTATAAACTGCGTTTCTTTTTTCGTTTATAATGTAAACCGGGCTGGGCTCGGGCCAGCTCGTTATGGCTCGAGGCGAGCTTGGGGCTAGCATTCAAAAGTTGGGCCGGGCCTGGATAATAGTCAACCCAGCCCAGCCCGGCCCATGAACGCCCCTAACTAAATAGGCTAACAAATGATGTTAATTTTGGAAGGAATACCCAAAGTAAAAAATTTTAAATGAAAATTGATGATGGTTGCAACAAAATGCCTAATTAACCATGAATTCTAAACCATAACTAAATATTTAACGCTAAGGCTTAGTATGAAAGGGATAAAAAGTGTGCAAGAAAACACAAGCAAACATCTTAACAGAGAGTCAAGATTATTGCTAGATCACCCAACTCTTTCCTTAAAATCTCTATTTATACTGATGATATATGTATTGAAAAAAATTTAAATGGGAGCAACCCTCTTCAACAAACCACCAAAGAATGTTGCAAGCCCCAGGTTTGACACCCATCTGAACGCAACTCACTGTTGAATTGAAATATAAAAAAAATGATGCCTTTGGCTTCTAAAACCGTTAAACTTGAGCACTTAAGATCAAGGGGTTAGGATGATCTAACGGACTTGAAATCTTACATACAAGCAGGTTCCATCTAGATCTTTCTATCCCCCACCTCTCCATGATCGTCGTGGCCCCAGATGGGCCCAAAGGCCAAAGGCGGACCTAGGAAATTCAACTTGAGAGGGCTATATGTAAAAGAAATATTAGGAAAGGGGACAAATGTAAAAGGAAAATGCATAATAATTCTTGAAGTCTGCAGATTTTTTATTTTAAATAAAAAACTCTAAATTTTTTCAATTTTGGTTGGGGCTTCAGTCCCCAGAACCCTCCACCTGGGAACGCCCCTGCACAAGGCTGTCAGCAGGAGAGCACGACTCTAGGGCCGGCTTTACCATTATGCAGGTAAAGCCATTGCTTTAGGCCCCAAAAAAATTAGGCCCCAAATTTTCTCAACTAAAAAAAAAATAAAAATTGCAGTCAGTTTGTTTCTCCCAAAAAAAAAGGCCTCATAACAATTGATGCCAAAAAATAAGGCCCCATAAAAACCGATACCTTTTGACATTCTAAAAAAAACATTAAAGTCCTTCAACGTTTATACATTTTCACATTTAAAAAAAAAACAATAATCATTAATGTTATACCTTTTCACATTCCAGAAAAACCATCAAAGTGCCTTCACCTTCACCATAAAAAATTTGTAGCCATTAAAAATGAAAAAAAAAAATCATGTAATTACAACAAGCAATGAATCCCCTTGAATTCTAAAATTCTTCCTGCTTGCACATTTTTTTCTTCATGCATCTGCTTGCAATCCAAAGAAGACAATCTCCTCTGTGTTCTTATTGGATCCCTTCAATCCAATGGTTTTTTTTTCTCCAGACCTCATTCTCAACTTGGAGGCGTCGAGAAGAGGAACTATTATTGTTGAAGCCTAAAGGCTCTATCCCTGATTAAAGCCAAAAGGTATGCATTTGATATATTATTTTTCCCCCACTGCCTAATGCCCAAACAAAAACCCAACCTACAAGTGCCGCCCCAAACATTTAGAACCAGTAGATGCTGGGCCAGATGGGACCCACTGGGTGTTTTGATCATAGATCTGGACTGACCCTTTTGCTGTACAGGGCGGGGCGACCTTGTGTGTGAGGCTGATCATGAGGTTTGATCGATGGGGCCCACTTCCTAGAAGACCTTGATGCACCCGGCTTGAAGCTACATGTTACATAACTGGGCTTTCTGTTGATGTTTGAGGAGGGGACGACGGTTCTTCTATGAGGACATCACCCAGTACTTTGAAAACCGTCTCCTCTTAACATGATTTTCATTGTTATTCTTTCTCTTTAAAGCTAAATAGTGGTTAGAAAGTGGTTACACGAAAAAAGCTCAAATCTCTCTTTCCTTGGGCCACGTCAGCAATTGGGCCCCATTTATTACTTCAGAAGACATGCCAAAGGACATGCCAACTTTTTATCTCTCTTTGAATCAATGGTTGCATCTCTTAAAAAAATAAAACACCCCTTTCATATCTTTAAACCATTTCTTCCCTAAAACTCTCCATCACACAACCTCTGAACATTTCTTTTCCACACATCTCCCACCCAACCTCCCTCTCTGTGTCCCTTTATTCTAACTCAGAGATGGTTAAGACCTAAATGATGCAAATGCTGTGTAGAATCTATAAGGCACGAGATCATAATATGTTTACAAAAAGACAACAAAGCTGAGAAAGAGGCAACTTTGTTTTCTGTGTTTCATATAAATGGATTTATATGAAAGAAATATTAATTTTAATATATTATATATTCAGATTACATGAGACTTAACTTGTGCATCGCACTTTCATGCTAGTAATATTAGTATAGGAACTGTTATGGCCACTTAGTAGTATAATCTTGATTACTTGTCAAGAAATAATGATAATAAATTAATAATAATGATAACAAAAGCAGAAAAGAGAAAACAATATAATTATAGTTAATATGACGATGACGGCCATAACAATGACATTAATGATGAAATACCAATCCAGATAATAATGTTAAAAAATAGCCCTCTCCTAATTGATGTCTAAGAAGGTTAAAGATTAGAGACTAGAGTGCAAACACAACATGAAATGATAAAAACAAAAATCAAGAGTCCCAAATAATGATGATTATAACAACAAATACTGTTCAACATTAGCCCTCTTCTCATAGATAGTTAATTAGTAATTTTGCATCACAAAAAGCGAGAAAATAGATTTTAAATAAAGTATTTATAATAATATTAAAAAATAGAAAAGGCCTCATTTAGGATTGTTGCTTTAAGCCTCAAATTGTTTCGAGCCAGCCCTGCACGACTCTCTATATACATACATACATACATACATATGGGGACGGCTAAATGAATTCAGTTTCTCCTCTCTCTCTCATTGTGGAAGAGAATTTACAGGGACTGCAGTAAAAATGGCCGCAAAATCTTGGGAGTTTCTCACCTAGAAAATTGTTACTCCGAGTTTGAAGCCCTCAATGACCACTGTTATTCATACACAATCAAAATTATAGGAAACAAAAATCTTGCACAGCCAAACAAGGCACTCAAAACAAAGATAGCCTCTTGATACTAAATGATCCATACCTAATTGTTTCAAACTGCAAATAGAGAAGTACTGTCAAACACGTGTTGATATATCATCAACAATAATGGTTCAAACCTTGCGGTCATTTGCCTCGCTGGCATGTCCATCTTGTGCAAAGAAAGCCAGAATCAAGTTCCCCAGGAAAGCTCCAATGTCAAACACCATTGGTCCATAAAACGCAAATTCTGGATCTATAACCTGAGTGGAATCAGTAGTCACCATGATAGAACCAGTATGGAGATCTCCATGTATAAGAGCTTGGGCTCTTTCACAAAACCTACAAAACCGATAGCTAATCTTTAGTTTCCAATAAATCACAAAGCATATTACAATTGGAGAGACAAGGTTTGCTCATATCAGAATACATGCTTTCAGTGCCCACTTCCACATGGCCACATGTGGGAATGAGGCACACATGCTCCATCAAAGCCACATTCATTAGTGAGGACCAATAGTAGATCACCTAGACAAAAAATAAGCTGACCCATTCATCAGGCAGTCCACACAAGTATATTAAATGAGGAACAGTTCCAAGTTTCTTTTCAGCCATCCATTGTTGTGTGAGCATTGACTGACCTGATGAGTAGTTCATCAAGAGTTTCAGGCCATAGCATCTAAAGAGGACAGCCTCATGAGAAATGGTTCAAATCACGAGCGTGTGTGTTTTCCACCTTGGCACTTGCAGCCATAATGAAACCAAAATGGCATGTATGTCCATAGAATAACAACTAGAGTGACAAAGCATCACATATTTCCAAAAGAAACAGGTGGTATAAGATAGCACAGTACATGGATTTCAACTCAGCAACTTCCAGCTTTAAAGTGTTATCGGCCCGTACTGCCTCAGCATCATTGTCAAGGTAAGGAGAAGTCCAATGATTATATTGAGACACCTTATAAGGGTCAGAAAAAACAACCTGCCCAGTATGCCTACATAACTCCATGTTCCCACAAAATTCAGCTACTGCATAGAGGGCACCAAGAACACGTCAGCCAAATTCATATAAGCAAATTACCATAGCTTAACCACTGACCAATAATGCTGACATTTATGAAATATACTCCTGCAGATTATGATGCTGAATTTTTTTATTTTTGATCTCTGGCCGTAACTTCTACTAATAGAAAGTAGGAGACAATTATAGAGAGAAGACCAGTATAAGAGGTGAATATCAGATTACACAGCAAAGAAACAAAATTACAAGAAAGAATCCAAAAACAACTCAGTTTTATGAATGCTTGTTTGGTCAAACTATTTGCCACGCCAATAGCCCATGCCTGATATGCTGAAACTATCTGACTCAATGGAGGATCACTGAATTTTATCCAAAATTCTCTTTTAGAATTTGTTTTTAGTTTTGTCGTGCTATCAGAGCCAAGGCACTTTCTGGCTTAAGATGATCAGGGGAATGATCGTTCCTGTGTTGAGGTCTAGTATGCACATTGTATGTATCGGATACATCAAATATATGTTTTGATGGGTTTACATACCCTTGATCTGATTTCAGATCTCAAGTAACGAGCAGACAAGATATCTGATTTTCGTTCTCTTTTGATTGGCACTTGGTGGGGCCCACTTGAAGGGACTTCGTATTTTCTGCCATCACAAATGAAATTGAGCAGATTCATCAACATTGTAGTGGTTATTTTTTATTTTTTATTTTTTTGACTGACCCATAGATCTCTAATCAGGGATTTGTCTGTTTGGCCCACCTGTGATTTTTTTGGAGCAAACCAGAGAGTGGAGATTGAACCATCTCCTATATAGATCAAATCTTTCTGCATCTGTCTATACGTTGGAAGCTTGGAATCTAGTGTGGGTCTGTGGGGCCCATTCAGAAGATCAGTGCTTCACAAGCACTTCACATTCAGGTCACATACATTGTTGAGTATATCTGACATTTTTTCTGGATTGTTTGAACATAAAAAAATAAGCCACTATTGATATCAATCGTTATGCCATTCACTAACAGCTCGAGCATTTAGTTTTACTAGTAATTAACATGGTATCAAAGTCAGAGGTCACGAGTTTGAAACTCGTGGGAGGCGTGTTACCTCCATCTGTCTGTTTTGTCTATCTGTTGGGTTTTGAATTCAAACGGCTTCCCGTTCGAAAGGGGGTGTTGATATAAATTGTTATGTCATTCACTAACAGCTCACGCTTATGGTGTTACTGGTTATTAACAGCCACATCCTCCTTCCAGTTCAGCAGTTTCCTTGACTACATTTCATCACAGCCATTGAAAATCTTTGATCCATCATCTAATCTGTGTTCAACAGTTGACAGATAGATAAAATTGCAGTGAATTCATATCTATTTGCTGATATGAGAAATAACTTGATTTGCTATAGTTTCCGGCTGATCTTCACCTTTCTTGTTTGACCCAGCACTTTATTTATTTATTTTGTTTTGGGTGGGGGTGGTTTGTTTAACTTCAGAGATTCTCCTTTCTGTGGATTCTTTGAACTTCTTTGAATGTAGCAGCTGAGAAATCCGAAATATTGCCAATAAGATTTATCAGGAAGAATTATTTTGCATCGGACTTCAATTCCCGATCACCTTTCCAGTCTACCAATTCTATGTAACACAACCAAAGGAAAAGGAAATTACTGGATAATCATTATCTACTAATTGACCAACAGATATTAAATTAGCAGAGTGGGGAACAAAATAGACATTAGGAGGAGTAATGATGCCGATGGACCCTATGCCAGAAATGGACAAGTGTTGATCACTAGCAGCCATATTCTGTTCATGTCCAGCATAACCATATTACTTAGGCTTTTCTCTACTGGAGTCATCTGATTTAAGGCACCAAAATCAATGAACCATGAAGAAGCTAATGAATAAAAAATAGAGAGGAATGGCAGAGGCTATTGATGGATTAACAGAGCTTTGGATCATGTCCCAGATCTATTCTGGAGTCAGATTCGTGCTAGTAGAATAAAAGGAAGCAGTCTAATTTTGACCAGTCCTATGTTCGTTTAAAGTAATTGCAAAAGTTCTTAATTACCAGTCACATGCCCATAATTTCACATTCAAAGTGCTGAAATTTTAGATGCCCAGTGTGAGAAGTGTGGCTGCGGCCATAAGGCTGGCCATCAAATGCCTTAGTTCCTCAATGAAGTATGTTAAGATTGAAGTCAAAGTTCTTCTCTTAGAACTTCCCGAACATATGTATATGGACATACTTATCTATTCATGAATGCAACTCGAACAGATTCAGATTCAGACCTTGGATTCATAAGGAATGGACTGATGTGCGGAGTATATGGGTAAGAGACTCTGAAGGCGCAGAGGTAAAATCGTAGTCTTTTTTATTCATAGGGTTAGAAAGCCACAATAACATTATTGCATTATTTTATCACTTTGATAGTATTTAGCCAATTCAATGTGTAAATAAGATTTGTGGCTTCTTTGTCTGATGATATAATTTCTGTAAATATTTTCACTCGTATGAAGCTTTGATAAAGGACTGCAGTGATAGAGCACTGGAGGGCGCAATGAAATTGAAAATCCATATAACCACCTTGGAGTTATTTTCACTCCAAGCGGATTTAGTTTTGTCATCTAAGGAAGATGCTGCAGTTCCTTCTAAATATCAAGTCCTAGCCTTCCACAAAGTGATTAAGATGAAAGGACCAACCCATTCCCATTCAAGCGAATAGGGATGATATCACTTTTCTCCATTTTGGTGTAGGGAAGATGGGAAGATGAAATAGCAATTTTTTAATCTTTCATTGAGTGCTCCGCTGGCATGGTTAACGCCAACTGTGAGAGTGGAGGATCAGTTGCCCCCCTCACAGTGGTATGCCTATGCCACTGAGCTGTCACTGCCAGCACATTAGCGAAGACGAAATAGCAATTACAACAAAGGAATTAAATCAATAATGCAAACTGACTACTGCCCAATCGGAAATTCATGCAAACAACAAATATATGGGTCAACCAACCTAGAGTGCTGCTGATTGGCAAGAACTTCAAAATGAGAGTCGGAATCTCAAACTAACCTCCAGGTTACACAGGCACCTATTTTCGTACCAAGCCTTTAAGTTTGAGGTAGGCCAGACTGTTGATCAGAAAGATCAATGATGATGATGAAATTTGGTTCTGAAAAAAGAAAAAGGGTAAATGACTAACCCTTTTCTCACCAAGAAAAAAAACCAATATTCTTGATAAAAAAAAGAGGCGACCCTAGTGGTAAAATCTTCAACCAATTTTGCCCCACTGTCAGAGCACAATGTCTGATATCACTGAACTGTCGTTACTAAATTCTGTCGATGAAAAAAAAATTCCGAACAGATTCAGAGGAATTTTTCTGATGAAGACTAGATCTTCAAAAAAGAGAAGAGAAGGAATGAAAGAGCCTATGGCACTCATACCATAATAATGAGACAATTGAAAAGAGAGACAGATTGTCTTAGCACCTTTAGTGGTTGACACGTGTTAGATACCCAATTGCCTATAATGATGATCTAATCACAGAAAATCATGGCCCCTAATATTATTACAATTAAAACTACAATTATATATTCCAATCTTTCCCGTGAGATACTAATCTTACCTAATTACTGTTAAAGTGTAATATTGTATCATAATAGGCCCATGGACCCAGTCCACTTGTATGATGATAAAGCCCAGCCCACTTATAAAGAGGAGACTTAGTCATATCTTGTACAGCTAGGCAACACCGTTGTATTCCCTTTGTTAGAGATCTAATTGATCTGATTAGCTTTAATTTCTTGATTTGTAGCCTAAACATAGGCATTGTAAACTCTATTTAAAGAGAAGAAATCCAAGATGGCTAGCATCGAAATCAAAGTAATTCACAGACTTTCTCTCTCTCGTTTTTGCATGTCTCTGAATGTCATGGTATCAGAGCTTCAAGCCTCTGAGTGAATCTTCTCCATCTTCCAAGCATTAGGAAGTTGTCATAGTCTCTGTGAGACTCTCTGGATATTTTTTTCTTCATCTTCCAAGCACTGGAATTCGCCAGATCAGGGTGTGATCAGACGTGGCCCATCACAGATCAGCACCATTGAGTCTGGATACTGTAACTAATCTGGTCGCCTGCTCCTTCTAGTGTTTGTGGATAGCTTATGAGGACTATTTTGCATACAGATCGCAGATCTGTGTTTTGGGGAAGCAAATCGTGGCTGTATTCTTCTCTGATCAATGGTGGCCCACTTATGATCATCTCAAACTCCTCTCGGTTTACTTCAGCCTTGGTCGCCCATTTCTTCTTGTATTTTTGAAGATTTTTCCAGCATTTTTCAGGGATCAGAGGTAGGTGATTTGTCACATCTTGTGATTATTCACTTTTCTTAAATAGTTTTCATCACAGCCACACAGATTACTTGATTCTGATTGGATCTGGATAAAACTAGTACTGCTGGAAAGATAATTAGACACTAGTTTCTGGCTGTGGTTCTGATCATCCATTTGATCACTCTGTGGGCCCCACGCAAGGATCCAAACCCAAATTTTTGGGTCGTCTGGGCTATTTTTAGTGCATTTTTTTTGCACTATTTGTGTTATGTGGCTGCAAATCTGTTTTTTCTTGCTTCTTTCTTCTGCTGCTGCATGCTACTGATTTCTGAATTGGAAACTGTGATTCTGGTTCCTGTCTCGTGCTGTCGGATTAAAACTCTTTCTTGTGAATGTGAGTATATTTGTTAAGTTGCAAGTTATTCTGCTGGTTGTCGGCTTGTTCTGTTATTTCTGCATTGCTACCAATGGAGAAAGGTGATCTCAAGTTGATCAAATTTAATGGTACAAACTATACCACTTGGGCTTTTCAATTTCAAATTTACCTTAAGGGTAAAGAACTCTGGGGACATATTGATGATTCCGATCCCAAACCTAATGATGACAAGCTCCTATCTAAATGGGAGGTTAAAGATTGCCAGATCATGACCTGGATATTGGGGTCCGTAGATGCACAGTTTATCCTGAATCTTCGTCCCTACAAGACTGCCAAAGGAATGTGGCTTTATTTAAAAAAGATATATTTGCAAGAAAATTCTGCTCGTAGGTTTCATTTAGAACATGAAATCTCGCAGTTTGTTCAAGGGACCTTGTCGATACAGGATTACTACTCTCAGTTTACCAGTCTGTGGACTGATTACGCTGAGCTTATTTATGCTGACCTTCCTGCTGACTCCTTAGCCTCTATTCAAGAGATTCATCAGACAAGTCAGCGGGATCAATTTCTAATGAAGTTACGACCACAATTTGAAAATGTCCGGTCCAACTTACTGAGCAGGGTTCCATCCCCTTCACTCGAATCATGTTTGGGTGAACTCCTTAGAGAGGAACAGCGCTTGATGACTCAGACGGCACTTATTCAGAATACTCCTCAGACTGCTCCTGTCGATGTTGCTTATGTTGCTAGGGGTAAGCCTCAGACCAGGGACATGAGCAGGGTCAAATGTTTTTGCTGCCACAAACTCGGACATGTTTCCACTCAGTGTGACCAGAAATTTTGTTCCTACTGCAAAACCAAAGGTCATGTTCTTCCGGAATGCCGGAAGCGACCTCAGAATCAGGCAAATAGGGCACCGCAACAGAGAGCCTACTATGCACCTATTCCTGACACTACTTCACCAGTCATACCTGCATCATCTCAGCAACAGAGCGCATACTCTGCACATCTTCCTGATGCTTCTTCAACAGTCATACCTGCACCACCTGCTGCCTCTTCTTCTTCTGCCCTCACTCCTGAAATGGTCCAGCAAATGATCATTAATGCTTTCTCTGCCCTTGGCCTATCAGGTAATCCAAAATCTTCAGCTTCCACCTGGTATATTGATTCAGGGGCCTCCAATCACATGACACACTCTCCTGTCAATATGACTCATATTAGAAAGTATGATGGAGACCTCTGCATTAATACTGCTAGTGGTGGCAGTATTCCCATTTCTGCTGTCGGAAAGGTTCCTCATTCATTACCCTTGCATAATGTTTTTCTCTCTCCCCGCTTAACCACAAATTTGTTATCAGTTGGTCAACTTGTTGATAGTAATTGCTCCATCTTGTTTTCTCGCTCTGGTTGTGTTGTGCAGGATCAAACATCGGGGAAGGTGCTAGCGAAGGGCCCTAAGCTGGGCCGACTGTTTCCCCTCCAGATTTCGTCAAAAGAAAAGTTCTCTTCGGAGTCTGCTTTGTTTTCCCATTTTAGTCATAATAAATGTCAGTTGTGGCATAATCGTTTAGGACATCCTAATTCCAAAACTTTGATGTTTTTATTAAATTCTGGTTTAATTAATGATAATAAAGTTTCTTTTAAGGATGTTTCTTTTAGTTGTGATAGCTGCAAAATGGGGAAAGGGAAAACCCTTCCTTTTCCCCTTCATGATTCTCTAGCACTGAAATGCTTTGATATTGTTCATAGTGATGTGTGGGGCATTGCACCTGTTATCTCTCATTCTCATTATAAATACTTCGTTACATTCATTGATGATTATAGTCGTTTTACTTGGATTTATTTTTTGCATGCTAAGTCTGATGTTTTCTCGGTTTTTAAAATTTTCTTGTCTTATGTTGAGAATCAATTTTCCACTACAATTAAAATTCTTCGGTCTGATTCAGGGGGAGAGTATGTTTCTAAGGAATTTCAAGCATTTTTACAATCCAAAGGCATCATCTCTCAACGATCTTGTCCTTACACCCCCCAACAAAATGGTGTGTCTGAGCGGAAAAACCGACATCTCTTGGATATTGCTCGCTCACTTTTGCTCTCATCTTCAGTTCCAACTCGATTTTGGCCCGAAGCCCTTTCCACCGCTGTGCATGTCATAAACCGCCTACCTTCATCTCGAATAGACAACCAGACACCGTTTTTTCGACTTTTTCAAAAGCATCCACTCTATAATCATCTTCGTCCTTTTGGGTGTGTTTGTTTTGTTCTTCTTCCTCCCACTGAGCGCACTAAGCTCACAGCTCAATCCTCCATCTGTGCCTTTCTCGGTTATGCTCTTAATCAAAAAGGCTATCTCTGTTATGATTCTAATGCAAAAAGAATTCGAGTGTCTCGCAATGTCGTGTTTTTTGAGAATCAATATTTCTTTCCACGGCATGGTGATTCAAATGAATCTGTCTCGTTCTCTTTTTTGCCATCTTTTTCAGATACAACGCCTCCGCCTGTTACTCGGTTTAAGCCGGATTTTGTGTATAAACGACGGAATGTTACAGGTGATCCTGGCTCTGGGTCTCTCGCTACGCCTACCCTGAATGTTCCTGATCCTACACCTGATCTACCTCCGGCGCCTCCGGTTCCTGATACTGCACCTAATCCACCTCCGGCTCCTCTTCGCCGATCCATTCGCCACACAAAGCCCCCTGATCGCTATGGTTTTACTCATGCCTCCTTATTAACCACTTTGTCTTCTATTTCTATCCCTAACTCGTACTCTCAGGCAGTGCACCATGATTGTTGGATACAGGCTATGCAGGAAGAACTACGTGCCCTTCAAGAAAATCATACATGGGACATTGTTACCTGTCCTTCCTCTGTCAAACCAATTGGTTGCAAGTGGGTATACTCGGTGAAATTAAAGTCTGATGGATCCTTGGATCGCTATAAAGCTCGTCTAGTTGCACTTGGAAACAGGCAGGAGTACGGTATCGACTATGAGGAGACTTTTGCTCCAGTGGCCAAAATGACAACTGTGCGTACCGTTCTTGCCATAGCTGCCTCTCAATCCTGGCCCCTATATCAGATGGATGTGAAGAATGCTTTTCTTCATGGGGATCTTAAAGAAGAAGTCTACATGCGTCTTCCTCATGGAATTCCTTCTTCTTCCAAGACCGATGTTGCTCGGTTACGACGATCTTTATATAGCCTCAAACAGGCACCCCGAGCCTGGTTCGACAAGTTCCGGACCACTCTCCTTCAGCTTTCCTTTATACAGAGCCCATATGATCCTTCAATGTTCACACTTCATTCCTCCAGAGGATTAACAATTCTTCTTGTGTATGTTGATGATATCATTATTACAGGCCCTCACAGTGATATGATTCAACAGGTACAGGCATCTCTGCAAGATAAGTTTCATATGAAGGATTTGGGACCGTTAAATTATTTCTTGGGTTTAGAAGTACATCAATCCAAGAAAGGCTTGTTTCTTCATCAGCACAAATATGCTACTGACCTAGTGGATCTCGCCGATCTCGGTGATTCTCGCCCAGTTGACACACCATTAGAAGTAAATGTCAAGCTTCGTCAACAAGACGGCGATCTCCTACCTGATCCCACTTTCTATCGTCGTTTGGTTGGTAGCCTTGTCTACCTGACCATTACTCGACCAGATATCTCTTATGCCGTTAATCTGGTTAGTCAGTTTATGACTGCCCCACGGCATCATCATTTGGCAGCCGTCAAACGGATTATTCGATATATCATTGGTACCTCGACCCGCGGCTTATTTTTTCCAGTTGGCACACCACTTACTCTAACTGCTTATTCTGATGCGGATTGGGCCGGCTGTCCGGACACACGTCGCTCTACCACAGGATGGTGTGTTTACTTGGGAGACGCCTTGATATCCTGGAAATGTAAAAAGCAAGATAAAGTCTCCAAATCTTCTACGGAATCCGAATACCGAGCCATGTCTTCTGCTTGTTCTGAGATCTTATGGCTACGTGGGTTGCTCTCAGGGCTTGGATTCTCGCAGACCAAACCGACTCCTCTTCATGCCGACAATACAAGTGCCATTCGAATTACTGAAAACCCTGTGTTTCATGAGCGGACAAAACATATTGAAGTAGACTGTCACTTCATTCGGGACGAGTATGATCGCAAAGTCATTACTCTTCCCCATATTTCCACTGAGTTCCAGCTTGCTGATATTTTCACCAAAGGCCTTCCACGGCCGCGGCATGAATTCCTGGTTCGCAAATTGTTGCTGGTTGATTCCCCGCATCAATTTGAGGGGGGGTGTTAAAGTGTAATATTGTATCATAATAGGCCCATGGACCCAGTCCACTTGTATGATGATAAAGCCCAGCCCACTTATAAAGAGGAGACTTAGTCATATCTTGTACAGCTAGGCAACACCGTTGTATTCCCTTTGTTAGAGATCTAATTGATCTGATTAGCTTTAATTTCTTGATTTGTAGCCTAAACATAGGCATTGTAAACTCTATTTAAAGAGAAGAAATCCAAGATGGCTAGCATCGAAATCAAAGTAATTCACAGACTTTCTCTCTCTCGTTTTTGCATGTCTCTGAATGTCAATTACAACATATAAAACATGTGGACTTAAAGTAGGGTAGTCCGTCTATGAGTATGTTAGTCCGAGAAGATATCTGCTCACTCTCCTTGGATATTTAGTGTCTCTCCAGACATGTCCTCTACTTGATCCGAAATTATTTTTCTTCGTCGACTACTGTTGAACTTAGATTCCCTCAGCACCATCCAACTCCTCTTCATATGGACAATACAAGTGTTATTCAAATAGTAGCAAATCTGGTCTTTCATAAAAGAACAAATCATATTGAAGTTGATTGCCATTCCATTGGGGACGCTTTTGATGATAACACAATTTCTCTCCTACACGTGCCTTTCAATCTTCAAATTGCTGAAATTTTCAAAACGCATTAACTCATGACCGGCATCAGTTTTTTGTACATAAATTGTCGCTGGTTGATCCTCTGGCAGCAATTTAAGGGGGAGTATTAAATACGATAGTCATGCGGACTACCGAACCTAGTGGAGGACATATATTTGTATGCCCCATAGGTGTACCACAGGGATTTCTAATTCTCATTATCCAAGTCCATTGTACTAAGAATATTTGATTAATTGTAATAAGGAGAAGATTCATTGGAATTATCTTGTAAACACAGAAAGAGGTGAATATAAAGGATCACACCACAATGGGAGATCACTCAATTCAATACAAAATTCTCTTTAGTATTTTTTTTTATTCAGTTTTTTTACAAGGGTGTTCGATCTTGAAAGAAATTAAAGATATAGCATTATTGGAGTCACTTCTAATCTTGGAGGAAACCATTCTATATGCTTCTGCAGGCATGTTTCTTTCGTACCTATCTTATGGATCATTTAGAATATTATTTGTAATCCATTACTGAAATCAGATCCCTAAACATAAGGGACGGATGTAAACTTTTTGCTCTTTATATTCACAGGTGTTGCAAGGAGCAAGCACCTGACTTAGTTCATACTACAATATTTGTGATCCCACCAGGAATTATATGGTATCAGATCCACAGATGTCTCTAGAGTGTTGGTGAATCAATATATCAAGGTATTAGCTCACGAAAAGCCCTCTTTGCAATAGGAATATCACCAGAAAAAAAAAAGAGCTTTCTTTGCAACAAGGAACTCAGAGAAAAATAGGGCAAGCAACTATGCATAATACTTTACCAGCCTTCTTGTGTACTGCAGTAGAATGGTAGAGAAGGGATGTAGAAAAAAGAGTTTTTGCCATGTACTCTGACATATGCTCTGCAAGCAGTGGATATTCAATTCCAGCAATCAAGCCTTTCCTCAAAATAATATGAGGTTTCAAGTAGCGCATTGCAATCAAAGACATAATCCGATCAAAATGATAAACTTCTGGAACATGCTCTGGACACAAATGACCATGCTCTTTTAAGGCAAGTGCCTCGAAATAGGCACGTTCCTTTGTCATTGGCCATGACTCTCCAATACAACGGATATATGGAAGTGCCTGACATCTCAAGCAACAGAATCATCAGATTTTAAAATGAGAGGAAGAGGAAAACATTCAATTGTCCAAACAATAAGAAAAGAAAATTGAATAGTTTGAAATTTCATGATACGCACCTCGGATATTAGCTTGTAATCAAAATCTAAGAATAACCAAAATTAATTGACAGTAGAGAACATTTCATGCATTAAGAACATTCAAAACTCAAATGTCTTTTTACTCTTAAGAAGGATATATGATTTGAATTAATCAAAATCCCACTAAACATTTATGAACACTTCTAGTTTTAAATCCCAAGCAAAAAGGTTCAGGGTGCCAAAATATGCACATCATGTTCAAGCCACATTCAATTGAAGAAGCTTAAACATTTGGCATACACATTTGAAATTTTTCATTAAGTGCAACAGATAATTTGGCTAGTGATAAGAAGCAAAAGATACATGCTGATGCACATCAACAGTTTGTTAAGTTTGTCATTGGAAACATAGTCACTGTTACAGATAGGAATGACCGTGGCCCAAGAGATTTCCTAAGAAAAATTCAAAAAGTTGCATCTGAATGTCGTGACCATAAAAGATTGGAAATAAGTCCAAGAGGCAAAAAGAAATCAGAGGCATGTCCTAGTGTTTCTCAATGATCTGAACATCAGCTCCACTTTCAACGTTAAAGACTTAAACATCAACCATGTTCATCACATGGATGAGAATTATGAGCAACAAGCATTGAAGACAGTGACCATCCTAAATTGAAAGAAAAAAGTTTATGATGAACTTGAGAATCAATTGGTATCCACGCGGATTGCGTGGATATCATGAGCTTATAGTCACAGGGAAAGGTCAAACTCTTTTCAACAGAACTTGGATCAGTGCTACAGATATTCAGTGCATAGATTCAAATCTGAAGGAGCAGTATCAAGCCATACACCTGTCGGAGTCGGGCCATGTCAATCCGGGGAGAGATGAAGAAACATCAAAGGCGTTAGAGGTCTATGTCAATCCAGGCCCATCCATTTTGGCCCATATCCAGGCCCATTAATTGTTTCTATTTATTGCATTGTAATTAGTCAAAGATTGTTCTTAATTTTAGGATCTGTGATTGATTGTAATTTATTGTAATTGATTGTAATTAGGGATTAATCCCTTATATATAGACATCAGTCGATCCAAAGAGGGATACGACATTCACCTCTCTCTCTCTCATGTTCTGGAAGTCATTTCTCTCTAAATGTCATGGTATCAGAGCTAGATCGATGGTCTGTGAACTCTGATCTTCTCCTAAATCATCTTCCAACACATTGGAAGCCAGTATATGATCATCTGTGATCATTCTCTCCAGCCAGATCATCCCTGATCATTTCAGATCAAACATGGCCCACCCGAGATCATGACCAACTCATCAGCGGAAGACTACCATCCTGGTCGCCTGGGGTTTCTTGGATTTATGCTGATTTTTCCATGATTTATTGATCATCGGAGGTAGGTTTTCTACCATTTTTTGTGAATATTGATTCTTTTCCAATAGTTTTCATCTCGGCCGTCCAAAATATTGGATCTGGATTTGATCTTCATGCGACCAGTGCCAGAAGTTGCATAAAACTTCTCTCAGTCCATCCCCAAACTCTGATCTGTGCCAAGATCATCAAGTGGGGCCCACGTGTGCATCTACACACTGCCGAACTGGGACGACTTTGGGTTTCTGAAGGCATTTGATGCCGCTGACGTCATCTGATGCATTTTATCAACTGCTGTTGATAGTTCCTGTTTTTTATTGGTGCTTGCTAGTGGATTGTTGAGGTTTTCTTTCACAGATTGAAAATTTTTTGTTTCTCCACTGCTCTGGCTGCTGGGTGCTCTCTGGATTGTTGAGGTTTTCTTTCACAGATTGAAAATTTTTTGATTTCTCCACTGCTCTGGCTGCTGGGTGCTCTCTGATTGTGTTATTCACATTGATCTCTACTATTCTGCTTGTGTGTTATTTTTTTTTCATCATGGAAAAACATGAAGTATCCCTGATTCGATTTGATGGCACTAATTATACCTCATGGGCCTTCCAATTCCAAATTTACTTGGAAGGAAAAGAACTGTGGACACATATTGATGGATCTGAGCCTCAACCTGCGGAAGATGATAAGAAAATTTTAGCATGGAAGACAAAGGATGCTAAAATTAAGACTTGGTTGCTGGGTTCTGTTGAGTCTCATTTCTTTCTCAACCTTAAACCATGCAAAACTGCTCGTGACATGTGGGACTATCTTAAGCACATTTATCAACAGAGCAATGCTGCTCGCCAGTTTCAATTAGAACTGGAAATCTCTCAATTCAATCAAGGCACTCAGTCTATTCAGGAGTATTACAATGGCTTCCGCCGCCTGTGGTCTGAATATGATGAAATTAAGTTTTCCAAGGTATCTGCAGCACTTTTACCGGAATTGCTTCCGTTACAGCAAAGTAGTCATCGGGATCAGCTTCTCATGAAACTCCGTCTGGAGTTTGAGCCAGTTCGATCAAACTTGATGAGCAGGGCTCCTCTTCCAAGCTTGGATGCTTGTCTTCAGGAACTTTTGCGCGAGGAACAGCGTCTGGCTACTAAAACTACTCTGGAACAACAACGATCTGTTGAGACTCCATTAGCCTATGTTGCTACAACCAGACAGCCTCCTCGGGACATCAGTAAAGTTCAGTGCCATACTTGTAAAAAATATGGACACTATGCTAATCAATGCAAGGCAAAAATTTGCCGATATTGTAAAGCCACTGGTCATGTTCTTGAAGAGTGTCGGAAGCGGAATCGTAATTCTACTCCTCGCAACTCTGTGCAGTCAGCCCCTGGTACTTACAGCGTGCCATCAGCTCCTAGTGCTTACACTGTGACCACTCCACCATATGCTTCATCTGACTTCAGTAGTTCTCTGCAGTCTGATTCTTCCTCCCAACCTGGTTCCTCAAACTCTGCATCAACAGTCCCTCTCACCCCTGAGATGGTAAACCAAATGATCATCAATGCCTTAGCTTCCATGAACATCGCAGGTAATGCTTCCTCTCTTTCCAATACTTGGTACTTAGATTCTGGTGCCAGTAACCATATGACCACTTCAGCACTCAAATTACAAAATGTTGTTCCTTACACTGGTCATCTTACTGTCCAAACTGCCAATGGAGATCATCTTCCCATCATCTCTGTTGGTGATACCCCTAGTCCCTTACCATTAACCAATGTTTTCGTTTCTCCTCATCTTGCTACCAATTTAGTTTCTGTGGGTCAACTTGTTGAAAATAACTGCAATGTCTCTTTTTCTCCTTCTGGTTGTGTTGTGCAGGACCAGGAGTCGGGGGAAGTGATCGCGAGGGGGCCTAAGCGTGGAAGGCTTTTTTCATTACCAGTGTCTTCATTTACTCCGGAAAACTCCTTACATCAGTTCTTTTGTTTTTTCATTAAGAATAATTCTCGGTTGTGGCATAATAGACTTGGACATCCAAATGCTTCTACCATGTCTACTTTATTTCAATCTGGCTTAATAAATAAACCTGTTAATTCTGCTTCTTTTGAATGTGATGCTTGTAAATTAGGAAAGAGTAAAATTTTACCTTTTCCACACTCTAACACACGAAGCACTGCATGTTTTGACTTAATTCATAGTGATGTTTGGGGCATTGCTCCGACTCTTTCTCATAGTCATTTTAAGTACTTTGTCACCTTCATTGATGACTTCAGCAGATTTACTTGGCTTTATTTATTACATTCCAAATCTGATGTTCTTCATGCTTTTAAAATTTTTTTAAACTATGTTGAAACACAATTCTCCAAATGCATTAAGATTTTGCGATCAGACTCAGGGGGGGAGTATGTGTCCAATGATTTTCAATCTTTTCTCAACATGAAAGGAATCATTTCTCAACGTACATGTCCATATACTCCACAACAAAATGGAGTTGCGGAACGGAAAAAACAGACATCTCCTTGATGTAACTCGAACACTTCTCCTTCAATCTTCCGTTCCTCCTCATTTTTGGACTGAAGCCCTTACCACCGCAGTTTATCTCATCAATCGTCTTCCCTCATCTACCATTGATCATCTCACACCCTATTTTAAACTGCTTGGGCAACAACCTGTGTTTGATCACCTTCATACATTTGGGTGTGTTTGTTTTGTTCACCTTCCTCTCACGGAACGAACAAAACTAACTGCGCAATCTCGCAGGTGTGCGTTTTTGGGTTATGCCACTAATCAAAAAGGTTTTGTTTGTTATGATCCCATTGGACGTCGTATCAGGGTTTCTCGAAATGTTATTTTCTTTGAAAATCAGAATTTCTTCCCGACTCACATAGACTGTCCTTCATCCTCTTCACCAGCTCTCTTACCTGGTTTCTCGGATCAAACAACGGATCAACCTACTGTTACTAGGTTTAATCCTGATTTTGTGTATCACCGACGGGAAAAACCTACCACTACAGATGGCCTTCCTCCTGATCCTCCACCGACCAATGGTCCCGCGCCTACTCAAACCTTGCGTCGCTCCTCCAGAGATTCTAGACCGCCTGAGAGGTATGGATTTACCCATACTTCTTTGATGACAACTCTATCTTCCGTCTCTATCCCTCGCTCCTATTTGCAGGCTGTGCAACAAGATTGTTGGAACCAGGCCATGAAGGAGGAATTGGATGCATTGGATCAGAATCACACCTGAGATATTGTGGAGTGTCCTTCAACAGTTAAACCCATTGGTTGCAAATGGATCTACTCGATCAAACTTAAATCTGATGGGTCCTTGGATAGACACAAAGCTAGACTTGTGGCGCTCGGCAACCGTCAGGAGTATGGCATTGACTATGAAGAAACGTTCGCACCTGTGGCAAAAATGACAACTGTTCGGTTACTTCTCGCCATTGCTGCATCGCAATCCTGGCCTTTATATCAAATGGATGTCAAAAATGCTTTTCTCCATGGCGACCTGCACGAAGAAGTCTATATGCGGATACCACAAGGTGTACCCTCTACCTCAAAAAGGACTGTCTGTCGCTTGCGAAAATCACTTTATGGTCTAAAGCAAGCTCCTCGGGCATGGTTCGAAACCTTCCAGAGTCGCTTATGCGAGAGTGGCTTTACCCAGAGTTCTTATGATCCATCTCTCTTTCTGTGCCACACATCTACTGGTGTTACTGTACTTCTCGTATATGTTGATGATATTATTATCACTGGCACCATGGATGAAAATAGCGGCCGCTACGTAGCGTAGCGGCCGATAAATCGGGCGTGGCGGCCGAGTCCGCCACGCTACATGAAAATAGCGGCCGCCACGACCGTATCACACCCGTATCGGCCGTGGCGGCCGATAAATACCTGTAGCGGCCGCTACGTTGCGGCTGGGGGTATAAAAAGCCCCCCCTTCCTTCCCAGCCGGCCCTAGCACTCCTTTTTCACTATTTTTGTCTAAGTAACTCCCTTCACTGCTGTGAGAGCCTCCCAACTCCAAATTTTCAACTCATTTTCAAGATTTTACTACAAGACAAGTGTTTAACATCAAATTGGAAGGAATCAAACACAAACAATTACAAGATCCAAGGCCCAAGCTTCCATTCCATCTAGGTATGTTTTTCTTTTGGATTTTTTTCTAGTCTTTTAACTTTTGAGATCATCTATTCATGTCTTTCTAAGAGTCTAAGTACTATAAAATGCTTCCTTGTCTTGTAATATGATGAGATCCATGTTTCCCTTTCATCATGCACACTTATTTTTATTTTTATTTTATTTTTTTCTATTTTTTATTTTCGGATTTATTTATTTTTTGAAAAAAAAAATGTGAATACTCATGGACAACCCATGAAATCACTTGGAAATGCATTCTAAATGATAGATCTATGTTCCCCATAGATCAATCCATCACATTTTGAATGTTTATTGATTTTTCTCTATTTTTTATTTTCGGATTTATTTATTTTTTGAAAAAAAAAATGTGAATACTCATGGACAACCCATGAAATCACTTGGAAATGCATTCTAAATGATAGATCTATGTTCCCCATAGATCAATCCATCACATTTTGAATGTTTATTGATTTTTCTCTATTTTTTATTTTCGGATTTATTTATTTTTTGAAAAAAAAAATGTGAATACTCATGGACAACCCATGAAACCACTTGGAAATGCATTCTAAATGATAGATCTATGTTCCCCATAGATCAATCCATCACATTTTGAATGTTTGTTGATTTTTTTCTATTTTTTATTTTCGGATTTATTTATTTTTTGAAAAAAAAAATGTGAATACTCATGGACAACCCATGAAACCACTTGGAAATGCATTCTAAATGATAGATCTATGTTCCCCATAGATCAATCCATCACATTTTGAATGTTTGTTGATTTTTTTTCTATTTTTTATTTTCGGATTTATTTATTTTTTGAAAAAAAAATATTTTTAATATTTGAATACCAATCAAATGTCTTGAAAATGGTTCCTACATTTGATATTTATGTTTTCCATAGATCATTCCAACATATATTGCTTGTGTTTTTACTTTTTTTATTTTTTAATTTCGGATTTTTGTTATTTTTTGAAAAAAAAAATATTTTTAATAATGGAATGCCAATCAAATGTATTGAAAAATGCTCCTCAATGTTATATCTATGTTTGGCATAGATAAATCCAACATATCTTTGTCTTTTCCTAATTCTAATTTATTTTCTTATTTTCGGATTTTTTAAATTTTTGAAAAAAAATTATACTTTAAGTAATGAAATACCAATTAAATGTCAAGAGAATGATTCCTAAGCGTTAGATATATGTTTCCTCTAATATGTTTCTTTGTTTTTTTAATTTTTAACATACTACTTGTTCATATTTAATTATTTATAGCCAGGTATTCAATCTTCTATTGATAAGTGAAAATGCCTCGTGATATTGATCCCGCATGGAGCTTTGGTGAGGCAGTTGATAATAACAGGTTGAAAATCAAATGCAAGTTTTGTGGGAAAGTGACCAATGGGGGCATTACAAGATTCAAGCACCACTTGGGCCATATTTCTGGTAATGTTGCAGGCTGTACCGAAGTACCAAGGGAAGTAAAGGAACAAATGAAAGCATTGCTTAGCCAAAACAAAGCTAGAAAAGTAGAGATAAAAGAAAAGAGGCGGCAAGAAGTTGATGCTGCCCGTTATGAAGTATTTGGGGATGAATACTTTGATGAGGAGGAAGATGCACAGATGGAGGCTGCACGCCGAGAGTCCATCATGAGTCAACAAGAAGAATATGAACGTCGTGCATTTGCTGGAAGCAAATTTTATGATGCAGGGGGCTCATCATCTGCTGTGCCAAGCAGGGGCAAGGGCATTGGGGGGGCTATGCGTAGGGCATTTAGCACCCGGGAACGTGATGTTGATGTAGAAGTTATCTCTACTAGAAGAGCAGTTCCTCCTCCTCTTGATCCTCTAGCACATAGAAAAGAGGGTGCTAAACAACCAAAAATATCGAGTGTTGTGAAGGGGGTAATGAAGGCTGCAAGAGATAGGTTAGCCAAAGCTACCGCAAAATGGCTAATTCACAAGAACATACCACCTACAGCAGTAGATTCCCCATATTTTCAGACTATTCTTGATGTTGCCGCCGAAGCTGGGCGGGGTATACAGGCGCCCTCCGTATATGATGTGGGCACTAAATACCTTGAAGAAGAATATAGAGAAATAAAAGAATGGGTGGAAAAGTTTAGGCCCATGTGGCAACAGAATGGTGTTACCATCATGTGTGACGGGTGGACCAGCAGCACTCAAACACAATTAATAAACTTTTTGGTGTATTCAGTCGCTGGGACCGTCTTTGTGAAGTCCGTTGATGCAACTGAACATAGACGGACAGCCGTATATATATACACTCTTATGGAAAAAATTGTAGAGAGTGTGGGAGAGGAGCATGTTGTACAAATTGTTACAGATAATGGTGCCAATTTCAAGGCAGCTGGTAAGATGTTGATGGACAAGAGGGAACATTTATTCTGGACCCCATGTGCAGCACACTGCGTAGATCTCATATTGGAAGAGATTGGAAGGAAGACAAAAGTGGCTTCATTGATCAAGGCATGTAGAGGAATTACAAGATTTATATATGATCATTCATGGGTGTTAAGCTTGATGAAAAGATACACAAATAACCATGCCTTGCTGCGTCCAGGATTAACTAGGTTTGCAACCCATTTTCTGGCTATGGAACGGAGCTGATTCAGATGTTTGCATCGGAAGAATGGCTTCGTTCAAAATGGGGCAATGCAACTCATGGTCCGGAGTTTGAAGTCCCAAACTTGATGAGGGACAATAAATTTTGGAAGAAAGTGAAGAAAGTATTAAAGGTTTTTGAGCCTTTAGTTAAAGTGTTGCGTCTTGTAGATGGTGATGACAAGCCGACAATGGGCTTTATATATGAAGCAATGGATCGGGCAAAACGAGCCATTATGGAAAATGTTAGATATCATCAGAAATATATAGACATTATTGATGCCCGTTGGAACGATCAGTTGCACCATCCATTGCATGCTGCAGGTAATTAATATATATCTTTGATAGTTATACTCTTTTGTTTTCCTAACTAATGTATTTATTATATTGTTTGCTCACAGTACATTCTACATATTTTTAATGTAGGTTATTTTTTGAATCCCGAATTCTGTTACCAAAATGCCGAACTACACACCGAAGCAATAGATACAGAATTGCGGGTAGGATTACGGGAGGTATTGAAGAGATTGTTAAGCGCAGATGATCAAGTTGATGCTGTACAAGAGGTTAGTGGGTGGTTACTTAAAAGAGAATTTAATTATGCTGCCAAGTGCCAATTGCCATACATGCTGTAGGGGTTGACTGACTTATTTCTAATTTTCACATTGTAGATATCTATGTATACACAAAGGAGAGGAACCTTTGCTGACCCTCTTGTGATACGATCGATTGGAAGGATCCCACCTGGTATGACTATGAACAAAAGACCCCACCCAAATAGTCTTGATCTATTTATCTTAATTTGATTAGAAGGACTAGAGGGTTACGAATATCTAATATTTTTTTTTTTTTTTTTGCATTTCAGCTGATTGGTGGATGAATTATGGAGAGAGTGCTCCATATCTAAGGAGAGCGGCTGTTCGCATCCTTAGTCAAACTACAACATCTTCCAACTGTGAGAGGAATTGGAGCACTTTCTCTTTGATCCACACGAAGGCCAGGAATCGGCTTACCATGCATAAACTCAACAAGCTTGTATACTGTCATTACAATTTGAAGTTGAGAAACAGAACTAGGGAGAGAAAAGCAAGGGATGATCCTGCTTATTGTCCTATTAATTTGGATAACATATTCAGAGATGACGATCCCTTACTCCCATGGCTAGCCGAGATAGAGGATCCACTGCTAGATTCAGATCCTGGGTTTCAAGGAACGATTCAAGAGTTGATAGATGAGGATATAGGTGAGGCACCTGCAGAAGGCCAGCCACCTCAAGGAGAAGGTACTAGTACCAGGTCCAGTAGGACGAGGAGTGGGAAAGAACCTGCAACTATTGGATCTTCTGAGAAAGCTAGTTCCACCACCGTCTCTTCGAGTAGCCATGGTGGAGGAGATGTAGGAGGAGACAGTGGGACAGGTGGTACTAGTGAATACTACCAACATGATGAAGATGATGTCGTTCCGGTAGAGGAAGTACGGGAGTTACCATCTGGAAGATTTGATCCAAGCCGTGGTTATCAACGGCGCCGAAGAGACTCACCACCTGGGGTTGGAGGTGGTAATGAGCAAGGAAATATGGGTGGAGATGTTGGAGGACAACAAGCAGCATCATGGACTGATTCGTGGAACCCTAGTTACAGTGGACAAGGACCCTCACATTATTTTCCATATGGTCAAGTACAAGGACAAGAACAGTCTTCAACTTCAGGGTCCTACTCATATGGTGACTATGGTGAAACGCAATATGGTAGACATCCACCTCCACCTCCAATTTCCTATGATGATCCGGCTGCCTTCTTTGGAATTATGGATGCCAATGCTCATCAATATCAAATTCAATATGGTGCCAATAGAAATGAAAACAATGATGATGATGAGGATAACCATGGCGCCTTGAATCTTGGTAGACATTCCTTTTGGTGGTGATTAAGGTATTCCTAATCCTATTTCCTTCACTAACTCTCTACTCTGTCATTTCTAAATTGGTGTTGAATGTTGATTGTTGATCACTTCATACTTCATAGTTCATTCACTTGATTGAATTTGAACCTTGGATGTTGAAGTATTGATATTTGATTGTTCAATGTTCACTAATGAGTAATGAGTAATGATCTAACTCTTAAGTCTTATGCCTTTATTTCATATTCTAGTTTTTTTTTATGAGCTTTCCATTACTTTCTAAATTACTATGACTAAGAAACATGAATACATGTGAAAAAACTAATAATTACTATTATTTTCTATTTATACAGCGATACAGGACTTCATATATTGAGGGCACCGCTACTCCCCCTTTTCTTACTTACTTTTGCAAAAGAACCACATATTCTTTCATTTTACAATTTTCTGGATTTTCTGGAATTTTTTCAGATTTTTTGGGCGATTTTTTCAAATCGCACCGCTACGCCGCTACGTATCCCCGCTACGCTACGTATCCCCCGCTTCGTAGCGTTTTGGCGGCGGGCCGCTACGCCCGCCGCTACCGCTATTTTCATCCATGACTGGCACGGATGCTGATATGATCAACTCTCTCCAAGCTTCTCTCAAAGATTCCTTCCGTATGAAGGATTTGGGTCCATTGCATTATTTTTTGGGCTTGGAAGTGCATCAATCTCCGAAAGGTCTATTTGTTAATCAACACAAATACACATCTGATCTTATCGAGTTGGCCGACCTCCAGGATTCTTCCCCTGTTGATACACCTGTAGAGGTCAATCTCAAGTTGAGTAAAGATGATGGAGATCTTCTTCCTGATCCTCATACATACAGGCGACTGGTGGGCAGTCTTGTCTATCTCACAATCACTAGACCTGACATCTCTTATGCTGTTAATCTTGTAAGCCAGTTCATGACAGCTCCTCGACACCTTCATTTGACAGCTGTGAAGCGGATTATTCGCTATCTGCTGCGAACTGTCCCTTGTGGTTTATATTATCCCAAGGATAATCCTCTTCATCTGACCGCTTATGCGGATGCTGACTGGGCAGGCTGTCAAGATACACGCCGTTCTACTACTGGTTGGTGCATGTACCTTGGAAATTCTCTCATTTCTTGGAAATGCAAGAAACAAGAACGGGTGTCTCGATCTTCCACGGAAGCTGAATATAGGGCAATGTCTTCTGCTTGTTCTGAGATCTTATGGCTACGGGGACTTCTTTCGGCACTCGGGTTTGCTCAAACCTCTCCTACTCCATTGCATGCCGATAATACTGGGGCTATTCGCATCACTGAAAATCCCGTCTTCCATGAACGCACCAAACATATTGAAGTTGACTGCCACTTTATTCGAGATGAATTTAAGCGAAATGTCATTAGTCTACCGCATGTCCCTACAGAATCTCAGTTTGCCGATATTTTCACTAAGGGACTTCCTCGGCCTCGACATCAATTTCTTGTCTCCAAATTGCTGCTTTATGACTCTCTAGCATCAATTTGAGGGGGGGTGTCAATCCAGGCCCATCCATTTTGGCCCATATCCAGGCCCATTAATTGTTTCTATTTATTGCATTGTAATTAGTCAAAGATTGTTCTTAATTTTAGGATCTGTGATTGATTGTAATTTATTGTAATTGATTGTAATTAGGGATTAATCCCTTATATATAGACATCAGTCGATCCAAAGAGGGATACGACATTCACCTCTCTCTCTCTCATGTTCTGGAAGTCATTTCTCTCTAAATGTCAGTCTACAGGAGGAGATCCAGGATGAGTCCCACAACCCTATCCTGGGGTTTCATTTATGTCATTTGAATGTGAGGAAAAGGCTTCTATTTGTTTGCACTTTGCACAAAACCGCATGTCAGTCAGAGTTTGAATTGTTTTGTCAGTTAGCATTTAATAGTTCTTTTTTAATTTTATAAATTTACACTAAAGGGAAGTGGTTGATTCCTAGCCCTGCCATTAGCAAACCCGGATAACCTTTATATTGTAATCTGCAGCAGTTTAATAAACTTTCAACCAAAACTAATTCTTCATTTCTATGTGTAGTGAAGACTCCATGCAAACTTGAATGTAATGACTCCGCTCTTCTTGGTGTAATAACTCCAAGAAGAACAAGGTGCTGACTCAGTTTTATCCAATGTTTTAAAACCAGACTGAACAGGGCAATCCGACCCAGTTGAACCAGAATTACCATATGTTGCAGTCTGGTTTAACCAAAACTGCTTTCCTTTGGTTGAACCCCAGGAACCATACAGTTTGACCATTGAGTCATTCTTACCATTTAGAACCATCTGTTGTTTACGAACCAGCTGATGAGTGAAGTAGAAAAAATAATAATAAAAAAGGTCAAACTAAATCTAAAACTTTAAATTGTTTCTAGTTTTATTCAGAACACTTTAGAACGTAAAATTTTTAAACACGTTCTTTAAATTGTACATGCTTTTGTGATTCTTTTACATTTTTTATACGACCCTGTTAGGCTGTTACAACTTACAACCCAGTAATAGAACCAAAGCCCAGCCTAAAGCCACCTGATCGCCCCTTAACAGCATCTGATCAACAACCGTAATTGTACCTAAGCCCTGTTCTAAAAAGACCCCATTACAGCCCTTAAAACATCCATATATCAGTCCTGTTCTAGTTCTGTTAGGTTAAAATCTAGTCTGTGTTATCCTCTGTCAATAGACTTATTCTGTCTCCATGTCTGCCTCCCAAAATCTGTTATTTAACCTAGTCAAATTATTACAATATAAGATCCAGTCTTCCAGACTTGCCTAGATCCAGAACTCATACCCGACAAGATACTGATTCCAGCAATACCTGAAGTGGTCAAACTCGGTACTGATTCCAGCAATATCTGAGGTGGTCGACCTCTTTGGGAAAAATTACGAGACAATCTGGCACATGAACTACTCATGCAGATGGCAAAAAATGAAACTTCCAAGAACAAATCAATAACCTCAGTCACTGGTCAAGTTGCTTGTTTGGCTAGAGTGATTATTTGAAATGCATAAAGCAATGGACAAGTAAGCCTTAGGAAACATACTGAACTTGAAAAATATGGAAACATAGCGTATAATTTGCACATTCTTGGACACTCATAACCTTTCAGCAAACCAAGTCAGGAGTTAGTGTACTAACATGCAATGGATTAATTTCAAACTAATAATACAAAAAAGGAGAAAACTGAATTGCATAATAATGTTGATTATGATGATAATGATGATGACGACGACGATGATGAGTTCTGACACCACATGTTGGAAGGAGTGATCTTCGCACAGATCATGGAGTTGTGCAATGCCAAACAGAAAACTGTACTTGATGCATAGTTGGTCGATAATAGATTGAGAGGGTCATGTCATAATACTTGGATTCTTAATCTAAAGCCCTTACCGGTTTAATCTTGTCTCCTATATGCCTCACCAGCTCACCCTATCACAGAGTTGATGGCCACCCTTGTGCAAAAATCACAGAGGAAAAACCAACCAATCTAATTTAAAATAAGATTAGCTAACCCATAGTCCATCAAGGAGTTGGATTTTAGTTGGGATTTCAACGCCATGTTAACCTAATTAGGAATTCTTCATTAACAAAGAATTGTTAGATGAGCTCCTGCGATTAGACGTTTAGTCATGTGCGTGGGTCCACATCCAACATGTTATACATGCAGTTTGGCAATTTCTCAGTGACAGAATCCAACCAACCTTGTGACTTGTGAGCCAATGGATCAGTATTTATAACTCTAGTCCTGTTGTCTTTCTTTGATGTCTAGAGGTTCTTCAGCAGCTTCTCCAAGGCTCTTCTATTTTCCCATGCGATGTTTCACCTTCACCACATATTTGCTTCTCATGTATGTCCTGCCTAATTGATTGAATTTTATTGATTTGGATCCATCAGTCTGTTCCTTAAGAATGGGAGCCCTCTGCATGTAGATATAGATTCTTTCTGGTTGTTTAACATGAGGCAAATTCATGAGATTGGTGCTTCCAATAGAGTAAGGCGGAGTGTCTATGTACCTAGATACTTGTACAAGCCCAATGTATCCATGTCGGACCGATGTGGTACTTGTATTGGTACCCAATACTACACCAATATTTCTAGGGTACAAGTTTTGCATATCCTACTTACCAAGTCCATTATTTCATACAGTTTTGTTAATTTTCTTACTTCTCAACATTAAAAAAATATTAGAAAGGTATATAAACTATGATAATTTCATTGATTCAAAAGTGATCTAAAGAAAAAAAAATTAGGACGCCCATAAATGTATCCATGTCCTAAATTTTAAAAAATGCAGAGTCATATCCCTGATCCCCGTATCTGTGTCCATACTCATATCCGTATATGGGCATCATAGGGAAGGTACTTGCAACAATGGGAGGGGTAGAACTCCAGCAATGAAGGAGTTTGTCTTCCAAGCAAAGACAACTTCTCTTAGCAGCTGCCACATTTTACAATCATCAAGGCTCCTCTCTCCTCCTTCCCACCAAAGATCATCATCAACATTATCATCAATCTAGCCTCATCCATCAATATGGGGTAGGTCATGTCCACAAAAAATGAACTTGTATAACTGGGTTTGCTATCGATCCAAGTTAAAATTGCGAAATCATCCCATGAGAACCAAAGTGAGCAATATCAACATGCACCTAAGGCCCATTTCCCTCTCAACACACGCCACCCCTTATGAATTGGCAAGCCCAATTTGACACTCATACAAACCGGATCCACAGCTGGATTTTACATTGAAAATTCTTTTACTGCTTTGTCACCCTTGATTTTAAAGTCTTAATATCCACACAATTTAATCCGGCTGTGTTTTTAGTCCACCTCCTAACCACACAAAGACCGATCATTCCCCTCCCTTCCCCTCCTCTCTCCTAATATCATCTCAGTACAGAATCTCTTTAAAATAACATCCATCTCAGCACCAAATCACAAAAGATAGAGTTCATGATAATCCTTGATTCTTAAAAGTAAGAAATCACTAAAGATAGAGTTCATGATAATCCTTGATTCTTAAAAATAAGAACAAAGTAAGAAATGCGCACTAGTCACTCCTGGTGATATCAAATCACTTGTAAATCATCACTGAATGGCAAACCCACAAACTGCCAAGATAGGCTCTCAAAAAACTAATTGATTAATTAATGGAACCCCATAAAAAATATGCATTTATGTTAGGTTTTTGTTTATTGGCTAATTCATGGGTTGGACAAAACTCTGGGGTCCATTGAGTTGTATTCTTTATTTAGAAAATGACTCTGGAGATAGAAGATTGGAAGGACTCTAAGAAGAAAGCTGGAAGAACTGTGCTGAATTTCCGAAACATCCAGAATGGGGTCCACTCAAGTGCCCATATCTTCGCTTGAGTGGATGGAGTAAGAATGGCTAGACGCCTGACAAAAGTTGTAATTATGCTGAGACAGAACCTTATCCGCTCGAGCGGATGAAAGGTCCGCTCGAGCGCCCATATCTTCGCTTGAGTGGATGGAGTAAGAATGGCCGACGCCTGATAAATGTTGTAATTATGCTGAGACAGAACCTCATCCGCTTTGGTATCTTTATGGTGTGTGATTTTTGAGTTTATTTTCCACATCATAGATTATTGTGTTTGCACACTATTTGGTTGATTTATTGAGCATTGAACCTTAACTTTCAATTTATATATAGATAAATAAAATAAAAGATCACACAGATTGACGCCACACTGGTGCCTCTCATTTTTCTAATTGCGCATCTTGTGGGCACTTCAAAGGGGGTACCAGTTATCAAAATACAGTCCATATACACGAAAGATGAGCAAAAGGCACCGGCCTTTCCACATCCGGGTCCGATTTGAAAGCCCCATTTACCCAAGTGGGAGTAATAATACAATCAAGTCTAAGAAACAATATAAAAACAGGTGAGTTGATCATTGTTAAGCAAGAAATTAGCAAATGCATAGAAAAATCAAAGCTTTTTCTTGAAGTGGGCATCAAATGAATTACCTGCTTGATGACGACGGAGCCCGTAGCAGAGACGACGATGTAGACGAAGTTGAGATTACCGTCCCCAACTTCCTTGATTGTCAAAGCTTCGAGCTTTTCTCCGAGCAAATCCAGGAGCCGAGGAGTAGCTTTGATGTAATCGACCAGAGATTTCTCGTCTAAAGGACGGAACTCCGAAGAGGCCATGACTAGGGTCGAGGACAAGTACACTGGCAGAGATAAGAATAAGGATGAGGAGAGAAAGTAGCGTTCCTAAATTCTAAAGACGCAGGCATCCAGAATCAAACCTATTTGCTTTCAAGCTGTAAATAAAAGATCAAATCCAGAAGAATAGATGCATTGTTTGAACTTTGAACTGACATTGATTTGTAAATGAACCTGTGAAGAGATCCATTGAACCTGGACTGATTATGCAAACGTACCTGACTAGGCTGCTCCAGCCGTCTTTGTCTGTGACTTGTATTATCACACAAGGCCATGTGACTTGCCAAAGTCAGAATTGGACGGAGATTTTTCATGCCGGGTTGAAATTTCAGACGGAAATTCTTGATAATGAAATAGAACTTCACCAGAGTTTTATACTGGTAAGAGAGGCTGTTCCTTTACTTTGTGTTGGCTTGCCCTCTTTACATGGAAATCTGCATGCTGCATTCCTGATTGGGAGATTCTATTGGCACCCACGTATATTGCTCTACACACCCACTTGCTGAACTCACCACCATCTTTTTTTTTCTTAAAATAGTTTTGCTAAGCCCACCCACAATATTCCCCAAACTACCCACGACTACCCACGAAGCCCAGGTCGCTCTCCTCTGCAGTTCCCTCCTCGACGATTTTTGAAAAAACCGAGCAAAGGCACGTCGTTCTCCTCCTCTGGCTTTCCCTCTTCTTGGTCGTTCTCCATCCAAAGAGCAGGCTTCTTCTTCTTCTTCTTCTTCACAGGACGCTAAACAAGGTGAGGTCTTCTTCTTCTTTTTCCTTTTTTTCTTGTTCATAGGTTTTTCATTTTCACATTCCTTTTAGGTCATACTTTCTTTGTTAGATAGTAGATAAGTTTATTAAGAGCTAATTCATGTGCATTCGAATTGATGAAACCCTCGACACTTTGCCAAAACTCGTGGCAGTTTTCGCGATCTGCTCGGCACTGCAGAACCGTGCACCAACTGTTGTGCACGGTAAATGTTTACCGTGTAAAGATTTTTTGCTCGATTAAAGAAACCGTGCTTAATCGTTTTGCACGTAACTTGTAGACCGTGCAAAACGAATATGCACGGTTAATATATGCCGTGCATAAAATTATTGCACGCAGTAATAGTACCGTGCAGAACGATTTTGCACGACACTATTGAACCGAGCAGTACAAGAAAAAAAGATTTCTTCCTATAATGCTTTTTTCTTCTTACTGATTTTTATTTGAAACCCAGATTGGAAGATATGCCGAGAAGACCAGCTCGCCGTATTGGTGACATCTCACATCCTACTGGTGGACGTGGTAGTACTTTTAGCGATCCATCTAGAGTGCGGGTGAAGGTTGGCGTTAGTAGACCTCCTCGCCGAGGTGTGCATGCTACTACTTCGACCGCCGGCCGTCAACGGCCAACGGCGTCTGAACGAAGACGCAAATTACGGCAGGATCCACTGCCTGAGAGCTCTTCAGAGGATGATTCCTCAGAGGATGAGGTAGGGCCGTCTAGTCCTCCCCAACCGTCCAGTACTCCGATTGCGCCAGTAGGGGAGGATGATTCCTCAGAGGACCAGGCACAGCCACCCAGTCCTCATGCCTCGGCAGCAGGGGATGGACCTATTCCAGGCGGTCCGGCCGACGAGTCCGTCCTTGTGAGTTTCAGGACTCACGTGGCCATATCCATATGGGACGGGGAGGTACACGTTCATTCTTTATATGTTTTAACTAATTCTTTATATAATACCAGATGCTATTGAAGATTTATACTATACTTGTAATGTGCAGGAACGTGGCCCTCTCAAATGTATCAGTCATTGGCGGCAGTTGAAGGACTGGTACATACCTCGGCCTCGAGATCGTCTTGATATTGAGGTGCCTATGTTTCGCGCTATCATAGAAGAGTCTGGATTGGCAGACCTGAGGCATTTCAGCTACAGATATATCTCCTGCCCCTTGGTCTCGAGCTTTGTGGAGAGATGGCAGCCCGAGACCAATACCTTCCACATGCCGTTTGGTGAGATGACGATCACATTAGATGATGTGAGTTCTCTACTCGGCATCCCAGTCACTGGACTTCCTGTCCACGTATCTGCTTTTATGGGATTTACTGACCAAGTAGATCTACTCGAGCTAGGACTGGGTGTGGATAGGGAATCTGCATCAGCCGAGTTGAACCTGGCACGGGGTGGGGTAGTGAGGATGGGGTGGATCCGACGGGTGTGCGGCGAAGTGACTCCCGCATCGTCGGTTGAGGAGGTAGAGTGTGCAGCCAGAGGATATCTTCTTTACCTGTTGGGCTGTACACTATTCACTGATAAGTCCGCCACGAGGGTTCCTGTCTACTACTTATCCTTATTGATGGACCTGCCACGGGTCCGTCAATACGCATGGGGGGCTGCCGCACTTGCGTATCTGTATCGCCAGTTGGGGACCGCCACGAGGGCAGATGTGCGGCAGATTGCTGGATATTTGACACTGCTCACGGTAAGAACGGTACATTTTATAGATTCATATACCTTTATCATTATAATTGATATAAGTACTGTATAATTATTAATATTTGTCATTTGTAGTCTTGGGTGTACGAGCACTTCCCATTCGCACGTCCTCCTGCACAATGGGGACACACCGCAGGGATGCCTCTATCAAGCCGCTGGAATCCTGGACAGGATTCCGGAAATGCCATTGAAAACATACAGCTGATGCGGGAGAGATTGGATGCCTTACACCCGAGTGAGGTGAGCACCCATTTGAGCGTTTTATGTTATATATTTCTGACTTTCTTTATTTTTTTCTTTTTCGTTTTTTGACAAGGAGCATGTTTTATTATATTAGTGACTTGTTTCGTTTACTTGTGACAGATTGCTTGGGATCCGTATGCTAGTGTTAGGGCCCATCATCCACTACAGCAGATATCATTCTTCTGTGGTTGCTTGAGATCCCTAGATGTCATTGAACCCTACCACACACACAGGGTTCTTCGACAATTCGGCTACGTACAGACCATCCCACCCGCACCTCTCGCCCCCATCCGTGCTACTCGGGGTAGTACTGCCGGTAAATACAAGGTCTCCTATACGTTTCTGGATCAGTATTGGATTACTTGGGAGGATCATGTATTATCTATTGCGCACCGCAGCCATCGTGCACATCATGCATGGGAGTGTTCGCGGGACTACCTCGATTGGTACACTAGGATATCTCACCCTCGTGTACAGAACCCCGCCCGCCATTCCCACTATGACCCTAATGAGGGTAGAGAGGACCCGACTCCGAGAACGGTGAGTGCATTGTAAACTATCTTATTTCGTACATTGAAGCAAGTATTGTTTAAAATTTACTATGACACATTCTATTGTCTCTTATAGGTCCTTCGAGCAAAGGATCATATTCGTGCCACGCTTGAACGAGGTGACCGGCCAGTTGACTTCTACCAGAGGGCACTGCGGACTACCCTCGAGATTCTTGATGGCTTGCCGGTGACGTATCGTCGGCGTGCGCAACAATGACGCTCGGAGGACTTTTTTATAACATGCTTTTGTTTTTGTATAAAGGATATTTTATTATTATTTTTTTTATAGAGACTTGTGGGATGTATAAGTATTTTTTTTTCTGATGGAGATGGGATATATATTAGCTTGCAGCTTCACCGTTGGAGAGTATCATTGGGTTACGTTCGCTTGTCCATTGAACAAGGCATTACCAGATGAATTCCTCAATCGTATGAAGAGTAAGTGGATTATGATACATATGGGCATTAGAACCCCATAAAACACTGATATGGATTTCTAAAGCCCATATGTGTCAGAATCCACTTACTCTTCATACGATTGAGGAATTCATCTGGTAATGCCTTGTTCAATGGACAAGCGAACGTAACCTAATGATACTCTCCAACGGTGATACTGTAAGCTAAGATTGCTCCAGGCTCCTATGGAATTTTGGATTTGACAATGTATCCTTCTTTTCAGATGTGTAAGTAATTACAAGAAAACAGTGTACTACAAACTGCCACATTTCAATCAATGAATATTGATTTTTGTACAAGAACTTGTTTGTTTTTGGAATTCTGGTTGTGAAATTGTGATATACAGTTCATCTCAATTTTTTTTTAAAACATCTACATCCCTCTTCGAATTTGGATACAAATAGTTTCACTAGTCTAAGTTAATGCATGAATAATCCACACATACCAATAATGCACGGCCAACATATGCCGTGCAAATGCAATCTGTTCAGTATACATATGTCGTGCAGAACCATTCTGCTCGGCTAATATATACCGAACAGAAACTTTATGTACGGAGAAATTGTACCGAGCAGATCCATTCTGCACAGCAACTGTTGGCCGTGCAGAATGGTTTCGCACATATACTTTGTGTGCCTTGTCTTTGTGTGCCTTGTAATAGATGTTTTATTGTATGATATATTCGCCAACCCACAATCAACTAAGGAGGGTTATGATGGAATATATAAAAAAAAAAAAGATGGAAAGCATAAGAGCTTGATTGCATTTCAACATCATTTCTTACAATTTGTTTACATCGAGTTCAAAGTACAAGAAATTAATCACTGTCAATATTAACCGACTCGTGTGTTACGACACTGTCTCCAATTATTTCTTTGAATCGCTCGATGTTCTGCGCATATGGTAGTTGCCATCCGTCAGCATTAGGATGGTGGTGTCTATACCAATTTGTCGCAATGGGAGGAATGGGAGCCCCGGGTGTCATGAAGACTTGAACAAAATGGTTACCATTGACAAAACCGATCGCGATAACTTTGCGATCAGAAGATGGAATCGGGGTTGATCTCAAAGGCAGGAAAGTAAGGCACTGTTGCAAAGAAAGATGGATCAATACAACATTATAATATGAAACTACCAGATGACCCATGTCTGGCATTGTCATGCAACGAGCAAATGGAGGATGGCTATCGTAGTACGCCAAGGCATAATACAGTTCCCCAACCCTATCATCTCCGCCATATAGCAATGAATAATCATTTTGATGCCTCTGTAGTTCATTGCTTAAATCCAGTCTAACCTGCATCCAACCATCCTCGCTCATTCCCAATAGACCAGCTACTGCTCTGAAACCACAGTTACCATCCGCCTCGACATCCTTAATAGTCTCGATATAGGGTCCTAATGACTTAGGAAGTTGATGCTCGAACGTGCTTGAACGAGTGCGTCGAACACTTAATTTATCCTTCCCCTTCTGTGAATCTAGACTGTTGGTTCTCGATGGAACGGTAGCTTCGATCGAGAGTGCATACTCAAAAGCAGATGGTTCCCGACGCGTAGACCGATCCAACTTCTTCTTTTTCGAGGATGAACGACCCCGGGTGTTCAATTTAACATCCGGCTCAAGAAGAGAAGTAGATGACGGACACCCCAACTCTCTTAGTTTTTTCAATATTTGTATTTTACCAGCTTGATCGGTACTATGAAATCTCTTATTTATCAATTCGAACTCGGAAGTGGTGGTTAATTCGGGGCCTGCATTCTCCTTAGTGGATTCTAAATTGAGCTTCCTCCAGTATTGATGGACACAACTCAGTGGTATTTGAGTGCCTTCCCTTATGTATTCGGCAATCTCGTGTGCACATGGTAACCCATGTGTCCGTCGAATTACGCACCCACATGCCAAGGAATCTGGACCAATATAACCAGCTCTGATCGACTCATTCAATATTATATCCAAAGCATTCCTTGATATGAATCCTCTCAACTCGCAAAACAGTGCAGGTTTGAACTTATGTTGCACGGTGTTCAAGCTCTTTTCAAATGAAGCCTTTATCTCCGTAAAGAGCAACTCAAGCAATGCATGGATAATCTGCCAGGACGAATCAAAGCTACTGTTCGATGTGCCAAGGTGTCTCTTCAATTTTGCATGTGCACTCTCAGCCCTATTCGTAGTTACGTTTCCAAAGTGCATATGCCGATCCGTCCAAGCAGCTACAAATTGTTCCTTATGGTTATTCAACCATGATTTCTTCACATAATCAACGGCGTTTGGATACCCACAGAAATTCCGGTCCAATGCACTTAAAAACTGAATGTAGTCATTTTCAGTGGGAGAGACTACCAACATGTTCCAACTAGATATAAACGCATCCCATCTGTCGTTGGTCTCAAAATACTTCTTACAATTTGCCAATATGTTCCTAGAAATATGACACCTGCATAATAAGCTTGCTGCATTCGGAAAGACAACGTGTATTGCATTGATGAGTGCTAACTCTCTATCAGTTACAACGACACGGGGCATAATACATCCATCCATCAATTCCTTAAGCCTCTCCAAAGCCCATCTGTAATTGGCCTCCCTCTCTGATTCAAGGTACACAAAAGCAACGGAAAAAGTCAGTTGAGTGGATGTCACACCAACGATCTCAAGCAAGGGAAGTCGATATCTATTAGTCTTGTACGTACAATCCATTATCAAAACTTCTGAAAATGCACGTAACAACTGAATAGATGATGGATGTGCCCAGAATAGGTCCATCGTAGCATCTGTAGCGGGGTTGCTAGTGTGATACTCAATGTAGTTGTTCTGCTCCAAATGCATCATGAGTTGTTGCATCTGTGATCGACCGGCCAACTCAGTCACCCTCCACTTCTGACGGGCATTGTAAATACTCTTCATCGAACTAGTGTTGTGCACGTCCCTTTCTTGCAACGTACGAAGGATGTTCCTTGGCTTCACCATACTCTTCGACATATCAATCAAAACATTGAGTTCCTCCCCTGATAGCCTTCCAGCAAATGAATGCCCCTCGAGATGTTGTGCGTTTGGATGATTGTGCAACCCACAAACCACTGTTAACATCCAATCATCATCATTTGCCAACTTTCGGCCCTTCAAAGCGAAAGGGCAATTACACTTCTTCGTTCCCGTTGACTTATTAGGATTTCTCTTTTGAGGGACCTTCGATGGACCCTTATAGCTTCCGCTTCTCTCATAAGATAACATTATTCTCGGCTTCCTACCATCTCCACCAGCATCTGAAGTTTTGATTACAATAACCAACCCATGTTTCTTTCCAACTTTCCGTGTCCATTGGATTAGGTCCTCTCGGCTTCTAAATATCATGTCAGTGGTGAAGACATTAGTAAAATCCATAGAGCACTCACTGGCACCGGTTGACTGAATCTCCTGAAAATATAATTGCTAAATATTATTATATTAATGCACGAGACTATATGTTGTCCTTGTGAAATATGCTCGGTTTACTCATGCTGTGCAAAACATTTTTACACGGAATAAATACGCCGTGCTAAATGTTTTTGCACGGCATAAATTCTCGTGCAAAATACTTTTGCACGGAATAATTATTCCGTGCAAAATTATTTTGCACGTCATATTTATTCCGTGTAAAAATAGAATGTTTGATGCTATTTCGCCGTGCAATAATCACTTGCACGGCTCTGGTATACCGAACATGACGCGCGAATTTTAATTAAAATGCTGAAAACGAACTAAAATGTATACCTCCTCTGGATAGATCATTAGTTGCTTGTCCATATTGAAAATGCCTACTTCCAATAGACAATGTGATGAAGGGAGATGAGTGCCTCCAATATCTTGAAACAAATGGATGAGACTTGAGCAAACTTTGTAAGAGTTGGAGAAGATGATGAGGAAGGAGATGAAGATCAATGGGGATGAATGAGTGCAGATGAATACTGTCGAACAGTGGATGTAATGGATAATTAAGATTAAGAAGAAGAAGAAGCAGAAAAAGAAGAAGAAGTGATGAGTACAGAGGAGGGTAAGAAACGTAGGAGAAAGGAAGAGGTTGATGGTAAAGGGTGAGTTGTAATCTAGCCGCTCTTATAGTGCTTGTAGGGGAACAGCAGTGTCCCAACGAGGGAGCCAACGATGCACTCGGGGCTGACTGACTCCATAGTGAATGTTGGGAGTTGGAGCCAAACACTTGAAATACTCATAAATCCATGCCTTTAGTAGCGTAAGATATCCAGCAATTTGTTTGACTTCATGACGGGTAGAAAATCCTAACTGTCGATACAAATAAGCCAGAGCAGCCATGCATATGTACCAACACGCTTTAAGTCTGTCAACAGCGTATAATTGGCACACGTTTGCTACTCTTGTCCGTGAACAATGTGCAGCCTAATAAATACAGAAGATAGGCTCTCACTGCACAATCAATCATGTCATCTCCATCCTCATCAGATATGTTTGAGAACCTTCCTCTTAGTCACTCCAATCTTACAGGTTGGCCCCGAACCTGCTGCAGCTCATCATTTGTCTTATTAGGATCAACTCCCAAAGCGTCAACAAGGAGTGAATGAGCATCTTGAAATAACATTCTACCATTATATGCAACAGAACGGCCAGTCACCGGGATCCCAAGTATGGTGGCAACATCATTTAGTCTTATGGACATCTCGCTGAAATACATGTAGAAAGTGTTTGTTTCAGGTTACCACCTCTCCACAAAACAAAAGACAAGGATCTTAATAATTGAGCGGTAGGATGCTGTGATAAGTGGACTCAAATTAGATCTATCCACCAACTCTCTGAACCTGTCGCTCTCATTCAATTGCCAGTATGTAGGCATGTCAAATAGGCCGGGTCGGGCCGGCACGACCCGCTCCAACCTCGGCCCGCCCATGCCACTTAATTATAACTTAGGATCAAATACAGCAGCTAAAGAAAATGTCACTGGGGCCTCTTTCCAGTATTTATTAAATTTCTCTTCCATGTTTTTAATAGTGCTACTCAGTAAAAAATAATTTCTAAATCTACTGAATTGTAAAGTAATTTTAAAAAGCTTCATTAGATGTGGGATACTATATCCCGGAAAAAAAATAATGTTGAAGTATAAAAGCCTCTAATAAATCTCTTACATGGGCACATAACTCCCAATGTTCATCACTAATCATCAAATCTTATGCATGAAAAGCACAAAATTCATTCAAAATAGTTTCACGGTCAAGTGCGTTGTGTAACAAATCATACATAGATTCCATCTATGTTCTTCCTCTTTAGGCATTTTAATAGCTGATACACCTTGCTCGCACATATTTGGGCATACAGCTGTCTTCTCTGTGTGGAGGAGAAAATAAATCTAGCAATGTCTTTAATAGCATCTGCGTAACTTACAATATGCTTTAAACCAACATTTGCAATGAGATTTAGGATGTGACATACACATCTATTTTGAAAGATAGAGCTAACTATCAAAGTTGCAAGTGGCATCTGCATTCTCTTTAATTCAATAGCCACTGTATTAATACTTGCATTATCTAAAGTTACAGATAAAACTTTTTTCTTAATATTATATTCATCTAGTTTTTTCAAAATAAATGCACTTATTCTAGTGCCATTGTGTGGCCATTCAAGACAGCTAAAACTAATTATACGTTTATTAATAATCCATTTTGCATCTATGTTATATGCAGTAATACAAAGAAAACTATCACTCCCTTTAGAAGTCCACATATCTGTGGTTATAGCTATTCTACCAGGAATTTCTATAAGATAATTTTTTATATTTGTTTTCTCTCCCTGCCATAGTCTAATAGCATCATTTCCGATCGTATTTCTTGAAATATTGTGAAATTGTGGTTGACAGTATTGCTCGACCCATTCTTCAAAAAACTCATTTTCAACAAAAGAAAATGATAATTCGGATAACACAATCATTTTAACAAGATTTTGTCTACTACTTTGTTCATTAAAAGAAAAAAAGACCCAAACTACTACTACTACTACCACCACCAGTAGTAGAAATTTGGGTCTGTGAACCAGGCCTCCCTGTCCCTGCATCCTCCGACTTATGTAAGGCTAAACATGTTTTCCTATATCTTGTCATATGGTCGGTACCCCCTTTTGACTCGGCACTATAAATCTTTCTACAAAATTTACATTTTGCCTTTTCAACTTTCTTTCCATTTTCAATAACATCAAACCTTGTAAATACTGTTAGTTTTATGGACTCAATCCAGTAGATGATATAATAAATTGATTAATTTCTGTATTTATCAATATATTCATGCTTTATTTTCATGAGATGACTGGCGTTTTATTACTAACTTGTACATAACCAATACGCATGACATGATGGATCATGAGATGAACCGGAGTCCACAAGTATATTAGATGTAACACATGTGTATGGATCATGAGATCCACATACAGAGAGACATGTGTAGCAAATCTTATACTTGAAAATACTCACAACCAGTGATGAGACTGAACATCTCATCTGATAAGGTTGCAGTGCTTTGATCACTATCGGATAGCATGATCTGTCTCGATCATCAGAATGGAAGATTCTGGATTATCGTGTTGGTACATTGGATGTATTGAATGACCATGAGAAGCACCTTATCAACATTGTCTTTACGTTAAGGCCTGCTCTCATAATTTCCTAGCAATAGGCTTTCAATCTCGAGACATTATTGAACTCAAGTTTCTATCTATTTATGTGTTTTGAGTCACCAATGAGTGAGACCAACTGTAGGTCAACACCTCAGTGATTTGGGTACGTGGTAGTAGAGCTGTGGAAACATTCAATGGTCAAGATGGAATCTATCTTTAATATCCCCTTGTGCCAATTAATGGATTTATCATTGGTAATTGCGCACCCATTCCGATTAAGAGTTAATTGGAAAGGTACATATGATCATTATATTTAATTGGGACTCAAGGATAATAAAATATGGATCTAGTTTGGAAGACAGGTCCAATTGATCCATAGATATTGATGGAGGGGCCTACTTGTGGTCATTGAGAAGTTTAGGGCCTTCTATGTAATATATTACTAAGACTGGAGTTCAATTGCATTTATATAGTGGAGTTATTTACATTTAACCATGGGCCCCGGATTGTACATGAGATGTGGGGTCTCGATTCCCAGTTGGAGCCAGCTTTATAAGGAATCATTAGTGGTCCCCACGCTAGCCTAAGTTATTAGAAAATTTTCAATTCTAGTTGAACTCTAAAATGAAGGTTACTATTTCTATTTGAAGTGAGACTTCTAATAGTGGTAATAGTAAGTTACTAATTACTAATGGAATTGAGACTTCTATTTTAATTAGAAAAGAGATATTTACTAATTATAATGGAAGTGAGACTTCTATTTAAATTAGAAAGAAGAGACTTACTAGTTATTAATTGAAGTGAGACTTCTATTTCAATTAGTAAGAGGAGTTTGTAAAAACTATAAATAGAGGAGAGGCTTGGACGTGTGATGTATGAATAATACCGACATTGGGATTCATGCCAAGAAGGTTCTAGTCCAAGTGTTGGACGTCCGCACCTCCCTTGTGCAAGAGTTTCACATGTTCTCTCTCTTCCCTCTTCTAGTTCTCTTTCTAGTTCCTCCTTTGAGTTCCTAGTAGTTTTCTCTTGGAAACCCCACCATCTTCTTGAGAAACAGAGAATCTGATATGGGTCATAGAGTGGAAGATCAAAATGTCTTGGAGATTCCTATTTGATTAGTAAAAGAGTTTATCATCAAAGAAAGACGCAACTTCTCCATTAGAGCACAACTGAGCCCCAAAGGTATAATCTACTTCCTTGTATGTTGTAGATTTATTTGTTGCTTGTATGTTGCTGTTGCTATCTTCTTGATAGGTTTATTTACTGATCATGATGGCTGAGATTGAGGACATGGATCTTGGATTGGGTTTATGGCCTTTGAGATAGTTGATCACTTTATCAAGTTGGTCAAAAGTCTTTAAAACCTACCCAAGTGGCCCACCTATTTTCAACAATTGGTATCAGAGCCATACCTCATCTCTAATCATGTGAGATTAGTAAGCTTGTTCTAATATTTGCATGAGATGCAAAGAGGATAGAGCAAGGGCTATGTACGAATCAGTTTTTGATGGATTTGCTTGGACAATTAGTAGATCTATGTTTGGATTGTCACAAAATAGTTTAATAATGTTGGAAGGATGGTAGGAAGTGATTAGAAGCCTTCAGAAGTGTTTTTGGAGGTGTTTTGGCTCGATTTACAAAAACCCAAAATTCAGCCTTCGTCAGCCCAATCGACCTTGCCTCTGGCTACGGTCGACCGCGTGACTATGGGCTCGTTTGACCGAGCACATAGGGACTGCAGTGCAGATTTTGCATTTTTTTCTGATTTGAGTCTATTTTGGTTTCCTGTTTTTCTAGCATTGTTTGGCAGCCTATTTCTATATTTTGTACGTTTGTATGAGATACTAACATGCTGGTTATCTTGTCCTCTTCATGTGGCCCACAAATCTTATTACTTTCTTTTTGTTGGATACCGCGATCACTGAGAGGGGGGGGTGAATCAGTGATTTCTAAAAACAGGTCCAATTCAACAACAAAACAAGTCAAACCACACAATGACACCAGATTTAACGTGGTTCACCGAAAGGCTACGTCCACGGTTCAAAGACTGTCCGAACACCAATCCGGGACAGATCTGAATCTTATTTAGTCGCTACAACGACAAAGAGCACCAACCCTTAGTTTCAGATAGCACCAACTATCTAGGAAGCACCTACTCCCTTGAGTTTCAGATAGCACCAACTATCTAGGAAGCACCGACTCCCTTTAGTTTCAGATAGCACCAACTATCTAGGAAGCACCGACTCCCTTTAGTTTCAGATAGCACCAACTATCTAGGAAGCACCGACTCCCTTTACAATTTATCTGCACCCACAGATAGGATCACCAAACCCTAGACACCAAGCACCAACTTGATGTTAAAAACAGAATAGAAATAACTTCTGTCTACAGCCCTTCCCCTCTACAATTCTCTCTCTCTCAATCCCTTACAAATTGAAATTAAAGCATAAACAGAGAGACACTTAACTCATGGACGAATCACCATCTTCTAGAGCATAATCTCGTCCACAATTGCTGTAGAAAACGTCACCACATCAGCACAACAGCAACACAGCAACAGCACCAGCTTTCTCTCAAGAACTCTCTCTCTTTTCTCTTCTCTTCTTCTCTCTCTGGTGTCTCTTCTTGGTGTATCTTTAGAACGACCCATACATGCCTTTATATAGGTTTTAGTAACCCCTAATTGTGTTTAAAACGGGCTACAATTCGTTTAGAAAGATTCCCAAACGAAATAGATAACTGTGCTGAATTTTCGTGCAAAACTTCTAATTCTGCGCAACTCTGGTTCCCGTGCTCGGTCGACATCCTGGCTTGCCCGGTCGACCGAAGACACTGACTGAAAAACAGACAATTTCGAGCTCGGTCGACATCCTGAGGGCTCGGTCGACCGAAGACACACTGTGTCATGAAAATAACTGAGAGGTGCCTTTTTCTGTTTTCTGCAGGTTTCTTCTTGCTCGGTCGACCGCATGAAGAGCCCGGTCGACCGCGTGCTCTGCTACAGGAATTCTGAGTTCCTGTCTGTTTCAATTCTGTTTCCAATTCTGATTTCTTCTTTTAAGCTCTATCAACACCAATCTATTAACATCACGTTTGTGACAATGTGTTGACAAGAATTCCAACTCAAATCAATACTTGAGATGCTAACCTCTTCAATTCACCAAAGACTACTCAAGTCATCTCAAATTCCAACAATCTCCCCCTTTGGAATTGTTGGCAACACTATTGGAACTTCAACACTTTCACCTCAACAATCTCCCCCTAGCTTTCATAGCATAACATCTCTCCTTGCTATCATATCATAACATCTCTCCCCCTTTGACAACAAGTCCAAAGGGACCAAACCGAGGAGCGAATAGGATATTCAATGAATGCATTGCTCCCCCTTTCAAGCACAACTCCTACGGTTTAGGAGAGTGAGTAACTCCTAACTTTTTCCGGAGATACTCGAAGACTTCCTTTGGCAGAGGTTTCGTGAAAATATCAGCCACTTGCTCAGTTGTTGGAACATACTCCAACTTGACCTCTCCATCAGCAACTTTATCTTTAAGAAAATGATAACGAATTGCTACATGCTTTGTTCGAGAGTGCTGAACAGGATTCTTAGATATATGAATTGCACTCGTGTTGTCACATAGGATCGGCGTAGGATCCGTTGTAGGAACTCCTAGATCAGAGAGCATTTGCCGCATCCATAACACTTGCGTACAACAAGTTGCCGCTGCAATATATTCCGCTTCCGCTGTCGAAAGGGATACAGAGTCTTGCTTCTTACTATGCCAAGCAACTAATCTTTCTCCAAGATAAAATGCGCCGCCGCTAGTACTCTTGCGATCATCTACGCATCCAGCCCAATCGGCATCAGAATATGCAACTAGAGTGAAGGATTTGCCTTTGGGATACCAGATACCAAGCTCCATAGTACCTTTCAGATATCGAAAGATTCTTTTCACTGCTGTAAGGTGCGTTTCAGTTGGTGCTGCTTGAAAACGTGCAACCATACATACTGCTTGTAGAAGATCTGGTCTTGTTGCAGTCAAGTAGAGCAAGCTTCCTATCATAGAGCGATAGGTGGTATGATCAACGGACGAGGCCTTATCATCTTTGCTAAGCTTCGTGTTCGTTGTCATTGGTGTGCTCACTGGCTTGCTGTCTTCCATATTGAACCGTTTCAGCATTTCCTTAATGTACTTCAATTGTGATATGAAGATGCCATGTTTCAGCTGCTGAACTTGTAAACCAAGAAAGAACTTTAATTCTCCAAGCATCGACATCTCAAATTCTTTCTTCATCTCTTCTGCAAAATTCCTGCACATCTCTCATCATTGCCACCAAAGATTATGTCATCAACATAAACAATGACAACCAGCTGTTTGCTTAACTCAGTTTTGACATATAGATTGCTATCAACAAGTCCTTTTCCAAAACCGATCTTGCGGAGATATAGGTCCAGCCTTGCATACCATGCCCTTGGCGCTTGTTTCAGTCCATAAAGAGCCTTTTTCAACTTGCATACTAGATCTGAATTTTTGCTGATGAGAAAACCATCAGGTTGCTCAATGTAGACTTCTTCTTCAAGTAAACCATTCAAGAAAGCTGACTTTACGTCCATCTGAAATACCTTGAAGGTTTTGTATGCTGCCAATGCAAGAAACATTCGAATAGCTTCCAGACGAGCCACCGGTGCAAAGGTCTCTTCAAAATCTATGCCTTCAACTTGAGCATAGCCTTTACAAACCAACCTTGCTTTGTTTCTAATGACTTGACCATCTTCATTCAGCTTATTCCGAAAGACCCATTTAGTACCGATAACATTCTTATCAGTAGGTCTAGGAACAAGTTCCCATGTGGAGTTCTTCTCAATTTGCTCCAACTCCTCATGCATAGATTTCAACCAACTATCATCGAGACTGGCTTCAGCCACAGTCTTGGGTTCAATGGTGGACACAAGTGAGTAATTGCTAACTACACTTTGTCTAGTTTGAACGCCTGCCTTAGGATCTCCAATGATTTGATCCTTAGGGTGTTGCTCTACCCAAGTGCTGTGCTTCTTAGATGAAGTATCTTCTGAGTCATCCTTTGATTTCTCAGAATCATTAGATTCAGCCATCTCATCATCAATCTCACTCGAGTCCTCATAAACTGGACTGTCATTATGAGTTGCATTCTTTGGTTGATGGTTTTCATCAATTCTCACATCAGCACTTTCTATGATTTTTCTGGTTCTTTTGTTAAGACACCTATATGCCTTGCTAGTAGAGGAGTAACCCAGAAATATACCTTCGTCAGCTCTTTCTTCAAATTTGCCCGGATTTTGTTCGAGCCGCTTGATGTAACACTTGCTGCCGAAGACCTTGAAGTGCTTGACTGTTGCTTTTCTTCCAAACCATAGCTCATAGGGAGTTTTGTTTTCATGTGGCCTGATCAAGCATCGGTTTTGAATGTATACAGCCGTGTGAATTGCCTCTTTCCAATACTTGTCAGCCATCTTGCTTTCACTTAGCATCGTACGAGCCATCTCTTGTACGGTGCGATTCTTCCGTTCCACAACTCCATTTTGCTGTGGAGTTCTAGGGGCTGAGTACTGTCTTTGAATGCCATGATGTTCACAATATTTAGTGAACTCTTCAGATGTGAACTCACCTCCACGATCAGACCTTAAGATCTTGATACGTTTTTCCAATTGATTTTCAACCTGTGCTTTAAACACTTTAAAACGATCAAGTGCTTGATGCTTATGCTTAAGAAACAATACCCATGTCATACGAGTATAATCATCAATGCATAACATGAAATACTTATCTCCATTGGTGCTTTGAGTTCGCATCGGTCCACAGAGATCAGTGTGCACTAGCTCAAGAGGTTTCTTGGAATGATGCTCCTTTGACTTGAACATAACCCTCGTTTGCTTTCCCTTTTGGCAAGAGTCGCAAATGGGATTGGAAGGCTTTTCAACTTTAGACATGCCTCTTACAGCCTTTGAATTGCAAATCTTTGACATGTTATCAAAGCTTAGATGCCCAAGGCGTTTGTGCCACAACCAACTTTCCTCTGTCCGACTCATCAAGCAGGTCTTTTCAGCTCCATCTGACAATGTATAGAGATTTCCAGCAGTTCTTGATCCAGTTGCCACTGTTTTCCCGTTGCTACTCTTCTTGATGGCAAACCCATTCTTTGTGAAGATAACTTCATGACCCTTGTCACAGATCTGGCTCACACTAAGCAGGTTGTGTCTCAATCCAGACACATATAAGACTTCTTCAGATCTGATCTTGTTTGCCATAAGCTGAATAACACCTTTTCCGCAGATTTTGGCACCATCATTGTTGCCAAACTTCACTGAACCGCCTTCATAGTGCTGTAATTTGATGAATTTCTCTTTATCACCAGTCATATGGCTTGAACAACCACTATCAAGGACCCATGGTGCTGTCTTCTTTTGTGCATTGAATGCCGTTTGCACAATGAGAGATTCTTTGAGACTTTCTGCACTTTTCTTTGCCCTCCATGCCTTAACTAACTTGGGTTTCTTTTCAACCTGAAATTGGTTAGCAATAGGCAACCTACAATCCCTAGCCAAGTGTCCATAATTATGACATATATAACACTCAATTTTGTGGCTACTTAGGATTGAAAAAGGATTCCTAGTCACAAATGGACTGTTTCTTACATAGAATTTGCAATCAGCTCTTTTATGTCCAAACATATTACAATGAAAGCAATAACCATAGAATTTGTATCTTCTTTGTGGCTGGTTAGTCTTCATTACCTTTCTAACAGGAATGGACTCCTTTCTAGGTTGAGTGGGCTTCATGGAGTTAGAGGGTGCAGTGACTTGCTTCACAAACTCTTTCCTTTTAGGAGGTGCAATCTTAGAGGATTCACCTTTCTCAAATCCTAGACCAAATCTGAAGTGGGCTGGTCTTTGAACTTTCAGTAGTTCATTGAGTTTCATAGTCCCTTCAATCGCTTGGAGCGCTTTGAGTTTTTTGCTATTTTCCAAATTTTCAGCCTTTGCTCTAGCGATCTCAGTTTCAAGTTTCATAGCCTCTTCCTTTTTGATACTTATTTGGTTTTCAAGGACTTCTACCATTCTTTTATATTCTTCTACTTGAGTTTTCAAAGAAATAATAGAACTTTCAGATTCATGGAGAAGTTTCAGATTTTTCTTACTTGATTTGCGTTCCATGCTTAGCTCCTCAAGTGCGGCTATGAGTTCCTCTTCAAGATTGACTTCAGCCTCCTCATCCTCTTCCGGATCTAGCTCTTCTTCTTCTTCAACAGTGACCATGAAGAGAGCTTCGGTTGATTCATCATCGTCTGAAGATTCAGACGTGCTGTCATCTTGTTGACATAGAAAGTTTTTAGCTTTGCCCCTTTTTCTGAAATTTCTCTTTCCTTTACTCTTTTCAGCATAAGAGTCACTTTCATTGTCTTCTTTTAACGGACACTTCGCAGCAAAGTGACCAATACCTCCACAATTGAAGCATTTAAAGGGTAGCTTCCCTTTGTACTTGCCAATGCTTCCTTTCTTCAACTTTCTAACAAATTGAGCCTCAAGCTCATCATCATCAGAATCAACATCATGACCAGCAGTCTCTTTTGCCTTTTTCTGAACTTTGAAGGCCGCTTCTTTATCAGATGAAGACGTTTTTCCTATGCGCATCTCATAGGCAGTTAGAGAACCATGTAATTCATCCATGGAAAATGCATTCAGATCTTTGGCTTCTTCAATGGCTGAGACTTTTGAATCAAACCGGGGAAGAAGAGATCTTAGAACCTTTTTGACGATGACCGGCTCTTTAATCTCCTCCCCTAGTCCACGAATGTCATTCGTGACTTCATTCACTCGTTGCATATACGAGTCAACATTCTCGCTTTCCTCCATGCGAAGAGATTCAAATTGAGAGCGATGAGTTTGTAATTTGGCTTCTTTAATCTTCTCATCACCTTCATGTATGCTTTGCAACTTGTCCCAAATTTCCTTGGCTGTTTTGCATGCAATTACTTTGACAAGCTCGCTGTCCACAAGGCCACTAAAGAGTGCATTCTGCGCCTTGGAGTCGTTGTCTGCCAACTTCTTCGATGCAGTATCATTGGGTACGTTGGCAGCATTGTAACCGACTCTGACAGCCTCCCAAACATCATAGCCAAGTGATTTGATGAAGGCTTGCATCCTAATCTTCCAGAAAGAGTAATTAGAACCATCAAACAGAGGTGCTTTCATATTCCCTGTATTGACCGCCATGTGATTTGACAAGAGATCACCCTTAGCGTATTAAACTGATCAAGGGAACCTCGCTCTGATACCAATTGTTGGATACCGCGATCACTGAGAGGGGGGGGGTGAATCAGTGATTTCTAAAAACAGGTCCAATTCAACAACAAAACAAGTCAAACCACACAATGACACCAGATTTAACGTGGTTCACCGAAAGGCTACGTCCACGGTTCAAAGACTGTCCGAACACCAATCCGGGACAGATCTGAATCTTATTTAGTCGCTACAACGACAAAGAGCACCAACCCTTAGTTTCAGATAGCACCAACTATCTAGGAAGCACCTACTCCCTTGAGTTTCAGATAGCACCAACTATCTAGGAAGCACCGACTCCCTTTAGTTTCAGATAGCACCAACTATCTAGGAAGCACCGACTCCCTTTAGTTTCAGATAGCACCAACTATCTAGGAAGCACCGACTCCCTTTACAATTTATCTGCACCCACAGATAGGATCACCAAACCCCAGACACCAAGCACCAACTTGATGTTAAAAACAGAATAGAAATAACTTCTGTCTACAGCCCTTCCCCTCTACAATTCTCTCTCTCTCAATCCCTTACAAATTGAAATTAAAGCATAAACAGAGAGACACTTAACTCATGGACGAATCACCATCTTCTAGAGCATAATCTCGTCCACAATTGCTGTAGAAAACGTCACCACATCAGCACAACAGCAACACAGCAACAGCACCAGCTTTCTCTCAAGAACTCTCTCTCTTTTCTCTTCTCTTCTTCTCTCTCTGGTGTCTCTTCTTGGTGTATCTTTAGAACGACCCATACATGCCTTTATATAGGTTTTAGTAACCCCTAATTGTGTTTAAAACGGGCTACAATTCGTTTAGAAAGATTCCCAAACGAAATAGATAACTGTGCTGAATTTTCGTGCAAAACTTCTAATTCTGCGCAACTCTGGTTCCCGTGCTCGGTCGACATCCTGGCTTGCCCGGTCGACCGAAGACACTGACTGAAAAAACAGACAATTTCGAGCTCGGTCGACATCCTGAGGGCTCGGTCGACCGAAGACACACTGTGTCACGAAAATAACTGAGAGGTGCCTTTTTCTGTTTTCTGCAGGTTTCTTCTTGCTCGGTCGACCGCATGAAGAGCCCGGTCGACCGCGGTGCTCTGCTACAGGAATTCTGAGTTCCTGTCTGTTTCAATTCTGTTTCCAATTCTGATTTCTTCTTTTAAGCTCTATCAACACCAATCTATTAACATCACGTTTGTGACAATGTGTTGACAAGAATTCCAACTCAAATCAATACTTGAGATGCTAACCTCTTCAATTCACCAAAGACTACTCAAGTCATCTCAAATTCCAACACTTTTATGGTCGATGATTTATTTTTGGCAACTTGTAAAGGGCATCATGGTTTCCTTGGTTTCCCAGTTTAGGGCAAGGCATGGTGAAATTCCCTATGAACCTTTTTTATTTCCATAAATAGATTACCATGTAAGTCTCATCGTCAAGACATTGGAATTTATGTAATTTTCTAAATTTGTAGATTCTGGCGATGTTCGAGACAAAGAAGGAAAGTGAAGTTGGACTCCTAATCAAAGTGTTTGAAGATTACCAAAAGTGTTTTGGAGTTGCCCAAAGAGTTTAAGGAATTCCAAAGTTTTGGAAAGTCTTGAAGTCCAAGAAGTCTATTCTGCCTGGGCCATGTGGTGGAGATGACTAGTTTCTATTTTTAGTATTTTCTATTTATGGATGAATGCTTGACTTAGAATGTTTCCAAATCTGATTCAAACATAGCAAGTTACTAAGATTGGTCAAATCAAATTAATTTTTGGAAAGAGTTCTAATTAGTGTTGATGATCCATGAGATGGACACGTTGGTAACACTAATTTAAGAAACTAGACTTTCCTTAAAATAACTTTACTTAGAACTAATCTTTGGTCATATCATGAGATGATTTGATGTTTATATATATATATATATGTGTGGGCCCTAATGCCTTAAAAGGAAATCCTCAATCCTAAAATAGTAAGTGGGGGTGGGGCATTTAAATTGAGAAATCCCCATGGTTTTCCACAATAGGTCCATTGTAAGGAAAGTATTGGCCTTGCACCATCAAGAGTATGGTCGTTCCTTCGAAGGGCTTTTATTTGTCTGGTTACTAGATATGGATCTCCAATGGATAGTATTGGTGAGACGTGATGCGGGTTCACCTCCCTAGGAGGAGTTGCCCAAAACGGTTGTCACTCAATATTAGCTGGTGGGTCACACTTAACTAAAATAGTGATGTAGTGTCCCCTAGGATTTGCATCATGTATTTTAGAAACCAAAGCTAATTGGGAGTCATACATTATTTGGTATGAGATACCTAGATAATAATGAATGATGGGGATCATGGATAGTTAGTCTTAATTCTAATTTTGACCAACTTTGATCTGCACCAATCTAAGTGGCATTCACACTCCCCTAGGAGGCATGCCCTAAGGGATTGGAATTTCGATGTATTTTGAATTTAGTGGTTATGAGGATTCCCAGATGAATTTGGTAGAATACTAAACCCTAATGTTATTTATATTCTTTTATTGAATGTATGGTTATGTGCTATAGTTTTTATTCAGCATGAATTCAAATACTTTCAATCCACTTGCGACCATCCTCAACCAGAATAAGTTTGAAGGATCCAACTATGTAGACTGAAAAAGGAACCTGGATTTAATCATGACAGCTTCATGATGCAAATATGTCCTTACCACACCCTGTCCTGAGGAGCCTAAGCCAGATGCACCACAGGACCAGAAAAGACCTTTACACTGATTGGACCAAAGACGATGAGATGGCCAGATGCTATATGTAGGCATCCATGTCTAGTGTTTTATAACACCAACATCTATCATATAAGACTGCATCAGATTTAATATCGAACTTAAAGGAGATGTTTGTGGACCAAGTCAGGCTTGCTAGGCAGGCTGCCATGAAAGTGCTGATAAACACTAAGATGGCTGAGGGAACCTCAGTATAGGAACATATGCTAATTATGATAGACTCATTGAATGAGTTAGATGTACTGGGAGCTACGATTGATGCAGAATCGCAGGTCGACATGATTTTTCAGTCACTACCAGATTCATTCAACCATTTCAAGGATAATTATATTATGAATGAAATGAATCTAACCTTAGCTGAGCTGTCGAGCCAACTGGTAGCAACTGAGGAAATCATGAAGAAGATAAAAGCCCTAATGATAGAAAAGTCATTTGCCAGGTCCAAGCCGAAAGGTAAAGGCCGGAAAGGCAAGAAGAAATCAGTCCCCAAGGGTCCTAGTGTGGAGAATGGTTCTATTGGCGGTGTGGCCAAGGCTAAGGGTACGAGAGCAAATAGAAAGTGTTTCAATTGTGGTTGACAAGACATTGGAAAAGGAATTGTCTTGATCTTCTATCTAAGGAAAGGACCTCAGGTATGATTGGGTCACTTGTTTCTGAAGTTAGTTTTGCAACTGGTACTTCAGAATCCTGGTGTGTAGACTTCGGTGCAACTAATTACATCTGTAATATGTTGTAAGAGTTTCAGAAAACTAGGAGGCTTAGTGGCGGAGAAATCATTATTAACATGGGATCGGAAGCCATAGCAGAAGCAGTGTCAGTGGTTGTAGTAACTTTGTTATTTTCAGATATTAAGTTGATTTTGTCAAATACATTATTTGTATTGTCTTTAAGACGGAACTTTATTTCAGATTCTAGTATGGTGAATAAGAGTTATTCTATTACTTTTGGTACTGAAATTGTCATATATTCTGACAAGGTAATCAATGACTTTTATTTGTTAAACTCCCACAATGTATAAGATATATACATGACACTGAAATTAATAATAGACCATCATTAAAGAGGAAGTCACCTTCATCTAATCCAATAAAACTTTGGCACCTAAGAGGCTAGGTCATATAAATCTAAACATGACTGACAGGCTAGTGAAAGATGGTATCTTGCCTTCATTGGTGGTAGAACCAATGCTTGTCTACGAATCCCGTCTGGAAGGTAAAATGACCCAAAAACTCTTTCATCAAGGGCAGCAGGGCCAAAGATTTATTAGAGTTAGTGTATACTGATATGTATAGACCCATAAATATTAGAACGAGAGAAAGTTATGAGCACTTCATCACTTTCACTGATGATTACTCAAGATATGGATACATATACCTTATGCACCTCAAGTCCGAGACTTTTGAATAGTTCAAAGAGTTTCGAACGAAAACAGAAAAGCAATTAGGTAAAAGTATAAATACTCTTTGATAAGATCGATGAGGCGAGTATCTCTCCACTTATTTTATGGGATACTTATCAGAAAATGGGATTCTATCCTAGATGTCTGCTCATGGTATACCTCAACAGAATGGAGTAGCAGAAAGAAGGAACCAAACTCTTTTAGATATGATTAGGTCTATGTTGAGTTTCTCAGGATTACCTATATTTTGGGATATGGAAACTGCAACGTATATACTAAACCTCATTCTATCTAAGCTATACCTGAGACTTCTCGAGAGTTATGGACTGGGCAAAAGCCTAGTCTACAACATTTTTAGGGTTGTCCGGCACACAAGCTGAAGGTTAAGATGGATTAGTTGGAATCGAAGTCGGAAGTATACACGTTTATAGAATATCCCAAAAGGTACTAAAGATTGGTTATTATATAATCCCAGAGAGCAGAAAGTGCTTGTCAGCACCAATGCGGTTTTCTGGAGGAAGATTATATAATTAACCGTAAATCTCTAAAAAATGTTATCTTGGAAGAAATTCAAGAGCGATCAATTCCAAAACCAAGAATAACAGAACTTTAAGAAGATCCGCCCATACCGGAACCCAGTAGTTACACCAGTGCCTCGTCGTAGTAGGAGTATTGTCAGATCCCCTGACAGGTTCTCATTTTGGAAGAGTCTTACGAGGCAATCCCAGAAGAACTGGAACAAGATCCCTGTAACTATGATAAAATAATTAATGACATAGATTCGGGAAGTTGGCAATATGCTATGAAAGCTGAGATGGAGTCTATGTACTCCAATCAGGTTTGGACTACTTGTGGACTTGCCTGCCAATATTAAACCTATTGGGTGCAAGTAGGTCTACAAGAGAGAGAGAAAATCATATGGAAGAGTTGAGACCTTTATGGTCAGGCTTGTTGCGGAAGGATAAACTCAGAAAGAATATATCGATTATGAGGAAACCTTCTCGCCGGTAGCCATACTCAAGTCCATCCGAATACTCTTATCCATTGTGGTCATCTCGGTTGCGAGATTTGGCAAATAGAAGTCAAGACGGCGTTTTACGACTGGCCATCTTGAGGAAGACATCTATATGATGCATCCGGAAGGTTTTATAGCTGACCAAGAGCAAAGAGTTTGCAAGCTGCAAAAGTCCATTTATGGATTCAAGCAGGTATCCAGGAACATCCGTTTTGACAAGTCATTTGATTTTTTGTAAGAATCCGGTGAGTCATGAGTGTACATGAAAAGTCAAGAAAGCATGGTAGTTTTTTTGGTATTGTCTGTCGACGACATCCTTCTCCTATGGAGTGACATAGGGATATCGTCAACAGTAAAAGTTTTGGTTGACTAAGGACTTTTGATATGAAGGACTTGGGATAAGCTAGCTACATCCTAGGGATCAAACTCCATTGAGACTGAAAAATAGGATGATAGGCTTATCCCAAGCTGCGTGCATAAATAAGATGCTGGTATGATTTGCTATGCTTTGTACTAGACTGGATATCTGTCACGCAAAGGGCCTAGAAAATAGATATCAGTCTAACCCAGGTCCTTATCATTGGACTGCTGTAAGATGTGTTCTCAAGTACTTGAGAAGGACTAGAGATCACATGTTGATTTACAGCAATGATGAGTTGATTCTAGTTGGATACATAGATTCTGACTTCATGTCAGATAAGGATTCCAGGAAATTAACTTCTGGATATGTGTTTATGTTGTAGAATGCTTGAGAAGCAGCTACGGAAGCAGATTGGCTCAAAAGATTCCTTATTGAAGTTGGAGTAGTACTTTTGGGATGACAGCTGCTCACAGTTTACTGTGATAACAGCAGGGCAGTCGTTAAGTCTAAAGAACACAGGAGCCAAAAAGCATGTACAGAGGAAGTTATACATGGTCAGACAAATTGTACAGAATTGTTAGTTTATATAGACTCAATTCAGTAAGTAATATAATAAATTGATTAATTTCTTTATTTATCAATATATTATGCTTACCTTTCATGAGATGAATGGTGTTTTATTATTTACTCGCACATAACCAATATGAATGACATGATGGTTCATGAGATGAACCCGTGTCCACAAGTATATTAGATGCAACACATGTGTATGGATGAGATCCACATACAGAGAGACATGTGTAGCAAATCTTATACTTAAAAATATTCACAACCAGTGATGAGACCGGACATCTCATCTGATAAAGTTGCAGTACTTTGATCACTATCAAATAGTGCGATTTGTCTAGATCATCAGAATGAAAGATTCTGGATCATAGTGCTGGTACATTGGATGTATTGAATGACCATGAGAAGCATCTTATGAACACTGTCTTTAACTTAAAGTTTGCTCTCATAATTTCCTAGCAATAGGCTATCAATCTTGAGACATTAATGAACTCAAGTTTCTATCTATTCATGTGCTTTGAGTCACCAATGAGCGAGGCCAACTGTAGGTCAACACCTCGGTGATTTAGGTACGTGGTAGTAGAGCTGTGGGAACATTCAATGGTCAAGATGAAATATATCTTTAATATCCCCTTGTGCCAATTAATGGATTTATCATTGGTAAGTGCGCATCCATTCCGATTAAGGGTTAATTGGAAAGGTACCTATGATCATTATAATTAATTGGGGCTCAAGGATAATAAGATGTGGATCTAGTTTGGAAGACAGGTCCAATTGATCTATGAATATTGATGGAGGGGCCTACTTGCTTGTGGTCATTGGGAAGTTTAGGGTCTTCTATGTAATATACTCCTAAGACTGGATTTCAATTACATTTATATATTGGAGTTATTTGCAATTAACCATGGGCCCGGATTGCACATGAGATGTGGGGTCGCGAGTCCCAGTTGGAGTCAGCTTTCTAAGGAATCCCTAGTGGTCCCCACGCTAGCCCAAGTTATTAGAAAGATACTAATTCTAGTTGAACTCTAAAAAGGAAAGTTACTATTTCTATTTGAAGTGAGACTTCTAATAGTGGTAATTGTAAAGTTACTAATTTTAGTAGAAGTGAGACTTCTATTTTAATTAGAAAGTTACTAATCATATTTGAAGTGAGACTTCTAATTATGATATAGTAAGTTGCCAATTCTTAATTGAAGTGAGACTTCTATTTTAATTGATAAAGAAGAGACTTACTAATTGTTAAAGAAGTGATACTTCTATTTCAAATCGAAAGAGGAGGTGGCTATAAATAGATGAGGAACTAAGGGCTGGACGTCCATGCATAATCCCATTATTGAGATTCACGCCCAGCCCCTTTGGCATGCAAGCGTTGCATGGTTTTCCTCTCCCTCTTTTAGTTCTCCTTTTAGTTTCTCCTTAGAGTTCCTAGTAGTTTTCTCTTGGAGATCCCACCATCTTCTTGAGAAAAAGAGAATCTGATACAGGTCATAGCATGGAAGATCAAGAGGTCTTGAAAATTCCTATTTGATACATGAAAGTGTTTCATCATAAAAAAAAGACGCAACTTCTCCATTAGAGCACAACCGAGCTCCAAAGGTATAATCTACATCCTTGTATGTTGTAGATTTTTATGGTAGCTTATATGTTGATGTTTCTATCTTTTAGATAGAATTAATTACTAGATCATGATGGCTGAGATTGAGGGTATGTATCCTGGATTGGGTTTTGTAGCCTTCTGGATAGTTGATCACTGCATCAAGTTGATCAAAAGTTTTTGAAACCTATCCTACAAGGCCCACCTATTTCCAACATATTTACAGCAGTGATGAGTTGATTCTAGTTGGATACATAGATTCTGACTTCATGTTAGATAAGGATTCCAGGAAATCAACTTCTGGACATGTGTTTATGCTGTAGATGCTTGAGAAGCAGTTACGGAAGCAGATTGGCTCAAAAGATTCCTTATGGAACTTGGAGTGGTACTTTTGGCATGACAGCCACTCACATTTTACTGTAATAACAGCAGGGCAGTCGTTAAGTCCAAAGAACCCAGGAGCCAAAAAGCATGTATAGAGGAAGTTATACATGGTCAGACAAATTATGCAGAGAGGTGATGTTACGATCACCAAGATAGCCCTTGCAGACAATTTGGTAGATCCCTCTACTAAGCCTTTGACTACCAAAGTCTTTGAACTGTATGTAGATGGGATGGGCATGAGATGCAACCCTAACTGGCATTGAGCCCAAGTGGGAGATTGTTAGTTTTATAGACTCAATCCAGTAGATGATATAATTAATTGATTAATTTCTTTATTTATCAATATATTCATGCTTTACTTTCATGACATGAATGGTGTTTTATTACTTACTTGCACATAACCAATACGCATAACATGATGGATCATGAGATGAACCGGAGTCCACAAGTATATTAGATGTAACACATGTGTATGGATCATGAGATCCACATATAGAGAGACATGTGTAGCAAATCTTATACTTGAAAATATTCACAACTAGTGATAAGACTGAACATCTCATCTGATAAGGTTGCAGTACTTTGATCACTATCAGATAGCGTGATTTGTCTCGATCATTAGAATGGAAGATTCTGGATTATCGTGCTGGTACATTGGATGTATTGAAGGACCATGAGAAACACCTTATGAACATTGTCTTTACTTTAAGGCATGCTCTCATATTTTCCCTAGCAATAGGCTCTCAATCCCGAGACATTAATGAACTTAAGTTTCTATCTATTCATGTGTTTTGAGTCACCAATGAGTGAGGCCAACTGTAGGTCAACACCTCGGTGATTTGGGTACGTGGTAATAGAGCTGTGGGAACATTCAATGGTCAAGATGGAATCTATCTTTAATATCTCCTTGTACAATTAATGGATTTATCATTGGTAAGTTCGCACCCATTCCGATTAAGAGTTAATTGGAAAGGTACATATGGTCATTATAATTAATTGGGGCTCAAGGATAATAAGATGTGGATCTAGTTTGGAAGACGGGTCCAATTGACCCATGGATATTGATGGAGAAGTTTATGGTCTTCTTTGTAATAAATTCCTAAGAATGGAGTTCAATTGCATTTATATAGTGGAGTTATTTGCAATTAACTGTGCGCCCGGATTGCACATGAGATGTGGGGTCGCGTGTCCCAATTGAAGTCAGCTTTCTAAAGAATCCCTAGTGGTCCCCATGCTAGCCCAAGTTATTAGAAAGTTTCAAATTCTAGTTGAACTGTAAAAGGAATGTTACTATTTCTATTTGAAGTGAGACTTCTAATAGTGGTAATAGTAAGTTAGTAATTACTAATGGAAGTGAAACTTCTATTTTAATTAGAAAAGAGATAGTTACTAATTATAATGGAAGTGAAACTTTTATTTAAATTAGAAAGAAGAGACTTACTAATTATTAATTGAAGTGAGACTTCTATTTCAATTAGTAAGAGGAGTTTGCAAAAACTATAAATAGAGGAGAGGCTTGGACGTGTGATGTATGAATAATACCTACATTGGGATTCACGCCAAGAAGGTTCTAGTCCAAGTGTTGGACGTCCGCACCTCCCTTGTGCAAGAGTTTCACATGTTCTCCTCTCTTCCCTCTTCTAGTTCCTCCCTTGAGTTCCTAGTGGTTTTCTCTTGGAGACCCCACCATCTTCTTGAGAAACAGAGAATCTGATATGGTTCATAGAGTGGAAGATCAAAATGTCTTGGAGATTCCTATTTGATTAGTAAAAGAGTTTCATCATCAAAGAAAGACGCAACTTCTCCATTAGAGCACAACTGAGCCCCAAAGGTATAATCTACTTTCTTGTATGTTGTAGATTTATTTGTTGCTTGTATGTTGCTGTTGCTATCTTCTTGATAGGTTTATTTACTGATCATGATGGCTGAAATTGAGGACATGGATCTTAGATTGGGTTTATGGCCTTTGAGATAGTTGATCACTTTATCAAGTTGGGCAAAAGTTTTTAAAAGCTATCCAAGTGGCCCACCTATTTCTAACAAATACATCCCAAACTACTGAAGTTCTATTCCTCTTGGTTGGTTTACGGGAACTCTGAGGAAAGGGGGGTGGTAAATCACCTACTTTATCTTGTAATTCAACAAAGTCTTCTTCTACTCTTAAATTAACGGAAGAAGATTATGTGGGAAATCTTCTAGCCATATTTTAAAAAATAAAATTTATAAATAATAACATTAATAAGCTAATTGCCTTCTTTTGTGATAATTAATATAAAAAAGGGGAGAAAATGAGAGTTAATATAATATAATATAAACTTATATATATGGAATCTCAAATTTAAATAATATAAATACCTCTAAATCTTTGAAGGCTCATTTAATCTTGTCTTTTGATGACTTGATCTTTGACCCTCTAAAAACTTCTTAGAGAGAGTGAAAGAGTTGAATGCTTTGAGAGAGATGTAGAGAATGAGAGAGTTGTGTAAATTGGTGAGGAATGAGTGTGTAAATTGGTGAGGAATGAGAATGGGAGGGTTAGGGTATTTATAGACTTAGTAAAATGGAAAATGACACAAAATACCCCTTATATGACCGTTTTATAGCTGTTGGGGGGCGTAAAATGGACTTTTTTTAAAAAAATATAGCCGTATTAATTTGGCTGTTGGGGCTGGCCTGGCGGGCCACAGGGGCTAGCCCATGTGTCAGGCGGGCCTGGCCAAACGGGCCAACGGGCCCAGGCGCCTCGGCCCAGTGGGCCATGTTGTTGATCGGGCTGTGTCGGGCCACGACCTGTTGGTTCGGCCCGGCCTGGCCCATTTGACATGCCTACCGATGTAGGTATTTTCTGTCCATAGCTCAAACACTTCAGCGGAACCTGTTCCTGTATTCCGAAAATGGTACATTATTGAAGAATGTGACCAATACATTGATCTTGATGTAAAATTTAAAAAAAAAATACATACCCGTGAACGCCAAATGTATGCAGCTATGTGTGTGTTGAAACTGGGCAACAAAGAACGATCTTTTGGCCCCGCAGTTATTTCTTGTTCAACAACACTTCTTCTTCATCAAGTTGTTCAGCAAGGGCTCCTTCTTCTTCATTGCCTTCTTCAAAATCATATTCGGATCCTCTGGTTCTTCTACAACCTCTTCAATTTTTTGACGACGCCTCCCGTTGGAAGCTGTCGGTCTTACTCTGGAACTGCTTGGCCTATCCATTTCTAAAACATTGGAAGAAGAGTGTAAAAAAAAAAAAACTAAATTCACCAGGTACTGTTCGGTACTGTATATTCGAATGCATTTGGAACTATACGGCTTGTAATTCCAGAACATTGGCCTATTGTTCAAAATATAATGTTCGAACGTTAACGGTATATTCGAACATTAGATTCCGAACATCCATAGACCGTCCGAACATTCCCAAACTATCCGACAATTAATATCCGAACATAATTATTTTGTCCGAACTTTCAGGACCGAACAAATCGCGGTGAAGCAAAAAAATTTTTTTTGAAGAACTCACATTATTGCAAATACACAGCAAATAGATTCACTATGTGATAACTATCAAAGCATATGTATCCCTTGAACATATTTCTATGCAAAATAGTTGCTACAATGATCTATTTGAAAAATAACACAATGAAATTGGTGAAGAAGGAATGTGACTTATCCTTGATTAAAATGGAGGTTTTGGTGACAGAAGAGGTCGCTGATTCCCTATTTAGTTTGGTCCCTTCACTTGGCTAATCGTCGAAGATAAATGCAGGTCTAAATGGGTAGAGAGGGACTAAGTAGAACTCGATTTTCGGTGACAGCAGTTGGAAGATGAACATGTGTGGGTAGAGAGGAGAGGTCTAAATGGCAGGGGTAGTTTGGGTATATTGATGGGTGTGTAAAATAAAATTTGTAAAAATTCAAATTTTATACATCGGTGCGGAGAGAAATTCGGTGGAAAGAGCAAGAATCGCAGTGCCAAGGAACTCCCCTAATGTAATATATGGCTCATCATTTTTGTACTTCTATATCAATGCACATTTGTGATGGTGCTATATAGATGAGGTGGTTCTCATGCTCTAATGACCTATAAATAATTTAGTGGGGAAAAAAAAACATTCAACAAGTTCCAAACCGTTAATCTTCACAATCCGAAGCAACCCATTGGGAGGGTTGTTGACATTAACACTCTCATCAAGCGTGTCTAAGCAAAAAACATGAACTAGATGAAACTCAAGTGGGATTTGAACTTTTCTAAAATAGCTCCTAGAATAAAAATAAAAATAAAAAGCCAAAGAAAAGTGCATGCACTGCGAAGGTGTTTTTTTTTATTTTTATTTTTTGCAGTAACACCTTTTCTTTCTTTTTTTTTCCTTAGTAGTTTTTTAAATAAATTTAACCTTTCTTTAAACCTTTTGCATTCTTTTAATCATCTTCCCTTTTTTAAGTTAAAAATATCTCATTATTTTAGCTTCTAATTATAGCATTCTTTTTTTTTGTTTCGCTTTCTTTTCTTTTATAATAACACGGGCCTCCTTTACTAGTACAAATGAAAGCATCTGAGCATATTTATTTATTTATTTATTTTTGTATGTCCTGAAAAACAAAATTCATTTGCATTGCAAAATAAGTATCACTTACCTTTTTATATTTAAACCCCACTCAAAACTACATATTTATTTTTATTAGACGTAATATTGCCTTTATGCCATGTATTAAGGTTAAAATGCATCACATGGGGATTTGAAGAGTTGGCATCTCTATGACTAGGAGATAATCAATGAGATAGTTTCTTTTTCTTTTTGTTTTTATTTCTCCCCTTATTGTAGTTAAATTTTGTGCTGAAAGATCATTTAATAAAAATTATTTGGTCCACGTGTACTTCTCAGAGTATTTAATATATATATATATATATATGCATGCACTTACTTCTCAAAGTATTTAAAATAGGTATAATTTCAAAAAGGACTTTAAACTTTTGTCTAATTTCAAATAAGGACATAGAAAACAAATGTTTTCAAATCAAGGTTCAAGTTTTCCACAAACTCTTCAATTAAGGACAACCAGCAAAATTTGTATTCTCTAGTCAAGTTTCTCTCAGATCTCTTTTAAAACAATCAAAGATTGGTTCTCCTTCACCGGTTCAAAAAACCAATAATTTCAAGAGAGGTAGAGTCCGGGTTGGTCTTGACAACAAGTTTTAGGTCCTTTGAAGTTTAGAAAAAGAGAAAATCGAATAATACTCACTCACAAATTAAGTAATGAACGATAAAAGAAGCGATCTTTAGTTGAAGAATAAGAAAAAAGATCATTAAATTAAAGAAAATTAAAGAACCAATAAAAGGGGACAAGCAAAACGAAAACTCTAATCAATTAGGATACAAGGTAGAGACAAAAGGGGAAATGGGAGGAGGAGAAATACGAAGCTGCAACAGCTAATGCATCCTCGATTAGGAGGAAGTTTCATGAGGCCTCTGTTAATCTTCTCGTTCCGTTCCTCTTCTTTTCTACGAAGTTGCTGCTGCAGTTGATGCATCTTTGATTGGCACAAAGACCTGAGTAGAGAGGGACAATTGAGAGAGGACAAAGACTCATGTTCACTACTCTTTCAGTATATAGTAGGTCATACATGAATATCTATGTCCCTCACCAGATGAGCCACAACTTAGACAGCATGCAAGTGGGTCCCACTTAAGGTGTAGAGAAACGAAATAAGCATGACACTTCTTCTCTTTTATAAAGCTTAATAGATGTAAACAAGCCCAAATCAATAATCATTGAATCTCCCGGGAGCTCAAGTACAACACATTTTAGGGGTTTTAAAGTTTATGAAAAGAGAAAATCGAATAATACTCACTCACAAATTAATTCATGAACGATGAGAAATGCGATCTTTAGTTGAAAAAAAATAAAAGAAAATGGATCATCAAATTAAAGAGAAAATTAAAGAACCCAGTAAAGGGGACAAGCAAAAGGAAAAATCCAATCATTTAGGATGCATGGAAGAGACAAAAAGGGAAAAGGGAAGGAGGAAAATACAAAGCTGCTGCAGTGGATGCATCTTCGATTAGGAGGAAGTTTCATGAGGCCTCTGCCAATCTCTTCATTCCTTTCCTCTTCTTTTCTATGAAGATGCAGCTACAGTTGATGCATCTTTGATTGGAACAAAGAGTCGAGTAGGGAGGGACATTTGAGAGAGAAGGAAGATTCATGTTCAATACTCTTGTAGTATACAAATGGGCCATTCACGGATATAAATGTCCCTCACCAGATGAGCCACAACTTAGAGGCGATGAAAGTGGGTCCCACTTAAGGTGTAGAGAAACAAAACAAGCATGACACTTCTTCTCTTTTACAAAGGGTAATAGGTGAAAACAAGCCCAAATCAACAATCACCGAATCTTCAAGGAGCTCAAGTACAATAGATGTTAGGGCTTTTGAACTTTAGGAATTGAGGAAATCAAATAATACTCACTCACAAACTAAGTCATGAATGATGACAGAAGCGATCTTTAGCCGAAAAATAAGAAAGTGTATCATCAAATTAAAGAAAATTAAAGAGCCCAGAAAAGGGGACAAGCAAAATGTAAACACCAATCAATTAGGATACACGGAAGATGAGAAGAGGCAAAAGGGGAAATGGGAGGAGGAGAAACAAGAAGCTGCTGCAGTTGATGCAACTTTAATTAGGGGGAGGTTTCATGAGGCCTTTGCAGATCTTCTCATTCCTCTCCTCTTCCTTTCGACGAAGCTGTTGCTGCAGTTGATGTATCTTCAATTGGAGCGAAGAGTCGAGTAAAGAGGAAGAATCATGTGTAAAAAGAGACAATCGAGAAAAGAGGAAGAATCACGTTCACTGCTCCTGCAGTATACAGTGGGCCATACATGGATACAAACGTCCCTCACCAGATGAGCCACAACTTAGATGGCATGTAAGTGGCTCCCACTTAAGCTGTAAAGAAAAAAAAAGACACTTCTTCTCTTTTATAAAGGGTAATAGATGGAATCAAGCTCGAATCAGCAAACACCGACTCTTCAAGGAGATCAAGTACAACAGATTTTAGGGATTTTGAAGTTTAGAAAAAGAGAAAATTGAATAATACACAATAATAAATTGAGTCATGAAAGATGAAACAAGGAATCTTTAGCTGACAAATAAGAAAATAGATCACCAGATTAAAGAAAATGTGATGAATTGAACATGATTTTTTGTCGAAATATGTGTCCGACATCATTCGCGAGCTCAGGTATGAATTGAACATTAATATGATTAAGTCGCAATGACGAGAAACAACTTGTGATGTCGAGAATAGACTTAACAATTGACTAGTTAACCTTAACAAAAATGTGAAACATGGAGCTGCATTTTGATTATGAAGGAATGATTTTTGTAGATGTATGAGTTCAACCATTCTATTATGAGTTTCTCCAATAATGGATGTAGTCACCGCGAGCATTCTCTTACTACAATTTGAGGAGATTTTGCTCAAAAAATCCAACTTTTTCTTTTTTACATAAAAACAACACAAAAACTCGTGCTCCACTCCATTCCCTATTCATAACCCTACTTTTATTACAGTTATGGAGAAGATCACCTCCAAAGTTAAGGATGTTTTTGCTCGAGGTTTATTGCTTTAGAATGATCTTAAAATAAATGTTAACTACTTATTATTAGTGTTGTCGAAGGGCTGGGCTGGGCTGGGCTGGGCCTGAGGTTGTCCTAGCCCTACCCCTGAATATATGCAGGGTCGAGCCTGAGCGGGCCAAAGCCCTCGGAGGGCCTGCACTATCTAGGCCCTTACCCTACCCTCGAGGGCCAGATCATGGCAAGGCTAGGGCCTCAAAATAAGAAAACTATTTTTTTAACATTGTTACCAAAATCCGAGTGTGATCGAGCGTTATCATGTCTAACCTCAATTGCAAAGCAACCATTAAGAAAACATCAGTTATCTTGTCTAGCCTCAATTGCAAATGAACCATTAAGAAAACATCGGGAGAATATAAGTTATCTCTAAAACATTCTTTTATCAAATAAAGTCATACATGCTTTGGTGACTTGGGTTCTAGACATATGATTTTATTTATTTCGTCAAAGAAGGAAAATGGTTAAAGAGTATGATCTATTTCACACCTTTAATATAACTTTCATATGAATTTCCACATATGAAATCATTCCAACAGTATCTTATCTTTAACAAGTTTAAACCATTTACACTCACATGTCTTTTATCAATTGACATTTTTTTTAATTAAATACCGATCTGACTATCATGCATTCTTGGATTACAGTCACAAAAATCAAATGCACTTAAAAATTACTATTAGTTTAGACTTTTAAGAATTAAGAGTTATAATTATCAAGTTAAAAGGATATATGGATCACCTCATATCCTTAAAGTTCCATGTACATACAAACTAGGGATTTTGACTCTACAGGATATAAAAGACTATGAATTCCTCAAAATGGTGTTTACCAAAAATATATTCCAAATATGGGTATTGTACATATTTTGTGAGATATCGCATAGATTGAAGGAGAAAATGCAAGTAGATCGTTTTTCCTCTGATATTTCCCTCTATTCCCATATCCTAAAGAACTAAATCTCCATTGGACACAAGAGTTGTGACTTAAATCAATTGTGCGATATTGACTGAAATGCAGTGAAGCTCGTTATAATTTCATTCTCTAGGGAACTGGCGACTGTGCAATATCCCACAAGAAGCAATGAGCCAGACTTCCAAATCTGGTGGGGTTTCGAATTATTTTTTCTGTGGTCTTATTCCATGTTTTCTTGTTGATAAGAAAAAAAATTTGGCAGCAAAAAAATTGAATAAAGTCCCAGGTGCTATGCCTAAGAACGCAATGAAGCTCTTTGGAATTTCATTTTTTGGAGAACTGGGTAAGTGACTATGCAATATCACACAAGAAGTAATGAATTAGACTCCCAAATTTGATGGGGTTTTTATCTTCTTTTTATGAAGTCTTATTCCTCATTTTTCTCGTCGACAAAAAAAAAAATCTTGGTGGAGAAAAAAACTGATTAAAGTCCTAGTTCCTGTGCCCAAGAATGCAGTGAAGCTCGCTAGAATTTCAATCTCTAAAAAATTGGCCAACTGGCTGTGCGAAATCGCACAAGAAGCATTGAATTAGCCTCCCAAATTTGGTGGGATTTTGAGTTGTTTTTTCTGAAGTCTTATTCAATGTTTTTCTCATCTATAAGAAAAAGTTTTGGTCGGGAAGAAATTGATTAAAGTCTTAGCTATTGTGCCAAGAAGTGCAGTCTTTCATTTTCTTAACCTGATGATGGTTTCATGAGAAGTAGTTTCCAAAAAGGGCGCATAGACCACAAAACTTCACATGATATTGATATTGTGGATATATCTCTTGTCCTCAAGGTAAAGTTATCGCAATAAGACAGTGACCAAATGAAAAAGAAAAAGGTAGAGTAGTGGAGAAAACTTGAGACTCTTTTGGATAAATGGAAGAGCAGCAAAGAAACCCTCATAAAAACTTTCTTTAACGATGGAGAAAATTGTAGGAACATAGAAAGTCGCAGGAAAAAATGGAGGTTTAATGCTTTAGGAGATGAGACGGAGGGAAATATGAGAAGGAAAACTATCCGCTTAAAACTTCACCTTAAGTTTGTGCGATATCGCACACAAAATAGATAGAATTGGAAAAAGAATTTGGGGCCCCATGTAGAATATGTACATTCAAGATATAGTTTTGGTCAACATCATTTTGAGGAATTCATGGTCTTTTATATCCTGTACGGTCAAAATGCCTACAAACTACCTCTATGAATGGGTTGACATCTAAGTTGGGCCTACTATTTAAATGATCACTATACTCTTTTGATTTCGTAGTGGGGAGAGCTTTATTTACTTGTATGCCCCCTATGGAAAATAAAAAAGATCCAAAGATGAGATAACATCTCTCTCTTAATTTAAATCTCTCTTTTTCAAGTTTCTATATCTTTCATATTATCTCTCCAAGTGAGACGGCTTGTCTTTTCAAGAAATGTTAATTCCAAAGGTCTCTTCTTCTTGGAAGCTAAGGAGGGGCAAAAAGGCCCCTTTTTGACAGGGGCATTTGTAGATTCCTATAGACACACACACAGATATATATAGGGGAATGTTCATATGCATCTTTCCCTTACCATAGAGTGAGAGACACCATTTTTGTACATGAAAAGTGCATTTTGTACCTCACCCAATGTACTTGAAAAGTACTTTTTGCACTTGGAAATTTCCAAAAAGAGAAGTGTCACTCCCTATGGTGAGGGATATATATATAATTTTCTGCACTTTTATAAAACCCCAATGTATGATCCAAATGATTCAATATTCTTGAATTAATGGTCAAACATCATGATATTTAATTTCATAACTTAATTCTTCATGAATTTTAAGAAATTTGTGAAAAGAGTTTACACAACTAAATGCATATGAAACTGTTGATGTACTCAGTTACTCATGGTAAATGGTGTGTTGATGTACTCAGTTACTCATGGTAAATGGTGATTTTGACAAACATGAAAATGTACTTGAAAGTCCAAATTTATGGGCCACAACTAGAATGGGTTACTAGTTCTAAAATTAATCAGGCAATACACAGCGGAAATAAATCTATCAGACAATAGAACTAGCTATCTACCAATCACACACCACAAGAAGGCAGACACAAAATATAGCGTGGAAACCCTATCCAGGGAGAAAAACCACGAACCAGAAATCAAGCGTTCACGAACAGTTACAAGATATACTCACGAACTCCTGTACCTCAGTCTATACCTCGACCTCATGACTGTAGTTATTCTTGCAAAGAATCCACTGACACGAAATCCACGTGCCCCGTTCTCCTTACTTGATCTCCTCGAACCTTGCAAGCACAAGATGAACAATCTTCTCCTTTGAAAAGCAGAAGTAGCAGCAACCTTCTAGAGCAGCCTTCAGAACGATCTCTCAATGGCTCTAGAGAATAAACTCTCAATGATATCTCTACCTCAGATTAGTGAGAGTTATGTGTGTGCCATAGGGTTGAGAGTAATACCCTATAAATAGCCTCAAATTCGTGCCTAATACTTAGAACACAAGTAGGAATCAAACTGGAAAAACAGAGTCTCAAAAGGAAACAGTTTCGTGCGAAAAGGAGACTTTCCCAAAATTATGCGCATTGTTCGCTCAAGTGAACTCTTCAACCGCTCGAGCGGATGAGGCTCTGTCTCGCGGTCGCTCGAGCGAAGGTGAGAGCGCTCGAGTGGACTTCTTGCTGAATGAGATACGAAAATTCAGAACTCTTTTCTTCTAGCTTTCTTCTTCTAAACCATTCAGGCTTTTTTTCTTGGAGTCCTTCCCTCTTTTATCTTCGGAGTCCTTTTCTAAATAAAACATACAACACAAAAACTCCTAAAGTTTTGCCGAACATGAATTAGCCAATACAAATATACTAACAATCTCCCCCTTTGGCATTTCATGGACAAAACTTTTACAAAAGATTTACCCAAAAGAAAAACCAAAATACATTGAATTTTCAGCACAAAAAAAATTATCAGCTCCTGAGCTCCTGTAGATCTTTGCCTGTTTTCTCCCTCTGGCTTTATTATTCTCCCCCTTTTGTCCATAATTGACAAACAATTATCTTCAAGCAGCTTCTGTCAATTTGGATTCTGCAGCTCCCCCTCAATTTTGACTCCCCCTCATAAAGATCTTCGTATCAGCACTGGGGTGGGGGCATGATCCTGTAGATCAGGGGTGATGAAGCTTTGGCACACACACTTGCATATTCAGATATTTCAGCAAAGTGTGTACCAACACAAAAGTTAAGTCTTCTTTCTTGACCCAAACAGCTTTGGTCTTCTTTTACAGCTCAGTCTTCTGTGTTTTCCATTGCATTTGAGTTGTTCGTAGCTTATTGCAATGAGGTCTAATGTGTCCTTTAATTCCACAATGATGACAAGTGGGAATTCTTTCGTGGCGTGACACATGTTTCTTCTTGGCAGCTGTATTTGCAACATGAACAGCATGATTAGTAACAACTGAATTTGGAACAAAATAGTTAGTACCTTTTGCTTTAGATATAGATGCTCCGTCAGCGTAGCTAATGCCATGCATGTCTGACTTTGCCTTTTGACTGCAGAGAATGTCATCAAGCTTTTTGGAGCCTGCATTCATCCTGTTTAGAGAAGCCTTGCTTGTTTCTAACTTAGAAAGAACTATCTTGAGTCTTCCTTGCAAGTCAGTATTTTCAGCTTTCAAGGACTTCATTTCATGATCAAGCAAAACACACTTTTGGGCTTCAGCAGTCAATTTATCTGCCAACTTGTTATTTTCTTCCTCTAAGTGACTTACCTTTGTAAGAGCTTCTGACAATTCAGCTTTCAAAGAAGTGTTCTGCTCTTCAGATTTTTTCCAACTTGTAGCCACTTTTTCATTCATCTTTAACATCTTCATGGATTTTTCAAACAAAATCTGATATTCAGCTTGCCAATCATGTTATGTCTCTGACTCACTAGGTTCTTGATCAGTCTCATTATCAGACACTGGTGGAGTAGCAGAAACTGAAGTTGCCATGAATGCGATGAATTTTTGTTTGCTAGCGTCAGGCTTCTCAGACACAGATTTGTTATCATCTTCGTCAGAAGTATCAGCATCCCAAGTCAAATTTAAAGCCTTCTTTTTTGACTTTTTGTTAGCACAGTCACTAGCAATGTGTCCATTTGAATCCCTTTAAAAGATTTCTTCTTTATAAAGTTTTAAGGGATTTTCAAATCACTTTTCTTCCCCTTCATGAAAGCCTGAAATTGCTTCATAATTTGAACATCAACTTGGGGATCAATCTCCTCAGAATCACAGGCAATTTTCTTGAATGATTCTTTCGAGGCTCTTAAAGCAATACCACTGGATTTTGATTTCACATTACTCCTTAGGTTTGCTTCAAAAGTCTGAAGGTTGCCAACTAATTCTTCAGCTTTGAGAATATTCAAATTTTTATTTTTCTCAATAGCCATAACCTTTGCATCAAACCTTTCAGGTAGAGACCGCAAAATCTTTTTCACAATTCTATTTTCAGGAATTGGCTCTCCCAAAGTAAAGGTAGCATTCACAATTGCATTCAGCTTCGAATTGAAATCATCAAAAATTTCATCATCTTCCATCTTTATGGTTTCGAATGCTGTATACAAATTTCTGAAGTTTCGACTGTTTAACAGTTTCAGTGCCTGCATGCACAGTCTGCAGAATATCCCAAGCTTAAAAAAGCAGCAGTGCATGTAGAAATGCTACGAAACTCAGACATATTAACTCCATTATAAATAGCATTCAATGCTTTAGAGTTATAAGTGACAGCCAACTCTTCTTCCTTACTCCACTTATCTTCAGGTTTGAGATCAGTTACCCCATCAGCAGTAATAGTGGGCAAGGAATAGTCATTCACAACAGATTTCCAAACTTTCAGATCTATGGCTTTCAAGAAGGCAACCATCCGGACTTTCCAATAAGCATAATTGCTACCATCCAACAAAGGAGGCTTATTGGTTGAAGTGCCTTCACGGTAGATATCCATTCTAGCAAATATGGATCAACACAATAAAATAGTGCAACCCGCTCTGATACCAATTGAAAGTCCAAATTTATGGGCCACAACTAGAATGGATTACTAGTTCTAAAATTAATCAGGCAAATGCACAGCGGAAATAAATCTATCAGACAATAGAACTAGCTATTTACCAATCACACACCACAAGAAGGCAGACACAAAATATAGCGTGGAAACCCTATCCAGGGAGAAAAACCACGAACCAGAAATCAAGACTTCACGAACAGTTACAAGATATACTCACGAGCTCCTGTACCTCAGTCTATACCTCAACCTCAAGACTGTAGTTATTCTTGCAAAGAATCCACTGACACGAAATCCACGTGCCCCGTTCTCCTTACTTGATCTCCTCGAACCTTGCAAGCACAAGATGAACAATCTTCTCCTTTGAAAAGCAGAAGTAGCAGCAACCTTCTAGAGCAGCCTTCAGAACGATCTCTCAATGGCTCTAGAGAATAAACTCTCAATGATATCTCTACCTCAGATTAGTGAGAGTTATGTGTGTGCCATAGGGTTGAGAGTAATACCCTATAAATAGCCTCAAATTCGTGCATAATACTTAGAACACAAGTATGAATCAAACTGGAAAAACAGAGTCTCAAAAGGAAACAGTTTCGTGCAAAAAGGAGATTTTCCCAAAATTCTGCGCATTGTTCGCTCGAGCGAACTCTTCAACCGCTCGAGCGGATGAGGCTCTGTCTCGCGGTCGCTCGAACGGACTCCTTGCTGGATGAGATACGAAAATTCAGAATTCTTTTCTTCCAGCTTTCTTCTTCTAAACCATTCAGGCTTTTCTTCTTGGAGTCCTTCCCTCTTTTATCTTCGGAGTCATTTTCTAAATAAAACATACAACACAAAGACTCCTAAAGTTTTGTCTAACATGAATTAGCCAATACAAATATACTAACAGTACTTCATATGTGTAACATTTATGTATATAATATTTGCATGCGTAAAATCCATTTTCCTATCACATGTGTAAAATGAAAACAACCCCTGAATCTAACCTTCTTAAATGATTCCAATCTGGCAAAACTCCTTTGAGCTTTAGCCATAATGAACCAGTGATTCTTTTCTCAATATCGAATGGCTCCAAGCATTTTTAATGTCATTGAATCTACAATCCGAGCAAAATTGAAAGATGGTCAATATCAGGCTCCACCAATATATACCATCACAGGATGGGTTTGATATCCAATAATACCATACACCCTCTATGGGCTGTGTGGGTTTGAGTTGACCTCCACCAGTTGCCATCCAAGCTTATTAATTCCTTCACACATTTACATAACTGCCAGCTCTAATAATACAAACAAAACATGATCGTGAATGATTTCATGCCAGCAATGCTCCTTATATTTTAAGAAGGTGTTGAGTCAATAGACTATTTGTTTAACGTCAAGAGGGTTTTAAGAATGTGGAGTATCTGAGTTATGTGATTTTTTCTTTTAAAGAAAATAGGAGTTAGGGTTTTTTTTTTGGGTACCCGAGTTAGGTGTTGCAGGACCTTAATCAATGACACATGATGCATTGTGATTAAAAAATAATTCTAAATGGATCATGAGCTTATCCAGAGTTTTCTCACACTCTTGCCAATATCATACACAATTTGGCTATGTCAAAGTTGTCTTCAACACGCATTGTGTCATTCAAAACCTCCATCCCCAGCTATAGTTACCAACTAATTTATTGATATAGCTCACAAATGTGACTGCAGTGGTTGCCTTAAAAAAAGAAATGTTGCCGTCTAGGTTCGAGGGACTTGATGGGAATTCCTATAAGACTTATAGATATCTGTGCAATGTGAGAATTTCTCCGGAGCACAGAAAAACCCTACCCTTTTTTTTTTATTATAGATTCCTATATTTCCATGGTTTGGTGCAGTATTATTCTATATGCAAATTGAAAAGCATTAAATTAGTTTTTTTTTCTGACTTCCCTAAAAATGAATAGTATTGTTGCCTAAAATCACTGCTTAGAACAAGAGTTTGTGATTTTGAACTCGTGCTCTCTTCTTAGAGCCACTTGACAAGCCAAAAATATAAACATAATTAGTAGGTGGGGAGGCAGATATTTCATGTGCTCATTTTAATTAGTTCTCTAAGAAGCCGAACACCCTCATCAATGAAAAAAGCCAAAAACAAAAACAACAAAAACTTCTAAGCGCCATTGAATTCCAAATGCTTTCCTTGTTGCAAGAATTTAGAACTTCAAACCTCATAAAAATATATTTTTATCTTTATAAAATTTTAAAATATTAACATTTCAAATACTAGAGGGATCGAGCATTTAGAATTCTACTTTAAAAACTGATATTTAAAATTCTCCAAAATTAAAAATTCTCACATGTCTTATAAAGAAACCGGCCTAATATAGAAGGGGAGAAGTGACGTGATTTTTAAATTCTCGGCACAGCCTAAGTCCGATTTTTATAATTGGTGGGCCCTACTTTTTCAGTCCACTCCTTCGACTCCAAGTATTTACCGGCGCCCAAAAGGTTACTGCCCCGCACGCAGTGGCTATTCTTCCGTACATTTGTCAGCTCCATGTGATGTCGAATGCCGGTGCTGGAAGCGCATGGCTAACCACCTTCACCTTCTCAGCTCTCATCTGCCAAACTCTCTTCTTCAGCAGCAGCTCCTCTTCCTCCTCCTCCTCCAAGGCCTTCGTTTTTGCTTTCTCTCACTTCAACTCCACCCATCGTCTGCACTTTCTTCCAAGGTACGCCCTCCCCTCTTCAATTCCTATCTCGATTGCTTGATTCATAACTCATTTCAATCTGTCCCTCACTTGGTGGGTCGGATTGGTTTACAGGAAAAACGACTCTTGTGGGCTCACAAGTGCTTCTTCTCCTGCTGCTGCTAGGAGGATGGGGGAGGATCACTCTAAGAATGGGGGTGTAAAGGTAGTTTTGGAGGAGTTCACATTCAAACCAAACTCTGCTCCTTTCAACAGTTGTCATGCTTCCACCATTGTAGAGGTTTGTTAGTTTTTGCTCCATGTTTGTTTTGCCTATTTAGATCTGATTGGGTTAAGTTTTAATAGAATGTTGGGTTTTTAACTGGGGTTTTGATTCTGTGTTGTGGGTATAGCTTGAAAGGGATCATTTTCTGCTAGCTTACTTTGGGGGTAGTTTCGAAGGGGCGCCTGACGTTAAGATCTGGTTGCAGAGATACAAGGTGAGAGAATCATCTATGGATTTGTATTCTGCATTGTTTTTATGCGTGTATTTGTATGAGTGCATGATTGTTTTGGACTTAATTGGATTTCCTAACCATCTTCATCTTGTCTATTAGTATTTTTGTATAACCAATTCTCATGCACATAGACAGAGAGATCTTACTTTCTTGTTCTAATTGTTGGATATACTGGCCTTTTGGTCATAGCTTGTTTATTAGTGGAACTCTTTCAGATGACCCCAATTGATAGGATAAGGCTTAAATGATGATTTTGATGATGTTGATTCTCCCAACAATTTTCATCTTCACGGGGGCTCCTCTTTTCTCTGCAAGAATCAATGGTAACTTAAATTTTTTTTTTTTTCTCTTCTATTATTGTTTTGCTAAAAGTTTGCATCCAAGAGAAGTGAGCCCCCCGGGTGGATATTTTTGAAGTCCCATTGATTTGGCTCCATATAGACAGACCCTTGTTTCCTTGAATGAAAGTCTTCTAGTTTGACCTTGAGATCTGTGTAGTGGTGCTAGGTCTGCTGGTGCAGCTTGGAGTATCACTAATCAAAAGAGAGGTGACAATGATAGGAGTATGCAACTAAAGTTGTATTGGTTGTTTTCAATTGGCAACATGTGTTGGTATTGATGGAAGTTCTGCACCCATATCGACTGATTTGTGATGACGCTAAAGTCTCTGTATAGGAGGAGAACTTGGGATGGATAATCTGAACTAGCGTAATTTCTGATACCTAGGGGACAAGGAAAATTCATGTGCCCCTGAATTCCATTTTTGGTGTTGGAATGAAATTCCTGAAATTCCACCATGCCCAATGGATCTGATTGGATTCTTGGAACTCAGTTGCCCTGCACTCAGATTAGTTGATTCTAATCAACAGATCATAACCAAGTACCTAATAACCTTCTTCAAATAAAGAAAGAAAACTCGAGACCAACTGGCCTAAAAAACCCCAGACTAGAGCCAAATGAATATATGATTCCCTGATAATTAGGAAATCCAATCTCATGGCTAGAAGCAGAAAGATGTATCCCTGTGATTGTTCATACAGAAAATAGAGAGAACAAGTCAACAAAAATTGAAGAAATTTGAATGTTTATTTCTCTACATGAACTTCTCTGTCAGCTTGAATTCTCTGGTGTAAGTCACAGTCTAAGAGTGAACTATCTTGAATCTTTAACCATTTCCTGTTTTATACTAGGATGCTTTTAATTGAGAACTTGGCAGGATTGCAGCTTTGAGATACTGAACACACTTAAAAAGTATATTGTGGGGGCACTAAAGACCAATTTTTTCATGCTGTGATCACTTGCTAGGGGTCATGTGTAGAGTATAGACTCCAGATCCTCTGGTCACTTGCCATGACATCGGGCAGCAGTTACCCCATGTTCTATGTAGTTATTACTGCTCTGATTGTGAGCAACCAAATTTTCATTGTAGGTGATCAATCTTTTGTTGCAGACTAAATCTATTTTTGGTCGCTTGTGATTTTTCTTTCACGCCTTTTCTTTAACTCCATACCTTTTTTGTCTTAACTTGGAATTTGAAGTTGTTCGACTCGAAAGCTTACAAATGGTTGTTAATCAGGAGGAATTTGAATTTGAGAAGTGCCATGTTACCACCTTGAAGTTGGGTAGTAGGTGCACAGATCTGGGAGTCAAAATTTACAGTCCATCACTTGTATTGGATTCTCCTTGTTGAGATTTGTCGAGGTTGATCAAGTTTGATAAGAAATAGCCCATCTCAGTGGGTCCCCATGTTTCAGGCCTTGAATTTTGTGAGCCATGGGCTTAGGTTTGATTGGACCTAGCGCTTTCAGGGTTAGTCTTGTTGTGCAACAGCCTTGACTTTTCAAACTTTTGGAACTAGGCCTTTTGAACCTACCCATTGTACTATTTGGGTTGGCCCAACGGACAATCTCTATTTTTTTTTTACTGGGGATCTTAGAAATTATTGGCTCCTTGTTGCTTTTCATAATGTGTCTAGCTTAATGTACTAACAACTTGAACATCGTAGTCTGCTATGCTCTTTGGCTTTAGAAATTTCCATATGATATTTAAAAAGATGAAAACCTATTTTTGATAGTCAGAATTTTCCATCATTCCCATTTTTTGGTCCATGCAGATTACGGATTGGGTAGTTTGACTCATACAAGTGAAAACATATTGTGCAGGATGGTTGTTGGCTTCCTCCTTTGGCAGTTGATGAAGAACCTAATGTTCCCTTGTGGAACCCGGTTTTATATAAGCTTCCTTCTCATGAGTTGCTTCTTTTCTACAAAATTGGCCAAGAGGTCCAAAAGTGAGTGTTGGCCCTTCAATTTACTCTGAACTTCTTCTCTATTTTGTCAGTATTCTGATTGTGATCAAAATGATAATCCTGTTTTGATAACCTAGCCCTTGACTCTCAGGTTCTTGCTTTATGTCACTACTGCACACTGATGTGCAATATGAGCCCCTGTCCTAGATTTGTTTTCTAAGAAAAATGCCCCCAGCCCCTTGTGATGATATGTAGCTTCTTAGCCACGAAGAAAGCATATTGTTTATAATCTTACATGGGCTACTTGAGGCAGATACCAGTCTTCCATCCAAAAATAAATCTCCCATAATATTTCCAAGAGCATTGAAGGTTTCTACATTCTATGCATGGAGCAAGAGCCCATAAATATATACCAAGATTCTCAGACAGCTCCCTGGTAGGCCTGTGACACTGCCAATATACTGACACAGAACAGCTACTTGGAAGCAGAAGCCCTTTTACAGGATCATTCCCACTTATATCCTTCACACCAAAGTCCAGCAACCAGCCTTCTGGTCTTGATTTGGAAGTTGTCTTCCATTTACTAGCCCTCAATTCACTACCATTTCTCCTCCCAGTTTATCTCTTTCATCCACAGATACACAGATATCCCTTGCCTCCCTTCTGACAGTACCCTGCTTCCAAAAACCTCCCTCCCGCCCTCCAATTTTCTAAAAGTTATGTGGCCTAGATTTCCTATCAGTACGCTGATCCACCTCCCTGCATACATCTCCCGTTCAAATCCTGAATAGCTCTGTGGGCCAACTTGACCAACTGAAATCTGGTGAAGACAAGCCCCATTGCTCATCCACCTGTTAATCAGAACAAAAATATCCTTATTTTGTGCTATTTTACCAAGTCAAGTTTCACTGCCTCTGGTTGAGGGCTCGATGTAGAGTGTAAGTAGTGGCCTTTCCTCCGGATCTCTTCTTGATTGCTTATTTTCATCATCATTTTACACATCTGGACTTTCATCATGTGCACATAGGGGTTGCAATTGATGCTGGCTTCCCAAGAATTTGTGTGTTCTCCTGTGAAGCTTGCAGTGAAATCTCTAGTTTCAATCATTGGCTTGTCTTAAATCTTAATGCTGGTTAATCAAAAATTCAGATGGAGTGGATGTATGAAGCGGTCATTCGATGGTGGTTTAACTTGGTCTGAGAGAGAACAACTTCCACCCGGAATATTAGGACCTGCCAAGAATAAGGTATGACGATGATTTTTTAGTCTGTGTAATAAATGCTGGGATTGAAGTAGTACTCATGCAATGAACAACTTTTAATTTTCTCAAGCCTATCTTGTTGGACAACAACTTCTTGCTCTGTGGCTCCTCTGTGGAAAGCTGGAATTCTTGGGGAGCATGGATGGAGGTAATTAAGTATCAGAATATCCTTATGAGCAAAATGTTTGGATGCATTTTTACGTATGTGAGACTTTTGTTGTGGAAAGCTGAATGTTATCTTTTTCTGTCGGTTGCACTACAGGTTACCACAGATTCAGGACGAACATGGAGGAAGTATGGGCCGATATACGTCCAAGATGAACCTTTAAGTGTGATTCAACCTGTTCCATACCAGACAGCGAACAAAACACTGCGCATTTTATTGCGATCATTTGAGGACATTGGCAAAATTTGTATGTCAGAATCTCTTGATGGCGGCTTGAGCTGGACGTATGCAAAGCCTACAGAGCTTCCTAACCCAAATTCAGGTGATCAGATGATTCTGAACCTTCATTTAGGCAAATAAGAAAGTGTCAAAAGTTATCTATGTTTTAGTGGTTGGCTTATGTTTGGATCTTGTTTATGTATAACCAGGCATAGATGGAGTTAAGCTAAAAGATGGACGCCTCATACTTGCTTACAATACAGTTTCCAGAGGAGTGCTCAATGTGGCCATTTCTGCAGATGATGGTGATTCATGGCCTGACGTAATGACACTGGAAAATGACACGGCAATGGAATTTTCATACCCTGCTGTGATCCAGAACAGTGATGGGTTTGTACATGTGACCTATACCTATAACAGGACCCAGATAAAGGTAACCTCCTCTCGAACATATGGGTTTTGCTCTCAAAGCCAATGTGTTGGGCTCTCTCGTAACCCCCATTTGGTTTATTTGCAGCACGTAGTTCTCGAACCAAAACTGTGGAGTCGATGAAGCTGTGCCAAAGTTTTCAAAACACCTTGTATCAGAGCCCGGAGAAGCTACTTGTAACGGTTAGTATCCGTTTTGGAGATTCTCACCATCCGTTGGAAAACCAGATTTCTGAAGAATAAATGGAACATTGGTGTCATCTGTATTGTGTGTTGTGAATAAGTCTATTTATCATCCATCTCTCTGTTAATGATACAATTAAAAAGGCTTCATTCATGTGTTCCGTTGCTGAAATTCTTATTTTTTCAGCTTTCACGTATTGGGCCAAGCTCTGGCCTAGATTTTTTCTATTCCCAGGATTCCATAGTTGGACTTGGATTCTTTAACAGACAAATGTTAACATGTGGTTTCCTAGGTTTGGATAACGTGAGTAAACTGCCTGGTTATTTTGTTTTTCCTTTGCTAATGGATTGCACCGAGATGGACTTGCTGGTAACACAATTTACTGGGAAATTGATTGCAAGGCAACATAATTCTGAGGAACCAATAGAGCTTTAAATATACACCCCTTGCATATCTGAGTTTTGACTTTTTGAGTGAGTGCAGCCAACATAGCGTACCTGGTGATTCAGGGACCTCTAAAAACCTTTTTTTTTTTTTGGTTTGGGTTCCTGGTCATACCTGTTAATTATGGGAGCTCAGGAATCTCAACAATGAATGGATTGAGCTTAGGCAGAGCCCCCACAAGTTGCCCACTGAGCTGAACCCAGCCCAACTCAACTCCAGATCTTCAATATGAGTTTATTCATTAAAATCAAAAGCACATTTTTTTTTCATACTACTTGTAAGAATATATACAAGCATGCACACACAAATCTCATGTGACTACTACATACAAGAGTTGATATAACCAGTAATATAACACACCAAAACAAACAGTTGAAGATAGATTAACATGGGATGGAAGTGGCCTCAGAGCTCCTCTTCATGAAGTTTTTCTCTGCCTTTGCCTGCAATATTTTCTTTGGCTGCCTCATACTTGGATGCCAGGGTCTCCTTAGCCGACTCAAGAGTCTCTCCTGCCTTATCCTTGGCCCATTGCAGCTTATCCTCTGCTTTCTCTTTCATTCCTTCCATTGCTCTCTTCCCATAATCCTTAGCTGCCTCTTTTGCTCCTCCAGCTTTCTCTGCAGCAGCCTCCTTGGCTTCGCTAGCTTTCTCCGTAGCAGTCTCTGTGCCATGCCATCCAGCCTTCTTTGCCTTCTCTGCAGCTTTCTGAGCTAGGTCCTCGGCAGCCTCTTTTGCAACTCTAGCTTTCTCTTTGGCAGTCTCTGTGCCATAATTTGCAGCCTCCTTGGCCTTCTCTGCAGCTTCTTTGGCCATCTCTGCAGCCTTTTTGGCCATCTCCTCAGCAGCCTCTTTTGCAGATCTGGCGGCTTTCAATGTGGCATAGCTTGCAGCCTCCTCAGCTTTGTCAGTGCCGCTGTGTGCAGTCTCAGAGGCCTTTTCTTTGATACTGTCTGCAGCGTTACTGCCTTTGTCTTTGGCAGCTTCCTTTGTCTCCCAGGCCTTTTCTTTTGCATCTCCACAACACATACGATAGTCAGGCCCAGATACAGCCGTTTTGTCTAGTGAACACATTTGTGCTATACAAAAGGATGGAAACGTGGGCTTATTTGTCTAATTAACCCAACCAAAACACATGGGTTGAGGTTGGTCGTTGATTCTACTTGTACTTAATAAACCACTAGTGGTATAGAGCTTCTATATGCAAAATCTTGGTAACTAAATGCTGACTTAAAATAAATATATAACAATTCACTAACAACCAGAAAACTGAAACCAGCTCGGGCTTGGAATCTAAAACCCGGTACCTGTTTTGAATCTGATGACATGAACCGAATAGACCCACTACCAAATCCATCCCTTGCTGTAGGGATGTTTATGACCCAGCCTGAGCTTTGACACATATCGAGGTCCATAGAAATAGGCGCCCATCTAGTCAGACTCATGTAAATATCCGGGCCAAGCCCACCCATTTAGTCAATTGAGCCTGGCCAACTTTAGAAACATACGCCTGTATCAAGGCCAAGCCTGACCCAAAGGCCAAAGTCTGCCCATTTAGTCAATTGAGCCTGGCAAAAACAGGGCTTTTCATCGGTTGTATGGGCTTTCAACCAATTGTTTGGACAAATTATCACTAAATTAGAAGTACCCTTACTCAGGCCAGGCCAAGCCTTTAGCTTTCAAACACTTAATCCAAGCCTAGCCCAAGTATTAAATGGGCCCATATATCAAGGCCCAATCCATAGTAGAATGGACCCAGATCAGGGAAGGGGCACCCCTACCTTGCTGCCATCCCTAGTTATAACATGTTGGCCCCAAGAATGTTGGGCTAGGTCCTGCCCATTTGACTACTGAGCCCGATAAATTAGCACTAGTCACAGGCTGGGCTTGAGTGGGCCAAGAGCACCCTAAGCGAGGAGGCAAGATGATGATTAAGGAAGAAGAAGAAGGCTGATTACCAGAAGCGACTTCTTCATGAGCTTTGTCCTTGACCTCTTGGGCTCTCTCCTTGGTCTTCTTCAAGGTGTCGCTAGCTGCATCCGAGGCCTTCTTCACTGCAGAGTCATCCTCATGCTTAATACCCAGTCCCACAGTGATCTTATCTTTGGCCCAGTTGGCCCACGACTCCGATCCTTCTTGCGCTTCCTTCCCAGCCTCTTCTACTTTCTGCTTTGCTTGCTCTACATCAACCCCATCTTCAACTGCTCCACAGACACCTATGCTGCATGTCATTGCAAGTAGAAGCAGCACCATAAGAAGTAGCAGAGGAGAAGAGCGAACGAGTCGTCTTCGCAGCATTGCAGCACTTTCTTTCATCATCATAATTATCAAACGCTAAGAGCATGAAATGAACAAATAAATAAATACTTTGGCATGTGTATGAGAGGAGGGAGGCTTTTATAGGGGAAGATGAAGGGGACATGTAATGTGGTACGTGGCAGTCTCCAAAAGCTCTGCTTCTGCACCAAATCCAACTTCGCACCACATGTCTCTTCCAGGGAATTTGGCCAGAGGAGAGACTGGCACATGGCATGTTATCTTGTCTGAAAGCTTCAATCGGCTGCACCTGCATCTGCTCCTACTTTGGGTTAAGTGAGTCGGCGGTGTGTCAATGGGGGACCGACGTGTAAGGGTCGCCCCCACCCTTACCTTAAAAAAGATTTAAAATTATTAAGAATTTCTTTGCCAATTCTGAAAGTTTATATATATATATATATATTTACATTTGCTCCTTTTTCCAATATTTTTTTTATATATAAAATCCCACGATTTTCCGGATCCGCTTGTCAGGAGTCTGGATTCCATGAGGTTCGGTTCAGCAAGTGAGATGTGTTGAAGTGGAACTCCATTCCAATATTTTTTTTTTATATAAAGTCCAACGATTTTCTGGATCTGACGAAGTCTGGATTCCATGAGGGTTCGGTTCAGCAAGTGGGATGTGTTGAAGTGGAACTCCACTGTTGACCCTACCTAAGTATAACTCGAGCCATTCAAAATGAATTTCTATCGCTTCCACTTATATATTTTCATATTTTTTTTGTCTCATTGTAAGATGAGGACATAATTAATAATGTGATTGATACATAGTAATCGTAACCGCACCCTAAAAAACTGTTAAAAAATCGAACTGCGGTTAACCGTATTAGACGGTTCGGTTACAGTTAATTGTCACTTAAAATATATGTATTTAGAAAATTTATTTAAGTTATAAAATTACACAATACCCTCTTTTTTCTTTTTTCTTTTTCTTCTTTTAAATTGGGATGTAACATTTCGGTTAACAGTGTGTTTTAGGGAAACAGTTATCTGAATCGTATTTTACGGTTCGTTTCGGTTTAATAACCGTGAGTTGAGACTGAAAACCAAAATTGAACCATGAAGCACGATTTTTCGATTTTAATAGCCTTAACTGAAACCGTGAAACACTATTATTAACCGTCGGTTCGGTTTGGTTCAAACGGTTAAACGGTTTTTGGTTTTTTTTACACCCCTACTTGCCACTATTATTATGCTTATCAACATGTGACCCTCTAGATACAATCCATCCACCTATCTAGGTGAGACCATTATATGAATTATTTAGCATTCCACCCATATCACCATTTACGTGGGACGTGATAGATGAAGATCTACAGATCTTACCTTAAAATTCAAATTATTATTTATTTATTATTATACTACTATTAGATTATTGTTGAGTTTATTTTGAGGGTATTTTTAAAATTACCATTAATCCTTCAATTCAATGGTGGAGCCAGGATTTTTTTTCAAAAGGGGCAAACAATGGTTGAGTAACAACGAGCAGAACAATGATTTCTTTTATAGAGGTGACCAATGATATTTTTTAGATTTGTTGGTTTTTTATTTATCATTTTAAAAAATATTATTAGTTCTTTTGTAGAGTTTTATCATTTTAAAAAATATTATTAGTTCTTTTGTAGAGTTTTATACTTATATCTAGAAGAAATCATAGATTTGACACTACCCCAACATTTTAAAAATATAATTGTTAAAAACTTTGAGGACAATTAAATATAAAAATAATAGGACTATTATAATGAATCCAAACTGCTCAAAATAATCCTTTACTCCTTGCTTTAGGAGTGAGAGTTATATCTCACTCTAATCAAAGCAGGGTCTATATCGGATTGATAAAGCGTAAACCAATCTATCCATAATTAATTAATAAAAATATGTGACTTTATTACTTGTGGTCATTTAATGGGCCACAATAACTACGGTAGATATGGATAGTTTAAAATGTATTGATTAGTTACTTGTGATCATTTGATGGGCTGCATACCTGTGCTAGACATAGATGGTTGTGAGCATAGTACCATTGATAGCCATTAAGGCATTAACCAATGCTATCAAAAGGTAAACAACCAACTACTTAGAATAAATGTCCTCTTTTTAAGTGGACTTTCCCTAAATTTTATTTTAGTATGGGTTGGTGGCACCATAAGATTTAGTACATCATATTTTTAAATATAAATACAGTGGGACTGACTTCTATTTCAATCCAAAGGATAGCCAATAAGCCAAAACACTCTCTCCAAAAAAAAAAGAACCCAACTAGTTTTAAATAAGGGTAAATTAGGCAAAAGTCTCTGAGCACGGTCTTTTAAGGCATCAAGGACAGCAACTTTTTCTTTAATGTCTCTAGTCCAGACAGCTGGAGATATTTTGGTGAGAGGTCCCTAATATGCCACATCATATATTTTTATGACTAATTTGCCCCTTTCAACAGTTTCAGCATAACACCTTCCGTCTTCTTCTCTGTTGTCCTGGAGATCTCCTTCCGTCTTCTTCTCTAAAAACGAGGGATTTCACCAGAGAGCTCTGCAAATCGAGGGATGTAGTTTTTATGAGACAACATTTTCATTCAAGGATGCTGCTCTTGATCATTCTCAGGATTTTTCTTTAAATCTAGTACTTCCATTGGCCCTTCCAAATATCCATTTTTCATCCACCTCAGGTCCAGAATCAGCCACTCTGCTCCAAACAGAACCATTAACTATTCCTACTCAGTCACCTTCTTTGGACATGTCCCATCCACCTACATCAAAATCTGGTCTCATTCCACCTGTAACCCAACATCCATCACCACCGCTTGCTATTCATGATCCAATACATGGGCCCGCCATTCCAACACCTGCACCCAATACTTCCACACCTAATCTCTCCATTTCAACACATGACCTTCCTGTTGCCATCGATCCATCACATGGCCCTGACAAAGATAAATTTTCAAAACTCTGATAAAGATAAATTTGCAAAACTTAGATAATTTATCTGAGTTTTCAAAAAATTTGCCCAAAACTCAGATAAATTTATCTGAGTTTTGGCAAATTTAACTGAGTTTCTGGCAAAACTCAGATAAATTTATCTGAGTTTCTGGCAAAACTCAGACAAATTTCTCTGAGTTTTGATAACTTTTCTGAGTTTTGAACAAATAGCTATGCGATGTGGTGCCATCCGACGACCCACATTCACCAAATTCAATCCCTAAATTATAGGTAATTCAAAACGGATAGACAAAAATCCCAGAAATTGTGCCCAATTTGTGAGGTATTTTTCTATGATATAACGACGGAATCTTGACTTGGTCTCTTCATGAAAGTTGTAGCCCTAGATGTGTAGATGATTCTAGGGTTTTGAATCACCCAATTTGGACTTCGGAAACTCAAGTTATGGCCCATTGAAGTTTACTGGTAAAGACAGGAATCTCGGATAAGTTTTTCAGGCCTTACTTTGAAGCAACGCTTGGAGGCCCAAACGAACTCGGATTTTTGCGAACCAGACCTTTCTGAAAAGCTTAAGACGTCCTCTAAAAACTTCATCAGGACCACTTTGTCGTTCTGAAACTCTAACGCCATCCAAACCTCAATGGAAGGAGAGAAGTTCATTTGAATTATTGCTAAGCTTATCCAAAACTCAGATAAATTGTCTGAGTTCTCCTTTTGCTGACGTGTACAAGGGCATTTTTATCTTTTTCAGTGAGTTACTTTTACAAAAGGACTGCCGTCAGTACGATAAAATGTTGTGGACCGTTTGCAATAAAAATCATAGTTGAGGGACCTCCGCTCAAATGCCCTTTTCAATAAGGGATTATCTCAAAGCCTTGTGAGAGAGAAAATACTCTTTTGGAGAGAAAAACCCTCCTTAAAACTTGGAGATGATATACTTTCTTTTTTGGAAGCAAGTGAAGGACAAAAGCAGCCTTAAAGATTATTTTAAGAATTCTCTCATTTTGTAAAGGATCAAGATAATGAGGAGGGGCGAGATTGTGAAAAACTAAAATCCTTCAAACTTTGCTCATATGTTCTAGCAAAACAAATAAATCGAGCGCCGATTGCCTCCAATCACATACACATCCGATTTTTTGATACAGTAGTTTTATCACTAAGATCTAATCCACCAACTCCTATTTTTTATAGTGATTCGATCATGAAGGTGTAATCCACTTTAAAATAATGATATTGCAATGAATTAAACCTAAGAACACTTGCCTCTAGACAAAAACCAAAGTCTTAAGGGTGCTTTTGAAGTTTGAACCTTTGACTCCTTGCTTGATCCCTTGATGTTGATGATGCTCCAATGAGTGCTCAACCAAGAGGATTATAACTTGAAAGACTTAAGATTTACCCTAGAGAAGTGATTTCACTATTCACACTTAATTAGAGCTTTGAATGCTCTTAAATATACCTATTTAGGAGCCTAAGTGTGATTGGAATTGGATTTTGGAAGCTCTAATATGATGTTATTTGGTGGGCACTTCGTGTTGGAAGAGAGGTCTCAAAATCTCAGGTTATGGCCATTGGAACGAGCTCATATATATGTATATATATATAGATATATATAGAAGAGCTTCCAACGGCTAAAAGCCTTTTTTTTTTTTGTCCGCCGCTAAAAGCCACTTTTTTTTAAACATAAGAAATACACAAAAGTCATTCTCAAATAAATCCACATAAAAATTACATAATAATCATGCTCAAATGAGCCCATATATATGCTCACATAAGAAAAATAAGAGGGCCGGGGCATCCTTAGTATTCTCCAAGCTAGCACTCAAATTGGCCAGCATATAAAAAATTTTGAGGGTTGGGCAAGCCAGTATCATCGTAGGAGGCCCTATCGATAGCCCTACTCAAAGGCCAAATATATTATTATCCTATATAATACATAAGTATTATATAAAGACAATAATGTTCATCTAATATTTTTGGTTCCTCCAAGCCAAAAATAATTCACTATTATATAATTTGTAATGATATATATAGCATATGCTCGAAGCAAAATTCTATTTGCACCCACATGCCTTGCCGAGCACACCCACCTTTTGAGCTCACCACACGAAGAAAAATAAAAATGCCATTTTTGCTGAGCCCACCCCCAATAATACCCAAAACACCCTATTCTCTCTCCTCTTCTCCTCTCCTATTCTTTTCTTCTCTTCCCCTCTAACCTGCTGCGACCGAACCTCGACAGCCGCCACATCACCGGCAACAATCTCTCCCTCCAACGAGCTCCCATTTCTACCCCACCATCACCGGTGAGCTCCCCTCTCTGCACTACTATAAGGTCCTCGACCTTACTGGGTCAGTTAAGCCCATTACAGGCCAATTGACCCATTTATTTTGTAAATATTAAAATTAATTATATTGTTAGATAGTTAGGTGGGTTTAGACCATGAACGAGTTTCCTTTATTACTAGAGTAGTGCATGCAAATTTTCGTGCGATTCCGAGCGCGTTTGACCCTAGCAGGGGTAGTTTGCAATTTAAAAAAGAATGAGTGTCTATCCGAAAATTTTCAATCGCCGTGATTTTGGGTTCATTGGAATGGGATCATCGCACTGATTGTTATTGTCTTTTAGGTCGTCACGATCTGATAATCAGAAACCCTTCAAGTAGTCCATTCTTTCACCGAACCCACTTAAATGGCAAATTAGTCTTTTCCACTCCCTTTCTCTTCAAACAAAGATTAGACCTAATCTCTTTCTTTATTCTCTACAATGAAGCAGCCCATCTTATTCTTCTTCATTTTCTCAAGCTTCGAAACTCAACTGAGAGAGGTCATCTTCAATGATTAGGATCGCTCATATTCATTCTCTCGATCTCCTCTTTCCATTAATCTAAGTTGGTAGGCCTTTTCTTACCTTCATCTTCCCTAATCATTTCCTTTTTGTTTAGATTTAGGTTTGTTCTTGATCCTCTTTTTCCTTTCTATCTCCTTCGTGTTCTAGGTTGCGTTTGAGTGGGGTAGATCGGTGGTTTTCGGTAGAAGAGTTTTCCTCCTCGAATTTCCCTAATTTTCTCTTCATCTTCTTGACCAAGGTAAGTGATAAACAATGGTTAATTGATGTGTGCATGTTTGTTTATGTGATTCCTTAATGATATTGATAGATACCACAAATCCAAGCCTAATAAATTATGGAATTTGGATTTTTATGTTAATGTTAGATTATTATAATTGGACTTGATTATTGGTAGAGATTGGTTCCAATGAATTGATGATGGAAATGGATTATTGGGAGAGCAGGATGCTCAATTTTGTGCAAGTTATGGCCTTGTGAAGGCAATTAGAATTAAGAAGAAACATTGAAAACTTCGGACTTTTAGGAGGTTTTTGCCTCCAGGCGTTCGGACGCTAGGGTTTTGGCGTCCAGATGCCAGGCTTTTGGCATCCCGATGTCAGCAGGCAGTATCCCTAGACGCCCAGACTGGTGTCGGGCGTCCGAACGCTGGGTATTTGGCGTCGAACCCGCGAGGACGTGTTAAAAAAGGCCACTTTGAACGCTCATAACTTTTGATCTGTTCGTCGGAATTTCGCGGGCTCTATACCGTTGGAAAGCTCATAGAACATAGAATCTAATGGCTTGGGTTTCATAATGATCAGAGATGGGGAATTAATGTAGATGTGTAGATTAATGATTCGGACCCTGTCTTGTGGGAAACAAGACCGTTAACCTAGGTTTGGGACTTAGATGCTGGATACTTTGATCCTACCCTCACATGACCAATAATGGAAAATGAAATTGAAGCACGTGGCTTGGTGTGCCTCGATGGTTGTCTAGGTATTCGTATATCACACATGGATTAACCGAATGCGTGTGGAAGTTGATTCAATTAATGTCTAACAAGATTACCCACCAAGGATTTGTTCCTAGAAGCATCGTTGGTTCAACCTCCACACGTACTCTGTTAAGTCATATACGGTATATGGATAACAACCTATGCCTAGGATTGGATTGTGACTTCTTCCTTGATTTGCAATCGTATCCGTTGATCTTGCTTCCTTGTACACTCGCTTGGCATAAAATATTTAATTAATTATTAAACATAAAACCTTGTAGGACTAGGACATGGACTGGACTTAGAGTGTACCTTAGGACCTTTGTATTTTATACTTGATAAACAGGATGGCTAGAATGTAAGGGATTATCAATTGCTATAGACTTATCTTACAACTTGACTTGAATGGGATAATCCCTTGATCTTGGTCATATATCTTGACTAGCTAGACCTGCTTGTCTTGGGTTCCTCGTGACAACGCCACTTCATTATTCATTATCCGACCACAGTAGGATCCATTGTGGTGAAGATTCTATATCATGACTAGTTGTAGTTTAGGGGCTATTTAGATGGGCCGGTTACTTGGACATTGGGATGGGCAATCGTCTTGGACGACGTCCATGGCGTTGAATAACTGGGAGCGAGCTTGGACCGTGCTGCTATTCCTAGGACTGGGAGCTTGGATCCCCTTTGCGCCAGACTTTGGTATCAGTGATCTGAATATGATTGCTACTGGTATCCCGGGAGGTGGCTTGGAAACCCTCGAAGTCTCCTACTTGATTCTTGTATCTTGCATGTGTGTGGATCGTGTTTATTGCTAGATGTTGCTAGGACTTTATTGTTGTTGATTCCTGTTTTATACTCATGATATATGCCTCGTTCTTTTACCTTGTGTTCACATGATTATACTTGTCTATACTCTCATTTTGATACATGATATACATTGTTATTATTTATTATTTATTCTTGCTCAACATGTTGTTAACTCTATTTCTTGGTGTGCAAATACCCCAAGTGACTACTACGATGAACCGGCAGGTGAGGAGATCCCAAAGGATCTCCATTCGGCAGAGGAATATAAGTGGCGTGCTGATGATATAGAGTAGCGTCATCTCATCCGGCACAAGAGAGGCATATGAGATCTTTTCTAGATTGTTGATTTTCTTTATCATTATGGATTGAACTTTCATTATCATTGATTCTTTTCGGTTTCCAAATGATCTAGGACTTGGGATGACTATTTGATTAATAAGTAATTGTCTTTCTTAGTCTCATTATTTATTGTTTAAACTTTAATATTAATGAGAATTGATATTCTTTTGATTTGATATTTAAAATGGCTTGAATTGCAATGAGTTCTGCAGTTCTTATATTACTTGAGGGTTGAAATGTATTATCCTCACAGCGGACTTACGATCCTTGGGCTAAAAAGGGCGAAAAAAATTTAATTAGCCATAAAATTCACTCCTCGGATCCAATTTATTCTCTAATCGGGCTCGGGGGACGTGATACCTACCATAACCGACAACCATCTTCTCCTCTTTCTTCGCATGTATCGCTCGCTGGTGGAGTGTACGAGGTTTCAGGGTCGTACACATAAAGAGGTGCATGGCTGTGAAACCCCGTGCATATATCATGTGCACGACGTTACACAACCGTGCACATGAGATATTCACGGGTTTCACTGCCGTGCACTTGCAAAGAAGGTGAAGCTCATGGGTATTTTCGTCATTTCACACATGGGTATTTTGGTAATAATTTTTTTTAAAAAAAAAGTGGGTGTGCTCAGTTATTTCCATGGTGCAAATAGAATTTTCCTATGCTCCTAACTGGATGTCTCACGCCTTTCAAGCATCCCATGGGGCCCATCTAGGACCCACGTAATCAATATGATCCCATGGCAAGCGGCCTCCCTGCATGTCAAGGAACACTAATCCAAGTGGATTGGACAGTAGGATTAAAATCAATTATAAATCTGTGAGTAACCTGTGACTCATTGAATCGGATTATTTAGTCATTTACCATTTAAATCATGTATCAGTTCATAAATTGTATAGGTAATTCACCTAGTAGTAAAACGAAAGTGATTTGTACATCCAATGCTTCTATTTTTTCGGGTATATTTGGTAACTTCACTAGTAAAGTGAAGTTAGGTGAAGAATCAAATTAAGAGAAAAAAAAAAAAGAGGGGTTAAAGAAAAAAATAATGACGTTTTGTCATTTAGTGAAATGAAAATATAATTTTTTTACCTTTTTTTAAGAAGATGTTTTTTTTGTAATTTAGTAGTTTGTGAAAGTCACATTTTTAACTTTTTTCTTAGAGGAAACTACGGGAAAAATCCCCATAGGACCGACGAGGACCCAGTAGCATCTTGAAGAGGGGAGGGGTCCTCAAGCTCCTTTGAGGTCTTTTATTATTATTATTATTATTTTGCGATATGGTCGATATCGACCATTTTGTAGTGTTTAGCAAATAAGACAGTTACATGTTGAAAAAAAATCTGATCGTTAGGAGGAAGTATTAATGGTCGATATCGACCATTTAGTCGTGTTGAACGAATAAGACGGTTATAGGTTAGAGAAAATTTGACTGGCAGATTGGCTGATATTGACCATTAAAGTTAAGAGTGGTGCTACATGTACAATTTTTTTTGCCAGAATCTTGGACAACCCCTATGATATTCTCTACATTCAGGGAATATCATAGGTGTTGTCCAAGATTCTGGCCAAAAAATTTGTTTCTATAGATTTTTTGTAAAGTTAAGTAGTGATGGTCGATATCGGCCATTAGAGATAAGAAGAAGAAAAAGCGCTCTCACTCCCTATAGATTTTTTGTAAAGTTAAGTAGTGATGGTCGATATCGGCCATTAGAGATAAGAAGAAGAAAAAGCGCTCTCACTCTTCCGCAGGCGAGCAAGAAGAACGCAGATGAGATGTTCGACAAAACGACTGAGAGTACCAAGAGCGAGAGATGAGAGAGAAATGATGGGGGCGAAGAGAACCTCGATCGCCATTTTACAACATTGAATTTGGAGGTGGGTTGCTTTCTTTTTTTTCCCCCTCTGGGTCTTTGACAGTTCTTCGGTTTTGGGGGTTTTGAGGCTGATTTGGAGAGGTTTTTAGGGGTGATTGGGGCTTATGCTTTTGTGGGTGTTTGATGTTGTTGACTGTGATTTGTAAGAAAAGGGTTGTTTTGGAGTTCTTTCTTCTGTTATCATTTTGATGATACTTGGGTGTTTTGAGGAAATGAGATTTTGATCAGGAAGTGGTTGTGAGTACTCAAGCTTGGAGGTCTTGGGGCTGATTATGCGGTATGGAAAGACGGGTTTTGATTCCTTACTTCTAATTCTGAAGTTATTTTGATTTCTTGGCATGTTTGTGCATATGGGGTGTATTTGGTTTTCTCGGAGAATTCAATGGCTTTGATAGGTTTTGGTGTTTGAGGAGGTTTGGGTATTTATTTGTAGTATTTGGTCATATGGGTTTTGATTGAGAAGAGAGAGAGGTGTTAGGTTAAAAGATGGTCCTGGTCCTATTAAGGTGCAGTCATTGGAAGGGCATGCTGGGAAGTCGAAAGAGTCAAAAGAGAGGAGGAAGAAAGATGAGGAAACTGAGTGTTGAGAACATCTTCTAGGAATGTGAAGTTCATTCATTCATGTGGCTAACATACAATAAGAGGGGGAAAGAAAGAAAATCCAAATTCTCCTTTCTAGGACAGATTTGAATTGGGAAAAAAAAACCAACACATTTTTTCAAAACCCCACTTTTCTATTGAGTCGGTGAAAGATCTCCATGTTTGAGATTAAAGGGAAGAACCCCACTTCAGAGAGTCTAAGGTATTTTGATCTTAAATAAAGGAAAACACAACACCCCCTTCACTGGAATAAAAAGATTGTCAAGAACACTATAGAATGGTCGATATCGACCAACGTACAAAAGACTCCTCCCGTCTTCAACATGTTATTGGGTCATCGTTGATCCTACGAGGTTCTAAGGGGATTTTTTTCCATAGTTTTCTCTTTTTTTTAAAAAAGAAATATGAGTACTTTTTGAAATATAGCAATATTTTATTTGACGCCATTTCTTTTAGGAAATTAATATTGGCACCTTTTTTTTATGGAGGTACTCCAATTCAAGCCAATTTCCTTCTCATTATTTACTTTGCAAAGGAGTGCCTCCATATAAAGAAAAAAAAAGGAGTGTCAATATCAATTTTCTTCTTTTATTGTCTCTTGAAATGATCATTTATCTCACTTTACTACTAAAGTGAATTTACCAAACAGACACAGGAAGAGTGAATTAGGTGACCATTATCTCCCAAAATTTTACAGAAAATCACTTGGCAAGAGAGAATATTAAGTGAAAAAAATTGTTAGGCCTGTAACCAAGTTAGGCAAGAGAGAGAGCAGGCTTTCGCTACAGAACTCAGCCGTTAGCAGAAATAGTAACCTTGTTAAAGGCAAGATTGAAAAGGCTTTCCCCAAATAGCGAACTCAGCTGTTATGCACACGCAGTAACCTTGTTAGGCAAGAGATAAAGAGCTCAAGAGAGGATTTTGTTGAAGTTAGATGACACACCTCGTTTCCAGTTGAGAAAATACATTCCCTTTTGCCCCCGAACTTGGTTTCATCTTGTTATCAATTTTTTTTAATCTTGAATCCGACCAAATTCCACGGCAATTGAACAAATCGAATAGTCCAGAAATAACTGAATTAGGTGATTATGGATGCAGCCCTCTTCTAATCTCAGTCTTCCTAGTGTTTTCGTTTCTCTTTTGTATTCAAGAAACTGATTCTATAATGGGTTTGTTTTGTTGTTGGCCAACTTTTTGGGTTTTTGTTTGGATCTTCTTAGGATTCTTTCTTTGGGCTCTCTTGGGTTATTCTCATGCTCTTGTTTGGACTTGGGGTTCTTCCCAATTCTTGTGTTTGGATTTCCTGAGGGCTTTGGATTTCCTGAGGGCTTTGGATTTCCTGAGGGCCTTCTTTGGTTGTTTGCATGTTCTTGTTTGGATATTGGAAGGTTTTTTTTTTCCAGTTCTTTTATTTGGGTTTTCTAAGGCCTTTCTTTCACTGTTTCTACTGTTTGGACTAGTGTTATTTCGAATTCCTTTCTTTGGGTTTTCTTTTACTTTCCTAGTTTTTCTTTTCTTGTTTCCTTTTCAATTATTTCATTTGGATTCTCTAGGGTTTCTCTTTAGACCTCTTATTTGGATGTGGATTCCCCAAATCTTTTCTCGGGCTTTCTTTGCCAACCCCTGTTTGATGGGATAAGCCTCTTATGATAATGATGATAAATTGATAGTGGTTTTTTTTTTAATGATGATGATGGTTTTCTTAGGTTTTTCTTCTGGACTTTCTTATCGTTTGTTTTTGTTGCTTGGGTTTTTTGGATTGGATAAAACAAGGGTTTCATGTGATTATTTATTGAATCAATGATGACGTTCAAACGTTTTGGATTTGCCTGAATAATTTAAACATTTGGGTAGTATTAGATTTGCATTCTTGATTGATCTTGTTTGACGTTTATAATCATAAAATTTTTCAACAATATAATAATCTTAGATTTGGATTCTAATAACTTTAATTTGATGCATGCTATGAACTGTGTATCATGGATAGGAATCGGTTTCCCTATTTATTTAATTCCAAACGCATTCAATCTCTATAGATAGTTTGGCTCAAGTTTGATGGTTTTTTTTGTTGGTCCTAACCGAACCAAGTTCCATCCCTTCAAGATTACACCAATCACATTATGTGTTCTATTTTCCTCCAAGATATGAGCCCTTTCTTTGATTCCATGCGTTTGATGATTTTTACATGTCCTCTTTGTTCTTTTATTTATTTTTTTTAAGTTCCATTTGTTTCAATTTCTCGTTTCTGATTTTAGTTGTGTCAAGTTGTCAACATGGCACACCTGATGAATGGATCCCTCTTATTCTTCCTTATTTGTAAGGTTATTGCTGGTGGTAACACATTATACTGAAAAAGATGGTCGAAGGCATTTCTGTCATGCATGTCCTTTCCAAGAGGAGAATCATAAGTGCAGAGCCTTCCATGGAGGCAGATAAAACTCAGGTATCTCATGACTTTCTTGGGTTTTCCATACAGTGGATATAGCTGTTCTGGAATCTTTGATGTTGTACATGGCTGTAATTGTGAATGGGTATGAATGTATTTATTTTATGTATAACATTGTTTTCTGTGAACATTTGAAACATCATTTAAATCTTCTTGTCTCAAAAATTTTCAGGCCAAAATTATGGCTGTGGCGAAAGAGCTTGGCCGCGAAATCCATTTATTTCCAACCTCAGCAACACCGTCAAATAAGTCGCTCAGTACTTTGACTTCACATAGCGGTAAGCATTTCCTTTGCTTTTATAATAGCCAGTGCATACTTCAACTAGCTTTGCAGTTTGCACATGCCCACAGTTTTGTCGTGGTTTTCTATGTTATTGTACTTAGAATCTTGATTGTGAAAAAAGGGTTTGTCTGGATGTACCCCAAACATAGACTATTTGCAATATTTTTGGTAGAGTGGATGGTTATCTATATAACCTACATTGCATTACATGGGATACTGCTTTTTGTGCCTTCTTAGCACAAATAATTACCATTAGCAATTGCCATTGTTGATTTGGGCCAGAAAGATTCGGTAAACAAAAAAGCAGTATCCCTTGACGTGTGATTTCCAATTTACATTTTTTTTTATTTTTTTGTAAACTCCAATTTACATATTTAATCAAACAGAAAGTAAATTATTTGAGTTGATCGTGAACTGTGATTCAAAAATATACCGCTTGAATGGAATGCTTACTTATCCTGTTAAATGTAAATGCTCCTTGACAGGTGAGTCAGAAGATTTCTACGACTTTACTAAGGAGGATTATTATCGAGTCTTGAAGCACAGAAAGGAAGGTAATGCTGAAAATGATTGTATTTGATTTAACTGTTTACTATCCACTGTTCTGGTTGTGTGGCTGGCTATATTACTAGACCAGTAATATTCCTGTATCACTGCAATTGTGGAGCTGTTTCATGCATGATATTAAAAGTTTATTTTTACCTTTTAAATTATTTTTTGTTTTATTAATGGTTTGTCTTTGGCCCATGAGCAGAAAGATTTCTAAAGACTTGCAAAATCCGAGAAGCAGAGGAAGCTGAGCGTAGATCTAAAATAACAAAGGTACTGATAGATGGCTTTCTAATTTGCATACAGTTTCTTGTAACGATGTGAAATAATAAAAGCCTGGCTGCCAGCAGCAACTTAGAACACAATCTTTAGTTTTTCAATGGCGATCCTCAGTTAACGTAAATCTAGCTGATTTTATCATTTTTTTTCCTTGTGTAGGCGGTAATTAGGGTTTGTTTTCCTAATAACTACACTTTGGAGGCAAAGTTTCATCCATCAGAAACCGTTCAAAGTTTAATGGATCTTCTTATGAAAGTAGTTGCCCTACCGGACTTGCCATTCTATATCTGTGAGTAACCTGTGACTCGTTGAATCGGATTATTCAGGCCTTTTCTGTTTAAATCAAGTATCAGCCTCCAGATGGAGCTGGTTGTGGAAGTTATCTTCTTCTCAAGTAACATTTAAAATAATTATATTATTGGCTATTATCTATCGTTCACACATATTCTTTTGTTGTTATTATTGAGATGGGTGTTTTTTTTTTCTCTCTCTCAAAAATGGTTATTCAGACAGATACCTCTCTGGCTTGGCTTGAAAGTTGAGACTGCTACTTGTACAGTCTCAATTATTTGACATGTAAAATTTGGCCAAGTCAATTGGAAAAAGGGCGTACTTGTAATTTTAAGATCTAAATTGCATGCCTTTTCTTATTATACATGTGTCCTTTTAAATTGCCCTTGCTCCCATTGTTTCTTAAATTTTCTAATAATTTTCTTCATTTACTTTTTGTGTCTTAAATGGCTTCAAATTTTCACTTCTATTGATTCACCTGGTTGGGCTCTTGAGTTGTTTCGAAGTTTTAAGTCTCTTGTACCATGAATGATTACATTATGAAAGATAAAGTTTTAATATATAGACCCAAGGCTAAACTGCTAGATGCTCTCACTCACAATGGCGAAAGCCTCCCATTGGTGCTAATAGGTTACGGATATTCGAAATCTGGTAGACATTATTTATTAAGCTTGTTCTTTCTTGAGCCAGGAAGATATTATTTGTGCATTAGGTATGAAGATGCTGTCTTTTTTATCCGTCCAAAACATCTAATTATTAGTTCCAACACTGTGACATGGTGTAGCCATTGTATTATGCAACCATGGTTTATTCTGTTTCCTTGTGGAAACTGAATGTTTCTTTTATGAATTCATCTTCGTTTCTGAATGTCTACATTTGTTTGTCGTATGGATTGTACCCTGGCATCAAGATGTACCATTTTTTTCTAAAAGTTCCTTTTTTTCTTCGTTTCTGAATGGCTACATCGCAGCAAGAACTGATTGCAACAACTGTGAAAAGCAAAAGGGGTCACTCAGTTATCTTCATGAACATGTGAAATGGTTGAATTAGTTCATTCCCCTAGTGACCTACAGTACTTTTATCATCATGACCAATGAAGACTTACCTTGATGATCAACAGTTAGGGTATTTCCTTTGTGCTTCTGAACCTGTGTGCCATTTCTTTTCTTTTGTGGGCTTCTTTGCAGTGGCCTAAAGTTTGGCTTCTTTCTTTTGGGTTTTTCTTCCCTTCTACACAATTTGCTAGAAATGACCAGTATACTTGATCTCTTTACTGCCACTGAATGTCCTTTTTTTTTTTAAAGAAATTAACTTTGCTTATTGAGCAACTTTGGAGTTTTTTTCCCTTTTGATAGTTTTAGCTCTCCAATATTAACTTTTAAAATAAATAGTGAGATATTATAAAAGTATTTTGATATTGTTGTAACTGTAAGGATGCATGCTCGAGTCTCACCAAAAATAGAACTTTAATGATTATTCTTTGATCTTTCATGTATAGTTTTTGGTTTATACATTTTATATGTATGCTTTTAGTTACCTGGATTACAATATGTCCTTTTGACAATCCTGCAAATCGATGTTTGTTTGATACTTCTTATAATGTTCATTCCTTTTCTTTTCGTGTCCAAAATTTATTATCTTTGTAGTGGAAATAATTCGTTTGCGATTGTCATGTTTCAGATACCACTCCTCCAAAGAAGCAAGTCAAGGAGATGTCCAAGGATTTCTACTCTCTTGGTTTTGCCCCAGGAGCTATAGTATACTTCTCATATGATTTACCAAATGTGGACTCTTCAATAGCATACATATAGAATAACCAATGTAAATTCATTTGAATATGTATCTGGTTTTAATGAATGAGAAAAGGAAAACGATTGTGTTGATTGTGTTTTTTTGAAAATAATCTTGATAATCCAGTTCGTGGTTGATTTCTCTGCGCAGAATTGTATCTATTAATTTGCGTCCCTTTTTATCCCACTTTTTTCTTTGTTTTTCAAGATCTATCATCAGATTGAAAATGTAGGTATTGATCACCCTTCATATTTGGCTCTCTTTTTAAGTAAAAAAAAAAAAAAAATTTAAGGGACTTGGCCCAGTGATGAGACATCTCCCTGGCCACATATACAAGGATCGATCCCTAGGTCCAGTCTAGACCATCACATTATCGGCCGAGTCAAGCAGTATCGGTATCGGTCGTGATTATCAGTCTGTTACGGTATGAATTTTTTTAATTCAATTTTTAAATAAATATCCGAAAAATTCAGAATATTAGAAAATGCTGAAAACAATAATTTTTTCATTAGTAACAACAATAAATCAAAATACTGGTTTCCCTAAATAATGACATCATGTATCATTGTCTTATCCAAATTTGTATAAATTATGCTTACAATTCAATAGATTTAGACGTATATATCAAAATAAGTTAAAATATCACAAATTTTTATAAAATACAATTATATGAACTGTCAATTAGTGTGAAATTTAAGAAAATAAAGCTTGTACTTATCACTCAATCATCAAATAAGTTGTGAATGCAAGAGTATTAAGATAGCATATTGTACTGTGATAATATGATAAAGCACAAAGCAATTGGACAATTATGATTTACTTAAAATGATGACAAATTTGAATAACTATTCTACAAAGATCTATAATATTTCAACAAATTTTCTAATTTTTAAAACCTCAAAAGTAGATTTAGCCTCAAAATGTGTAGATTTAAGATAATGAAAGGTACTTACAACAAAAAAGCATACAATCATCATTTCTAAGCTATATTTAAATAATTTTATAAAAGAAATGCAAAAAAGAATACAAAATGCTTAACCTTGGTAGAGTTGTATATGATTTTTCAAGACTAATTTGACAAAAAAAATAGTTATTTTTTTATTGCTTGGAAGTGAAATATGTGTTGGGCAAGCATATGATGTATTTGGAAGAAGGAAGAAACGAGTAGAATAGGAGAAATGAAAAAACAATAAAAAAAAAAGACTTTAAATATAGTCGGACGATATTTTAACCAATAATTTCAAGATATCGGCCGATATATCTGTTGAGACCGGTAATTTTAGATATCAGCCGATAATATTTGATATTTTGAAATTTTTTTGACAAGGCAACACCGAGACCAATAATCTTTATTGTACCGTTATCGGCTGAGAATTTAAACCATGGTCTTGACTGGGGCTTGGGTAGCATGAGTGTGGGGTGTATATGTATCAGAGGAAAATAAAGAGGATGAAAAATAAAAAATAAAAAAGTGGGGGGAAGAGATTAACAGGGTCCTTTTGTGCACTTTGGTATTTGAGAGCCAAGTATTTTTAAGCAATGCCATGCTAAAAGAGTAGACAATAAAAGCTTAGAATACAGGTGATAATTATAAGAAAAAAAGGGTAAAAATCTTCTAATGGGATTTGAAATATCCCATTATTAGCATTTTCAGATGATGAAGCGCATGCATGGTCATAAATGGGATGAAACATTTTTCTAGTATACTACATCATGATAACTAAGAAGATTTGAGTACCAATAAACCAGGATAAGGTACGTATAGAAAAGGTACGTATAGAACTGAAATAAAATTTTAAAATAAATACTAAAGAGAAGCATATTCAAGAGAAAATCAAAGGGCTGTTGCTATTGTGAAGGGCTCAATCTTGAGAAACCCCCGTGAAGAATCCGATGCATTGAACTTGCTAATGAGGCTTGAACTTGCTTATAAGATTTGGATTTATCAACATATCCAATGCATTGTCCTTTTAGGTCTTCATTGTAGATACTTCGGGCCTATTTCTTTGCTATAAATTCTAACAAGAAATTGAGGCATTGGGTTTTTTTGGACATAATATGATGGTTTGTCCATTGGCATTTGCAAATGTCATGTTTCCTCACAAGAATTTCAAAATATCAACCACTTAAAAGGTCTTGAATGCCCAAATTGGATTTTGAAATTCCAGCCCGTTCGCTTTTTTATGAAAGTTTTGGATGCTCAAATACAAAGGGACATCCATAAAAGATAGAAACTCCCCATACAGGAATTCTCTTATTCCAGAAAAGAAACAGCCCCTTCACGTTCATCAATACTTGAACCTCAGTTGGAGGACTTGGTTCTTCACCAAATGCAGGCACTTCCTCTACACAATAGATGTATACCTTGTATTGTTTTAGATGAAGTTCACTAACTACTCCTATCAACCGAATAGCTTCGCTTTGGTAGTCATCGCTCTATACTTTGCTTCAGTAGTAGAGAGAGCACTTGTTGATTGTAGTATCAACTCCAATTTGTGTCTTCACTTATCCAGACATCCCTGGTTTGCCAATGCACTTTATCACACATCATAGCACTGGGAATTGTGTCTTGTAGGGGTAGAAGCAGAAGATATCTGACGGGTTTGAGAGTCCTTATTACTATAGGATTCTTAGATATTTAGGTTTGTTTTCTGTTTCAATAAGTCCCTATTATTTAGGGAGACTTGTTCTACTGTTTTGACTCTTTCCTTATGCATGATACCACGTTTCTGTTTGTTAGTGTGAATCGTGGGCTGTATTTCAGCTGTTTGTTAGTGTGAATCGTGGGCTGTATTTCAGCTGTTTGTTAGTTCATGTAAGGCTATATAATAGCCAAAGATTGCTGTTCAATATATGATTTTCAATCCAGTTCTTTGCTTTCTTGTTCTTATTCTCTTCAAATTGGTATCAGAGCCACCACTGGGCCTGAGAAAAAGAAGCCGCAGCTTTTTGAGTGATTTCCAAACACACACACAGAGAGAGAGAGAGAGAGAGAGAGAGAGAGAGAGAGAGAGAGAGAAGAAGATGACCACCGAAGGAAATTTTGTGCAACCATCCATTCCACGTTTTGATGGTCATTATGACCATTGGAGCATGCTTATGGAAAATTTTCTTCGAAGCAAAGAGTATTGGAATCTGATTGAAACCGGTTATGAAGAGCCGGAGACAGGAGCACGACCTCTATCAGAAGGGCAACAGAAAGAGTTAGAAGCATTAAAGCTCAAGGACCTCAAGGCCAAGAACTATCTTTTCCAAGCAATAGATAGAACTATTCTGGAGACGATCTTGGAGAAGGATACATCACAAAAAATCTGGGAGTCCATGAAAAAGAAATATGAAGGCAATGCTAGAGTGAAGCACTCGACTCTTCAAGCACTGAGAAGAGATTTTGAGAATCTCGAAATGAAGGTTGGTGAAACAATTACTGATTATTTTGCTAGAGTCATGTCAGTAGCAAATAAGATGAGAGTGTATGGGGAAACTATGACTGATGTTACGATTTGTGAGAAGATTCTTAGATCCCTCACCGACAAATTTAACTATATAGTTTGTTCGATTGAGGAATCTAGGGACATGGATGCACTCACCATTGATGAGCTTCAAAGCTCTCTCATTGTGCATGAGCAAAAGTTTCACAGGAGCAGTGGTGTTGAGCAAGCTCTGAAGGTGACAGCTGATGATAGAGTTGGAGGCAGAGGTCGTGGAAGAAGCAGTTACAGAGGAAGAGGTCGTGGAAGAGGAGGGAGGTCATTCAACAAAGCTGAGGTGGAATGCTTCAAGTGTCACAATCTTGGACATTTCCGATATGAGTGTCCAAATTGGGACAAGGAGGCCAATTACACAGAAGTAACTGAAGAGGATGAGATGCTTTTGATGTCATATGTTGAATCACATGAGGTGAAACGGAATGATACATGGTTCCTTGACTCGGCGTGTTCCAATCATATGTGTGGAAATCGAGGTATGTTCACCAATCTAGATGAGAGCTTTCTACACTCAGTTAACTTGGGAAACAATAGTAGGATGAATGTGGTTGGAAAGGGAAACGTGAAGCTGCTATTGAATGGAGTTTAACTATGTTGTACATGAAGTGTACTATGTTCCAGAGCTTAAAAATAATCTCTTGAGCATAGGACAACTTCAAGAAAGAGGCTTGGCAATATTGATTAAAGAGGGAGTTTGTAAAGTGTATCATCCAACGAAGGGCTTGAATATTCAGACTGTGATGAGTGCAAACAGAATGTTTATACTGCTAGCTCAAACTCCAGGCCCTACAAATGCTCAGCCAAAAAGATGTCTTCATACAAGCTCTCAAGATCTCTCTTACCTTTGGCATCGACGATATGGGCACTTGAGTTACAAAGGTTTGAGAACCTTGCAATACAAGAAAATTGGTCGTGGACTTCCTCAGTTTCAAGCTTCAGACACAACATGCACGGATTGCATGAATGGCAAACAGCACCGAGATAATATACCAAAGAGAAGTATGTGGAGAGCAAGTCAACCATTGGAGCTCATTCATGCAGACATTTGCGGACCTATTTCTCTTATATCCAATAGTGGCAAGAGGTACACATTATGTTTTATTGATGATTATAGTCGTAAATCATGGGTTTATCTGTTAACAGCAAAATGTGAGGCACTGAATTGCTTCAAGTTTTTCATAAAAATGGTGGAGAAAGAGAAAGGGGTGTTTGTCAAGTGCTTACGGACAGATAGAGGGGGTGAATTCACTTCAAATGACTTCTATGATTTTTGCAAATGAAGTGGAATCAAGAGACAATTAACCACTGCATATACACCATAACAAAACGGCGTAGCTGAGAGGAAAAATCGAACCGTGATTAATATGGTTCGTTCCATGCTGTCTGATAAGAAAATTCCGAAAACTTTTGGCCGGAGGCTGTGAATTGGACTTTCTATGTTCTGAATAGGTGCCCGACATTGGCAGTAAAGAATGTCACACCACAAGAGGCGTGGAGTGAGGTAAAACCCTCAGTTGAGCATTTTCGTGTCTTTGGATGCCTAGCTCATGTTCATATTCCAGATGCAAGAAGAGGTAAATTAGATAATAAAAGCTTCCCTTGTGTTTTAATCGGAGTTAGTGAGGAGTCCAAGGGGTATAGATTGTTTGATCCTGTGGCTAGAAAAATTGTTGAGTAGAGATGTCATTTTTTAGGAAGAAAATTAGTGGGATTGGGGAGTGAATTTTGAGGGGCAAATCTTGTTAGACTTGGAGTGGGGAGAGAATGAAGAAAACAATGAGGGTGACGAGAGGGTGAGTGAAAATGGAGATGAAGATGGCAATGGTGATAGAAGGGAAAGCAGTGAGAGTGAGGGCAGTGAAGAAGCTGATGAGAATGAAGGGAGAGTGAGACGTCCGCCTCCTTATTTGAACGATTATGTTAGTGGAGAAGGTTTGAGTGAAGATGAGGCACACATGGCATAATTTGTGGCAACTGAAGATCCTTTTCAGTTTGAAGAAGCAGTGAGGAATGTGAAGTGGAGACAAGCTATGGACAGTGAGATCAACTCCATTGAAAAGAACAAGACATGGAGTTTAACTGAGTTGCCTGCTGGAGCAAAAAAGATCGGTGTCAAGTGGGTTTACAAGACCAAGTACAATGAGCATGGAGAGATTGACAAGCATAAGGCACGCTTAGTAGCCAAAGGCTACTCACAGAAGCACGGCATAGACTACACAGAGGTTTTTGCACCAGTGGCAAGGATGGACACGGTGAGAATGATCATTGCTTTGGCAGCACAAAATGGTTGGAAGATTTTTCAGTTGGATGTCAAGTCAGCATTCCTTCATGGAGAGCTAAATAAAAGTGTTTATGTTGAGCAACCAAGGGGTTACGAGAAGAAAGGCAAGGAGCATTTGGTCTACAAACTACACAAGGCTTTGTATGGATTAAAACAAGCTCCACGAGCTTGGTTTAGTCGGATTGAAGCACATTTCATCAATGAAGGATTCCATCTGTGTGACAGTGAACAAACTTTGTTTACAAAGAGGAACAGAGAAGGAAAGATTATCATTGTAAGTATCTATGTTGATGATTTAATTTTTACTGGTGATGATGAGGATATGATGTCCGAGTTCAAGAGTTCTATGTTAAGAGAGTTTGATATGTCAGATTTGGGAAGCATGAGATTTTTCCTTGGCATCGAAGTACTTCAAAGAGCAGATGGTATCTTTATTTGTCAAAAAAGGTATGCACTGGAAGTTCTGAAAAGATTTGGGATGCTGGAAAGCAATGAGGTGAATAGTCCAATTGTTTCAGGCTTCAAAATCAGTAAAGATGAAGATGGAATCACTGTGGATGAGACGTACTTCAAGCAATTGGTGGGAAGCTTGATGTATCTTACTGCCACGAGACCAGACATGATGTTTGTCACCAGCCTCATAAGCAGGTATATGGCAAAACCAACTGAGCTTCATCTACAAGCTGCGAAGAGAGCTCTTCGATATCTAAAGGGGACTGTGAGTTATGGCATTCGTTACAAGAGAGGTGGACATGGTAAATTGTTTGCTTTCACAGATAGTGTTATGCAGGAGATATGGACGATAGGAAAAGTACAAGTGGCTATGTGTTCTTGCTGAGTTCTGGTGCAGTGTCTTGGAGTTCGAAAAAACAGCCAATTGTTACGCTGTCTACTACAGAAGCAGAGTTTGTAGCAGATGCAGTGTGTGCGTGTCAAGCAATTTGGATGAAAAGGGTATTGAAGGAGCTTAGGCATGGTGATGAGGTCTGTACTTATATAAGTGTGATAATAGCTCCAGCATTAAGCTTTCAAAAAATCCTGTGATGCATGGTCACAGCAAACATATCGATGTAAGGTACCACTTCTTGAGGAATCTTACAAAGGAGGGTTCGATTGCTTTGGTTCATTGTGGGAGTAATGATCAAGTAGCAGATATAATGACCAAACCACTGAAGGTTGATGCGTTTCAGAAGCTTCGGAGTCTGATGGGAGTTTGTGAGGTTGCTGATATAAACTAAATGCTTGATGGCAATTAGTTTAAGGGAGAAAATGACGGGTTTGAGAGTCCTTATTACTATAGGATTCTTAGATATTTAGGTTTGTTTTCTGTTTCAATAAGTCCCTATTATTTAGGGAGACTTGTTCTACTGTTTTGACTCTTTCCTTATGCATGATACCATGTTTCTGTTTATTAGTGTGAATCGTGGGCTGTATTTCAGCTGTTTGTTAGTTCATGTAAGGCTATATAATAGCCAAAGATTGCTGTTCAATATATGATTTTCAATCCAGTTCTTTGCTTTCTTGTTCTTATTCTCTTCAATATCATCATTTGTGTTTTTCATTCAAGAGTTAGAATAGAACCATTTAGAGTATGAGAGCATAAAAATGACCCATTACCGTTCATGGATAAAATAGCTCACATCTAAGTACGCAGTGTAGAATGCAAGAAGTATAGATGCAGCTTGCTTGGAAACAGAGGGTGATGATACTGATGGAGTTCTTTTAGTACAGCAGTTCCCCAACTTCAATAGTTGAAATGTTGAGAGGAAAGACCTGTGGTTCAGAACTTTTTTAAATACATCTGACGGTCCATCTTTCTTTTCCTTTTCTTTTCCATCTTCCTCACTTTTATCTCATAGTAGATATTGTATACACGGATACAAGCTCACCACATATTCCTACAATGGCCCTTAATCTAATTAAAAATGTCTTTTATTCAATCACTTCAATACGAATTCGTCCAACAAATGCTCAGAACATCCAAGAGAAAAAGACTCATTTACCTCTGTACTTTGATTGCAACAAACAATAACAGATAAAATAGAAACAACACCCATCATCTTGTCTGTTTCATGGCCACAAAATATCTCATACATCCAAAATGTATAAACTATCATCTCTATACATCCCATGTGATCATCTCTATAGAACCAATTGTTTAAATAATGCCGAGAGTATGCAAAAAGTATTGTTATAAAAGCATGAAAAGGTTGCTTTTTTCGTAAAGAATTAAAACCCTGAGAAACTCAAACAACTAGTACTACCAAGTATATAGAGCTTGAGGAAGGATAACACCGAACCGACTGCGATGAACAGAAAACTTGGGACCATGCATAACCAATACCCACTTCCAATCCACGCCTGAAATCCCCATCAACAAAACCAAACCATCATCGACTTGGATTACTGCTCATGAGTCACGGGCAAGTCGAGCAAGGGTGAGAGTCTTGTAGACCTTGTGGACAGTGGGGTGCCTGAGGAGTCTCGGGAGTGGAGTGGGAGTGTGAAGGACAGGTGGAGAAATGGGAAAATGTGGGGTTATTGGCACTGTTCCAGTGGTGGTTGTATTTGTGGGTAAGAGAAATAATGTGCTCAGTTTTCTGCAAAGTCGGTAATGTTGAGAGTTTGAGGTTTTGCATAGTTGGGCACCGTGACCAGAGATGGAGAGATGATGCATGCCGTAGTCTGAGTTGGAGTTGGACTCAGTTTTTGGCGATGCTGGTATCCTGCTGAGCTCATCTGGTCCTGGCAGGACATCGGCTGAGTCTGGTTGGCCGGAAGGGCTTCGCCATAGGGTGGTAAGGATCCAGATAGCCTACCAGGGCTGCCTTCCTCCTGCAGACCTGTATAATATCTGGATTCATCGACTTCCATAGCCTGACTCTCCATCCCATTTTCATTGTAGCACTTTTGTGTTGATACTACTCACCACAGCTGACAAGGGGCGTGTTTGTTTTTCAAGAGGTAAAGTGAAAGCTGCGGAAAAGTAATCTCAACAATCGGGTTTTTTACTTTACCCATGTTTGGCCAGTCACGCATGGGAAAATAAAATCCAAAACTTCACTTTTACTTTCCCAGCCGCCAAAATATTTTACTTCATAAAACACTTATTTTACAATTGTTACCTTCTCATTTAACTCCTCTCATTCCAGTCCTTTGCCTTCCTCCTCTCCCAAATTACTTTACAACATGAAAACAAATGCAAATGTGGTTAATTAGAAAGTGTATTTCTCCCTTACATTTACTTGGACATTACTTTCTCCATAAATTATTCCCCAAACCCACCCACCCCCCCACCATTTACTTGGACATTACTTTCTCCATAAATTATTCAAAAACCACTCATGTCAACATCATCACCCCCCCCCCCCCCCCCCCCAACACACACCCACCCACCACAATCAACAGGAACACACATTCCCTCTTATTAATATCATTAGCTTCATTTTCTAGTGGCCACTTCCACCACTAGGCGCCTTCTTCTGAAGTTCCAGCCATTCAAAAACATTAGAGGCCTTTATCAACTTCTCCTAAACTCATAAATTAAGATATTGAAGCCAACTGATAAAATGAAGTAAAAATTGTATAATTTTATTTTTATATAAAATTATCAACGACAGACGAAAGATGAATTGCAGCAAAAATAGAATACATTTGGAATGCAAGGTTGATGATTATTAGCAACAGAGTTGGGCCAAAATTGTCTGTCTTAGATTAGTTTATTGCTGAGTACTTAAAGGGCCAACCTAGGGGTGTACATCGGGTCGGGTTCCGGGTTATCGGGCCGGGTTTGACCCAACCCGATTAGTTTATGCACACCGGGAACCCGACCGAATGCCCGGTTAGCTATAGCCGGGTTTGGGTTACCGGGTCGGGTTACCCGGTTACAAATTTTAAGTGTTTTTTTTTTTTTTTTTTTTTTAATCTGAATCTGTTTTTTTATTTTTATGCCATTACTGCGAGGTTAGCAACTTAGCCTAGCCCTCAAGATATTCCACATCTTTTCACCAAATTTATATAATTATATGCACCCAGCGTTGGTGATGGTAATATCTTAACTAAACAAGTTATAATTGTGAGTTAGCCTTTGATTGTCAAGTTGATTCTGCAACTCAGCCCCACTTGGCTGATGTTGGCCTGCACCTCTTTCAGCTTTTTGAGATATCCTTGATATCTGATCGACCACATTCAAGAGAACAAAAATTACAATTAAGTTATCAGGTAAATGGTTGATTTGATAAAATGCATGGAGATAAATAACAACTTCCGTGAAATGAAGATTTCCTCATCTAAATCCAAGTTTAACCACAAAACTTTCCACAAAACTTTATTTCAAGTTTTCAACTGCATCACAGCATCAGGCGACAGGCATCAGCTAATTAGTATATAAAAGTTATTTTTTAATATTTTTTTATAACCGGACCCGATAACCCGATTAACAAAAAATCCTTAACCCGGCACCCGGTCCGGATTAGTATGTTCCGGATCGGGTCGGTATAAGACCATGTTACACCCGCCCGAATACATCCGGGTCGGGTCGGGTCACCGGGTCGGACCGGGTTTCCAAACCCGGTGTACACCCCTAGGCCAACCGAAAAAAAAAAAAGGGTAAAATTTATTAAGGAAGCTTTAAGAGTTTGGAAGCTCGGTGGACTTTATTATGGAAGCCTATGAGTTAGGAAGCTCAATGGACTTCTCGGAATTAATGTTTTAAAATGTCAAATAAATGTAAGATTTAACCACCGGAGTTGAGCAGTCAAACTTATGTAGCAGTAAAAAACGCGTCTTTTAGAATTTTAAGAAAAACAACTTTTTCTCCATAAAACAACAGGTGCTTTGGAAATTTTATGATCCGATGAAATGGGCAGGAGTTGACTTGCATTTTTTTTTAAAGAAAGAAGCCCCCAATGAGAAAGCCCAAGCGATTTAGCCGATGAAATGGGCGGGAGTTAACTTTACTTACATTTTTTTTAAATAGAAGAAAGAAGCCATCCATGAGAAATCTCAAATGATTCCGTGACCTATAATACAACATCAATTAAAAAGACACACATTCTATTGATGTCGACAGTAACAGAATAACAAAGCATGGTAACCACACAAAGAACATAGAGATCATATGCCGAGGCAATGATGTGAGATACAGGGAGACAAGGAGATAAGAGGGAGGGAGAAAGAAAGAGGAACGTATTCAATAGAGACGTCCAGGAAGAGGAGTTGTTGATTTATTTCACTGCAACGTTGAGGCAATGAGGCGTTTTACTATCAAAGAGTTGCTTTAGGCATAGTCGTTGAGGAAGAGGAAGAGGAAGAGACAAGTTTCCTTGTGTTTCTGAGATGAAACAGTTAATCTTCAAAGAGAGAAAGAAGCCTCACTTGATGTTGTTAGGAGTAAAAGATGGGGCCAGTGCACTAACGTGGCTCAGAGGGAGAGAGGTTTGGACTCTTTTTTTCCCAACTGTTTTCCAGCTTTAAGAAATAAGAATATTATAACTTCTACCATTTTAAAATGTAGGATTCATATATGGTTTGTGTTTATTTTTAATATGTAAGATAAAATGCCTTGGACAATCCTACCAACTAGAGCAAACCAGGACAAGTCATACTAAGCCACTAGTCAGCAACGTTGGTCAACCATTTTTCAACCAAAACACATCCAAATCAAGGTAGAGCCCTGTGAGTACACTTGTTTCACTAGGATGGAAAAGTATGGAGGAAATATCATTTACTTCTGGTATGATAGGTAAATTGACAATAACAGTTTCCGATACACACGCACAACACACATATGTAGATAGATAGACAAATACACACACAACGAAGATTTAAAACTTTTGGCCGACTCAGCTTGGACTAGACCGAGTCACAGAGTCAGGATCTAAATCCCCTCCTTTAAAAGCAAATCGGCCAAGTCCTATTGCAACTCGGCGGAGTCTCATTATGAAAGGCTTCTTTGCAAGGTTTATGAGGCTGGAGGCGAGTTGATCCTACTCAGGTGACTTGACTCGAGCGGGACCAATTCACCCCCCAAGTCTGAGTTTTTTAAGTTGACAACATTATCAAAGTCGACGGTAGTAGAGGAGATCACATCAAAAGTTTTTGCATGGTCACTTGATCCATATTCCATAGTCCCAAAACTTTATATTTGAAATATAATGTGCCACATAGATAGATAGATAGATAGATAGACAAACAGATAAAGAGACAAATACCAGGAATGGAAATGGGTCGGATTCAGAATGGAACAACGGTGGATCTGGACCTAGACCCAATCCGGATTTGGTTCCATCACGGAACCTCTTTTCTTTATACGGTTCCGGCTTCAACTTAAAAAAGGAATCCAGTTCCAAATTTGGAACCGAAATAAAATGTATATAGCATTAGTATATTGGATAAAGGAGCTTAAAAAGGACTAATAAATGTTACGTGATTAAAGCTAAGTATACTCTCAAATATGAATATAACCCAAGCCATGTAGGCACTTAAAACCTATATAAATTTTATATGTGAATGTAATCATCATGCATATGGAACTTCGGGTCAGAACATTGCTCTGGATCCTATTTACATGGATCCAGATCCAAATGCTCTGGATCCTAGATACATGGATCCGGATCTCTCCCTAAACCAACTGCTTTATTCCAAACTGGAGATTTTGGATACTCAGATACTCGGAACCCATTTGCAACCCTAACTCCCTAAGAGATAGAGACAAGTCTTGGCATGGTGTGCCACATAGATAGATAGAAAGATGGATGGATGGATTCACAGATTGAGTTGTGAAATAATTGAGGGATATTATTAGAGTGAGAGCTTCTAAATGCACCCCCCCCCCCCCCAATATTTTTCTTTGCACACCCACCATTTAAAAGAAATTACAAATATACCCTTGTGGTAAAACCCCAAACTACCACCGCCGTGCCCTCCTCCACCTCCTTATCCATCACCTAGAAGCACCACCAACATCCCCTCCTCCACCTCCTTATCCATCGCCTAGAAGCACCACCAACATCCCCTCCTCCACCTCCTTATCCATCGCCTAGAAGCACCACCGCCATGCCCTCTCTCTCTCTCTCTCTCTCTCTCTCTCTCTGAGAGTGCCGCTGGAGGGGTCGGTCAACGGTGGTGGCTGGGCCTCTCTCTCCCTCACCCTCCCCCTCCGACAGTGCCGCTGGAGGGGGCAATGGTGGCTGGGTGGGGGTGGGGTTTGAGGTGAGGTTAATTAGGTATTATGGGGGTGTGCAAAGAAAAAATTTTAAATTTCAAATTCAATGGTGGGTGTAGAGAGAGAGAGGGTGTGCAAAGAAAAATGGGGGCTGCATATAGAAGCTCTCTATTAGAGTCAAGGTTGGAAGATGATACCACATCAAGTTTTGGCATGGTCACTCGATCATAGTTTCAAAACTTCATGTTTGGAATATATCTACCACCCACCAACAATGAACATACCATTGGATATTGTGATGCTAGTCAAAGGATTGTGTCAAGTTGAAGATGTTGGAGAAACGTAAACACATCAAGATTTCAACATTTTCAAGGAGCTCTTCTAGAGCAGCAGGGACTCTTTAGCATATTTGAGGCATGTTTGTGTCCAGTTGAAGATGTTGGAGAAACGTAAACACATCAAGATTTCAACATTTTCAAGGAGCTCTTCTAGAGCAGCAGGGACTCTTTAGCATATTTAGGGCATGTTTGTGTAACCGATTTCCAACGGAAAACCATTGGTGCGAACACTTCTCCACAGGGAAAGCAACAAAAGTAGTACAATTTTCCATGAAACCATAAGAAGGTATTGCCAATGGACTTTTTTTTCCCTATCTGTGTGCCGGTGGGTGTGTGTGGACATTTTGGCATCAAATCTAATGGTACTTAAGGAATCATTAAACAATGATATCAAAGAGTAGTTCATTTAAAGTTCAGTATTCTTGACAGGTAGCAACCATAAGTAAGTACATCAATTCTCAAACACTGCCTGCAGAATGTAAGTTGAAAAATGTAAAACTGAAAATGAAGTAAACAATAGTTGCCTCATCAAACTAAACTCTCATTTTCAAAATAAATAAACCAAAAATTAGAATCACAACAATAATGCCCATACAATTGGCCAAATAAATTGCATAAAAAGAATAAGCACCTGGCGAGCAATAAAACTTCTAAAAGGGGAATCCCATGCGCACCCCCACCTTCGAGTCTTGCCCCAATCTCTTGATACCCTTTGCCTTGTTGTAAAATTCCATCAGCTCCTTGGTGACACCCTCTGCATGACAAGTAACAAACGCCCTCAAGAACCGGGGCTCGTTCATCCTCAACGCCGTGAGCAAAGAGGACCCATTCATCTGAGGCTCCAGACCCATCTCCTGAATCTTCCTTGCAAGCATAAACCGCGGCCTCAAGACCGCCTCCAAATTGGAGTACAAAAGAAAAGGATAATTAGCTACAATGTGCGCCGGAAGCTTCATGATTCCTACAATGTAAGTCATGTTCCTCTGAACCTTCTCAACAGAGAGCGTGAGCACATGCGGAGTGCGACTGAACAGACCCATCACCTCATCAACTGTGAATCCAAACTTCTCAATGTTGGCAACTTTCTTGCGAATTGTATCCAAACGCGATATGGCGATGACACAAACTACATATTTATACATCTTGGATTCCTTGGAGAGGCCGGTGCGATTGATGTAGTCGAGCTTCTCCTCGTTGAGGGAGGAGCGCGGCATTATCATCGGCCGCGAAATGAGCATTCTCGCAAAAGTCTCTCTGTTAATGCCCATTCCTTCGTAGAGGGCGATGCAGGGCTTTATCCGCTCGTCGATGTCGTAATTGAGGAGAGAGGGGTTGCGGACGATCGCCTTGAGAAGCACTTCCCGCGTTCCGAAGAGGGATTCGAGGAAGAGGAGGCGGTCGTGGAGGCCGTCGGCGATGCGGCCGGAGAGGAAGCGGGGGCGGCAGGTGACGATCTTGACGAGGTCGGTTCCGGCGATGCCCAGACGCTGTAAGGCGTCGAGCTTGTGCTGGAGGAGGTTGAGGTTGGCTCTGGAGAGAGACGGCTGGCGGTGGAGGATCTTGGAGACGTCGGCGTCATCGCAGCCGTAGAAACGGAAGAGATGGGCTGCGTCTTTCGGAAGGGGGGTTTGAATGAGGGGATTTGTGTTGGTGGAAGAGAAGGATCGAGCTAGGGTAAGGGTTAGGGTTAGGGTTAGGGTTTTGGGTAGTGAGAGACGAAATGCAAGGATTCCATGTAGGGCCATAGGAGAAAGTCATTGAAATGTTGGGAACTTATTGTATTGTGTTTTCAGTGGAAATCTGTTACCTGTAAATGGACTAGGATTAAAAAAACAAAAAAACTATGGTATGTATGAAATATGAATGTATGGATGGATCGTGGATAGCTTTTTCCACGTTTGTTTTCTTCACGTAGGGCAAAGGTCGAAGAACGAAAAGAAGAAAATGGAAAGATTATTAAAGAGGGCTAAGGGATGACCCTTATCCTAAACACACAATCTTACCTTTAAATATGCTTAGAGCCTGTTTGGATGTATTGTGAATTGAAGTATGATGAGTCGAAGCGTCAAATCAAGAGAGAATAAAATATAAGATGTTATGATAGTGTTTTATTTTTAGTTGTTTGGTATAAAATCTTTTTGACTTTTTGTATGGAAAAATGGAGTTTTTTTATTTTTTAGTAGTGAAAGGAGGTTGCTTTTTTGACTTTTTTTGAAAAATTAAGAAGGAAATTTTAAATTATATACTTTTGATATGACCCATTGTCATTTTTTGTCTGGATTAACTTTACTTTACTTCACTTCAACTAGTTAATTGCCAAACACGCCCTAAGTGAATGCCCCAATACCACTTGGGGCTAAGGGTTTAAATTGGGTTGAGGCAGCACGAAAAAACTCAAGCCGGCATGGCATGTTGACCGGACCGGTCCGACCCGGCATGAACCAAACGATAGGACATATTGGGCCAGGAAGCCCTAGGCCGTGCCACAGCACAGCCTAGGGCCTTGGTCATGTCGTGCTAGGCCAGTGTGCACGGCCCATGAATTCAGCCAACTTAGGCACATCCCATGAATTTTCACGGTACAGAGTAGGCACGGCTGGGCTGGCCTTAAAGCCGGCACAACCCAATTTACACCTCTACTTGTAGCATATGAATTTTATTTATACTTTTAATAATAAGTAAATAAATAATATATATACAAACATGGTAGCTTACATCAATAAAACTCAAACCCTCCCTATTCCACGAAAATCGCTACCAAACTCACCCCTAATAAGAGCAAGTCTAGTCAAATCCGCATTTAAAACCAACTCATTGCCATTCCTATTATAAACTCCTACGTTATACACCATTTTTAAAAAAACATTAAAAGTTTCCATTTTTAGTAAAATAAACATAAAATGAGATTTTTCAATTGAGATTTAGCGTAACCTATGAATCAAAATGTAGAAATTCATGGGCCACCATAATCTTTGAAATTCTTGTGGCCAAATTCCATGATTTCACTTATATAGTTTTATGTGCACTATGGCACAAAAACTTCGCAATTCTTCTTGAGTTTTGTGGATATAAATGTGACTTTTCAGTTGTGATTTCTCTTAGACTGTAAATCAAAATGGAGAGATGAAGCTAGATTCTCAAATCATTCATGAGCCATCACAATCCTTGAGATTTTGTGGCCAATTTGCAAATTCCATGATTTCCATAATAAGAGGAACGAGAGATTTGGGCATTTGATGCAAGGTGAGAAGGAAGATGTGAAAACTGAGGGAGAGAATAGGGATCAGATTACCAATGGATTCGGTACCCCACCAGCCCCTGAGCCCAGCCCATTAGAAGGATGGAGGGTTACTGTCAAGAATACCTTGATGTATACAGCTGGGGGATAAGGCACTGCTAACTGAGGCGAGACTGGCGGAGAGAATTAAGGGGCTAACGAAGGAAATCGACCGATCGAACACCCCGGTTGTTGGTGCTACACCCTCCATGGCGTGGCTCTTTCCTGATCGTGAAGCGGAGCGGTCAAAAAAGTATGATCTAGATTAATTGAGAAAGACCCCCATTCCATTTTATGTCGAATCATCATCATCAAAGCTTTTGTCCTAACTATGTTGGGGTCGGCCATATGAATTTTATTTTTCCATTCTGATCAATCGTAAACAGAATTCTAAGATAAGTTGCACTTCTTCATATGTATTTTTATTACCTCCATCCTCGTCCTCTTTGGCCTACCCATTTCTCTTGGTGGGCCATCAACTTACAAAGCCAAATTTTCTTACCAACGTCGTTGTCAGCCTGTGTTGGACATGCTCAAACCATCTCAAACAGCTTTCTCTAATTTTATCCCCTATTAATCTATCCCTATATGTTCTCAAAATCACTCATTTTTACTTTTGTCTTTCCTAATTTTAACAAACATTCACCTTAACATTCTCATATCTGCTACATCTATTTTGTGCTTATATTGCTTCTTGACTGGCCAAAATTCTACTTCATAAGTCATATCTAGTCTACTCACTGTCATGTGAGAATTTTCCTTCAAACTTATTGATATTTGTGAATCATAAAGCACTCCAGAAGCAAGTCCTTTCTTCAACTAGACTATTTTTATCCTATGTTTCTTCATCATCCTTACTAATTATCGAGCCAAGTTGACAGAATGAGTCACTTTGTAATATCTATTGGGTTTCAATTCACACAGTGTTTTCAGCTCTTTATATATGTGCCCATTGAAGTTATAATCCATATATTATGTCTTTGTATGACTTATTTTTAAAGTCTTTAGATTCTAAAGTCTCCCGCCATCTTTCTAGTTTTGCATTCAAAGTATCTCTTAATTCATCTACCAATACTAAATCATTTGCAAACAACATGTGCCAAGAAACCTCCTTTTGAATATGAGCAGTTAATTCATCCATAATCAATACAATGAGGTAATGGCTTAGGGCTAACCACTTATGCAAACCTATAGTCATTGGAAACTCACAAGTAGTTCTCACACTAGTTACTGCTCCTTCATGCATGTCTTCTCAAAATAACATCTTGGAATTTCCTTTTATTAAAAACCCACCAAATTAAATATCTACGTACCCTATCATTAGCTTTTTTTTTTCTAGATCAATGAAAATCATATGCGGATTTTTCCACTTCGCTCAAAATTTTCCCATTAATTGCCTAAGTGAGAAGATAACTTCTATAGTTGGCCTCCCTGACAAAAAATCAAGTTGATTTTCAAATATATTGGTCTTCTTTCTAAGTCTTTACTCCATTATCCTCTCTCATAACTTCATAGTATGACTCATAAATTTAATCATATGATAATTGGTACAGTTTTGTATGTCTCCAATGTTCTTATATATAGGTATTACATGACTTTTTCCCTGTTCATCATGGATCTTCTTTGTCATTAATATCTTATTAAAAAGCCTAGTAAACAAAATCCCCCCAACTTCTCCTATGCATTCCCAACCCTCTATCGGAATGTCATTTAGACCTCTAGCCTCTCATGTCTTCATTTCTTTCAATGCTTTCCTCATTTTCACCATCTTAATTTTGTGAGAAAAGTATGCTCTGCTAACAAAGTATCATTTCTTGTTTTTGCGTCTCCTACATAGTATTCATTTAAAAGTTTGCTAAGATAATTCCTCCACGTTTCTTTGTTGTCGTTGTCATTCACTAGAATTTTTGGCCATTCCTTTTAATACATTTGACATGGTCTAAATCTCTACTTTTCCTTTCCCTTATGTTTGCAAGCTTAAAAATATCATTCTCTCCTTATATTGTTCCCAACCTGTAAGGCCAAAAGTCAGGATGACAGATAACTGTTAGAGCCAAGGCAGAATGATGGCTCGCTATAACGAGTGTGGACGGGAAACCCAGTCCGATACGGACTCTATAAAGGAGTTTGATGATGAGTGATGTTCTTATTGGAATTTAATTAGAATACTCATGCACGGATTTGGGCCTATATATTGGGTGTTTCTTTCAACCCAAAGAATACACATAAGAAGTTAATTTTCTCTCTTGATCTGAGATCAGAATACCCTAAGAGAGATTTCTTTGTTTCTCTAGAGCCATTGAGAGATTGTTCTGAAGGGCTACTCTAAAAGGTTTTGTTACTTCTACTCTCTTGTAGGAGATAGTTCCTTTTGGTTGACAAGGTGCGAGGAGATCAAGTAAAGAGAACGGTGCACGGTGGAAGTCGTGTTAGTGGAAGTTGTGCAAGAACAACTACAGTCTTTAGGTCGAGGTATAAACTGAGGTAAAGGAGCTGTGAGTATATGTTGTAACTGTTCGTGAATTCTTGATTTCTACATCGTAGTTTTTCTCCCTGGAAAGGGTTTCAATGTTAAATTTGTATCTACCTTCTTGTGGTGTGTGATTAGTAGATTTATTTGCTAGTTATATCTTGTTTCAATGGTTACATCCGCTGCATTGATTTGATTAATTAGACTAGCATCCATTCTAGTGGGTCCTGCAAAACCTTCACAACCTATTATATAGATCACTATATACTTTGAGTTTTACATCACTTACAATGTTCTTTGCTTCTTTATTTACCTTGTTATACATCTCATAGTTTTTCATATTACTACTCCCCTACCAAACTTTGAAATAATGTCTTTCCCCTCGAACAACTTCCTAAACCTCTACACTCCATCACCAAGTTTCTTTATTATAGTTTTTTTTCCCTTTCAACTCTCCTAAAAATAAGGTTTTATTGCCTAAGTGGTGGTGGAGGTTTGGGGAAGAGAGCCCCTTTGGAGGAGGGTCATCGCATCTAAGTATGGTGTGGATGAATGGGGATGGGGGCCTAGTCTTGGTCCATCTTACCGTAGGTCGGGTCAATGGGGCGATATTGTTTCAGCTAAGGGATGAGTCATAGGTGACAAGGAAAATTTTCACAAAGAGGTTGGTTTTGCGGTTGAGGAGGGGAAGGGTGTGCGGTTTTGGTTGGATTACTAGGTGGGGGTGGGTCCATTATGTGGGTTGTTTCCTAGGATCTTTAGAGTGGTGTCCAATAAAGAATCTATTGTCAGTGAATGTTATGAGGTGAGGGATGGTGCACTGTGGGGGGTGTCATTTAAAAGAAGTTTGCGGCATTTTGAAGAGGTTCAGTATGGGGAGCTTTTGAGTCTTCTTTCAAACATATTTTTTTTCAAGAATGCTGTGGATTATCAGATTTGGAAGCCTTCCATATCTAGGGAGTTCTCAGCGAAAGCTTTTTACTTGGCCTTAGAAGGGAATCAACCTTCAAGAGCCCCTTCTGCTGTTGTTTGGCAGGGTTTGGTTCCCCCACAAGGTTGAGGCGTGCTAGTGGCTAGCAGTTGCTACAAAAGTAAATATGGCAGATAATCTGATAAGAAGAGGGTTGACAACATCAAACATTTCAGATATTTGTGTGGTGTGTTGGGAGGAGGGAGAAATAGTCAATCATCCTTTTCTCCATTGTAAGATTGTGTTTGACTACTGTGTGGAATAACTTATTTGCTAGGTGTAGTATTGCTTGGTGTTGTCCGGGGTCGATAGGAGAAGCAACAGAGGCGTGGTTGGGAGAGCATTTCAGTGGGTGTGGGTGTACTTTATTGAAATTGACTCCTTTTTGTTATTTTATGGTCTCTTTGGAGAGAAAGGAACGATAAAATTTTTAGGGGTGACTCCTCTTCTTTATCAGAGCTAATTGCTACCGTCACCCTAGCAATTGCAAAGTGGGCTTTATTTAGAATTGAGTTTTCTGATTTTGCTCTGAATGACATCATGGTTAATTGGGTAGCTTGTATGAAATGTGGCCCATTTAAGGGGAGAAGGGTTGCTCAATGGTCTCCTCCACCTCTTGGTATGTTGAAATTCAATGTTGAAGGAGCTACAAGGGGTAACCCTGGTCCGACGGGTATTGGAGGTGTACTTCGTAATAACAATGGTGAGGTTTTGTTTACGTTTTCTAAGAATGTGGGTGTCTGTGATTCTAATGAAGCATAGGTTTATGCCATTCTGGAAGCACTTAGGTGTTTTTTGAGAACTTTTAATGGCTCTCTTATTGTGGAAACCGACTCTTCTAAAGTGGTGGCTTGGGTGTCGAATCGGAAGGCGAGTCCTTGGAAATTTCAATTCATCTTCAAAGAAATCTGATTTCTATCCTCTTGCTTTAATGTTGATTTCCATCATGTGCTTATATCAGTCAACCATATGGCCGAAGTTCTTGCTAAACCGGGGCTTGATAGGACTTCTCCTTGGGAGGGTATTGTTTTGTAGTTCAGTTATAGGTAGGGTACATATCACTTGTATCCTATTTCTTTTTCTTTTTTTCTCTCTTTGTATTTCCCTCTTCTCTTAATGAATTTTGTGGTTATCGATATAAAAAAAAACACCTCTTTAGCAACATTCCCAAAACAATTAGTCATTTGATTCCACATTGTTGTAGTTTTTCCCTCAAAATTCAATTCTCCCTCCTCAATCATTTTATCTTTAAATATTGTTGATCTTTCTCCTTTTAAATTATTTCACCTTGTTTTATGTCATGTTTTATTTATTTCCCCTCTCTTTCTAATTTTAATACAAATATCTAAAACTAATCATCTATATTATATGGTCAAACTCCTTTCTCTAAAACAACCTTACAGTCCTTACAAACCAAACGGTCATGTTTTCTAGATATAAAAAAAAAATTTGTTTGGCTCCTAATAGTTTCACTTAATCTATTTTATGTCGAATTTAACAAGAAATCTGAGAATGGTATAGTTTTGTTAGGATGCCCCATGTAAGGAAATCTTGACTCGCAGCTAAACATTTTTTATGTAAGTTGACCTGCCTAACTCATCTAACCTGAATGAACTCCCAACTCCCCCGTCCCCTCCACTTTTCATCCACCTCCTCCAAATATACAAGCCTTATTAAGATGGTTTTAATTTCATTAAAGCAGATTTCTTGATATTTTCTTGTCCTCCCCCCTCATATACACGCCTTATTAAGACGTGTTTAATTTCATTAAAGCTGATTCCTGGATGTTTTCTTGCATATCAATATTATAATGTTTGGACCACTTTTTCATGCGCCCACAAGAATTAATTTGAAAAGGTGGGGGCATGCGGATTAGTATGAGAAAAAAATGCTTTAGTTAACAGTTAGACAGGTCGGTTGGGTTAACCGATGTTGGTTACATGTTGGGGACTCAGACCCATTTTTAATAAATGAATAAAATAGAGGTTGGGCCTTAGCTTTCAACCTGATCTATTTAGAACCAACCCCACTCATTTGTCTGCCCTATTTAGTAGATTTGTCTAGAAATCTATATCATATAGATGTATTTGAAATAGACGTTTTAAAAATAGACCGTTTGATAAGACACGTGAAACGCATTCCATTGTATGAGTACATCCAGAGGTTCATAATTTTTCACTTATTTCTTAAAAAGTAGAGGGAAGAACGAGCTTGTGATGCACAATCTGTGGGGACCATTCGGGAGGATTGGCCAAATTTTGAGATTTTTTTCATAAAATCTTCTAAAATATATGATGGGATAAGACCTAGAATTTGACCCTATGAACATTTAAAGCTTTGCAAAGGCGATGAACGATTTGGATATTGATTTAGAGGTTGACAGAAGCCCAAAAAAGTCGCTGTAAGGACTTGGACTTTTTTCCAAGTATCTCAAAACATGTAATCACCGAACTGTTAATGTTTGAACCCATGTCCTTTTTTGAATTTTAAAGAGGATGGCACTATTCATCAAATTCGCAAAATAAGTGAATAATGATAGTTTGTAATGACAACAAAAAAGTTTTTTGCTTGATCCCTAGAAGTCTTATGGTTGTTTGGTTGATAAAAACAAGCAAAGCCGGCTATTCTATGATGTTAGAATTGGTAATCATGTTTGGTCGACAGCTTCATGCCTAGTCCTAAATAGGCCCTTCCCTTCCTATTGTTCTTTCTTCTATATTCATTCGACTCTTGTAGAGTTTCCAGTGGATAATAGATTGTTCAATTTTCCCAGAAGATGAGGTAAGTGTAAGGACCCTCTCCTTAACTTCTATGATTAGCATTAACCAATTCTTGTGGTTAGGGTATTAAGTGGGACTAGAGGCCAATCATGGTGTTCGTGTGTTAGAATAGTTTTTGAATAGCACTGTGAAGTTTTGAGAGCCTCTATGTCTAGTTTAACCTTTGTTAGAGCCTATTTGTAATTTTAAGAAAGATTGGGTGGTTATTCATAAATTCTGTAAATCTGTCATTCTGGGCTCTTTAAATCAAGATTATCATTCTGGACAACATTTGTATTCAACTCGATTCAATCTGTGGCTCTGAAATCCTTCAATTGACCAATTCATTCATAAATTAAAAAACTTGGACCGAATAGTTGATTTTTCCCTTTGAATCTTAAAATGTGTCGTTCTTAAACTCAAAAACTACATCTTGACCTGCCTATCAACTTTTATGTTCGGCCCAAACTCATCTGAGGCCCCGAGAGCTCAGTTTGACCCCGGACACACTGTTTGAAGCATACCTGTCATTTTCTGAAAATCGTAATTTCCATCAGAAATCTCCAAATCTTCTGATATTGGGCTTGTTGGAAAGCTCTCTTGACTCCCTGCAATTGTTCATCTTTGACCAAGTCCAAATGAGGTCCCGACGACCTTCGTTTACCCATCACAAGTCTAGCTAAAGTGTAGCAAACACACAAGCTAACCACACTCACAAATATGTCACCTACCCCACCCACCACCACGTTCTCCATTTATTCTCATTCACTCCATTGTTCTAGTAAACATAGAGAAATTCACTTTTCTTTCTTTCTCCTTTCTTCTTCCTTGCTTGGTGGAGATCATCATCTAGAGGCCCCACTTGACAACTCTGACTCCGCCGATCGATTCTACATCATCTCTTACACATGTCATTTTGGCGTGATTCCATGACCAGCAACCCATTCATCTTTTTTCTCCCTCTTGTTTGAGATTCTTAAAGGTAAAAGCTCCTCCTCTTTTGATTGTTTTCATGATCTAGAGGTCCCTTTGCTTCACATATGTCGCATGTATGAGGTAGTTCTAAGTGTAGCTTGGGTTTTTCATTTTTAGGAGATTTTCAGAGTTGATTTTTTGGGAATTCCCAAGAGGTGTTTCCAGCCAGTTTTAGTGGCAATTAGAAGTGCTTTGGGAGTTCTTAGAGGCCAAGGTAAGTTTTCAATTTAATTACATAGCATGTAATGGTTATTTCCTTTTATCCTCAAAATTATATTCAATGGTTTGGATGTTGAGAATTACATGATTATAGTTATGTTTGGGTTGTTACTTCTTGTCAAAAATTGTACTTTTTATGAATCTTGATTTCATAAATGTTAGAGGTTCAAAAGCCCCAAATTATGGGCTCAGAACATGACAAAATGAGGTCCACAGCCAGCCAAACGGACTGCCCTGCAGGATTTCTACATTTACTGACCGACAAAAAATTTTGTTCTTCGGGTTCGATCGACCTAAAAATAGAATTTTCACTAGCCGCTTGAGTGTTGTTTCAATGGCCATTGGGCGCTGTTCTTATGGCCGGTTAACCCAATTTTTGAATGGTCGGTAGAGGGTTATTCCCATGGCCAGTGGGCCTTATTTTGGCCCCTTTTTAGCCCATCTCTTTGGGGTGTTTCCCATGATCGGTGGGCCCTATTTTTGTACCATTTTAGCACTACTTTGGGAACTAAAACCCTTACCCTGGGGACCCATTTTGGGACATTTAGATTCTTGATAGGTAAACCCATTTGTGACAAACCTCACTTAAAAATGTAGGTTTCTCCCAAGAATACACGGCTACCCTTAGACAATCAATCCCGAACTACCGGTGGGCTCCCTAAGGATTGCAGGGAATGGTCAATGACCCTAATTAAGGGTCTTTGAGACCCCTAAACCCCTTGGAACATGTTAACTAAGGTTACTTTTCACAAATGAAACTGAACACTTAGATTTTTGGTGGGTCCCATCCGACCCTGTCCAAACATGCATTTTTCCCTAAGACAGCGATGGACCACTGGTGACCTTAGTTGAGGGTCTTTGAGATCCCCAACCCCTTTGGAACCCGATGAACACGATTACACTTCATAAAGGGGACCTAATACCTAGAATTAGGATGTACCTCGTACCTGAACACTGCGCAATCTGATTTGTAATTGTTTTCACTCTTCAGATTACCCGGAGGCATGTGGAGCAAGGTGATTATCATTCTATCCGGACTTAGGGCTTTTGGGTATTCCCACCTTCAGAATGTACCAAGTGTAGAACCAATCATGATATCCAACCCTTAGTGTGTATAGTCTCGAATATTATCGTACTTGCATGTCCAAGGTAATCATTGACTAAAAGATATGTTAGTAATGGATCCTTGACTATTCAGTAGGCTTGATAGAATGTCTTATTCTCGATGTTTACCCAGACTTACCCGGCCCTAGCATTGTGACCTATGGGACTCCTTGGGAATTAACGTGTGGTATTCGCCCTACTTTGACCCTGGATGTACCCGGATCCTCAGTCGGTTTCTTCGGTTGGTGTGCGAGCATTCAGTTGCCTAGCCCCTTCCAAGTTACCTAGATCATCTTGTCCTTTTTTACCCATTAGGGTCTCCATTTCTAGCCGAAATGTTGTCCATTTTTCTGTAGGATTTCCCAAATCTAGATGCACTATTCTTCTGAAAAACCAAATTTTATGGGCTACCATAATAGATTACTACTAGTTCTAAATTAAACAATCAATGCACAGCAGAAATAACTAATCAGACGAACTAGCAATTAAATCTACCAAGCAATCACCACAAGAAAGCAGACACAAAATATAGCGTGGAAACCCTATCCAGGGAGAAAAACCACGAACCAGAAATCAAGAGTTCACGAACAGTTACAAGATGTACTCACAAGCTCCTTTACCTGGGTCTGTACCTCGACCTAAGGATTGTAGTTATTATTGCAAAGAATCCACTAACACGAAATCTAACGTGTCCCATTCTCCTTACTTGATTTTCTCGCACCTTGCAAGTCAAGATGAACTATCTTCTCCTTCGAAAAGCAGAAGCAGCAATAACCTTCTAGAGTAGCCTTCAGAACAATCTCTCAATGGCTCTAGAGAAAAATCTCTCAATGATATCTCTAACTCAGATTAGTGAGAGTTGTGTTGGTGCCTTAGGGTTGAGAGTTACACCCTATATATAGCCCATAATTCGTGCCTAATACTTAGAACACAAGTAGGACTCAAACTTGGGAAACATAGCCTCAATGGGAAATAAGTTCGTATCAGAAAATAAGGCTTTCTCAAAAATTATTCGCACTGTTCGCTCGAGCGAACTTCTTCCACTGCTCGAGCGGACAGGCCTCTGTCACGCCTTCGCTCAAGCGAATGCATGGTCGCTCGAGCGGACTCTGCTGGGATTGTTTTTTTGTGGAAAATCAGCACGAATTTCTTCCAGCTTTCTTCTTCTAAACCATTCAAGCTTTTCTTCTTAGAGTCATTCCCTCTTCTATCTTTAGAGTCCTTTTCTAAATAAAACATACAACACAAAGACTCCTAGAGTTTTGTCCAACATGAATTAGCTAATCACAAAAATACCTAACAATCTCCCCCTTTGGCAATTCATGGACAAAACTTGTACAAATGTTCTACCCAAAATAAAACCAAAATACATTGAATTTTCAGCACAAAAAAAATTATCAGTTCCCGTAGATCTTTGCCTGTTGTCTCCCCCTACCTTCATTTTTCTCCCCCTTTTTGTCCATAATTGACAAACAATTATCTTCAAGCAGCTTCTGTAAATTTGGATCCTACAGCTCCCCATCAATTTTGAATCCCCCTCGGAAAGATCTTCGTATCAGCACTGGGGTGGGGGCTTGATCCCGCAGATCAGGGGTGATGAAGCTTCGGCACACACACTTGCATATTCAGATATTTCAGCAAAGTGTGTGCCAACATAGAAGATAAGTCTTCTTTCTTGACCCAAACAGCTTTGGTCTCCTTTTTCAGTGCAGTCTTCTGTGTTTTCCATTGTATTTGATTTGGTGATCTTCGCAGCTTATTGCAATGAGGTCTAATGTGCCCTTTAATTCCGCAATGATGACAAATGGGAATTCTTTCAGGACGTGGAACATATTTCTTCTTGGCAGCTGTATTTGCAACATGAACAGCAGAATTAGTAACAACTGAGTTTTGAACAAAATAGTTAGTACCATTGACTTTAGATGTAAATGCCTCGACAGCATAGCCAATGCCATGCATGTCTGTCTTTCCTTTTTTACTGCAGAGGATGTCATCAAGTTTTTTGGAACCTGCATTCATCATGTTTAGCGAAGCCTTGCATGTTTCTAACTCAGTAAGAACTATCTTGAGTCTTCCTTACAAGTCAGTATTTTCAGCTTTCAAGGTCTTAATGTCATGATCAATCAAAGCACACTTTTGGGCTTCAGCAGTCAATTTATCTGCCAACTTGTTATTTTCTTCCTCTAAGTGACTAACCTTTATAAGAGTTTCTGACGATTCAGCTTTCAAAGAAGTATTCTGCTCTTCAGATTCTTTCCAGCTTGTAGCCACTTTTTCATTCATCTTTAGCATCTTCATGGATTTTTCAAATAAAATATGATATTCAGCTTGCCAATCATGTTCTGTCTCTGACTCACTAAACTCGTGATCAGTCTCATTATCAGACACCGGTGGAGTAGCAGAAACAGAAGTTGCCATGAATGCGATGAGTTTTTCTTTGCTAGCTTCAGGCTTCTCAGACTCATCTTCTTCAGAAGTATCAGTATCCCAAATGAAATTTAAAGCCTTCTTTTTTGACTTTTTATTAGCACAGTCACTAGCAATGTGTCCATAACCATGACACTCAAAACATTGAATCCCTTTAGAAGATTTCTTCTTTACAAAATTTTTAGGGATTTTCAAATCACTTTTCTTTCCCTTCATGAATGCTTGAAATTGCTTCATAAACTGAACAACAACTTGGGGATCTATCTCCTCGGAATCAGAATTAGAATCACTAGCAATTTTCTTGACCGATTCTTTGGAGGCTCTTAAAGCAATACCACTGGATTTTGATTTCACATTTGTCCTTAGGTTTGCTTCAAAAATCTAAAGGTTGCCAACTAATTCTGCAGCTTTGAGAATATTCAAATTTTTATTCTCCTCAATAGCCACAACCTTTGCATCAAACCTTTCAGGAAGAGACCGCAGAATCTTTTTCACTACCCTATTTTCAGGAATTGGCTCTCCCAAAGTAAAGGTATCATTCACAATTGCATTCAGTTTGAATTGAAATCATCAAAAGTTTCATCTTCTTCCATCTTTATGGTTTCGAATGCTGTATACAATTTCTGATGTTTCGACTGTTTAACAGTTTCAGTGCCTTCATGACAGTCTGCAGAATATCTCAAGCTTCTTTCGCAGTAGTGCATGTAGAAATTCTACGAAACTCAGACATATTAACTCCATTATAAATAGCATTCAATGCTTTAGAGTTATAAGTGGCAGCCAACTCTTCTTCCTTAGTCCATTATCTTCATGTTTAAGATCAGCTACCCCATCAGCAGTAATAGTGGGCAAGAAATAGCCATTTATAATAGATTTCCAAACTTTCAGATCTATGGCTTTCAAGAAGGTAACCATCCTGACTTTCTAATAAGCATAATTGCTACCATCCAACAGAGGAGACTTATTGGTTGAAGTGCCTTCACGGTAGATATCTATTCTAGCAAATATGGATCAACACAATAAAATAGTGCAACCCGCTCTGATACCAATTGAAAAATCAAATTTTATGGGCTACCAGAATAGATTACTACTAGTTCTAAATTTAACAATCAATGCTCAGCTGAAATAACTAATCAGACGAACTAGCAATTAAATCTACCAAGCAATCACCACAAGAAGGCAGACACAGAATATAGCGTGGAAACCCTATCCAGGGAGAAAAGTCACGAACCAGAAATCAAGAGTTCACGAATAGTTACAAGATGTACTCACAAGCTCTTTTACCTGGGTCTGTACCTCGACCTAAAGACTGTAGTTATTATTGCAAAGAATCCACTAACACGAAATCCAACGTGCCCCGTTCTCCTTACTTGGTCTCCTCGCACCTTGCAAGTCAAGATGAACTATCTTCTCCTTCGAAAAGCAGAAGCAGCAACCTTCTAGAACAGCCTTTAGAACGATCTCTCAATGGCTCTAGAGAAAAATCTCTCAATGATATCTCTAACTCAGATTAGTGAGAGTTGTGTTGGTGCCTTAGGGTTGAGAGTAACACCCTATATATAGCCCCAAATTCGTGCCTAATACTTAGAACATAAGTAGGACTCAAACTTGGGAAACATAGCCTCAATGGGAAATAAGTTCATATCAGAAAATAAGGCTTTCCTAGAAATTATGCGCACTGTTCGCTCGAGCAAACTTCTTCCATCGCTCGAGCGGACAGGCCTCTGTCACGCCTTTGCTCGAACGAATGCATGGTCGCTCGAGTGGACTCTACTGGGATTGTTTTTTTGTGGAAAATCAGCACGAATTTCTTCCAGCTTTCTTCTTCTAAACCATTCCGGCTTTTCTTCTTAGAGTCCTTCCCTCTTCTATCTTCAGAGTCCTTTTTCTAAATAAAACATATAACACAAAGACTCTTAGAATTTTGTCCAACATGAATTAGCCAATCACAAAAATACCTAACATCTTCTAGCCCAAAATTATATTGTTTCCATTTCTGGATTGTTTACACCCGACTAAACTATCGGTTTTCTCCCGTATTTGTATTTATACACTGAGAGTGTCGGAATTACTCATGTACCCCCAACTGAACACTAATTGAACACCAAATGATAAGTCCACAAAATTAGGTCATTAGGTCATCATTTCATGAGCATTTGTGGACTTAATTAGGTTTAATTGCATAGAATTGCACTTAATTTCATGATTACATGTATTTGGTGATATTTTTGGAAAAATGGTCAGAATTGGTCAAAATTCATTGAATTGCATGATTGTGAAATTAGGATTTTTCATCTCATTCATCACCCCAAAATTAGTTTTTTGGCTTCATCAATGCATACTTGTAATTTTTGGCACCATGTGCTATTTTTTTTGGAAAGTTTGTCATTTGGGTGCATCATTAGGCATGTAGGGTCCTATGCATAATTCATGTTTATTTTTATTATATGTGATTAATTAATTTCTTTCAATTTGTAGGAAAAAAATCAACAACATGGGACCCTATCCCATGAAGATTTACATGATTGGTGGGACCATGATGGTTAGATGAATGAGTCTTGGTTGTGAAAGAGTTTTTAAAGAAGCTTCCACCTAATACAAAGGAGTTAAGTCCACTTGGAATTATATATTATGGCATATATGAAAAAAAAACGTGGGTGGATGGCAAGTTTTGCATTGGAAGGAGATCTCCACAAAGTCAGACTTGTGGAAGAAGAAATCTAATCAAGGAGGAGACAAAAATCAAGAAGGAAATCAAGAAGCAATCTTAAAGATCTTTTGAGGAACCCAAGATGGAAAAAATTGGATCACAAGGACAAGAAATCAATTGAAGTTTGAATTTAAGCCAAGATGGAGGAGGTGTGTTACCAAACAAAGGGACATAAGAGATTATAAAAGAGGGTCTAGCCAAAGGGGCCTGAAGCCATTACTTGGTCCAAGGCTTTTGGTAGCAACCAAGGAGACTCTTCCTCTCTCTATTCCACTCCCATCCACCTTTCTCTCTAAGTCCCTTTCTTCTTCTTCTTTCCTCCTAATTCTTTAGACATAGGTTGAGAGATCATGTTGAGAGAATGATGAAGAGAGAAGAATCTTAATTTTTCTTTTGTATTTCAAGATCAAGAAAAAAAGACACTACTTGGATTGATTTTGCAACTTTCTATGTAAGTGATTTAATTTTCTTATCTTAGTTCTTTTATGTGTTTTGATTGGAGACAATATTTCACATTATTAGATCAAGAGTTTGAAAATAAAATAAAAATATCAAAAGTCGAGAGACATCAAAAAATCACTTGCATAATTTTGTTTTCCTACTTTGAGAAGAGAGGACATTATCATCGCATTGTCAATACTTGTAGGATTGTCTAGATTCTAGATCTTTGGTACTACTTTTCCGCTTTTTATTTTCTTTCCACCCTTTTTGTTGTTATTTTCAAGTTAATATTCTTAATTTTTTTGTTCTATTTACAAATTCTAGATTTAAAAACTCAACTTGCATCTTTCTATGTTTAGTAGAAACTTTCTATTCTTGTTATTTGCATGATATATGGTTAGAAAGTGTCTTTGTGTATACTTCATATTTAGAAATTGCATTAGAACAAGTTTTGTTGCTGAAATCACAAGATTATCAACTGATTAGACACACTAAATTCGGATCTGATAAGTGAGTAGTGAAAAATCCTGCACATTTCAGCAGAATTAACCCAACTTAGTTACAAACGTGCATGATTTAAAAACCAGGTAAACGTTAATATTTTTGTCCATAAAATAGCAAATCTAAAGTATGGTAATTGGACTTTGAAACCCCAGAATTTCAGCCAAAAATAACCTCGGGAACAATGTCAACCAGAGGCTCAAACAGGGGTAGTTGGTAAGCCTGCGTTCAGATTTCAGCAACAAAACAGTTCAAGTAGGCATATTTAGGTGATCATATCTTTTGTGTTTTAAGTCCTTTTTCGGTTTTTCTTTTTTTGTTGTTTTCATGCATCATCAGGCTATTAATCCCATCCATTAGATTTAGGTTCACACTAACTTAGTCATGTCGTACAGTCCAGTGAAAACAGGGCTGCGCAACAGTTTCCATACTTACAATTTTTTTTACAGCATGCATCATATAGTTAGAAACTTGCATAAAATTGCATTGTTAGTATTTAGGGCATTATAGATCATTCATATTTGCATAAAAATCGATTTTGGTAAGTAGGATCTAATTTAGGAAGTTTTGTTTTGATTTTTTTATATTAAACTGGTCATTTAATTTGTGAGTTCTTTTGCAGGTTTTTAGATATTTTAGGATTGCTTAGATTAGGTTTCCTTTATTACAATAGTTCCTTTATTTTTTTGAAAGCATTGTAATTAATCTTTTTTTTTTATTTAGTTATCTAATTTAATTTAGGCCAGATTTAGTGCTTATTTAGGATAGGTCAAAGTTGGAAGGTTTCTTGAAAAGCATTGCTCCCTGTGGATCGACCTGGATTTACCAGATTATTACTACAATCGTACCCTACACTTGCGGACCGATCAAGTTTTTGGCGCCGTTGCCGGGGAGTGCCAGTAAAGGTAACTTTCTATCTTTCCTATTTAAATTGTACATTACTTTTGGCATCTTGCTAGAAATAAGGGGTGCATGCATGGAATGTTGAAACTACCCTAATTTGGATTAGGAAAGTGCATGGAATGTTAGCAATTCACATCATTGATTTTTAGAAAACTCCAAGAACTTACCAAAATCTTCCAATTTATTTTTTGGAAATTTTTTTTCAGTTAACTCCTTAAGGAAGGAAAGTGAATCTAAGGCCTAAAGCTGCGTTCTTTGGTTAAACTCAATGCCTAAGAAAAGCCTTGTCCCAAAAGGGGAGATAGTCAAGCTATTCGAGGCAAGTGGTTTTTAAGCGGGACCGTTGTGGCCTAACCACTTACCTGGGGGCTAACCTGGTCAAGTTAACTTCATAAGTTTGAGCTAAGGCCTGAGGTGAACTTTTTGACCTCTAGTGAGGTAGGTTGCTGTTCTAAGTTAGTTTCTTTATTTCCACCATTTAAAAAAAAAATTCAAGATTCCCAAAAAGAAGGATAGGCCCCCGCCAATTTGGCAAAGAGATTTAGGGCATAGATTAAGAAGGAAGGAGTCTCCGATTAAGAGAATTATTGAAAACTTTGAATCTCCAATTCTATCAAGTTCTTTGAGACCATCACCAATGGCAAGTGGGTCCGGTAGTGGCAACAACAATGATGACCGGAACGACCGGAATGAAAATGATGGTAATGAAGCAGTTAACCAAAGGGCTAGGAGTTTACGAGAATTCTTGCATGGTCGTCCCACCCAATGTGGGAAATTTTGAAATAAAGCCGGGCGTGATACAATTACTCCCTAAGTTCCATGGCCTTGATTCAGAATGTGCATACTCGCACTTAAGAGAATTTGAAGAAGTATGTGCCACTTTACACTTCAATAATATTGGGGAGGACATAGTCAAATTTAGATTATTCCCTTTTTCACTGAAGGAGAAGGCAAAAATATGGTTGCATTCCCTTAGGCCCAATTCGATTACCACTTGGAATGTTATGGTGCGAGAATTCTTGAAAAAGTTTTTCCCACTTCACAAAACCAACACTTTGAGGAGACACATGATGAATTTCAAACAAAAAGAAAAAGAGTCTTTCTTCAAGTGTTGGGAACGCTTCAAAGAGCTCTTACAAGCCTGCCCACATCATGGATTCGAATCATGGCGTGTAATTGGTATGTTTTATGATGGGTTAACTTCTGAAATGCGCCAATTCGTTGAAACGATGTGTAATGGTGAATTTTTGAGCAAAAACCCAAATGAAGCATGGGAATACTTAGATTCTCTTGCAGAAAGTGCCCAAAATTGGGACACTTCAGATGGAGTTGATAATCCAAGGCAATCGAATAATCCTAAGGGAGGGGGAATATATCGACTTCAGGATGATGAAATGGAACTCAATGCAAAAGTAGCATCCCTAACTAGAAAAATTGAAGCCATAGAAATGGGGAGGAGTAAACAGCCCGTCACCGTGTGTGGTATTTGTGACTGTGACACCCACTCTTTGGAAGATTGTCCAACAATCCCTGCTTTCAAAGAGGTGTTACAGGAATAGGCCAATGCAACCACTGCTTATCAGAGGCCTTTCAACAATCAACTCGGTAACTCGTACAACCCCACCTGGAGGAACCATCCCAATTTCAGTTGGAGGAATGAGCCTACTGCTAATAAGGAGTCGGTCCCCTAAAGACCTACACATCAAGGTGGTGACTTTAGGCCCTCAACACAAGGAGCCCAATACACACCACCCCCTCCACAGTCTCAAAATAGGTCTTTGGAGGATCTGCTGACAAATTTAACTCAAACTCAGAATTCCATCATTCAAAACAATCAACAATCTTTTTTAGACTTTCAAAAAGAGGTGAGAACCTCAATTGGCCAACTCAGCAATACCCTTCAAAACAGGGAGAAGGGGGCTTTCCCAGCCCAAACACACCCGAACCCTAAAGGGCAATACGAAGTGGCCAATACAGGTCCCTCTACCTCAAAGGAGCAGGTGTAAGCTGTGACCACTTTGCGGAGTGGTAAATAAATTTCGAAAGATGATCCGAGAAAAGGAAAGTCACCTGCATCCTCGGATCAAAAAGTTTCTTCAAATAAGTCTGAATCTAAAGAAGTCATAGAAAAGGTTGGTGATGACAAAGGGAAGGTACCCGAAATTCCTGAGTACAAGCCCGTGGCCCCATTCCCCCAACGACTGAGATCGTCAAAGAGGATGGTCCCAAATGAGGAGATTTTGGATATCTTTAGAGAAGTCAAGATTAATATCCTGCTTTTGGATGCCATCAAACAGATTCCATCTTACGCTAAGTTCCTCAAAGATTTATGCACAATCAAACGTAAGATGCATGTTTCTAAGAAAGCTTTCTTGGCCGAGCAAGCAAGCTCGATTTTAAGACAAGATGCTCTCCCTAAATATAAAGATCCGGGATGCCCCACAGTATCGTGCATCATTGGAAACTTCCGGATAGAACAAGCTTTACTCGACTTGGGGGCAAGTGTCAATCTACTTCCTTACTCGGTTTATCAACAGTTGGGGCTAGGCGAGTTGAAACCTACTCAGGTCACTCTTCAGCTCGCTGACAGATCAATAAAGAAACCGAGGGGGATGGTAGAGGATGTTTTAGTACAAATCGAGAAGTTCTACTTTCCAGTGGACTTCACCGTTTTGGATACCCAACCAGTGGCAAATCCTAATGCTCAAATTTCGGTAATATTGGGTAGACCCTTCCTAGCCACTTCAAATGCACTAATCAATTGCCGGAACGGGGTAATGAAGCTTTCTTTTGGAAACATGACCATTGAGCTCAATGTTTTCAATGCGTGCAAACAAATGCGGGATGATGGTCCTGATTTCGAAGAGATTGACATGATTGAGGCCATTATTCAAGAATCTCTTACGGAGTCCACCGACCCCAATTCCTTGTGCCCCTTTGAATCTGATTTGCCTCATTCTCTTGACATTGAAGATGATACTGTTCAGATGGCCAGTAGTCTGTGGAACCCGAAAACTGAGGAGCTAGTACCATCGGGGTCTAAGTCTCTTCCCTCTCAGGTGAGGCCACCCAAACCTGAGTTGAAACCCCTTCCAGTTGACCTCAAATATGCATACCTTGGGGATGATGAAACGTTCCCAGTTGTAATTTCATCACACCTAAACAAGGACCAAGAGGAGCAATTAATGGAAATACTTAAGCAGCACAAGGGTGCAATAGCATGGACTGTGGCTGATATTAAAGGCATTGATCCTTACGTGTGTATGCACCATATTTACCTGGAAGAAAATGCAAAACATTCTAGACAAATGCAACGCCGGCTTAACCCCACCATGCAGGAGGTGGTTAGGGCTGAAGTCTTAAAACTTCTGGACGTGGGTATCATCTATCCGATCTCGGATAGTCAGTGGGTCAGCCCTACCCAGGTCGTACCAAAGAAAGCCGGCGTCACTGTAGTCAAGAATGCTAGGGATGAACCCATTCCTACCCGGATACCCACAGGTTGGAGGGTATGTATTGACTACAGAAAGCTCAATGCAGTCACACGGAAGGACCATTTTCCACTACCCTTTTTGGACCAAATCTTGGAAAGGGTAGCAGGCCACCCATACTACTGCTTCTTGGATGGATACTCAGGATACAATCAGATAGAAATCGCCCCTGAGGATCAAGAGAAAACCACATTCACATGTCCCTTCGGAACTTTCGCCTACCGGCGAATGCCCTTTGGACTGTGCAATGCTCCCGCTACTTTCCAACGCTGCATGCTGAGCATATTCAGTGACATGGTGGAGCGTTTCCTCGAGGTCTTCATGGATGATTTCTCCGTTTTCGGTAATTCTTTCGAAGACTGCTTAAGTAATTTGGGAAAAGTCCTTGTCAGGTGTGAAGAGAAGAACCTGGTGCTAAATTGGGAGAAGTGTCACTTCATGGTTCGCCAGGGAATAGTCCTTGGCCATATTGTTTCATCCAAGGGAATGGAAGTTGACAAGTCAAAAATAGATCTGATCTCAAATTTGCCCATCCCAAAAACCGTTAGAGATATCAGATCGTTCTTAGGGCATGCAGGCTTCAACAGAAGGTTTATAAAAGATTCCAGCGCTATCTCCATACCACTGTGCAACCTTCTGTTAAAAGATATTCAATTTGAGTGGACTGAGGCATGCCACGAAGCTTTCACCAAGTTAAAGGGCATGCTGACTTCCGCTCCGATTATGCAACCGCCTGACTGGAGCCTGCCCATTGAACTTATGTGTGATGTAAGTGATTATGCGGTTGGGGCTGTGTTGGGGCAACGTAAGGAAAAGAAACCTTACGTGATTTATTATGCAAGCCGGACTTTGAATAGCGCACAAATCAATTACTCCACCACAGAGAAAGAATTATTAGCCGTGGTCTTTGCGCTAGACAAATTCCATTCGTACTTGCTAGGATCCAAGATCATTGTGTTCACCGATCATTCAGCGTTGAAATACCTTCTTTCTAAGAAGGATGCAAAACCGCGTCTCATTCGTTGGATCCTTCTACTCCAAGAATTTGATATTGAAATCCGAGATAAAAATGGAGTAGAAAATGTAGTTGCGGATCATCTATCACGACTTGTCATTTCTGAATCTTTGGAATCCACGCCCATCCAGGACAACTTCCCTGACGAACAATTGTTCGCAGTATCCCAACTTCCCTGGTATGCAGACATTGCCAACTATCTTGCTACAGGCATAGTCCCAGAACATTGGAAAAGGCAAGATAGGAATAAATTTTTTTCTGAGGTCCGGAATTTTTTCTGGGATGACCCATTTTTGTTTAAATACTGCCCAGACCAAATCATTAGGAGGTGTGTGCCAGATGATGAGCAAAACAGTGTCATCTTCTTTTGTCATTCACAGGCCTGTGGGGGCCATTTCTCTTCTAAAAAAACTGCCTTTAAGATTCTGCAATGCGGTTTTTACTGGCCCGCCCTTTTTAGAGATGTTCATGAATATTGCAAGTCTTGTGAAAACTGTCAAAAATTGGGTTCCGTTTCAAGAAGGAACATGATGCCCCTGAATCCAATTTTGATCATTGAGTTGTTTGATGTATGGGGAATAGATTTCATGGGACCGTTTCCCCCGAGTTTTGGTTATCTCTACATTTTAGTAGCTGTTGATTATGTGTCCAAGTGGATTGAAGCTATACCATGTCGGACAAATGATGCTAATGTTGTCAAGAAATTTCTGAAGGAGCACATATTTTCTAGTCTTGAATATGACCGATGTCACTAAAGTACCTACCTGCCCGAGCTCAATTTAGGTTTCCTCGTGGCAGGGTCAACAACACATGACAGTCATAAACTCTAGGGTGAGTTCAAAGTACTATCTGGCAGATCGTTTGCGGCAGGCAAATGCTCCCCCTTTCGAGGATTATGCGACGTAGTTGCCATTTAGAATATAGTTTACTTTTTCATTATTAATGATTCTGCTATTTTACTCATGATGCACTAACTTGCTTAGTCATATTGTTACCCGACCTTTGATTAATCACCTATCATTTATATTCTGCTTTGTACATGAAAACTATGTCTTTGATTTTGGATACTCGTCAGACAATTTGTCTGATCTACGCTTGCTTGATGCTGTAGGTATGATTTCTCGACCTGTACCCTAGTACGGCTTTTGAAGAGGCGATTGCTAAGCCATAGGTTGCGAGTGATTTGGTGCCGTGATTGTCATGTAGAATCCTCTCTTAGCACATGAGACGTAACACAAAGGGAATTCTATTTTTGGGTTTTGCATTCTGTTGTACTGGCCTCGTTGGCCTTTTAATTTGGGATTGTAATTAATACATCTTTTGTAATTTCTAACTTGAAATTTGGGAATACTTTATCTTGTTTACTTATCCAGCTCTGTTATCTCTTGTTTATATTTATACCAGTCTAATGATATGATGTACAGTATGATTTAGCTAGTCAGACATTAGTGATATAACACGAAATTTGATTGGCTATTGCACCGCAATGCAAGCTTCCACTAAATGTCCCATGATGGTGATGGATCCTGTATTCTTACTTGTGTGGATCCTGGGGAAAAGGAAAGATTACGCTACAGTAAATCCCATGTATCACGGCCTCTCAATCCTACCCTAATTTTGGGATCATGACAATAAGTGTACGCTCTAATATATACATGGGAGTGTTTCCTGTTTTATTATTATTATTGTTGATGGGTGTAAGATATCAGGTCTGAAAGATATATAATTTCAGGTTTGTGATTACAATTTTTTATGAGGCCATTTTGGGAAGCCACAAACCAACTGGGTTCTTTCCTGTTTTATTTCTCTCACAGTAAATGTCATCTTGGAATGATGTATTTCCAGGTTCGTGCTTACCATACAACCGGACTTGATGACAAATATTATCCATCCAACTAATTGCACATTTGCATTGATGCATCAACTATAAAAACTTTCATTGCATTAATACATTTCTGACCAACCAAGATCGGTTCTATTAGTGAGGCAGTAAATTATCTTCATTGAACTCCTAGCCATTCCTTGCCAGAGTCCCATCTACCCCATGATTATTCATTAATATGCTAGATGATGATGGGTATCTTGATTTAGTGAAACAATCAGCTTCTGTGTGGCTTTGTTCAATTAGTGGTAATGATTTGTAGATTTTGAAGTTAATGTTGCGGTCCAATAACTCATGTTTCATGCAATGATCTTGCGAGAAACGTCTGAAATGGAACTGAGCCATCTAGATCTAGTTCCATGGACTTGGTTTGTTTGTGTAACTTGATAGGTTACATTATTTCATTTGGCATTTTAGGCATAAAATATAAAGTGATAGTTTTTAACTATTAACTGATTTTTATTTCGATGCCCATTTATGGTAGATGGCAAATCCTTGCTTACTTGTGTTTGGTGGGGAGGTAGTTTCCTGAGCTAATAGGACTCATTCTTAGGGTCTCCATCCCTTTTTACTTCTTCCTATATTATGCATTATAGGCATGTCTATCTGACCCTGAGATAAGGGTTGGCTTGCCTTGGACCTCAAGAAGTCCTTAAAACGAGGGCTTTTGTTTATAAGAAAAAGCCTTAGGGCTGGGCTTGGACAGTTTTTTGCAAGCCCTAAAATTTGAGGGCCGATCTTGGATGGTACTAGTCCAGTCCAACCCTTGCTCTAGCCTCCTACTTTTGTTTTTTTTATAATATTATATGTCTGTGTGAATGTATATATACAAAAAATACCCTTGTAACAATCACTTAGTAGTAATAAAATGGGGGTATGAAGGCGGTTTCATACCTTACAAAATGATTGAAATGCCAAACAGGCCGGGCCAACCCATTTTGGCACGACACGCTACAAGCCGACCTATCCATAACGGTCGGCCCATCTGGCATGCAGAATGGCAAAAAACAGCTTTTTTTTTTAAATTGTCCATTTTAAACCCCCCCCCCCCCCCCCCACACCAACCATAAAACGGTTATATAAGGGGTATTTTATGTCTTTTTTGAATTTTACAAAGTCTATAAATAGTCTAATCCTCTCATTCTCATTTCACACCAATTTATACAATTCTCTCACTCTCTATACAATCTCTAGCTCTCTCTAAAGCATTCAACTCTTTTACTCTCTCTAAGAAGTTTTTATAGGGCCAAAGATCAAGTCATCAAGACAAGATTAAAAGTTCCTTAAAAAATCTGGAGGTATTTATATAATTTAAGTTTGAGATTCCATATATATAAGTTTATAATATATTATATTAACTCTTATTTTCTCTCCTTTCTTATATTAATTATCACAAAAAAGGCTATTACTATTATTATTTTTTAATTTTATTTTTTGAAATATGGTTGGACGATCTTTTAGAAGAGTTCTCACATCTTCCGTTAATTTAGGGGGAGAAGAAGATTTTATTGAATTAGAAGATGAAGTAGTTGATTTACCACCCATCTTTACTTGTAGTTCACGTAAAGCATCCAAAAGGAATAGAACTTGTATAGTTTGGGATATATATATAATAGGTGTAAGGCCAAAAACGCGTCGGAGGCAGAATCACATCTCGCTATAGCGATAATGGCACGGGAAGCCCAGTTTGATCTGGGCTCTAAGAAGAAATTTGAGACAAACTGATATTCTTACTGTATTATGATTAGGAGTCTTAAGCACGGATTTGGAGCTATATATTGGGTGTTTCTCACAACCCAAAGAGACACTGATCAGCTCTCAAGTTCTGAATTAGAGATCTAATTAAGAGAAAATTTCTCTAGAGATTTTATTGAAGAGTTGTGCTGCCAAGTACTCTATAAAAGCCAGATTCTTTTGCATTCTTTGTAGAAAATCATATTCTTGCATAGAAGATTTGAGGAGTCAAGCGCTGGATTGAGTCTGTTACAATCAACGATGTGAAGTCGTTGAAGCATGAAGCTTCAGTCCTTAGGTAGGGGATATCTGGGGAGGAAATCTGAGTTTCTTGTAATTGTGAGATTCATGGTGTTTGATTTTAATCTAGTTCAGATCTATGGGTTTTCACCCGGTTAGGGTTTTCCACGCTAAATCTGGCGTCCTTGTGGTGAGTGCTTGTTGAGTTTATTTTTCACTGCGCAGATTATTGTTTTTGCACACTATTGGGCTGATTTATTGAGTGGATCAATCTAAAGATCTCATACCCGAAACTTTCAATAGGTTTGAAGCTATTGAAGAAAGAAAGAATGTCCAAAAGGAAAATTGAAAATTTTGTGGTAAGATTTATGGTGCCGAGTCAAAAGCGGGTACCGGCCATTTGTTAAGATATAGGCAAAAATGTTTAGCTTTACATAAGCCGACAGATGCAGGGCCAGGGAAGCTTGGTTCACAGACCCAAATTTCTACTACTGGTGGTGGTAGTAGTAGTAGTTTGGGTCTTTTTTCTTTTAATGGACAAAATGCTTGACAAAATCTTGTTAAATGATTGTGTTATCCAAATTACTATTTTCTTTTGTTGAAAATGAGTTTTTTTGAAGAATGGGTCCAAAAATACTGTCAACCACAATTTCACAGTATTTCAAGAAATACAGCTAGAAATGATGCTATTAGACTCTGGCAGGAAAGGAAGACAAATATTAAAAATCACCTTGCAAAAATTCTTGGTAAAATAGCCATAACTACATATATATATATGGACTTCTAAAGGGGGTGATAGTTATCTTTGTATTCACGCACACGACATAGATGCAAAATTTATTATTAATAAACGAATAGTTAGTTTTAGCTGTCTTGAATGGACACACATTGGCACTAGAATAAGTACTTTTATTTTGGAAAAACTAGATGAATATAATAATAAAGAAAAAGTTGTATCTATAATTTTAGATATTGCCAGTAATAATACCGTGACTATTAGCCTAATGAGATTGCAAATGTCACTTGCAACTTTGATAGATAGCTCTATCTTACAAAACAGATGTGTATGTCACATCTTAAATCTCATTGCAAAGGTTGGTTTAAAACATATTATAATTTACACATATGCTATTAAAGACATTGCTAAATTTATTTTCTGCTCTGCACAAAGAAGAAAATTGTATGCCCAAAATATGTACGAGGCAAGGCGTATCAGGTATAAAAATACCTAAAGATGTAGAACATAGATGGAATTCTATGTATGATTTGTTAAACAAGGCAATTGACCGGAAAATAGTTTTGAATGAATTTTGTACTTTTCATGCACAATATTTGTTGATCAGTGATGAACATTGGGAGTTGTGTGCCATTTAAAAGATTTATTAAAAGCTTTTTATACTTCAATATTTTTTTTCCAGGGTATATTATCCCACATCTAATGAAGCTTTTTCAAATTAGTTTACAACTCAATAAATTTAAAGATCTAGCACTATTAGAAACATGGAAGGAAATTTTAATAAATATTGGAAAGAGGCTCCAATGCTATTTTCTTTAACTGCTGTATTTGATTCTAAGTTAAAATTAAGTGGTGTAGAGTTATTTATTGATGGAATAAATAAAAAAAAAAGAATTGTCAAGATTTTTTTTTTCAGATATAAGGCCAAATTACAAGTACGTTTTCAATTTTATTGTGAGCAAATGGGTACAAATGGGGTTAGTATGAACCCTTCAGAAGCCCAGCAAACAAGTAAAGCTGTGTGAGATATGTGGTATTTTTCCATGTCCACGAGCATGGCATCCAGCTTAAGCTCAAGTAACACAGTGACGGAGTTATCCTCGTATCTTGACGTCGGTGTAATACGGGTGCAATATGCATCTAGTTTTTACATTTTAGCTTGGTGGAAGCAACAAGAAAATATTTATATGATGTTGATCGTCATGGCTCGTGATCTATTAACTATTCTAATTTCTTCTGTAGCATCAAAACAGGCTTTTAGTGTAGGTGGACATGTGGTGAATGACAAAAGAACAAATTTAAGAAACGGTGGAGTGTAGTATTTGCCTACGAGACTGGTATTTGGCAGATAAGTGGAAGAAAGAGTTGGAAGATATGGAAGATCAGTGGACTACACATCTGACTTTTTTACTTTTCCTTCATTGTAATTTGTAAATATACAAGTTTTTTATTCTTTTTTATTTTTATTCTCTAAAACGATTATAAGGTTTTGAAGGTAATCCTATTTACAAACTTTCAAGAAGTTAAAAGATTCAAATGGTTCTCTTTTCAGTGGAGTGGGTCGATTTTGACCGAACCACTTAAATATTTTTGTCATTCTCTATACTTGTGTTCTGAATTTTAATTTTAATATCAAAAAGATGAAAAAAAAATTAAAGAAGCATGCCTTGGCACAAGGAAATGTTCAGTGGAAAAGATCTAATCGAATAGAATGAAAAATAATATGCTTTCATTGAGAGTTGAACTCAAGACCTCCCGCTTACTAAACGGGTGCTCTAACCAACTGAGCTATGAAAGCCTCTCAGACCATTCTTTCATAGGAACGATATAACCAATCAAAATCATAGGAACATTGATTATAATCATAGGAACAGGTGCAAGTCACTATCAACTTTCTCAAACCCATTTCATAACCGGTGGGGCTTATACAATATTGATCATCAGATTGGGTTCCATATTTTTTTAATTAGCTTATTTTACACCTCTAATTGAAAAATACATCTATTGTTAACAGTTCCAGAGGGACCCATCTAATACTAAAAATCACTACAGAATGCATCTAATGTTAGTAATCGCGCTTATGAATATCTAATATCAGAAAGCACAAGAGATCCCATGGTTTTTAATTATGTTGGGACCATCAATGTTGATGGTCACAGTGGGACCCATCTTAGTCTTGAAGGTCATGATAATCCTCCTCTAATGTTGAAGTTCACAGTAGCCATCTAAAGTTGGAAATGATATTGAGACCCATAAGTGAGACCCGACCAAGAAGCATGAGATTTTCTTATCTGCTTACTGCAGTGATATGACAGATATTATGGTTTTTTTTTTTTTTTTTTTGTCCTTTCATCATTTAAAAGAGAGCCTAATGTACCATTGTCATAGGCTGGCTAAACATTAAGAAAAATGTACTCACAGATTCAAACCCCCATCCACCAGTAAACATGTAAAGTGAGTCGCCCATACTCAATTTATGGGAATCTACAGGTCCCTCCCATCAAATTAATATTTTCAATTTCAATTGTAGATCTATAGACCCGCATACACAAATACAAAGTTCAATAACCAAACCAAACCAAACCAAGCCTTTTCCCACTAGGTGGGGTCGGCTATATGGATTTGACGACGCCAATCAAATCTGTTTAGGGCCATGTCCTCCGTTAGATCCATGTAGGCAAGATCATGTTTAATAGTTTCTTTCCAGCTTCTCTTGGGTCTCCCTCTCCCTCTCCTACTCTTGGCAAACTCCATGCTTTCACACTTTTTAACAGGTGCCTCTGTTGGACGCCTTCTAACATGGCCGAACCATCTCAGTCGATTTTCTCTCATTTTATCTCCAATCAGTGCTATTCCTACTATGCCCCTAATCTCCTCATTCCTAATCCTATCTCTCCTTGTGATCCCGCACATCCATCTTAGCATTCTCATCTCCGCAACTTCCATCTATAACTAGGGCAAACAAGTACGGGCTTAACGCTGAGCCTTGGTGTAGACCAATCGTGATAGGAAACTCCTTAGTTTCGCCGCTAGTCGTCCTTATAGATGTCACGACTCTATCATACATATCCTTTATCGCCTCAATATAAGCGACACAAACTCTTTTCTTTCCAGAACTTTCCAAAGAATCTCCCTAGGAACCCGGTCATAGGCCTTCTCCAAGTCAATGAACACCATATGTAAATCTCTCTTACCTTCTCTATACTGTTCCATTAACCTCCTCAGGAGAAAGATAGCCTCCATGGTTGATCTCCCAGGCATGAAACCAAATTGATTCTCTGAAATATTTGTTGTTCTTCTTAGTCTTCTCTCAATAACTCTCTCCCATAATTTCATCGTATGGCTCATCAATTTAATCACGCGGTAGTTCGCACAGTTCTGAATATCTCCTTTGTTCTTGTATATGGGTATAAGAATACTTTTCCTCCATGCATTAGGCATCTTCTTGCTCTTTAGCACTACATTAAAAAGCTTTGTCAACCAACTAATACCATCCTCCCCCAAGCACCTCCAGACCTCAATAGGGATACCATCTGGCCCAACCGCTTTCCCATTCTTCATTCTTTTCAATACTTCTTTAACTTCTTCCCTACTGATTCTCCTATAGAACATATGATTCGCTTCTTCTCTAGAAATGGTAAGCTGCCCCAATTGTATGTCACTACTACTGCTTTCGTTAAATAACTTGTAGAAGTAGCTCTTCCATCGCTCATTTATCTCCTCTTCCTTTACTAATACATTTTCATCCTCATCCTTAATGCATTTAACTTGGTTTAAGTCCTTGGTCCGCCGATCTCTAGTTTTAGCAAGCTTGAATATCTCTCTTTCGCCTTCCTTAGTGTCAAGTCGCCTATATAGCTCCTCAAATGCCTTTGCCTTGGCCTCACTAACTGCCTTTTTGGTTTCTCTTTTTGCTTCTTTATACCTCTCCAAGTTCGCTTCAATTCGATCCTTTTGCCAAGTTTTAAAGCACTCTCTTTTAACTCTTATCCTGTCTTGGACGGCTTCGCTCCACCACCATGCCTCTTTCTGTACCGGAGCACCCCCTTTAGATTCTCCTAAGACTTCTTTCCCTACCCTCCTAATACACTCTGCTACCTTATCCCACATATTATTTGCACTCTCTTCTGTCGCCCAAACGTCTTCCTCTAGTACTCTTTCCCTTAAAGCTAGTTGCTTATCACCTTTCAGGTTCCACCATTTAGTCCTTGAGCATCTATACAACTTCTTTTTTCTAGTCCACCTTTGTAACTGCACATCTATGATCAACAACCTATGTTGGGAAGTCAAGCTCTCCCCTGGTATAACCTTACAATCTTTACAAGCTAAACGGTCTCTTTTCCTAGTTAAGAAGAAGTCAATTTGTGTCCTCGATGAGCCACTCTTATAAGTCACCAAATGCTCCTCTCTCTTTCTAAAAAATGTGTTAGTTACCATGAGATCATAAGCCACTGAAAACTCCAAGATATCATTCCCTTCTTCATTTCTATTACTGTACCCATGTCCCCCGTGTACTCCTATGTATCCATCTACGTCACGTCCTACATGACCGTTCAAATCACCTCCTATGAAGACCATCTCTCCTTGGGGTATCTCTAGTAGCACTCCTTCCAAGTCTTCCCAAAACTTCTCCTTATGTCCATCTCCTAAGCCCACCTGGGGGGCATAAGCACTAAATACGTTCACTATCTCTTCTCCTAACACTAACTTAATTGCAATAATCCTATCTCCATAGCGCTTTACATTCACTACATCTTCCTTTAAGTCCTTGTTTACCACTATGCCGACCCCATTCCTCGATCTATTAAGTCCCGTATACCATAACTTATACCCGGTCCTCTCAATCTCTTTAGCTTTGTGTCCCACCCATCTTGTCTCTTGCAAGCAAGCAATTGTGATTCGTCTCCTTTCCATTGTATCAACCACTTCCATAAGTTTCCCAGTTAGGCTCCCAATGTTCCAAGTGCCCAATCTCAGCCTTCTATTTTGGACTAGCTTCCTTACCCCCCACACTCGCCCAATAAAGTGTGAGGACCCTTGCCTATTTAGCACTGCACCCGGGCGCCGATGCAGTGGTCCTTGCTCACTTATCACTGTACCCGGACCATACAGCGCGTCGCTAAGTAGGGGACGCCCCAACGAAATCTCATTAGGTCTCAAATCCATAAAAAATCCGACTGAGTATTGTGCTGGCTGTCGGCTACCTAACGCACAACCCTCCTCCTTTGTCCGGGCTTGGGACCGGCTATGTCAAGGATACCCCAATATAGGCGGAGTTACAAATACAAAGTTCAATAATTTCAAATAATTAGATGATTTTTAAATGGAAATCCAACCCCATCCAAACAATCACTAAAAAAGCAAATCTCCAATCAAAAGTAATGAGCAGGAAAACCATCGGAGTCAACAGCACAATCTCAACAGCACAATCTGTTTCCAGGGAATTCCCCTATGGACAGACATGTCGCCCAGCTAGTGGTGCACACCTAGATGCATTTCTATGATGGAAAGATTATACGAAATCAGCCCCATTGCATTATCCTAACCTTTGGTTTAATAGCCTCAAAGTTTGATAATCTTCTCACTGTACAAGTTTTTGGATTCAATCTAATACTCTAGGAGAAAAGAAACCATCAACTTGAGTATTGGTCGATCAGATGAGTGTCAAGGCAATAAAAGCTTCGCAGTAATGAATGAATTACAGTGTCTAGGCCCTGTTGGATCCTCGAAATTTTCCCTGCAATGGGTTTATCAGTAAATTTAATTAACAGTAACATTGTTTACCTGTACTTTACCAAAAAAAAAAAAAACTGTTTACCTGTAATAGGTTACAGCAGTGAGCAAAACTGTCCCATAAGTCATCTGAAAGCACGAACCCCGTTTACGAGAAGACCAAGTTAGCAGCACTCAGTTTATCAAGAGTTCAAGACCCAAATGGTTTCTAGCCACCTTTAATATCAAACCAGGTCTGTCATTGGTGATATAAATCACGTAAATGTAACCTGTATAATGGCAAATGCAATGCATTCAAATATAGCTCAAATGATGAAAAGGACAGGAGAAGCCTGAATTATAATGAAACGTTTCAAAGTTCTACACGAGCAAAACATAATATATTGAGATTTCTTAAACGGACAAATGAGGAATGGATGAAGCAGCCACAAATGTCTATCCAGTGACAAATGTACAATGCCTAGTAGAAGGAGCAGATCATCTATTCTACACATTTTACGCTGTGTCTTTAAAATCATAAGATGAAGATATGTGCACATCAAGTAGACCACTGGAACCCATTGCAGAACTAGAAGCCAACTTATTCTATCAATCTAGGGAATGTACGGCGGGTTGTTGGAAGATGACAAACTGGTGGATAAAGGGTAACCCATTGGTTTACTGTATAAACTTGACAGGGCTTATGAAGAGTAAAGATAAGACCTTTGTGGGCTCCAGTTCCCAACAAAACTTGAAGGTCCGACCAATAATTTGGAACCGGATGGTTGATGCAGAATGTTCTGTACTATGCCCGGCAAGACCATGACACAGATGAACCCAAAGGAGATACATGACTACAGCCGGTAGGTGCTGTTGCTGTAGGTGTGGTCTGATATCCATTACTTGGATTTAAAGGATGGCAGCAGCTGTGGTGGCGGCCCTGGCGGGTATAGTATAATATTTGTCATCTCAGTAAACAAAGCGGTAGCAGACTGTGTTGGTGATCTAACATTTTTCAATAGGTGAAAAGGGGTGGCCGCAGGCTGTGATGGTGCTGTAATATTCAACTTCTGGGGAGAAGATGGGGAAGAAGCAGGCCATGGTGACAGTCTAATATTTGTTATTTGGGATCAAGCAGCAGTAGCAGGCTGTGGTGGCAGTTTAGATCTTGTCATCTGGGGAAAAGAAGTAGCACCAGGTTGTGGCTGTGATGTTGGAGGGCCAGCTTAGACCGCAAAATCTGGTCGAGGCCACTTGTTCACTGGCTGCTGCTGGGGCTTTGGAGACACCATTGTTGCATTGCGCTTCACTTCTGCCTGCTGCTTCTCTAACTCGGTAATACTTTATTCAACACTCTCCCATAAGCTTCCAGCTTTGAGCTTCTGTTGCTCTATGTATTTTATTTCCACTCTCATGGCATTAGTTCTTTCACTGCGGCTGTAGTCTGTTAAAGAACAAGATCAAGTTTCACTTAAAATACATGAAGTAAACCCACCCTAACCATGAGTGAGTGGATAGCGAAAATGATGCAGACATGGGACTTTGAGTCTTGACTAGGCCATTTTCCCTTCTGCAGATTTCTTGAGCACTCTTGGTTTCCTTCAAATATATGCCACCAAAGGGATCCAGGAGGGAACTTATCCACGAGCTCAAAAACAAGGACAAAATTAATAGCATCAATATTGTCACGAGTCACGGCCCCAAAACCGGCTGCCTCGATTCCAGGGCGTGACATGTGGGGATTAGTACGATGCAGCGTGATAAGAAGGGAATCCCCATTCCCCACACATGATGTGATTACTCACAGGATTCCGCAAGCGAGGCTAAGTCAAAATTTACATCACGACACATTTCAATAATTCAGTGGAAGCTTGCATATGACCATTATGCATAATCACATTTAAACATATATAAGAGACAAGATATCAGAATGTACAGAATTTCAAAATGCATCAGATATTGGAATTGACAATTACCTAAGTATATTAATTACATTCTCCTAAAAGGCCTACAAAAACACGGCCATAAACCAAAAGATGGTAAACCAAAGAACGATATCACAAAAGGCGTTATCAGGACTCTTGCGCTGGCCCTATGCGTTAAATCACACCATTCGTGCTACATTCTTTCAAGTCCTTCAATTCTTCCGCAAATGTCTTGTCCTCCGGAGCAAGGGTAGGGGATCTGTTACATACAACACCAAGTGTAGTATTAGAATACGAAGAGCATAGCAAGTAGCCAATTTAAATAGCATTAACATGTTAAATCAATATGGAATTCAAAGACGGGTGATTAAAAGGGTTCCAATAAAAATATTAATTGAGCAAATTGTGCATGAATAATAAGACATTGAGAATCATTCAAAGCAAAGCTATGTAAAGACAATTATCCTACTCAAATGTCAGCCTGGCAAATGTAACTTCGGCAATCCATGTGGCTAAATTCCCCCGGCAATCACGATTGCGGCAACATGATCATGGCTGGGAGCAGATTAAACAAGAATGGTACCTCAGGATTCCATTGCAGCAATTAATGGCCATTATAAACAGTTAACAGATCGTACCAGAGCAATCCTGTGATTGCTTAACAAGCACTAGTCTGCAAACTGCACAAGTAACATCAAAATCCATACTCAGCCAGGTCAATGCTCAGACATTACCTACCAAGGTCCCACACTAAAATCCAAATTTAGACGAGCCCAAAGGGTTTAGGGATTCACCAAAAATCTATCCCACACTCAAATCCAAATTTAGACAAATCCAACGGGTCTAAGGAATCACCAAGATTCCAAGTCCAAGGTCCCATAGATGATTGGTATTGAAATCCCAAGGGCACTAGCTGATCGGCTGGAGGCTGAGTTCACCAACCGATCTAATCAGCTGGGGGCCTGGGCACCCAACTACAAGTCGGCTGGTGCACACAGTGAACAATCGGCGGGTGCCAACTGTACATGAATCTGGGGTCTTATGAGCTCATTCATTGGGGGAATTCCAGCTGAGGGTTTCCTTAAGCAGATATGGGTTCTCAACTCCTCATAATTATTCCCTAAGGTCCAAGGGTCAATAGGCAAGAGGGGAGTCAAGTTCCACAAGTTAGAACCCAAAAAAAAAAATGGCATCCAGAGGGTCAACGGCTGACTGCACACTCTCAGCTAGCCATGGGTCACCTACGGCTAACCATTGAACAAAACGGTTCCCTAGGAAGATAACCATTGAAGGAATATTGGTGGGCTGTTAAGGGCCTACGGCTAGCCGTGATCTCTCTACGGCTAGCTGATCAGTCAATACCCAGATGGGCGATTGTTCCAAGCAGTCAAACGGCGGTTGGCCTGCTGTTGTGAAATTTGACACTTGGCCAATTGAGGTCCGATTCAGCCCATTCCTTCGAAGAATTCATGGCTGGGCTTCCAATAACATGCATAAGGTCTTCAAATTTCCAAACTACAATAAATGAGCTTAAACAAGGCATCTAACATTAATGAAGCATTAACAAGAATGATAAAAAAGGAAAGCATGTATTTAATGAAAATTCAAATTGGTTACTTGCCTTGCTCTCCTAAGCTCACAAGGCCACTGAAATTCACTCTAAGAACAACTAAACATCACTTAGCACAAAACCCCCAGAATCTACTCAAAAACCATGCCAAAACTTCAAATTAGGTTCCACAAGTCGAGCTTCACGGCTCAATATTGGTCCACATAGAGAATCCAAAAGATGGTAGGGAGGACTTACCTATAAGAGCTCCAATGAAGGACTCAACAAAAATGGGTCAGCCGAAGGGTGAAATGGAAAGAAAAAATGATGGTGATGATCAAGTTGTGGAGAGGAAGCTATTTCATGGATAGGAATTCGATTTGGTGGAGCGATGAAGGAGATACATACAACAACTGAATGGAGTTTTTCTTTGGCTTGGAACGAAAGTTGCATACAGTGAAGGAAGAAGAGAAGAAACCATGGTTGGGTTGGGTTGCTTATAAAATATGGAGTTTGGTCAATTTACCAAAGTGCCATTACTCACTTAAGTGACTTGCAATAAGGAATCGAGCTCACAGGGTTTTCTAGGCATCAAAAGGGCACGGTTTCACGAAAATTTCTCGAAATAATTCCCTCTATCTAATGAACCCAATAATGACATACTATTGAAATTTTTCGAAATAACCCCCCAATTTTTTCCGAAATTCCAACTATGTCCCTCCAAGTACCAAACTTGGTTCAAAGCTCTTGAAACCGCTAGATCACTAATCTAACATACAAACCTAGTTGATTAACATCTAAACACACTTAATTAAGTAATTAACTACAAAACACAATTAATTAAACTAAACACCATAATTAGGGGTCGGATCTTATAAATGTGCTTCCCCTTCCGGGTCAGCAGCTGAATAAATTTGCTATAAGAAGCTTGCAAGTGCCATATGACTAGCACAAAGGGAAGAATATAAAATCAATGATGCTAGAAGAAGAAGTCAGGATAAAAAAACTCAAGATTGATCTAGGTGATGTAATCTATATGCCTCTTGAGTCACTGGACTTCAAGCTACTGGATAATCTCACGGAGTCACTCCAAGAGTTGATTTGGGGTCACACCACACCTAAGAAAACGACTGTCAAAATTCAAAAAAATCCAATATTATCTGTAAGTGTTGAAGGATAATGAGCACATAAGAAAAGATATAATGTAAGAAAGGATAATTAGCATATGAGAGTAAACTTATGGGTAGTTAGCTCTAAAGGAGAACAATGAAGGAATGTTGTTTGAAATTGTAAGGCCATGTACACACAAATCCGAAAACAACCCTCAGTGTCAACTTGCCCCTTGCAACTCTCTTTGAATTCTCGTATGCTCTTATTGATGCAAACGATGGAGAAAGGAGAGATTCTTTCAAGCCGAGAGTTGGGAATGTTTAAAAAGGGTTTGTATGGAGGAGAGCAGTAAAGACCTTACATAAAGTGCTAAGAAAAGACATAATGCATTGAGGAGCTAATTAAAAACATGGTTGCAAATAGTAACTCTCACAAAGCCAACTCCAAATAGATGAAAAAGTCTGATTATAATGAGTTGAGTACCCCTGTTTATGGACGAACTAATCCTTTTTCATCGGAAAAAAGTCCAACTTTCCTCAGGCTGGAGACCCTCTCATAAAAAGACACTCATTAAGAGGCCTTCGTATCCTTCACCTAAAATTAAAAAAGAACTAGATCCATATTCACCTAAAATTCTTATTCGATTAAGGATTCAAGGATTAGTTCCACATGAATAGTCTCTCCATCATGAATAGTCACTCCAATGACTTCCACATGAACAGTCTCTCCAATTCCCATGCTTATTTCCTACTCACTTTTATGCCCAAATGATGGGGACATCATGCCTAATTCCCCCAAAGGAGGAAGCATAGGGTGGCGGATCAAGCTATGATGTGGATAATTGTTGTGTATCATGACTATTCTCGCCAAGATGGTATAAATCCACCGTTGGATTACCATTACGATGATATCCGACGGTTGGATTTTGGCGGATCTACCATTTGAAGGAGAGAAGGACCCATGTGTGCAATCACATAGAAGGCCCCACTTTGGGAAGTGCCACATGGGTTGAAATAAAAGGGTTTTTAAAGTTGAGAGGGGCCCAAGTTATTTAATGAATAATAGAGTCATAAAAAGGGGCCCATCTTCATTAAAGAAGAGAATAAAGAATAAGGGGGGCCACCAGTTAAGAGAAAATGGCCTCGGGATTCGTGCGCACAACTCCTCCCTCCCTCGTCTGATTCTTATTGTCTTTTCTTTCTTTTTTTTTTAATTATGTGATGATGTCATCACTTAGGTCTAATATTAATAAACTATCTTGGTTTCTTTCTTCCTTATGCTATGCTATCTTGTAATGAACTTTGAGATTAATGAAAGGAATGGGTTTTCCCTCTTCTTCTCTGTGAGTCTCTTGAGTTCCCCTTGCTCAAAGGACGTAACGCCTCCGGATCAGAGTTTGGTGAGAGCCCAATCAAAGGTATCCTCTTCTCTTTCTCTATTTCTTTTCCTAAGAGCTATCTCCATGCACTAACCTTAAATCTCCATTTAAGATCCTAATCATCAGATCTTCGACCCTTCTCGCTGGATCTCAACCCCAAGTTTTTCCATTAATCCATCTCACCCAGCCCCTTTCCAGATAATCACAAGAAATACAAGAAATACGAGTTTTGCACAATTGGGCATTCCCTAAGCATTTTGGGAGTTCTATCTTCCATTGGGATCCTACCCATTCATTTGAGAGGGACCTTTACTACAAGACTACAAGCCTGTTTTGGGATCAACTACTGATTTTCCCATTAGATTGCAATATTTACCAATATGAATGGTGTGTTTAAAGTTCATATTAATTTTAGTTCTAAATATGATCTCATCATACCATATTAGGTTAGATTTCATTTTGTCCCGCATCAATCTTGGTATCAGAGCTTAGGATTGCTTAGGGAGTCATCCAAAAAAAAAAAGTTTCGCCCAAGTTGGGTCATCATACATCTTATTGCACTGCATCATTAGAATAGCCATCATAGTCTTTCTTTCGCATTTGCATGCCCACTAGAAGTGGTAAGGACATTCAACCAGAACATCTTAAAATGAATCTTGAACAATTGTCTAAGAGTATCCAAAAACAATTGTCTAGGAGTATCCAAGAAATCTTGGCCAAAAATAAAGAGGACACCGATGCCCGACTGGATGCCTTTCTGCAACAGTCACAAGCCCAAACTAAGGAACTCAAGACTCGTCTTAGCACATTGAGAGGACCCAACACGGTGATATAGCACATCGCCATAATCGTAACAGTAACTATGAGAGGAACCGGGGTAATGAGCGCAATGATGATTCTGACCTCGAATCCGAGGCTCGGTATGACCGTAGGGCTCGTGGTAGAGAAGGGGAGTTTTTTAAAATGGGCATGCAAAATGAGCATTCCATTTATACAACCACCCCCACCCCCACAAAACAAAAAAAAAAAAAAAAAGTTGGGGCCCACAAGAAATGGTGCTCACCTTATTACGAGCATTGGTACACAGCAAAGGAGGGGTATCGCTAGAAAACTTCCAGGGAATTTTCTTTTACAAAAAACACCCCTCCCAGTTTGGCCCACTATGGTCTACGACAACCATGGAATGCCGCTGGATGGAATAATCTAGATGAGATCTACCTATGTGAAAATTTTCAACTCCATTAGATTATTCTAACCTCCTTGATCTATGGAACCAAAGTTTATTGGTTTTAGAGGCATTGCTTTCTTGTGATTTCAATCCAACGGTAAGTAAAAGTTGGATGGGTGTAAAATTATGGCTTTATACCAATTCACCAGGGGTAGTATGTGTAAAATAATTGGATTGGCTCAAGGTGGGCTCCATGCCCTAAACGCATAGGGGAGTGAAGGGGAGTTTTTAAAATGGGGAGTTCTTGAGAATTCCTCATGTGTGTACATATATATATCTGGACATCTCGTGCATAGTGCACACCCCTAGTGGGGCCCAGCTGACAGTCCACTCGAGTGGGTAAAAAAAAAAAACCCACCCTATAGTTCACACGCCCCCTGAGTTTAGATCCATTTGAATGGACTGGACCGTTTGATCACCCGCCAAATGAACTGGACCTTTGGCCCCAAATCGACTAGATTTGTGGGCCACTGATGATAGGGTTGTGACGATCGGATGGGGCTAATTTTTTGTACATATGAGGGCCCCCAGATCTTCAAATCCCCCTAGCCCTATCCCGAACCTTTCCATGCACACCTCGTGCATAGGGCAACGATTGAATATTGCACATATATATATGGCCAGCCCTCTCCTAAGCTCGAGCTGATGGGAGAGGGTCGTCCGCTGCCTAGGGTGGGGCCCATTGTTTGGTCCATTGGGCCCTGAATTGCACACGTCCACCAAAATTTGGCCCCATCCGATTAAACTGAACTGTTGGATCGAGTTACACCCATCCAAATGGATTGTACACCATTAAACTTTTGTGGCCCAAATGGAGATGATAGAAATCAAGGATAGGGCTGATTTTTTGTAGAGAGGAGGGCCCCTGTATGTCCTTCAAATCCTCCTATCCACATTCCCATGTGGGTCCCCAGGTGGGCCCCAGACCATTGAGCGGACACCCTTATCATCAGCTCGAGCTGAGGATACGGGGCCTCTCTCTCTCTATATATATATATATATAGAGAGAGAGAGAGAGATTTTCAGGTCAGCTCATGTGCAAATAGCTTCTATGCGAGCAGCCCACTTGAAAAGTTATGTATGATTGATCTGAATGGGACCCGCACAACCATCCAACCTCCCTGACACCAACCCAAAAAAAAAAAAAAAAACAACAGCAGCAACAATAAAACCCCACTCACCCCGCAAATGTCACAGATGCCATTAGCGGGGACCTAGGTTGTACCGACCTGGGGCGGCACCCCAGGTCGGAATTGAAATCCCCATGAACTTTGAAGGGGGCCGGCCTTAGAGCAGGGCAGACCAACGTTGGAGCGATCCTCGGCTCCTTGCGATTGCCCCCAGGTCGGAATTGAAATCCCCATAGAATTGAATGGGGCCTTGGAGCATGCCCCACATGTCTAAACTTGTCACTCCACATATTTCTAAAGATAACCCCACATATGTAAAGAAGCTCCGTTGGTTAAAAAAAGAAAAAGAAAAAAGAAAAAAAAAAAAAAAACATTACGGCAACACATCGCTCCGTCTTCTTCTAGCTCTTCTTTTGAAACCCCTTCGTGCCAATTGTCGATCGAACTCCTCATCACCAGTCCCAATGTGCTGTGTAGACTACTTCATATTCATCTGCCAAACATATCTAGTATAATTCTACCTAATCACTCTATACCTAAATCTGAACGCTTAATTTCTAAATCCTAATTTCAATCCCTGAATCCCCAAATCCTAATCCAAACCCGAAGGCCTAAACCACCAATTCTGAGCGTATCAACAAATCCAAAGATGACCAAATCCATTCCCGTTTTCATGTCTTCTTAACCCCCACTATGATTCAAAGATAGAATTCCATTCCCATTATCCAAAGGTTGGAGGCTTTGAGCAAGTGAAAAGGGAAAGGTGTCCTCAAGATGTTCTTGTATTTAGTTTTTTCTCACACACCCACTCACCTTGAATTTGCTCCATTGGGCATTGATTTTGACGTACAAATTTAGTGAAACATGATAATGTGAGTTTGAGTATCTAAAATCAAGGTTAGAATCATTTTTTTATCCATCTAATGCCTTTTGGTATTTCTAATTAACACCCTAATTCCTAATCTCTTCATTGCCCAATCTTCAATAACTATCATGCAACTAGTTGAGTACCACGAGTTGGACATTTTCTATAGAAAAACGTGTATGTGCTATTTGGTAATGTGAAAAAGTCTAGCAAATTTTTTTTTCAAATGTTAAGTTTAGCAAAATTTTAGCCTAACCCAAATGAAAATTCTGGGTCCGCCACTGGATGCCATGTTTTTAACTTAGATCCTAATGGGACTCTTATCATTGGATTGAAATGCTAAAAAATGGTGTATTCTAAAATCGGAAAACTCGAGGGCCACAGATTAAGGGGGTTTGGATGATCAGATGGACATGCACACATCCTCATCTAAGCAGTTAGATCACATCCTTTGGGGCCCACCTGGGGCCACATCAATTCATGAGAAGGTGGGGATCAAAACTCAAAAGATTTGGATGTGACTCACTTGTGTGCAAAATTTCATGCTCGTAAGATCATCCTAACCCCTTGATCCATGGCCCTCAAATTTAACGGTTTTAGAATGCATCGTTTTTTCAATTTGAATCCAAAGGTCAATTCCATTTGGTTTGGCGTAAAAACATGGAGACATTTTTTCAGGTGAGTGGTGCACATCTAAGCTACTTGAGAACAAGTTCGACTCAAAATTCCCATGAAATTTCATTACCACGCATGAGATGGTTGACTCACCCTCTATAAATGGGTCTTTTAAATGGCCTTGCAATCAAGTGAGTCCTATTTTCTAAAACTTGGGCAAGTTCCACATTTAAAAGTTAGGACACACTTTCCAAGGGTCATTGCCAAAGTTGGCATCCAATCATATTCAACTCTTGCTTGAGTTGAGCAGAACTATTTTCATTTAAAGATCCGAACTTATGACAGAAATTAATATATTTGAATCACAAGAAACTTTCTAAGAACTGGTTCGGAAGGAAAATGTTCACAAATTAATATATTTGGAATTTTGGATCATTGTCCGATACAAGGTACTTTCTAGAAGGGAAATGTTCTCCTATAAGCAATTGCAAGTGTGGTCCAACACTTTGGGGCCCACTTGGGCCCACCGTTCATCAATGCAGCCCCTTTGATATTCTTTTTATTTCATGATCTAGCATTAAGCAGAAATTTACACTCACCGAACCTTCATCATTGTTGGAATGAATTTCAAGAAAATTTATGATGAAGATGCCATTAAACGACTGCTAAATAAAGGGCTAGGATAATCTGGTGGCCTGGTGGGGCTCATATTTTGGATCCCCCTTGTCCATGAGGAGGCCTTTTCATCTGCCCTCCTCCCATTGATAAACCTGCATCTAAGTGAGCCCCATGAGCTGGACTGCATAAAAGTTATACACAGTCTGCTCATAGAACATTCTCCCCTTCTAAAATTAACTAATAAAAAATCTCAAAATTTTATTTATTATTTATTATTATTCTTTCTTGCAAACATGAACTAACACACCCTCATGCTACTTAATGTCCCTAACAGGCTGAACTACAGTGGACTGTCAAAGAATCATTTTGGTCCATATGCAGGGAAACATTTATGAATGGGGAGCTTATCATTAAATATATATATAACAATTAACATGATCAAATCCAGCTTTTTAACCTAGTAGATTGACCAGACTCACCAGTTACCATGTCAAGTCGACCAAGAAACTTGACGGATCTATAAATTTAACTTTTCAATATAAATATTTACAATAATGGAAGGGAAATTCTACTTGCACACAATTTTTTTCTTTTCCCACATAATTTCTCTCTACACACATTACTAAAATTTAAAATGTTAATTAGTTCTTTCCACACACAACAAATTTTCCTAAACTACCCATCCCTTCATTTCCTTCTTTCTTCCCACACACAGGTGTTTGGAAGTATAGGTCCGAACTGATGCATTATGTTCGGAACTATACATCCGAACATATGCATTATGTTCGGAACTATACATCCGAACATTTGGCATATGTTCGGACCTGAAAGTCCGTACATATCGAGAACCTGCAACTCGTTCTAGGCGAGAAAAAAATTAACAAATCTCCATCACACAGCCACAGGCCAGTCATTTCTTGCTTTCTTCTTACCAATCACAAGATCTCCCTCTGTTTCTGTTTTAGTTTTGTTCTTGTGTGCTGTGCATTTCTCTTACAACTCGTTCTAGGCGAGAAAAAAATTAACAAATCTCCATCACACAGCCACAGGCCAGTCATTTCTTGCTTTCTTCTTACCAATCACAAGATCTCCCTCTGTTTCTGTTTTAGTTTTGTTCTTGTGTGCTGTGCATTTCTCTTACTTATACACTTCTTCAGTTCTTGATGCATTGCCATTGTTCTTGCAGCTATTGATTTGAAGGGGGAGTCGCTGATTGCAGCAAGAGAAAGGAAAAGGGGGAAAGATCCAAACTTTTCTGTTGGGTGTTCTTGTTCTAACGAAAATATCGCATTCCAATGACATTGCTCGAAAACCCATTAATGAAACAGGGTCAGATTCCTTATCCTCTCGTTTCCACAGTGCATTGAGCTGCAACAAGCAGCAACGGCCCTTTCTTCTTCATCCAATTTGCTCATCACAAGCAGCTCCAGCTCTTCCTTGTATTTTGGATATTTTAGTCATTTCATAAAGGGATAAAAATGTAATAAAAAAATAGAAAAATTCCTTGTGTTTGAAAAGAAAATTTGTGTGCCAATAGCAGCACTCTAATGGAAACATAGGAAATATGTAAACATCCAAAAGCATGTATAATTTTCAGAAACATCTAATGTAAATTGTAATTTCAATTTTTCCATCTACATTTCAAAAAAAAAAAAAGAAAAAGAAAGAAAAAGAAAATCAGCTTTCTAAGGGGTCACTTGCCTTTTACACATGTCATAGCAAAATGAGAATTACAAATGTAGATGTTGCATATGCAAATGTTACATTTGTGAAACAGATCACGATGTTTGACAAAATCACCATTTTCACGTGAATAAATGAGTACATCCAATGGTTTTAGATTTATTCGGGTTTTTTTTTTTGGACATTTACACAAATTTCTCAAAATCCATGAGGAATTAAGATATGAAACTAAATGTCCTGATATAAATATTTATCATTAATACAAGAATATTAAACGGTTCAAATCATGAAAGGGGGGTGCATGCAAAAAATTTGATCTATAGGTCTGAACTTTTTCACAATCACTCAAAATCTATGAAGATTTAAGATAATCATCTTCAATATCTTCAGGTTTATTAGTTCAATAAACAAAATGAACGGTTTGGATTACAAATATGGGGACCACGGAAATGAGTAGAAATAAAGGTAGTTGATGGGCCCCATAAGAATGCAATCGTCGTGTAAGAATTGTATTGGTGCCTTTTTTGCAAGAGGGATGTGAATCACTTGCACGCCTATTTTGGTGTGTAAATGGCCTCATTTTCACACATCATTTACGCATGTGATGCGTAAATGATCGCAAACAAACATGATGATGTGTAATCCTTACGCATGTGAATCATTTCTATTTGTAAATGACTGCAAACAAACAACCCCTACGTATATTATAATTTCTACCATTTTACTAATGTAGGATTGATACATGGTTTGCGTTTATTTTTTAACATTATCATCATCATCAAAGAATCCTTCCAACTACGCTGAGGTTAGCCACAAGAATTCTATTTCTCCATTCAAGTTTATCTTGGCCCAAATGCTCAGATGGATTGCACATTTTCAAGTCTATATGTGCTACTTCCATCCATGTCTTCTTCAATCTATACTTGAGGGGGCCATCAACCTGCATAGAAAAGCATCTCCTCACCAATGATGTCGTTGATCTGCAGTGGACATGTCCAAAACATCTCAAACAAGTTTCTATTTAATTCATTGCGTGTTGATGCTACCCCCATATGCTACCAAATGCACTCAATTCTAATTATGTCTTCTCTAGTTTTACAACTCATTATTGTTAATATGTAAAGATAAAATTCCTTAGGACAACCCTACCAACTCGACAGACAAGGACGAGTCATACTAGGCCATGAGTCAGCAAGGTGGGCCAACCAGTTTTCAATCAAAACACATCTAAACCAATTTCAGCTGTTGAGTAGATTCTGGTGAGTTTCTAGTCAACCCACCGGGATGGGAAGATATGGAGGACATATCATTAACTTCTGGTATGCTGGGACAATTGACAATAGAAGTCTCAAATACATAGACAGACAAACAGATACACATAAAGAGACAGTTCTAAAGAAAAGTCTCAAATACATATATAGAAAGACAAACAGATACACACAAAGAGATGGCTCTAAAGAGCTTCACAACATTATCAAAGTCAACATTGGTAGAGGGATCACATCAAGTTTTGCAATGGTCACTTGATCCATACCCTCAAAACTTAAAATTTGAAATATAATTTTCCACATACTAGTCAGATAGAGATAGAAATAGAGATAGAGACAGAGATAGAGATAGAGACAAAGATAGAGACAGAGATAGAGAAAGAGTTGTGAATGAATTTGACAACATTATCAAAGTCAAGGTTGGTAGAGGTAGCACATCAACTTCTGGTAAGGTCACTTGACCCACATTCTCAAAGCTTTATATTGGAATATGACGTACCACATAGATAGAAAGAATGATAGAGATAGAGATATAGAGACTTGTGAAAGAATTTGACAACATTACAAAGTCACGATTGGTAGAGGATATTGCATCAAGTTTTGCCATTGTCACTTGATCCATAGTCTCAAAACTTCATTTGGAATATAATGTGCCAACTGCCACCCACCAACATTGAACATATCATTGAATATTATGAGGCTAGTCAAAGGTTTGTGTCCAATTTCAGCATTGTCAAACAGCTCTTTCAAACCAGCAAGGCCACCTTCCTTGATTAAGCTTTATTCATGTAAGGGACAAATGTTGTTCCAGTTAGTGATATTAGGACTGATTACAGACAAGTTTTGGACCACGAATTATAATTGATTTTCAGTTTCGCATCCAATATAATGATACACAATGAATTTTTTTTCTCTTTTGCTTTACTTGTGTTTCTCTTTCAGGATTAAATCTCATCCTCCTTTTTTGCTTGGCCTTTGACCATTGATAATTGCCCACTTCTTCTTCTTTTCCAAAAGAATGACATCGGGGAGTCATTCATTTATTTTAAGGGTATTTTTTTTAAAATGATTCATTAAAAGTTTTCTTCACAGGTAAATCAACTCTCAAAGATTACCAGCAGATAGCAATTTCAACAATGTAAAATTGAAAATGAAATAAACAATGTTTACCTCATGAAACTAAACTCTCATTTTCACACCAATAGTGCCCATAAAATTCACCAAAAGGATAGCGTAGAAGGAATAAGCACCTGGCAGGCACTGACAACTTCTAAAAGGGGAATCCCCTGCGCACCCCAACCTTCGAATCATGCACCAATCTCTTGATTCCCTTTGCCTTGGTGTAAAATTCCATCAGATCCCCGGAGACATCCTCCTCATGACAAGTAACAAATGCCCTCAAGAACCGCTGCTCCCCCATCTTCATCCCACTAATCAAAGAGGGCCCTTTCATCTGCGGCTCCAGACCCATCTCCTGAATCTTCCTTGCAAGCAAAAACCGCGGCCTCAAGACTGTCTCCAAATTGCAGTACAAAAGAACAGGATGATCAAGCACAATGCTCGCCGGAAGCTTCATGACCCCTATAATGTAAATCATGTTCCTCTGCACCTTGTCAACAGAGAGCGTGAGAACAAGCGGAGTGCGACCGAACAGACCCATCACCTCATCAACTGTGAATCCAAACCTGTCAAAGTTGGTAACTTTCATGCGAATTGTATCCAAACGCGAGATTGCAATAAGAGAAACTACGTATTTATACATCTCGGATTCCTTGGAGAGGCCGGTGCGATTAATGTACTCTAGTTTCTCCTCATTGAGGGAGGAGCGCGCCATTATCATCGGCCGCAGAACGAGCATTTTCGCCAAATCCTCTCTACTGATGCCCACTTCGTCATAGAGGGCGACGCAGGGTTTCATCCGCTTGTCGACGTCGTAGCGAAGGAGCGTGGGGTTGCGAATGATCGCCTTGAGAAGCAGTTCCTGCGATCCGAAGAGGGATTTGAGGAAGCGGATGCGGTCGTGGAGGCTGTTGGAGAGGCGGCAGGAGAGGAACCGGGGGTGGGAGGTTATGGTCTTGACGAGGTCGGTTCCGGCCAGGCCGAGGCTCTGTAAAAGCTCGATCTTGGACTGGAGGAGCTTGGTGTTGGCTCTGGAGAGATACGGCCGGAGGAAAAGGATCTTGGAGACGTCGGCGTCATTGCAGCCGTAGATTCGGAAGAGGTGGGGTTGGGTCTGTTGGAAGTGGTGCTGTGTTGGTGGAAGAGAAGGATCGTGCGTTGGTTAGGGTTTGGGTTAGGGCTACGGTTAGTGTTTGGTTTTGGGTTTGGGTTTGGGTTCGTGGGAGCGAGGAAAAGAAGAAAAGGAATGAATGGATTCTATGTAAGGCCATGGGAATAAGTCGGTGAAAATGACGACTTTCTCCACCTTCCTTGGTCCTACACCTCCAGAAACAAAAAAAAATACTTTTACTTGTTTGACCGCATGTTCATTTTACTGTGAAATAAAGTGAATGATGAATTCCATGGGACATTGTACGAAGAATAAAAACTCAAAGCCAAACGAGGTCTGGAATCCCCGCCCTTGGCTCTTCCGCTGCTTTTAATTCGTTTTATGTGTTTTTTAATGGGGATCAGATCAATGCTCTGTTTTTATTGATGTGTGGCCCCCACTTTATCCACATTGCCCCCGTGAGTTAGTGGAAAGCCTCTTTGGTAGAGGTAGTAGGTACCTCCCTCCCTCAGCGGGTTATTCTGTTTCCCGCTCTTCGCGGTGAATTTCTTTTCGAACAATGATTTGATTTGGCGTCTAAATGAAAATTTTCCGTAGATTTAATAGTATAGGGTGATAGTTTTTGGACTTATATTTCAAATAAAATAGAAATTTAAATATATATACATGTGGAAATTTGATTAAGAATTTATTTTAAATAAGATTTGATTAGAGAATATATTTTAAGCGGAATTATTCTCCTTCTTCTTCATTTTATTTTTGTTTGAAAAGGGGCCTAGGATGATAGGAGTTGGGGCTTTTTAGAAGGAAAAAAATAGCAGAAAGTCCTTTTTTAAATTCATTTGGGCAAATTTTTTGAATTTTACCAAAATTGACAGAAAAGATGAGCCATGTTGTTCCAAATGTGGACCGAAATAAAGTTTTTTTTTCAAAAATCTTGTCAGAGAGGAAACGAATTTCACAACTATGGCCACTATACACAAGTGGGCTTTAGAAGCTGGTTACGCGAGCTTCGATCTTGCCCTATTCATGTGTATCTACAAGCCTTCTTTTTGAAGGGGGGGCCTTCATGAGTGCTATTCCTGTAGCAATCAGGGGCGGATCAAGGGGGGGCCGGGGGTGGCCGAAGCCCACCCAAGCTTTCAGCCAAAAAAAAAATAACAGTATCTATTTAATATGACTCAAATGGCCGCCCAACAGAGTTTGATCAAACTGCCCCAGGCCCTCCAATCCAACGCTCCTTAAGTTAAGGCTTTGACTTTCTATTTCCATTTTCCCATAAACCCAACCGGTCAGCCCCTTTTCCAAAACCCTTTTCAATCCCCTTTTCCAAAACCCTTTCCAGTTTCCAGCCCTCTTCCCTTTGACCCTTTCCCTAACCTTTTTTTCCAAAAAGGCAAAACCCTGTCCCTAATGAAAAAGAGGAGAGAATAATAGGAAGGAGGAGAAGCGGCTGGGCGCCTGCCGTGTAGCCTGTAGCACGCATAGACGCATAGTAGAAGAAGAAGAAGGAGGAGGATTGAAGGACCCAGGTCAGGTACCTTCTTCCTCTTTCATTTTTTTCTTTTTTCTTTTAGTGTAACTTAAGTGCAGCCCCCAGATAAGAAGTCCTGGATCCGCCCCTGGTAGCAATAACTTGAGATGTTGGCTTTTAAGACCATGGTCTATTGCCACGACGTAGCCAATATAGAATGCCTTTTTCAGAGAATTTATCCTAGAAAGCTGCTATTGGCACACAAGTTTTTTTTTTCCAACATTTGTCTTTTTTTATCACGTTTTTACCACTTTTATGAAATGACCAGAATATCCATTACCCCTCTTTTCACACACAAGCCCATCTTCTTCCCTCCCATCCATCTCACTCTCCACTTTCCAGAAAAACACAAAACATATTGGGCAACTCATCTTTCTCCATTTTCTGCTCTTGGGCACCTCATCTTCCTCCATCTTCTTCATATTTCATTCTTATTGTACTTTATCTTTTTTCATTCTATCTGTAAAGGATTTCTAGTGCAATGAAGGAAGAAAACAACAATCAAATTGTGCCTTTCAATCAGAGCAGCAGTGGAAATGTCACTTTCTTTATTTTTTTTCTTGCTTGTAACAAGTTGCAGGTCCCGATATGTACGGTCTTTCAGGTCCAAACGGTATGCATATGTTCAGCACTGTACATCCGAACATAAGGCATATTTTCGGCAGATAATGTTCGAACACTTGGTTTTCAGTAGACCTCACACACTGTTCGGACACTCAGGTCCGGACAATCAACTTTTGTTCGGAACTACAGTACCGGACAGATGCATTTTGTTCGGCATCTCAGAGACCGAACAGTCACGATTTTTGGGTGATAAACCCTTGCGGTGATGGATGAAAATCAGCCCAAATGCATGAAAAAACAGTAGAATTTTTTGTAAAATCTTACATTGAATGAGAATCTATCCCCATAACTAGTTTTCATGAAAACAAGATAATCTAAGATAATCTAAGGGGGGATGTGTGTGGGAAGAAAGAGGCAAATGAAGGGATGGGTACTTTGGGGAATTTTGATGTGTGTGGAAAAAATTAATGTAATTTTTAAATTATAGTGATATGTGTAGAAAGAATTTATGTTTGAAAAAAAAAAAAAATTTTGCCAATAGCAGCACTCTTTATCCTATTCATATCCCATTTTTGCCCATTACTTTTTCATGCCCTTACAAAGGCTACTACGTGTAAAAGAGTGTGGGAAAAGATCATTTCAGTTTCCTCTTTTGATGGTGGTGTGGAACACTGCCATTATAACAGGCAGCCACTACACCATACTAATGTGCAACATCGTCATATCAGAGCCCCATGATTTAAGATGAGCATATGCAAAATTCATTTATTTCGAAGGTCAACAGCTTAACGAGGAGCATATAACCCAGTGTTAAATTCTTAGGCCCTCCTCATTGTACGTGCAAGCTGGCTTCTCCCTGCATATGTAAGTGATCTTTTCACCAGCATGTACTAAGGTTTACTCAAGGGCCCAATCACCTTGGCTATTTAAAAAAAAAAAAAATGAAAGATACAACCATTTTGGGTTATTATATTTGTGAAGTGCTTCAGTGTGAGTTTGTTTTTTCTTTTTCTATTTTTGAAGTGCTTGCATTCATCATGAGAAGCCTTTTTTTTCTTTTTTCTGTGTTGATGTGAAGGGCACTATCTTCATATGACTGTGAGAGAGCTAGAGAGAGACAGAAAGAGAGTAAAGAAAGGTTAAAAAGAGAAAAAAATGAAAAGGAGAGACAGGGTGCCCGAAGGAAAAGAAAAGTAAATGAGTAGAGAATTTTCGGCAAATGTCAAAAGTTAAATCCATAAAAAGAGGGAAAAGAGAGAAGTGGCTGATTAAAGGAAAGAAAAAGTGAAAAGGAACTAAAACGGTGAGAGGAGAAAAACCAAAAGGAAAAAGAGGTTTAAGTCAAATCCTCTCTCAAATCTCTATTGTTATTTCCCTTTTCAAAGATTGTGCCTCCTCATTTGACTTTGGCCCATCCTTTCTCTCAAATCTCTATTGTTATTACACTTTTAAAAGATTGCGCCTCCTCATTTGACTTTCGCGTATAAAATTTTGAGGGAATTATCCAAAAAAAAGACTTAGATGGCCACTAATTGAAAAAGAAGCCACTAGTCAATATTACATGGAAGTGGTTCCCTGTGACTACTTTCGTTTTTTATTTATTAAAGATTTAAACGAGTGACGACGTCGTCGCTTAATATCTCATTTAAACATGTGACGACGTCGTCGCTTAATCAACTGAAAATCCATTTCCCCTTTCTTCCTCCCATCGTTTCCCCCCCTTTCTGTCATTCAGTTGATGGATGAAATGAAAGAGAAGGGGATTGGCATGACAATGTTGTAGGATCTTACACCCTATTGAACTATCATTTATCCCAAAACCAATTGGTGATAGGAAACGACATAATAATGGTTTTCTGGTGAGGGCAAGGGCTAGACCATAATTATGACCACTCAGGAGCGAGCGTGGATGTTGACCTCAACAATCCCTCCCTCAATGGCACACCTGTCGCGAATCTTGCTGCGAACTCGCAAAACGCTTGTCCCATGACTCGAACACCCGACCTACCAGGCTCTGATACTACTTGTAGGATCTTATCACTCAGGAACGAGAGTGGACGTTGACCTCAACAATCCCTCCCTTAATGGCACACCTGCCGCGAATCCTGCTGCGAACTCACAAAACGCGTGTCCCGTAACTCGAATACCCAACCTACCAGGCTCTGATACCACTTGTAGGATCTTACACCTCATTGAGCTACCACTTATCCTAAAATCAATTGGTGATAAAAAAAACGGCACAGTAATGGTTTTCTGGCGAGGGCGAGGGCTCGACCACAATTATGACCACTTAGGAGCGAGGGTGGACGTTGACCTCAACAAATGTGACATACCATATTTTGGGGATCGATGAACTTTGATGGAATGGTGGGTGTTTGTAAGCTTTACAGGAGGATGGTCGAGAAGAATTTTGTGCCTAAGATGCGGACTGTGGTGTTACTGATGAAATTCTTCTGTGAGAATGGCCATTCAGATTTGGGTCTAGAGCTGTGGGAGTACATGATGGATAAAGGTTGTTGCCTGCACGGGCATGCATTGAATCTGTTGGTAACAGCATTGTGCTGAAGAGGAAAGTTAGAGGAGGCTTATGAGTGTTTGAAACAAGTGGTGTAGAGGGAGGAGACATCCATATGAAGTAGGTTTCGTGTACTGGAGGGTTTTTTAGAGCGAATAGGGAAGATGGACAAGTTGCAGAACCTTGACCAGATGATGAAGAGGTTACAAACGGTTTTGCCCCCATCAAGGGGACATGTCCTCGGTCTACCTGATGCATTTGTGTGAATAGCCAAGCTTTAAATAGCAAGAGTTTCCTGACGTGATTAATATATAGTTACACATCATGTTATGCATATATCGCATGTGAGTAAGGGTTTGATGATGATCGTGACAATGGTAGTAGCAATAGCCCATGGCACAGCCCATAGAAAGGGGGAAAACGATGGGAGGAAGAAGGGGGAAATGAGGTTTCAGGTGATTAAGTGACGACGTCGTCACATATTTAAATGAGATATTAAGCGACAACGTCGTTACTCGTTTAAATCTTTAATAAAAAAAATGGAAGTGGTCACGGGGAATCATTTCCGTGCAATATTGACTAGTGACCTCTTTTTCGATTAGTGGCCATTTAGGGTCCTTTTTTGGGTAGTTTCCTCTAAAACTTTTGTATATATACTTTTAAATTAAAGAAAGTATTCATGTGTTTATGATTATATAACTGTGTGCACATATTAATATTTAAAGAACTTAAATGTTGAGCCAAGCAAAACTTAAATTTGGGTTGTGCCAATAAATAAGAGGCACTTGATCTATGCTAAATTTAGTTTGAATTGTTCAAATTTCAGGCTGACGCATAAAACCCCAAAAGGTTTCATATCTTGATCGCTCTTCATAAAATTTGAAATATATAAAAATTGTACATATTATATCGGAATTGCTCAATGTTTAAACATGTGAAAATGGTGCTTCCATATATATATGGTATTCACATGAGTAAATCCTACATATGTAAATCTTATTTTTATGCCCCATGTATATAAAAGACAGACTACTCTCTATTCTACGATCAAATAAAATATTTTTTTGAGGTAACATTTCACTCTGATTTTTGCATGAACATCCATAATGTAGTCCTCTTTTTGTAACCTCTTGCTTCTACAACGTGTCATATGTGATCCTCGTATTTCCAAATCTCAACACACTTTCTATGATTACCATCATCAACCAACGCCATTGAAGTCTTAACAATCTCATTAAATTGAGCTTGGGGGCATATGCAATGTTTTTTCTAAGAATAGTGCTACATGGATAAACTTTTTTGCAGAATCTTGGACAACTCCTATGATATCCCCTGAATATCTCCTAATATTCAGGGAATATCATAGGGGTTGTCCAAGATTCTGGCAAAAAAGTTTGTCTATGTAGACTTTTTATTTTTCTAAGGCTCATCCTCATTGGTATTTGCAACATCGGTTGTTTGCCTGATATGGAGCAAATCCTGTTAAGTCACATATTGGACTTTAGGGCACGTGCGTGACTCAAATGCATGCTCTAATAAATTTCCTCTTCATCTTCTCTTATTAAAAGTAATATAATGAGCGGCAAAAAAGTTGTAGAAAGAGTCAAAGAGAAGTCTCAAAACCTATAGAAGTAAGATACTTATTTTATTTTTCTTTTTTACTAAGAGAGTGAAAAAGGTTGCTCTTGTATGCATGAGAAGGTGATCTTTTAAGTCAGTAGAATGGGAAAAAAGAAGCTCGTAAAATCTATTTTTTTCCTCTCATCTTAGAGGGAATATTCCTTGTAAATTGATGTATGATTTTTTTTTTACACTTTCTCTATTTTATTTTGTTTTATAGTACTAGTTGTGGTTGCTTGGATTAGATTATATAGCGGTTATGTTTGTTAAATTTCATAAGTTATTATGCACATGGAAGGGAAGAGTTCTACATCCCTCAACAATATACCACCTTAGACCATTTCCGAATTCTACACAAAATTCTATATCACGTTTTTGATGTAATATTATCCTAGAGAATTTAAAAAAAGAAAAAAAAGAGCACTACACATTAAGATATTTTGATGTTTTTTTTATTGTAGATTTGTTTGCAACTAAATGTAAAGATTCATAATTGTGTACGTCTCTGGGCAATGATATTTTGTTGCCCTTGTGGTTGTTATGGTTGTTATAAAAGAGAGAGACCAAGAGAAAGAAGATTAGAGGGAGAAGAGAGAGCCTTTCTGATATCTCATTAACTGTGTCTAAATACATAGGGAGAGAGCCTATTTATAGGCAAAGTAAACTAAAAAGGAGGAACCCTAATTCTAACCCTATCTTATCACAAGTGGGCATCCACCCAAGATCCATATCTTATAACAATGGTTGCGTTTTATTTTTTTTTGTTTTTTTTTGAGCCCTTTTCTATTGAGAGAGAAAGAATGGGATGGTGGAATGAAGGAAGAGAAAGTTATAAATTGGCATCAATGCCGTGAAGGATGAAAGGAAGGGGGATAAAATAAAGAGGAAACACTTACATTATAGGCATCTAAGACTCACCGATTAATAAGCATTTTCGTATTTTTTCCATTCCAATTTCTATATTTTGCCCTCTTCATAGTGGGGCTGACTTATGACCAGTGTAACAGTACTGCTGTATAAATCTTTGATAGTTGGATAGCAAGAGAGAGAGTCAAATTGAAAAGCATCAAAACCCAATGGTTTGATGACATTGACTTTTCTGGACACGTGTATGTGTTTTTCTATCTAATGCAAGGATCTATAGTTCCACAGAATTCCTTTTCCACAAAGGGAGGAGTTTCGCTTTCCACCCCCTCTTCATATTTCAATTTCCCAATTCAAAGATCTTCATTTGGAATAAAATATACACCAAACTCCTAAAAATTTACCCACATGAAATATTGGAGTAATTTTTCTCTAGAAGTAGAATTCTTGCATTGTATAATCTTGATGGATAGCTCAGTTGGCCTATGACGACGGTTTGCATTTTGAGGTGATGGTTCGAAACTATACTACCACACTAGAGGCACAGAGGATTTTCTCGGCTTTCTCTGCGCCCCCGTAGTTATTATACTGGTCCAAAGGAGTGAGACACCCTCCGTAATATTAAAAAAAGAAAACCTATAATGTGAATCCTCTAAAGCTTACTCAGGAAAATTTAGAAAGCTCTTCACTTCTAGCCCACTCATTAAATATACAAAAGCAAAAAATTGAAAAAAAATCAATGCCCTCTCTTACTGGGTTGTTGCCAAAATTCAGTTTGACGAGAGTTGATCCTATCATAAAATTAATCATTACAATAATAATAACCCTGATGATAGGTCCGATTAGAACAAATTAAGGAGGTGAAATAATTTGTAATCATTTAATAGGTTTGAATAAGTACCCCCACAGACACGATTTGCTACACCACGCCTGCTATCCACCATCCACATTCACAAATGCCCTTGTCCCCAAATCGAGACAAGCACGTAAACAATTTCAATCGTGTTGATAGTTGACACCACTAGTCACACTCTTTGAGCTGTGCATCATAGCCCACCAAAAACAGTGAAACGGAAAGAAAATATAAAAAAAAGGTCCCAGTGCCACACGCATTGTAAAACAAAAGGAAAGTGTCCCAACATAAACGATAGCAAACACATTCGTCTCGTGGGCAAAGTGGAAAACAACAATATAGCTCACACGCTCTGCTGCGACCTTCTTCTATCTTTTCCCTGTATAGAAAAAAAAAAAAAAAAAAGGAAAGAGAGGAAAACGAAACAAAGGCCAGGATCTGAAAGGGATCGTATAGAATAATCCAAACAGGCTTACAAAAATGCCTTTTCCGGGCTGCCCCACAAAAGCCCCCAACGCCACCTCCTTGTTCAACAACAAGGTCGTACTTCTTACCCTCTATTTTCCCAATTCAATTCAATTCAATACTCACCCCATATTCTCTTATCTCTTTTTCTATATATCTCTATCTTTCTCCTTCTTTTACTTCTCTTTTTGGTGCTTCTTTTTCTTGTTTTTTCTTCTGTGGGGGCAATAAAGCAAACAGTTTGTGGTGGTGGTGTTGGTGGTTATAGATGAAGATGTTGGATGCCAAGGGGGAAGAAGATGTGATGAGTTACAGGGGAGGATCTGTTCTGGGGAAGAAGACTATACTGAAGAGCGATCATTTTCCGGGTTGTCAGAATAAGCGCTTGAGTCCCCAGATTGATGGGGCTCCTAATTACAGGCAGGTGAGAAGAGAAGATCCTCTTATTTTGTTCTTTTTTTCCTTTTAGGAGAAGTGTGTGTATTCATTGTTTCTTTTGGTGGATTTCTGCTTTTCTTTATGTGGGTGGCTAAAATGACTGATTTTTTTTTTTTTTTCTTTTTGGGAACTTGCATGCAAGGAAGTTGGAGGTTTTTGGAAATATTTAGTTTTGATAAGTTTGTTATGGGACTTTGCTCAAACCCATGTTTTTTTGTTTGGGAAAGATTGAAGATGTCTGAGGTTTAGTTCTTTGTTGCATTGACATTGCCACCCAATACTTACCACTGCACTTTTTAAGGCAATGTTAAATTAAGTAGCATTAAATTCATGTATAAAGGAATATAAGTGTTTGCATTAGTTTTCATGCATGGGATTCTATGGGAGTAGTTTCATAAAACTGACTTATGGAGCGGCTTTCATAATCTCACTTTGGAGTTAAGGTGCTAGCATTATTTTATCCAATTAGGGATTTCCGGTGTTGCGGCCAAAATTAGAGACTGCCACATCAAGTGTAAGGGGTTTTCTGAATTTTTGCTGGGCGGAGGACAAGGTGGAGGCTAACTTGAGAGGCGCAGAGGGACGATGGAAGAAGTGTACTCAGGTAGAGTGTAAGCGGAGCAGGCAGTGCATGGAGGACCCCAGGGATGACCCTTTGAATGATAGATTAGGCTACTTTAGGAATAGGAAAGTTTACCATTTTCTCTCATGTAAGGGGGAAAAAATGAAAAATAGTAAATAAAACAATAAAAGGAAAAAAAGGTAAATATGATGCAGAGGCAGTCGGCACTCTTGTGCATGTATGTGTTTGAAGTTGCATCCATATGTTTCTTCTCTGCACCCATCAAAAAGAAAAGTTTCTTCTCTGTACATTTGAGTTGCATATGTATCATGTGAATGCTAATCACTTGTGTTTGATTTTTTCCCTTAAAATTTTAATGAGTTCATCATATTTTTGTTTTTTCATATTATAGGTTTAACTCACCTTGTGTTCACCTGTAGGCTGGGTCTTTGCCTGTCCATGGTGTTGCAATACCTACTGTTGATGGGATCCGGAATGTACTTGATCATATTGGGGCACAAAAGAATGGAAAGCAAGCACAAATGCTTTGGCATAACCTTCGGGAGGAACCTGTTAGTTTTTTTTTTTTTTTTTTTATTTTTGTATTTTATCTGTAACTGAAAATTTTAAGTAGCCCTATTTGAGGTGTATGCAGTAGATAAATGATACTAAGTTTTTAACTATTATGCATACTTTTGGATGGTAATGGGCAATGGCCTATGTTACCAATCGAGAAAAAGGACAATGTCTCATCCTATTATTATTTTGATAGGGCTAGTTTTGGCGCATCATTAAATATTATATTCTGCCTCTAATTTAATATTTGTTTCTGTTTTGCCATACAAATAGGTGGTATACATTAATGGTCGTCCATTTGTCTTGCGTGATGTGGAAAGGCCTTTCTCCAATCTTGAATATACGGTCAGTAGATATTTGAAATTTCATAGAAGATCCTCTTTGGTGTCAATATGTTTGTCCTCTCTCTCTCTATTTATATATATATATATATATAATATTTGGTTATAGACTTGTGTTGGTATAAAGCACCATAAGTTGTCATGCTTGATATACAACATCAAAGGCCCTTTTGTTTGCATGGATTTGAAATCCCAGGAACTTGAAGGAAATGTAATCCTAAAGGGGGCTAAAATTTAATAAACAAAGTTGAAGATCCATAAAATGGCAACCAAATAATCTCCCCTTTGATTGAAATTGACTTAAGGAGAGATGTCAAAATCACCTTTATAAATCAATCCTAGGAAAGTCACGGTGCCATCTACATCTTCATCTTATATTCTTCACCTTCACTTCTTTAGTAATCCTTTGTTGGAACACATTTTACCATGTATTTGCTGGAACTCAATTCCATGCGAACAAATCGGCCCGAAATGTTTACGATTTTATTTTAATTATAGATCGGAAATGAATCCATGAAAAAATTGTAAATGTTTGTATTGAAAACTTACCCAAACAATAATTTTGGGTTCGTGCACTACACCAATTTGTACCCCTCTTTAAAGTAGGTTTTTGCTATTACAAGGTCAAATGCTAACGCAAAATCCGAGATAGTGTCTCCAAACTCGGTCCTTTCTCCAAATCCTTGTCTGCTACGCATTCTCTCATACTTTCTATTATCCCTTCATACATGTCCATTTATGTTCCCTCATAAGAAAATCTTTTCACTAGTTGGAATTTCTCATACTTAACTATGTATCTCCTCTCAAAGTTGCCTTTTAAGACTTTCATTTAATCCTGCTTGGGGTGCATAAGCACTGATGATATGCATTATGTCTTCCTCTAACACTAGTTTAATTGCTATAAGTCTATCACTTAATCGCTTACCCCCACAATCTTTTGTTTCAAATCCTTATCTACTAATATTCCTACTCTATTTTGGTATTGTTCTTTTCTGTGTAGCAGAGTTTGTAGCTATCAATGAGCTCCTTAGCTTTATCCCCTTTCCACTTTGTTTCCTACTAATAGGCTACATCAACTATTCTCCTGTTATTTGTATCAACCAACTCCATGATTTTGCTCGTCAAAGTTCCTATATTTGAAATAGCAATTTGAATCATCCTTCTTTTTAATGGTAAATTAATTTTATTCAAGCTAAGCAGCATAGAAGACATATAATGGGAAGCTAAGCAGCCAAAAAAACCATCCAAAAACAAATGAAAATAAAACCTGAAACACCCAGAAAGCAAAAAGCACAGTTAATGGCCGATGACCACAATAGAATCCAAGCTCCCAACACCCTCCTTGGCAAGTGCATTGGCCATCTCATTGGTAGACCTCTTCACATGCAAGAAAGAGACATTGAGCTTCAAAGCTAAATCAATAACCTCCTCTATGATGTCCGCCAAACGCCAAGGCGGCTTAGAAGAGCCTGAAGCCCAACTGATAGCACAAAAGGAATCACATTCGGCAATAATATTAGAGAGGTTTAGCATGTGAGCTTGGTGGAGACCCATTCTCAAGGCAAGCATCTCTGCCTCATTCCCCGAACAATTGCTGAAAGGGCTTGGGAAAGAATGATTACTATCTAGTGAAGAATCTCATGACACTACCGATGCCTGAAAGTCTAGGATTGCCAACTACAGATTGAGAAAACCCAAAGGAGGAGGAGACCAACTTTGAAGAACGGAAGCTCTAATAAGGCCTAAAAAAGGCACTTCTTTCCAACTGCTCATCATAGAATCAATCGATATGCCTTTGAAAGATGAAAGAATAGAACCCAAGAAGCCACTTGTAACTTAATTTTATGAAGAATAAGATCTTTCGAACAAGATACCCCATTGAAGCACCTCATATTTCTCTCCTTCCAAATCAACCAAATGACTGCAAGTAAAGACACTCTCCACTTAATCCTTCCCCCCGACATAACCTACCCCCCAGTCCAAGCCTGCATCAAAGAGCCTAAAGAATTCAGCAGGACCCAACTACAGTTGAACCCACCAATAATAGAAATCCACAATGAGCAAGCAAAAGGATAGGAAACCAGAAAATGATCCATCGATTCCGCCTCCCTAGGACAAACAACATCCATTCACTACAATCATCTTACGCTTTTGGAGATTATCCATCGCGAGGATAGAGCCCAGAATGGCGAACCAAGCAAAAGCAACAACTCTCGTAGGAGCCTTGATTTTCCAAACACCACCAAAGGAGAACGAAACCAGATCCACACTCTCGAGAGAGGAGAAAAAAATAGGCAACTGAAAAAATAGGAGATCAACCGACTCTTTCCACTCCCTCCGTCGACCCCGATAACTGGGATGTAAACCTTATGCAGGATAGATTGCAAAGAAGCTAGTTGAAACTCTTCTGTAATGTTCCTTCTGAAGATAGGACCCCAAACAAAATGGCTCCCTAGTCTGGAGAGGTAGCTACTAACCAATGCAAACTTATCAAAGGCGCATCTGAAGAGGCTCAGAAACTTCGAAGACAGAGGTGCTTAACCCACCCAAGCACCAAGGCAGAAAATAATCTTCTCACCTGTACCAACTCGATATTTAATTTGAGAGCCAAAGTCATCTCTGGCAGACAAGATACCTCCATAAGTTGGGACGAGGGCTAAGATGCTGTGTTCCTAACCCCTTCTGAGGATCCCATACTTAGCCACCAAAATTTGCTTCCACTAACCATCACCGTCCTCTTCCATTCATCACAACCACTTGCCTAGAAGAGCAACATTCACCAATTTTATAGGTCTTATTCCAAGATCTTACCTTTTAAACCTATAGACCTGATTCCATTTAAAAAGGTGAAATTTCTTGCTATCTTCCCTCCCATGCCACAAGAAGTCCCGCTGAAGCTTCTTAATGCTCTTGGCCACCTCCAAGTGGCCACCCAGAGATAAGTATTTTGCCTTCTAGAAGGCTTGTTTCTTTTACCTCCTCCCAACACAAAATCCCGCAAAGCTTTAGAGGCAGCACTCCAGCATACTGGTAAGCCCAAATAAGAAGATGGGAAAGAGCCAGCTTTACAACACAAGATGTCTGCGTAATGTTCCAACTTCCAACTGAACTTCAGACAACCAAGAAGCTCACTTTTGAAAAAGTTCACCTTGAGCCCTAAACTGCTTCAAAACAAAAAAGGATGACCTTAATATTCAAAAGCTGCTGCTCCTCATCTCCACAAAAAATCAAGTAGTCATCCGAAAATTGGAGAAGATTCACAACTGGGGTGGACTTGGCAGGTTCAAAGCCACTGATTAAGTCCACAAAACATGCTGCCTCAACCATCCAACTAAGTGCTTCCCCCATAAGAACAAAGCGGAAGGGGGAGAGGGGGATCGCCTTATCTTGAACCCCTTTGGGCTTGGAAGAAACCTTTGAGAAAAATGGAGAAGCGAGTAGAAGAAACAGAAGCTTTAATCCAACTATACCATTTAACCTCAAAGCCCATCTGAGGCAACAAATATTGGAGGAAATCCCAGTCCACCCTATTATAAGCCTTTTCAAAACCCTACTTACAAATCAAGCCCGATTTCTTATTTTTGTGCCTCAAATGAAGACACTCATTGGCTACAAGAACACCGTAAAGAATTTGCCTACCACATGCAAAGGCCACTTGCGACTTAGAGATGATAGAGGGCAACACTTTTTAAATTTTACAGGCACAAACTTTAGAAACAATCTTATAGATGCTCCCGATCAAGCTAATTTGACAATAATCTTTAATACCTTGAGCCCCTATTTTCTTAAAAATCGTAACAATAAATGAAGCCCCACACTCCCATGCCTAGTGCACGCCCCATGCTTAGGGCCGTCAATCCGCTTGAAGGCCAGACTATTGGGCCCTGCTTGAAGGTCTATACCAGAAAGCCAAAGTCCCATAAGGAGCATCGGCGATGGATTCCCACCATTTCCAATTTTCTACATTCTAGTATATTTCCTAGATTTTAATAATTGTTATGATTTAGCAGTAATTAGGTAGTTTCTAATTCTACTAAGGCTTGTTTTCCAAGTTAGTGCTTAGGCTAAAACTATATAAGGATGTAATCCCTTCTCTTAGGACATATAACAATTGGATGAAAATTGATTTTCCGTATCGTGGTTCTTGTCTGTAGTGCGAGACCTAGACATCCTACGCTAAGCCCTTTGGCTTGGAGATTAGCCTGTTGGCTATTCTTCCTCAACCCCATGCTGCGTTAATTGGTAGCAGAGCGAAGATCCATCTCGGATCGCCGTTCCGATTGCTGATCCGAGGTAACCCGATATCCCATCTTTCTATTTATTTTTCCGTCAATCCATTATTTATCATCGCTGACCACCATCATCATCCATTATCTTCATAATCACCATCATCTTCATAATCACCATCATCATCATCAGACCATCCATTCAACCACCTCTTAATCTTGTCCGTGCATGTAGCTGAACCCAGCATGCAATTCCCCCAAAAATTTCAAAAATGCTGCTCATGCAAACCATTCATCAAACCCCCACCAACCAACCGACTCCAGAACACAATCTGACCCCATCCTTATCACCAAAACCCTCAACCCAACTCCTCCAAGAAACCCAACTCCTTTCCCATCCTCACAAACCCAACCCTAAAAAAAAAAAAAAAAACCAAAGCCTTGAACCAAATTACCCAAAACCACCAAACCCTAATCCAACCTTGTCCGAGCCCACATCCAACCCATCCAAACCCAAAAGAACCCCAAATCCCCAAATACGAATCCTTTTCTTAACCGAACCCTAAATTACCCCAAATCCCTAACCGGGCGAAACCTATCCCTCCCAGATTCAATTTCGTCTCGACCCTTATCCGCCAGTTACCATCGATAGCATCATTGCCGAGCGCGGTCATTGACGGCATCATCATCTCTTCGACCATCGGTGCTTTCGGCCTTGCCTCGGAAATTTGTTTCGGAAAATACAAGAAAATTATATATATTAAAAATAGTAAGTTTAATGTTTCAATTATTAATAGGTGTCATCAAGCAATTACAAAATTTTAGCAGATAGCCATGTTTGCCAATACATGGATGGAGAATCACAAGTGGACCTCAGGTGCAATAGTAATAGTCAATTGAGAGACATTTCAATGTTTATTGCAATAAATTGGGCCACATCATCAGGTTAAAGATAAATAATCAATTGGGCCTCACGTTCTGTAACTCATCAAAAAAAAATTGTTTAATAAAATATTTAATAACATCAAATAAAGTGCAAAAATATTCACAGAGAGATGAGATGCATCAGCCACGTTATTGATTAAATGGAAATTGCAAAAAAAGTGGGCCATCACGTTATTTGGTTCACCATTGATTAATGGAAATTACAAAAAAAGTGGGCCATCACGTTATTTGGTACACCACGTTATTGATTAAATGGAAATTGCAAAGAAAAGTGGGCCATCACGTTATTTGGTGCACCACGTTATTGATTAAATGGAAATTGCAAAAAAAAAAAAAGTGGGCCATCACGTTATTTGGTACACCACGTTATTGACTAAATGGAAATCGCAAAAAAAAATTGGGCCATCGCGTTATTGGTGCACCACGTTATTGATTAAATGGAAATTTCAAAAAAAGTGGGCCATCACGTTATTTGAGCCATATCATTAATCAATTAGAACACCCCTCACTTCCTATAACTCATCAGGACCATCATTTTGATTCAACTGTTCACCATAAAAGGCCTCACTTCCCGTGGTCAAATAAAATGAGTTACAGTGAATAAAAGGGGTGGGCCTCACTTCCTGTAACTCATCAAGACCGTCAATTTGATCAACTGTTCACTCATTAGGCTTGACTGCCTTTTTCGTAAGACCCTATAATAAATAGTTGGAACCTTTCTCGTCCCCAAATGGAACCCTAGCACTGGAAACTGAAAATGGCGACGCTGAAATGGAAGGAGGAGGGAGAGATCGATCGATGATACCTGTAAATGGTGACGGTGAAATGGAAGGAGGGAGAAATCAGGCAAAGCTCGCGAGGGAGAAATCAGGCAAAGCTCGCGAGGGAGAAATCAGGCAAAGCTCTTCGAAAAAAAATCCAATCGATGGCCTTGGCGAGGAGAAATGCAATCGACAGCTCGGCGAGGGATTGGAAACCAATATTTGAGCGAGGGATCTTGTGGCTGATACCAATTTATAGATCCTTACATGCATATTTGAGCCTAGTTTTTCGATCGAAGGGGATTTTGCAGCATGCATGCCGGCGAACGAGAGGAAAACAAAGCTTTTCTCTCGGTAACAGGTATTTTGAATTTATTTCGCTTAGATTCGCTCAAATGTTCAACTACATTGATTTTATTTTTTTTTCTGTAACGGTCTTCCCAGATTCGTCCGAATCTGTTGATTCGATCAATGTTCGTCCGAATTTCATGGTTTTCTCCACGAAACACTATATTCCTTCGCTACCACTGCTCCATCTTCGTCGCCAGAACCTTGCTTCATCTCTCCCTCTCTTTCCAGAACCCTGCACCTCCTCTCATCTTCAAATCAATCAGCAACGAAAGGAGAGAAAACCCCCCTTTTCTTTCTTCGCTGCTTGACCCCAAGCAGACCCACCCCCACGCGTCCCGCTCCACGTGGCACAAGGCTGGCTTGTCTTATGGGCTTGAGTTTGGGAGTTTGGGCCAAACTCAACCAAAAAAATAAAAGAAAAAACAATCAATAAGTAAGGCAGCAACATGTCTATCCGCACCGGAGCAACCTTTAGAGGCAATTCACAGACTGCCAATGTGATACTTATACCATGGAATTGATGGACATAATGGACATGGTTGAAAGACTTTTTCAGGACATGCCTCAAACTGCAGGTCCTCAGGGCACTCGGAACAACGGTAACCCAGGACCTTCGAACAACAATGGTTGGCAATAATGGACATGGAGGAAACTATTAACACCAGTTGACACAAAGGCGCACCAGGCCCATTAAATGTACAACCCAACCCATCACATGGGATATATTTAGGATAGACTCAAATCATTGTAACTTATCCTCTTTCCATATACATAAATGTAACAGCTTTACTTTCCATATACTTAGATTGTATTAGGTTGAATTGCCTTGATTAAGGCTAAATGAGATTATAAAAGGGAGGAAGGATCGTCCATTGAAGGGATCCAAGTATTCCACAAATATCACTGTCTATTCACTGTCGTGATATGGTATCAGAGCCAAGGCCATTGCCTGTTTCTGCTGCTTCTTCTACTACTTCTTCATGCTCACTCGTCGGCATCTTAACCACTCAATATAGATCATCTGATCTCTTTCTAGAAATTCTTAGACCACTGTGAGGAAGAAAATCATTGTCGCCTGCTGTCACCTGGCCAAATCAATCAGTGGCCCACTTGCGATCATCATGGCGTCTTAAAAAATCTCTACAGCAGCGGTCGACTTCCTCTCCTGGTAATTTTGGACATTTTTTCAACATTTTTCCAAATCAGAGGTAGGCCATTTTACCCGACTTGTGATTTTCCAATTTTCTAAGATAGTTTTGATCACAGCCGTACAAAATCTTGGATTGTGGATGGATTTTGATGAATCTTGTATTGTTGGAAAGATATTTTGATTCTGCTTGAACCTTGTTGTCTGATTCTCAATTAGATTAAGCAGTGGGCCCCATGAAGGGAATTAGGAGTCAAAATCCATGTAGGAAGAACTTACGACATTGTCTTTTGTTCATATCCTTAATCATTTTTTCCAAGCAGTGCAACATGAGTGTTGGTGGTAGGCCATGGAAGAAGAACTTGACGCACTCAAAGTGAATCACACATGAGATGTTGTTCAATGTCTTCCGTCAATCAAACCCATTGGCTGTAAGCTATGATGCCCAGATACGGCACGGATACTGTAGGGACACGCCATAGACACAGTAAGGACACAGACTTTACATGTAAAAAGTGAAGTATTGGATACGATACGACACGATACGCTGGCCATTTTGAAGTATCCGTGCATCATAGGCTGTAAGTGGGTTTTCTTTATCAAGCTACACTCTAATGGTACTCTGGCACGTTATAAGGTTTGCTTTGGTCGCCAAGATGACAACGGTGCGTACTATTCTTGTTATTGCAGCATCACGCTCATGGCCTTTTTATCAGATGGATGTGAAGAATGCCTTCTTCCATGGAGATCTTAAAGAGGAAGTGTACATGCGTCTTCCTCAAGGATATGATTCTACATCTAAAAACGAGGTGGCGTAGCTCCGTCGCTCGCTGTATGGACTCAAACAAGCACCCAGAGCCTGGTTTGAGAAATTTTGTTCTACTCCGCTTCATCTTGGATTTGCTCGAAGTCCCTGTGATCCTTCATTGTTCCTGAATAAAACTGCTTAAGCTACCACCATACTTCTCGTATATGTAGATGATATCATCATCACAGGCACTCACAGTAACATGATTCATATTCTTCAATCCTCTCTTCAAGCTGCATTCCATATGAAAGACCTGGGTCCATTAACATATTTCTTGGGTCTTGAGGTACAACAGTCTAGGAATGGACTGTTTTTACATTAACATAAGGATGCTACTGGTCTCATTGATCTTGCTGGCCAAAAGGATGCAACACTTGTGGACACTCCATTAGAAGTCAATGTGAAACTCCGGAAAGATGATGGGGACCTTCTCTCCAATCCCACCTCCTATAGATGCTTAGGTGGGAGTCTGGTCTACTTGACCATCACTCGGCCCGACATCTCATATGTTGTGAGTCAATTCATGACAGCACCGCAGCATCACCATATGACTGCTGTCAAAAGGATAATTCGGTACATTCTTGGTTCTCCGACACGAGGCTTGGTTTTTCCAATTGGCACACCACTTACACTAAATGCTTACTCTGATACCGACTGGGCTGGATGCCCGGATACTCGCCGATCCACTAAGGCTGGTGTATGTACTTGGGTGAATCGCTCATCTCTTGGAAATGCAAAAAGCAAGAAAGGGTCTCCAGATCTTCCACTGAATCCGAATATCATGCCATGTCCTCTGCTTGTTCCGAGATCCTTTGGCTTCTTGGCTTACTTGCCGATCTTGGGTTTCCTCGGACCTCAGCTACCCGACTTCATGCGGACAATACTAGTTCCATCCATATCACTGAGAATCCAGTTTTTCTTGAACTTACAAAACATATCGGGGTGGATTGTCATTTTATTTGAGATGAATATAATCGCAAGGTCATTAGTCTTTTACATGTCTCCAGTGAACTTCAACTTGCAGATATCTTCACCAAAAGACTGCTTAGGCCACGCCATGAGTTCTTGATTCGCAAATTGCTGCTGTTTGACATCATCATTTTGAGTGGGGGTGCTAACACCAGTTGTCACGAAGGCCACCAGGCCCATTAAACGTACAACCCAACCCAAAACGTGGGATATATTTAGGATAGACTCAAATCATTGTAACTTATCATCTTTCCATATACATAAATGTAACAACTTTATTTTCCATGTACTTAGATTGTATTAGGTTTGAATTGCCTTGATTAAGGCTAAATGAGATTATAAAAGGGAGGAAGGATCGTCCATTGAAGGGATCCAAGTATTCCACAAATGTCATTGTCTATTCACTGTCGTGACAGAAACAACAACCATGCAGATGTGGAACATTCTGTCAACGGTGAACCACAAGAAACTTGTCGGCAGTTTATTCAACGCATATTTAAGGAAACCGAATAGAATGAATATTAGGGCTGACAGGAAGACATCTCCAAAAAGGTGGATGTTGATGTTCTTGATTTCTATGGGTGCATGGATGTGAAAGTATTCACCGACTGGATTACAACACTTGAAGATTATTTTGAATGGTACAACATGGACGAAGGCAAGTGTGTTCCCTTTGTAAAGATGAAGATGAAGGGTGCAACACGTGTTTGGTGGCGGGTTAGTGATGAAAGGAATGCTAATCACATGAGACCTCCTATTAGCAGATGGGAGGAGATGAAAGAAAAACTAGAAGACAAGTACCTACTGATTGACTATGTTGATTCCCTCTTTGATCAACTGGTTGATTGTAGACAAGGGACCTCCATTGTGGATGATTTCACAGAAAGGTTCCATGATCTTATGGTACGATGCAAGGTGTTTGAGACTGATTGCCATGCTATTTGCAGATACAAGCGAGGACTGCGTCAAGAGATTCAAAGAGAATTGACGACACTCAATTTTCACACCATTGATGAAGTTCATTGCATGGCACTTCGCATCGAGGATCAGTTGAGGCATCCATATTCAAGGTGTTTCGGAGAACCTCTTCAAAGGAGAATCTCAGATACGACTTATCAGTGGGTCGTTCCATCGCAAAATTCCATCCAACAAGCTCCATAACTAAATCTCAACAGGCAAGTACCTCCTCAGAATCAAGCAAGGCCGCCTCCAAATTATACAAACAAAGGAAAGAATGTTGGCAATCCTTCAAGACAAAAGCATGACATTGATTGCTATCGATGCAAAGGCAAAGGACACTATGCTTTTGAGTGCTCAGGTTCAAATAATCTTCATTGTGCCCACAATGAAGAAGATGCCTATGATTCGGGGCATATTGATGAAGAGTATGAAGTTGATATCCCATATGCAGAGCAGGAACCTCACCCTGACCAAGAAGATCATTCATTCTATCAAGCTGAAACAGAAGGAAGGACATTATTCATTCGTCGCCTCTTCATCACTACTAAAGAGGAAGCTGATGATTGGGGGCGAACCGCCATATTTCGCTCCATGGAAAAATGCCACGCAGACTATGCAATCTCGTCATTGATGGAGGAAGCGAGATGAATGTGGTGTCCAAAGAACTAATTGACAAATTAAAGCTTCCAATGGAAAAACACCCGAAGCCTTACCAAGTCTCTTGGGTGAATGAAATAACAATTCCAGTAACCAAACGGTGCCAGGTAACATTTAAAATTGGTGGTTATGAAGATTTAATTTGGTGCAATATCATTCCCATGAATGTTACAATTCTATTGAGAAGACCTTGGTTCTTTGATGGAGGCGAGACTACGGGCCTTGCCTGAAGCTCTATACCAGAAAGCCTAAGTCCCACAAGGCCCAGTAGTGAGAGATTCCCCAATATTCTCCAACGATACTTTTTAATTTTCTACGTTCTAGTCTATGATGCCCAGATACGGACACGGGGAACGGGGACTCGACACGCCGACTTAAAAAATTGGGGACACGGATACGGGTACGGTATCACCTAAGATACGATACGGACACGGTGTACAAGGCGGATACAGATACGGACATAGACATCATGTGACAATAATTATTCAGAACAAGTATATTGAAATATAATTCAAATTTATAAGCCATTAGATGGAATGGGTTGGTACTGATCTGAATGTGCTGGACCGTTGGATTAGCTGTCACCATTTTCTTTTATATAAAATTGTTAAATAATGGCCCTTTGATCTTTGATTAGGATTGTTTAATGGGCCTGGAATTTTACACGGAGATAGGACACATCAAGACCTTTTAAGCCCAAACTTCCCTACCTTCCCATTGATTGGTTGGTCCTGTCTGGGGCCTAAATCATGGGCGGCCAGGGGATCGATGCTCCCTTACGTGGGTGAGTCCATCCAACCTATGATGCCTAGATACGGACACGGACACGGGGAACGGGGACTCGACACTCCAACTTCAAAAATTGGGGACACGGATACGGGTACGGTATCACCTAAGATACGATACGGACATGGGGTACGACACGGATACGGACACAGACATCATGTGACAATAATTATTCAGAACAAGTATATTGAAATATAATTCAAATTTATAAGCCATTAGATGGAATGAGTTGGTACCGATCTGAATGTGCTGGACCGTTGGATCAGCTATCACCATTTTCTTTTATATAAAACTGTTAAATAATGGCCCTTTGATCTTTGATTAGGATTGTTTAATGGGCCTGTAATTTTACACGGAGATAGGACACATCAAGACCTTTTAAGCCCAAACTTCCCCACCTTCCCATTGATTGGTTGGTCCTATTTGGGCCCTAAATCATGGGCGGCCAGGGGATCGATGCTCCCTTACGTGGGTGAGTCCATCCAACGAGGTGGAAACTGAACAAGTAACCAATATGCCCATTGTGAATAAAAAAATTAATAAGATTATATACTGGGCCCTGCCACTAGATGATATAATTAGTGATGCATGCATTTGGGTTTAAGCCCTACACTTCGTTGTTGATAAGATATTTTCATTTGGTCTTTACCCAAATGATAAAGGAGGCGATGGTTGTGGCCTTAAATGATAAGCACGAGACGTCAACTTTCTACCCAAAAAAAAAAAAGACGCAGACAACTTGGACAAGAGAAACGGCTGACGCTTCTTCTTTTCTTCTTCCAAGCCATAGGATCGCCGGAGCCCTCCCTCTAAATCAAGCTGGCGCTTCTTCTTCTCTTCTTCCAAGCTAGGATCGCCGGTTGCCCTCCCTCTAAATCAAGCTTTATCAGGTTCTTCTCTCTAAAGACAATGAGGGTTCCCGGTTCCAAGGTACCATCAAGTTATTCGCACATGCCATAGTCGGTCATCTCTCAGCCATAGTCGCATTCACACAACTATACAAAACAAAGATAAATTAGGGTTCCAAGGTTCAATCTCTCAAACTACAGTAAGGAATCTTTTTCTGCTTCTTTATTTTTCAAAAATCTTTGCTTTATCTCAAAGCCCTTTCCTGCTAGATCTTGACTTTTTTTTAAAGGTTCAAAATAGATCGATTGTTATTGCTGGTAGCATCTTTACACTCCCTCCTCCATCCTCCTCTTCTTCTGTTTGTTTTTTCCTTCCTGTCATAGAAAGTGGGAAATCCGGAAATGGTTACTTTTTTTTTTCCTTTTTAATTTATAACTAAATCATATGAGTTTACCATAAAAACAAAATCAAATTAGGCAATTAGAAGATTTTGAACAATTTTTGCTCTTTCCTCAAATCTTGGATGAACAGCCGTATCCCAATTTTTTAGGGACGTATCCCAACCGTATCTTACGGTATCCCGTACCCGTATCGGTATCGGACCGTGTCTGCACGGGTACCATGGGTGATTTGCCGTATCTGGGTATCATAATTCATAGGTTCTAGTAGATTTTCTAGAGTCTAATAAATGCTATGATTTAGCAGTAATTAGGTAGTTTCTAATTCTATTATGGCTTGTTTTCCAAGTTAGTGACTAGGCTAGAACTATTTAAGGATGTAATCTCTTCTCTTTTGGACATATTACATTTGAATGAAAATTGATTTTCCCTATCGTGAGTTCTTCTTGTCTGTGGGTGTGAGACCTAGACATCCTACCCTAAGCCCTTTGGCTTGGAGATTAACCTGTTGGCTAATCTTCCTCATCCCCGTGCTGCGTCAGTAGGGCCCAATTTTGAAAAGCCCACAACCTTCACGGCCGAGCTAGGGCTTGACTTAGCTGGCTCGAGGGGGCCCGGCCCTACCTTTTGTCTATTAATATATAAAATAAGTAATATGTATAACCAAGTCTAGAGAATTTTACCAAAAAATTTATAAAATACCCCTCTTATTAGAAATTAATGACAAAGACTTAATATATTGTCAAACAATAATAACCAAATCTTAAGTAAAATCTTTTGATAGATATCCTCATAGATCACAATATTGCCATCTATGTTTGATTCTACTTTTGCCCAACATGGACATATTCTTCAATGAAAAGGGAATTGAAGTTGTCATTGATTAGATTGATTTTCACTATTAATGTAAACCGTTGATGTTTGAGAGTTTAGATGGATCTCCATCAACATCATCATTGAGTAGAGTTGAGCTTTAGCCACTAGCCACTGACCGATGCCAATTTCTTTTTATGCCCTTACTTCCATGGCTGTTACATTCAATTGGACCCCACATTTAGAGTTAAAGTTTGTGACTATAAACCATGTTCAGTTGCATCAAATCATCTTTATTATTCATCTTAGGCAGTCAAAGTTTAATTGCATTGTTATAAAATCCAATGGTAATGTTTCAAAGAATTATAAGTTTCGGTTAATGCTAATTCAAGAGTGGTCTAATGTCTATTTGAACCACACATAATAATTAATATATTTGGAAAAGGTCTAATACCTGTTTGCAATAAATCTAAATGAATCAGATGAGACATGTCAAACAAGCTTTGATGGTCCATATTATTGTTTTATAAAAAAAATGTCGTACATGAACTAGTGAAAAAGGCTATGACTAGCAAAACTTTAATTGCAACAATCTTACTAATAGCCTGACAACAAACAAAACCGGGCACATTACTTAAATTATGTAGATACTGCTAGTGTGCTAAGGTCTTAAATAGTGCCTTCCATGTACTAATTTCATGTCACAATACTATTAAATTAGCTTACTTCATTTAATCCTAAATAATATTTTTTATGAGGACAAAGTAACTTATATCACGCATTCTTTTAAAAGTGGCACAAAAAGACTGACTTCTGCATTGCACCAGTCTTTAGCTTGAAGAAAGGAGGGCTAGCATTGTGGTATAGAAAAGTTATTATATATAATAATATTAAAAAAATTATTTCTTTTGGCCCTGGCCTTAGCCCTTGAGGGTAGGTTGGTATTGTAGGCCTGCCGATGGCTCCAAGGGCTTTCGCTATACCTAAGCCCGGCCTGCATATATGAGGGGGTAAGGGCTTACCCTGGACAGGCCCTTCGACAACCCTGCCCACGCCACTAGGTTGAGGGGCGAGTAGTGTCCCTCGCTCATGGGGCGAGGGGCAAGATCCCTTAAGGGGAAAAACAAATTTGGGGCGAAGGGTGGTTTTATCTTGCCCAAAAAAATAAGACAATCAACTTCAGAAAACCATATCTCCCTCTACACAACTCTGATCGGGACATTCTTAAGCTCTACGGATATCTACTCGAAAAAACCTTTCCAATATTGGGTAGAACATCAAAATCCAATGGCTGGATCAAAAGTTACATCCATTTGAAGTTCAACTGACCAAAAAGAATGGGAAAATGCATTGTTCATCTTTGGTGGGGCCGTATCTCCGTTTGTATAGTTCCGATCGGGACAATGTCGAATTCTATGGATATCTACTTGAACAGAGCTTTCCAGTGGTGTGTAGAACTCCAAAAAAATTTAATGATTGGATCAAAAGTTGTAGCCATTTTAAGATTATAGTGCAAAAAATAAGCAGAAAATTGGGTCCTGGTGGTAAGGCTGTGCACACCCTAACCCTAGGTGGAAAGGGGTTGTCTTCCCTCGCCCCCAGGACCATTTTCTCTTTCTTTTTGGATGTGGGAGCCCCCTAGAGGCTATAAATACCCCCGTGCTCCCATTCTCACACACTTGCTCTCTCACTGCAACTCTTGCAAAAACCACTTGAGTTTCAGTTTTTCCATCTTTTCCTTTGGCCCATTAGAAACAACTCAAATGCAGAGGCAAGCGATTGAAATTCCGAATGAAAGAAGGAGGAGGCGGAGGGGGGGGGGGGGGGGGGCATCATCTATGCCATTGTCCTTTACCTCTCACACAGGATCTGAAGTCTCCTTACTTCTGCAAGCTCTGCAAATGGCATCACATGATTTTCTCCTTTGCTACGATAGGAAAGCAAATTCCTTTCACCAAGAATTGAATGCTGCTCTGAGAACCCCCTCAGTCTGCCCCACTTAGTTTTCATACAACCAAATCTCATCTCCTTAGAAATAGTCACATGATAAACCTCCATCATTTGTCCGATGCAAGTTCTAAGTAGGCGAAAAGTCTCGATCCCCCAGGCGTGAAGTGGCACTCCTGAAAATTGGAACCAAGAAAAACAAGGAAGATGACTCAAGGGTCCATCCATCTTTCTAGACTCCAGAGCCTAAAGGTGAGATAACTGCATCTGAGTGAAGAACAAGAATCTTGTCCACTTCCTTTTTAGATTAGAAGCTGGATGCACACTGAAAGTGCAAGCTAGACCAATGCAAGTTCTAGAGGGGGTGGGGAACATGAATAACCAAACCAAACCAAACCAAACCAAACCAAGCCTTTTCCCACTAGGTGGGGTCGGCTATATGGATTTGACGACGCCAATCAAATCTGTTTAGGGCCATGTCCTCCGTTAGGAACATGAATAACACTAATTAAAAATTTTAACTTAATTAAGTACTTGGGTCCAATCAGACAAAAACACAAGTTCACTTAAATTTCACAACAATGTATAACTATGAAAGAAAGAAAACAAGTGATCAAATGTGTAGTGCTATAACAGATGTGTGCTAAACACTCAATGATATACCAATTTGTTCAAAGTATACAAGCAAGTGTGAGTTCTATGCTAAATAAACGAATGTATGATTATCTGGCACATGTAATCCATAGCATAGATGTGAAACAATAAAGCATAAAAGCGATAGAGGCACATAGCAATTTACAGTGGTTCGGTCTTGACCTACGTCCACTCTCAAGACAACCACACACCAGTGGTCATTTGGCTTTCACTATTGGAGGTTTTCAATAGGTGCACCTTGCAAACCTTTACACCTAATTTTTTGATACGGTCGTTCGATCACTAAGGTTTTCTCCACCAACAACATTTTTTTGATAGGGTGGTTTGATCACTAAGGTCTACTCCACTCTATTTTTTATAGATGTTTGATCACTAATAAAGGTCTACTCCACTTTACAATGATGTTAAGGTAAAATTAAAACTAAGAATGCTTGCCTCTTTTTAGATGAATCTAACTTGATGTGTGTTCTATGAAGCTTGAAATTTGACTCCAAGCTTTGACTCTTTGCTTAGCTCCTTGGTGATAAAGATGCTCCAATTGTGCACAACGAAATGAAGAAAGAGGTCTAGGTCTAGGGTGACTAAGGTGTACCAATGGGGTTAGTCTAATCCCTAGAAATGGATCTTTCCACACATCACTTTTTAATGAGCTTTGAATTAGGGATGTAAATGGGTCCCCGATTCTCCGATTACTTGGAGGTTCCGACCTGTTAAAAACCGAGCTTGGGTCCTTATTTAGGCCCCGATAAATAAATGGGTCCCGGTCCTTTTTTTGGACCTGTGATCTAAATGGGTCGGGTTCTGGTTCCACCTTGGTTCCGACCCGTGGACCCGGGATCCGACATATTACCCCAATTTTCGAAGATCCCCCTTAAAACCTAGTGTTTTTATATTAATTTTATTATTTTCATATCATTCTCTACCTAGACCCGGACCCATCCCACATATGGAACCGGTTCATCTCATTAATGGTTCCGGTTCCGGAACCAGGAAACCGGTTCCAGTTCCACCCTCTCATTAACGGTTCTAGACCCGGACCGGAACCGACCCGTTTACTTCCCTACTTTGAATGCTCAATGATATACCTATGAGGCACTTAGAATGTGTGGAAAATGGTCTTGAAGACTTGATGAGGTTTTGCCTATGGGTAGCAATTAATCTACAAGGCTCTAGATTCTAATTCCACTAATTACTCCCTTGAGCTTTGAATGCTCGTAGATCTAACTATTTATCCTTGGAGAGTTGGTGGAAGAGGATTTTGAGGTCTCTAAATGTATTTGATTGAGGTTTAGTTTGTGGTTTATGAGGGCTTTCAAAATCACATTCAATTTTGCCATTAAAAAAAGCTCAAGTATATATAGAGGAGCTCACGACAGCTAGTCTACGGTTAGTCGTGATTAACCTATATTTCACCAAAATCCCAACGACTAGTATGACTTTAAACCCGGACTCGAGACCCTACTCGCCCAAGGTTGAGTCCAAGTAGACTCGGGTCAATCCCCATTCAGTGTAATAGAAAAAAAAAAAGAAGATGAAGAAACAGGCATTGCTTAAGTAGAAAAAAAGAAAAAAAAGGAGAAAAAAGCGGTGTACCTGGACCAGCTGTTGCAAAAGGGGTGTACTACCAGACCAGCTGGGCAGTAGCACAGTACACAACAGGCAGCCTCGCAGGCAGCAATATCCTCTTTTTTTAAGAGTGCTGCTATTGGCACACAAATTTTTACTTTTCAAACACAAGGAATTTGTCTTTTTTTTTTATTACATTCTTACCACTTTATGAAATTACCAAAATATCCATTATCCCACAAAAACTCAAAACATATTCTCTTTTCACACACAATCTCATCTTCTTCCCTAAAAGATTCTCCCACCTATTTCACTCTCCACTTCATCTTCCTTGGGCAATAAACACAATGTTGTCTTGATTTTGGGGTGTACTTTGGTCAAAACTCAAAACTGCAGAAGAACTGTTAATGCAAAGGAAAGACATGTTTTAGGGAGATGAAGTGGAGAGTGCAATGGAGAGTGAAATGGGTGGTTTAAGTATGAGAAGATTTCGTTCCTCACTCTCCACTTCATCAAGACCCTTTCTCTTTTGTTAATTTTTTTTCTCGCCTAAAACGAGTTACAGGTTCCGATATGTACGGTCTTTCAAGTTCGAACATATGCCATATGTTCGGATGTATAGTTCCAAACATAATGTATATGTTCGGATGTATATTTCCGAACCTAATGCATCCGTTCAGACTTATACTTCCGAACACCTGTGTGTGGGAAGAAAGAGGGAAATGGAGGGATGGGTAGTTTGGGAAATTTTGGTGTGTGTGGAAAGAACTAATGTAATTTTTAAATTATAATAATGTGTGTAGAGAGAATTTGTGTGGAAAAATTAAAAATCTGTGTGCCAGTAGAATTTCCCTGAAATCAATGATGTAGGCCGAGTCTGAGTCCCATGGACCCGACTCGGTAAGTGTTGATGATTTTTAAAACCTTGCTTCAAAGTCTAAACTGGCAGTTTGTTCTACGGCTAGCCATAGCACAAAATAGCCCAAAACAACATTCTGGAAAAGCTAGCCGAGGCCTTGTTACAGTGAGCTCCCTGGGCACTTACGACTAGCCATAGCCCAGTTACGACTCGCCATAAGGCTATAGAACTGAGCTTCTAACTTGCTCAGTTAAGCCATTTTAACCTTATTGATTTAACTACTTAGATTGAGGGTTTTAAAGGCCTTTTCTTGTTTTTCCTAAGGTCTAATTTACCTGAATAGGTTGGGACAAATCGGAGAATTTGACTTGATGATCCATTGGCCTTCCAAGACCTGATCTTCTGGACTGAACTTAATCTACTATGTTAAGGCTTCCGGAGGCAAGGTTTTGGACTTAGACACGGAATTGACAACCAAAGGAAGTGCATATTGGACTATGGCACTAACAAACACCACCCTATCATCAATAAGATTCAACCTCTTAGGCATTTTGCCCCAAATCGTGAATCGTGTCCAACCATTCCATGGAACGGTGAATGGCTTCTTCGGTGGATTTAAGTTATTCCACCAATCCTTCTCTCAGAGAGGCCATTGCAAGGTCAACCGCTGAAAATCAACGCCGACTAGTTTTCCAAAATCACCAGAGAAAATTTTTCCTATTATTACCTCTCCTTCCTCAACAACATTCTTAGCCTCAAGCTACAAAGGCTGAAAAAACACCCTGAGATTTGATAATTCCCGTAGAAGAAGGAAAATAGTATTGCTAATGACGAGGCTTAGAAATTGACTAGCTTTTTTATTTCGATCTCCTGTTGGGGGCCAAAACCACTTGGACCATGATTTTCCTCCCACCCCATGATAGTCCATTAGCCATCTCTATGACCCTTTTTGCCTCCCACCAGGAAGCAAAACGGATAAAAGCAAAACTACAATTAAGCCCAGGAGATTTGTCCATGGGGATAAAAATATCCTTGAATTTTCCCGCCCTAAGAAGCATGGCTGCAACCTTTGGTTTTGAGATCTTCTTTGGAAAATTGGAGACAAATAAAGTGACCCAATTGGTCTTGAATGGTTGCCATGACAAGAATCAAAGGTTGGGCAAGGATAATCCGAAACAACATCTGCCCATCTAATCATCTTCTTAAGTTTTTCCTTCCCAATCTACGTGCCTTTCTGCATTTCCAATCACGCGGGCTTATACTCTTATAATAATCTCTTACATGTTATCATCTCATGAGCTATGATCCTAGTTCATCCTTTGAAACTGCTTTTCTCACTTCAAATCCAGAAGACTTGTTGTAGCAAGAAGAGGGACGTTCTTGTCGTCCTTGAAGGAGAGGACCTGTTTTATGGGTGTGATCCCCAACTTGATGCACCAGACACCCCTTCTTCTAGAGTTCATTTACTGAATTCTCCTTTTCTTTTGGACTAACTTCTTTATCCATACTCGTGGAGATTGCTGCAGGGACCCTTGTCTACTTCCAATGCAGTTGGGTACTGCGGCAGTGCATTGCTTATAGCAGGGAATGCCCTAGCATGATCACGAAATGACAATGTCTCATAGTCCATGTTGTAGTTGTGACAAAAGTTTTACACCGGTTGTCAATTTACCTGGCGTAACCCCCATTTATTTGGTCTTGGAACCAGTAGTTATAACAAACTAGTGGAGGTAAAGTGTAGTTTAATGTATTCTATTTTATATTTAGTTGTATACCTTTATTGATTCTTTTCTTAAAATTAAATTAAAATTTTCTATTATTTTCATCATCATCAAAGCCTCGTCCCCACTGTGTAGGGTTAGCTACATGAATTTTGTTTTGCCATTGAGTCTGTCTTGAGCCAAATCCTTGGATCGGTTGTACTTCTTTAGATCTATCCTTACTACTTTCATCCATGTCCTCTTGGCCTACCCCTTTTCCTTGAGGGGCCTTTAACCTACATAAAAACTTTTCCTCACCGGCATTGTTGCTGTCATGTGTTGGACATGTCTAAACCATCTGATGCAGGACAAACCCATGGTCTGCATGGGTTGACCAAATTGTGGACTCAGCCCACCTATGTCAACCTAGTCTTTTGGGCCCAGCCCACCTATCAATTAGATACTCTATTTTATTTAGGTTTTTAATTACGTTTTAGGCAACTCTCCCCAATCTCTCTTCCGCAATGGGAAGCTTTTCCTTGCTTGTGACTGGGAGTTTGGCGTGAGGCCATGAATTTTCAGGGTTTCCCTGCCCGACCCCCTCCATCTTCCACCTCCATCTCTGCCTGCCCCACACCTCGATCTGCTATCCGCATCAATTGGTATTAGAGCCGAAGATCGATCCATCCACGGATTCGAACGATCGGCTTTGTCAAGGTACATATTCTAACCATTCTCCTTACCTACAAAAAAAAAAAAAAAAAACACCCATTACCATCACCATCACCATCTGACAGTCCTAGCCATCTCGAATCACCCACTTGTTAGTACCACTTGGTCCAAGGCCCATATACAATGGCCCATGTACAATAAGCCCATGCCATAAATCACGTGGGACTTGATTGCCTATCATCACTGTGTATATCTTTTCATTCTATAAGTAGGAACTGTAATTAGATTCTTTCCTAGTATTTAGATTGATAATTAGATTGTAATTGCATAGTGATTGCCTTGATTAAGGCTACAATGTATTATAAATAGAAGCAATGAACGATCAAAGAGATCATTCAATCCCAAAGAATTCTCTATCTCTATTCTTTCTCTTGTTCTGACATGGTATCAGAGCCTCATCTTCTACCTCTTATTCTTCTAGTTTTCCTCTTCGATCTTGTTGTCGAATCTTGTTAACAGTCACAGGCACCCTACTTGTGACTGTTCGTGCATGTTATTATAGTATTCCATCAACATCTTGAAGTCTGATCACCGGTGGCCCACCTCAGATAAGCTCAAGTTCATCAAGGAAATCATTCCATCTTGCTCGACAGTCAATCAGAGATCTGCGGACCAAGATTTTGAATCAACAGCAAAATCTGAACAGTGTTTGGGTTCTAGGAACAGATCTCGTCAGAACCTTGGAGCATCTCAACTGGGCCCCACCTGCGATCATCACCATCTCATCCCAGTACCTTCAGCCTTGGTCGACCATATATCCTGGTATTTGTGAAGATTTTTTCAGCATTTTTCAGGAATCAGAGGTAGGATTTTGGATCCATTTTGTGATTTTATAGTTTTCACAGATCTTTTTAATCTCAGCCGTTCAACTTCTTGAATTGTGGACGGATCTTTGTGAAACTTGGTTTGTTGGAAAGATATTTTGATACTACTTACATCATAGTGATCTGATGATCCATTAGATCAATCAGTGGGGCCCACGCATAGAAGAAACAGCCAAAATTTGGGTCGTCTGGACCATTTTTTGGGTCTTTTTTGTCGCAATTTCTGGATTTCAGTTTAGAGTGTGTGCACTGGTCATCTCTTTCTCTTTGGCTGCCTGGTATCTATTCTTAGAGTTTTTTACTCATGGACAAAACAGAAATTGCACTGGGTTAGTTCAATGGAACCAACTATACATCCTGGGGATTCCAATTTCAGATTTATCTCAAAGGGAAAGAATTGTGGGGCCATATAGATGGGACTGACCCAAAACCTAAAGATGATGTCAAGGCCATCTCCACATGGGAAACTAAAGATGCAAAGATCATGACTTGGCTTCTGGGATCAGTCGATCCCCAATACATCCTGAACCTTAGGCCATACAAATCAGCCAAAGGTATGTGGGATTACTTGAAACAAGTATATCAACAGGATAACTCTGCTCGGAGATTTCACTTAGAGCATGAACTTTCTCAGCTTACTCAGGGAAACATGTCCATTCAGGATTACTACTCTCATTTTATTCGTTTATGGACGGATTATACTGAGATTATCTACTCCAGTCTTCCTGATGCCTCCATTGCAATAGTTCAGGGCATACACTCTACCAGTCAAAGGGATCAATTTCTGATGAAGCTTCGACCTGATTTTGAACAAGTTCGTTCGAATCTGATGAGCAGAGTGCCTTCCCCATCTATATATGCCTGTTTAGGGGAACTCCTTCGGGAGGAACAACGTCTTAACACTCAGGTTGTTCTTCAACAAGCACTGTCACCAGCTCCAGTAACTGCAGCCTATGTTGCACGTTCCGCCCAGCTGCCCAGAGATATGACAAAAGTGCAGTGCTATTGTTGTCAGAAATATGGACATGTTGCCACTCAGTGCAATACCAAATATTACTCGTACTGCAAACGCAAGGGTCACGTTCTTCCTGAATGTCGGCGTCGAGCTCACAATTCCTCGCAGAAAGCCAATCTTGCCACCTTGGATGCGTCTTCCTCTGCCTTTGTACGTCCCGCTGCTAATACTATGTTGCCTACTTCACCTGCTCCACCTGTTTCTTCTTCAACAGCTTCTCCTTCTGTTACCCCTGACATGGTCCAACAGATGATTGTCAATGCTTTTTCCGCTCTCGGTCTCTCAGGTAAATCCAAACAGTCACACTCCACCTGGTATATGGATTCGCGGGCTTCTAATCATATGACTTATTCATCTGATACCTTATCTCAAATAAAATCTTATGATGGAACTCTCAGAATCAATACCGCAGATGGTGGTAGTATACCCATTACTGCCATTGGTGAGGTCTCACATTCATTACCATTGAGTCATGTTTTTCTTTCTCCTCAGTTATCTACAAATTTACTATCTGTTGGACAACTCATTGATAATGATTGTTCGGTTTCTTTTTCTCGTTCTGGTTGTGTTATACAGGATCAAGCATCGGGGAAGGTGATAGCGAAGGGGCCTAAGTGTGGTCGTCTGTTTCCATTACAACTTTCTACACAAGATCGTAGTTTGAATTCCTCTGCATTGTTTTCAGCTTCTAGTTCTCATAACAGCCAATTATGGCACAATCGTTTAGGACATCCTAATTCTCGCACTTTATTGTCTTTGTTTAAATCTGGTTTGCTATCTGATAATAAAATTTCTTTTAAAGATGTGTTCTTAAATTGTTCAAGTTGTAAAATGGGTAAGAGCAAGACTCTTCCTTTTCCCATCAGCAATACTTCATCATTGCACTGTTTTGATCTTGTTCATAGTGATGTATGGGGTATCGCACCTATTCCATCACATTCTCATGTTAAATATTTTGTTACATTCATTGATGACTACAGTCGCTTTACATGGATTTATTTTTTGCATGCAAAATCTGAGGTGTTTGCTACATTTAAAATTTTCTTAGCCTATGTGGAAAATCACTTCTCTACCTCCATTAAGACACTTCGTACAGATTCAGGTGGTGAATATGTTTCTAATGAGTTTCAGACTTTTTTACAAACTAAAGGAATTATCTCTCAAAAATCATGCCCTTATACACCTCAACAAAATGGTGTATCTGAGAGGAAAAATAGACATCTCCTGGACATTGTTCGGTCTCTACTCTTAGAATCCTCTGTTCCTCCAAGATTTTGGCCAGAAGCTTTATCCACAGCTGTTCATGTTATCAATAGGCTACCCTCACCTCGTATAAATCATGAAACACCTTATTTTCGTTTATTTCATAAGCATCCTGTTTATTCTCATCTCCATGTTTTTGGATGTGTGTGTTTTGTTCTTCTTCCCCCAATAGAACGGACAAAACTCTCTGCACAATCTTCTAAGTGTGTTTTTTTAGGTTATGCGAATGATTAGAAATGATTTGTCTGTTATGATCCGAAGGTCAAACGTATCAGGATTTCTCGTAATGTAGTGTTTTTTGAACATCAATATTTTTTCCCTCATTCTCTCGATCATGACTCACCTCCTAATTTTTCACTTGTTCCTGGTTTTACTGATTCTCCGGTTGTACCTGTAACCCCTATCAAACCTCTTCTTGTGTATGAAAGGCGTAGACGGGAACCTATTACTGCACCTGAGCCTCCAGATATATCATCTTCCACGGCGCCTGACCCTGCACAAACATCAGATATCTCTCAGTTAGTTCCCCGTCGATCATCCAGGATTTCACGTCCCCCTGATCGATTTGGCTTCACCCATACATCCTTAATTGCCACCCTGTCCTCGGTTCAGATACCTAATAGTTTTTCACAAGCAGTGCAACATCAGTGTTGGCGTCAGGCTATGCAGGAAGAACTGGACGCTCTGAATATTAATCATACCTGGGATGTTGTTCCATGTCCTCCTACCATAAAACCTATTGGCTGTAAGTGGGTTTATTCTATCAAGTTACATCCTGATGGTTCTTTGGCTCGTTATAAAGCTCGCTTAGTCGCTCTTGGCAATCGCCAGGAGTATGGTATTGACTATGATGAGACATTTGCTCCGGTCGCCAAGATGACTACTGTGCGCACAATTCTGGCGATCTCTGCATCCCGCTCTTGGCCTCTTTATCAGATGGATGTCAAGAATGCTTTTCTCCATGGAGATCTCAAAGAGGATGTCTACATACGTCTTCCACAAGGCTATGACTCTACTTCTAAAAATGAGGTGGCAAAACTTCGTCGATCCTTGTATGGTCTTAAACAAGCACCCAGGGCTTGGTTTGAGAAATTTCGGGCTACTATACTTCAACTTGGATTTGTTCAAAGTCCTTATGATCCGTCACTCTTCATCAGTAAAAACACTCAAGCTATTACCGTTCTTCTGGTTTATGTGGATGACATTATCATTACCGGCACTCACAGTGATATGATCAAGAATCTTCAATCATCCCTTCAAACTGCATTTCATATGAAAGATCTGGGTCCCTTAACATATTTCTTAGGTCTTGAGGTTCACCAATCTAAGAAAGGACTGTTTCTTCATCAGCATAAGTATGCTACTGACCTAGTTGATCTGGCTGGGCTCAAAGAGGCCACACCCGTGGACACTCCATTGGAAGTAAATGTGAAACTTAGGAAAGATGATGGTGATCTTCTATCTGATCCCACACTATACAGACGCTTAGTCGGAAGTTTGATTTACTTGACCATCACTCGCCCAGACATCTCCTATGCTGTAAATGTTGTTAGTCAATTCATGACAACACCTCGGCATCACCATTTGGTTGCTGTCAAACGAATCATTCGGTACATTCTTGGTTCCCTGACCCGCGGATTATTTTTTCCGGTTGGCACACCATTAACACTTACAGCTTACTCTGATGCGGATTGGGCCGGATGCCTGGATACTCGCAGATCTACCACGGGTTGGTGTATGTACTTGGGTGAATCCCTCATTTCATGGAAATGTAAAAAGCAAGAACGAGTGTCCCGATCTTCCACTGAATCGGAATATCGTGCTATGTCAGCTGCCTGTTCTGAAATTCTTTGGCTACGTGGCTTCCTTACAGACTTGGTTTTCCTCAAACCTCGGCTACCCCACTTCATGCGGACAATACTAGCTCCATCCGTATAACCGAAAATCCAGTTTTTCATGAACGTACGAAGCATATTGAGGTGGATTGTCATTTTATTTGGGATGAATATGATCGTAAGGTCATTAGTCTTCCACATGTATCCAGTGAATTACAGCTTGCAGACATCTTCACCAAACGGTTGCCTAGGCCACGTCATGAGTTTCTGGTTCGCAAATTGCTACTCGTTGACCAGCATCAATTTGAGGGGGGATGTTAGTACCACTTGGTCCAAGGCCCATATACAATGGCCCATGTACAATAAGCCCATGCCATAAATCACGTGGGACTTGATTGCCTATCATCACTATGTATATCTTTTCATTCTATAAGTAGGAACTGTAATTAGATTCTTTCCTAGTATTTAGATTGATAATTAGATTGTAATTGCATAGTGATTGCCTTGATTAAGGCTACAATGTATTATAAATAGAAGCAATGAACGATCAAAGAGATCATTCAATCCCAAAGAATTCTTTATCTCTATTCTTTCTCTTGTTTTGACACCACTGTCGCCATCCTAATCCCTTCTGCCGAGTACCAGAACCCACTAAAACCCTAGCACTAACAACCTCTCCAATCCCATCCCATAGTAGCCTCTCTAATGACTATAATCAGAAAACTTTTAGGCATTGTTGCCATCTGGTGGGTTCCCAAAGAAGATCATTATTGGATCTACCCTGCTGTTCAAGCGTTACTTTCATGTTCCTTGTTGCATAATAGATTCTATATATATCTTATCGTATCTTGAAAAAATTATAGTGTTTTTTTTTTTTTTTTTTTGCTGTTAAGCACCGGTCCAGAAGCCCACTGGCCCTGACTAATCCAGTTCGAGCCGGGTCGGCCCACTAATGGGTAAAGCTCTCCCAGCACAGGTTTTCTCCATACACAAGACTCGAACTTGAGACCTTGCTTAAGGCGAAGGAGTGCCGAACCACTAAAACCAACCTGCGTTGGTAAAATTATAGTGTTTTTATAAATGTGATTTAGAATGGTCATTTTATTCATTCATTCATACAAATTTACAACAATGCAGGGTGGTTAGAGTACTGATTAATAGACCCAGTTTGGCTCAACAAGTTTTTTAATGGTCAACTGCCTTCGTTTTACTGTACTACATGTGATTTAGAAAGGTTTTTTAATGGTCAACTGCCTTTGTTTTACTGTACTGATTAATAGACCCAGTTAGGTGCATGCTTTTGTACATCTTCATATGTTCTCTTCCACTGTACAGATTCTTTCTGATATGAAGTAGTTGAACTCTTCTAATTACAGATGGGCATGTTCATTTATGTTTCTGTTGTTTTTTGTTCCTATGCATCCACTTAACTTTATTACTTTGTCCTGACTCAGTTCATTTTGAAACCAATTTTCCATATTAAATCAGGGAATTGACAGGGGCCGGGTTGAACAAATGGAAGCTCGCCTGAAAGAAGACATCCTGCTGGAAGCTGCACGGTGATTATTGTGTCTTGTTGTTGTCATTAGTGACTGTTGTAACTATTATCTCGACCTGTTTCAAGTGATTGCTTGTTTTGTATGATAGCCTATTTTCACTGCACATCTGATTTAGCAGATATGGAAATAAGATCCTTGTAACTGATGAACTGCCAGATGGTCAGATGGTGGACCAATGGGAACTGGTGACACATGATTCTATTAGAACGCCTTTGGAGGTATTTTGTGGATTTTCTTTCAGACTTTTAAGAATCAGAATAATTGCTGTTTAGTTTGAAATTTCCTTGTATTCATCATTAGTTTTTCAATAGGTTTATGAAGAGCTGCAAGTTGAAGGCTATCATGTTGACTATGAACGTGTTCCTATTACTGATGAGAAATCACCAAAGGAGCGAGATTTTGACCTTTTGGTTTGTCACTTGTTTCTCTGTACGCTTTTTTAAATGTTGGGGTTGTTATCATCAACAATATGTTAAAGAAATCGAAAAATTATAACATGTGCACCATAAATGCATTAAAGAAATAGAAAAATGATAACATGTGCGGTAATGATGATGCATGATATCATTTATTTGTACGAGTCTTTTTCCATGTCAGCTTCAAGTTGCAAATTGTATGGGATGATGCTTGTTTGTCTAGTTATTTGGTCTAGTCTTCGGGTTTGGTTCCATTGCTGGGCCTGAGATGAATCATGGGCCCTTCCTTTATTAGTAGATAGAATTCCTTAGTTGTGTTGGGCTTGTCTGGACCTGGCCATCTGATAAGGCTTCTAGATTCTAGAATCCAGACAGGCATTTTCTCAAGCCCATGTAGTTATGAGCACGGCCAGCTCAGGTGTGTACAATTGGGCCAAGGTCCAGCTCAGAGCAAGATGGCTTTTGGTTGAGCTTAGGATGGCCGAAGTCACTTGCACCTCTACTGTATGGCATGCCTGTTTATGCATGTGTTTTATGGCAAATATTCACCTGCAGGAATGTCTGCAGGAGAAAATTACCTGTGTTCTATGTATGCACAATTGCACATATATGGATAGCTAAATTCACACACAGTGGGTTGATCCATGGCTTAGTTTTGTTTGAAATATATAACTTATCAACTCTTTTTTATCTCTCTCTAAACTTTTCAGGTTCGCAGGATCTCACAAGCAGATGTAAATACAGAAATAGTTTTTAACTGTCAAATGGGCCGTGGACGAACTACAACTGGCATGGTTATTGCTACTTTGGTTTATCTTAACCGAATTGGAGCATCAGGTACTCTCTTTTGTTCTTTGTTCTATTATTCAACATTAATGATAAATGTCAAATTGTGGCAGTGGTGCTGTCCGTCATACATATTTTTCCCTATCCATTCTCCTTTTGGTTTTAATAAATATATGGAGCCAAAGTTTAGTGGATTGCAGAGGAGGAAGTTGAGTTGGTTAAAGTAAATTATTTACTATCACAGTGTGTTAATTTTGATATCTAGGAGCAACTATAGGAGGTTTTAGTAGGATATCACTTTCACAGATAAAATTAGTGTTGGGTGAGCAGAGTAGAGACAAGTGAGTTTTATGCAATTGTCAAGTCTGCTTCAAAAAGGCCATTTTCATAAAATTGCAGTCGTCTAGAACCAATAACAGTTCAAAATGGAGTTTTGAGTTTGATATCACAAATAAGATTAGTGTCGGTTGAGCAAAGTGGAGACAAGTGAGTTTTGTGGAGTTGTCGATTTCCACTTCAGTGAAGGGTTTTTTTACGAAGATGGCAATTGTCCACTTCATATGGAGTCAAACATTAGGTAACAAAGAAATGACAAGTAGCTGAAATAAATGTGGCCAGCAGAGATGGATTGTAGAGTTACAAGAAGTGATAGAATTAGGAATGACTACATGAGAAAAAATCTTCCGATGGGCCCAACAGAAGAGAAAATCAACGAATGGCATTTGAGATGGTTTGAGGATGTATATGGAAGATAGAAAAATATCTGAAAAGGCATGCTAAAATGTGGAATTTTAGAGAACATTGCTTTCGATAGTGTAGAGTGGAGAGGTAGAACTAACAAAATCAATCCCATGATGGTCGTCCCTTCTTTATTCTCCTTTCTTGGCCTTTTGATGCAAATCCATTCACCTGTTTAGTTATTGAGTTGATTTGATATGCTTAATTCAAACCTCAAGCTTTCAAACACTGCTTAAAAATATTGATAATTAATTGTGGCAAAATCTTTTGTTTGACGGTACAATTAAAGAGAAGATGAGGAAGAGTTTAGTAAAAAAATAATGGAAGAATGAAGAGAAAGGAAGAGGTGAGTAGATACTTTGAGCGGCTAAAGGGGTAGGAGAAGCATTGATAGAGGGAGATAATAAAAATAAAATTCTTTAATGCTATTTAAAACCATATTACATGTATTTAACTAATCCTATATGCTTATTAGGTCCTACCTGTTGTAGTCATATGAAGGTAGGGTCCAACTTGGGTCAGGTCAAACCTAAGCCTTCATGTCTTGGCCCCACATTTACCAATTTGAATTGGCTTGGGCCTAATTTCGAAGGTGGACAATGATGTTTTCATGATTTCCTTAGTTGTTAGTTGAGATGTCAAAACATCTGATGATGAATCAAGTGCGGAAGCTGTCATTGAGAGGCAAGAGGTTGTATAGCTGTATCTAATGGAAACCTAGTATGTGAGAAATGCCTTGGGTGAAATGGGATAAAGCCATAGGATGGGGATGCAAGAGAAGAGTGGAGCATGGTGGGATCTGATGAGTTTGAAAACTCCTTTGATTTGAGGAAAAGCTGGAAAGTTGCAATCAGAGGTGGCAATTTCCAAATGCAGCTGCCAGAACGATTAAGTTGAATTTGTGAGGTAAGGACTGGAAGGCAGGCAGAGTTGTGGCAATGTGATACCTAAGCACTGGCTTTTAAACCTGGGAGGTTCGAAAAAGGTGTCTGTAGTGATATTACATTAGGTTTTTCTTTGAAGAGGAGAAATTTAGCTTATAGTTCAGAGGAATTCATGTCATACAGGGAGCCGTTGTCATTTGAAGATGAGCTTAAATCCATTTCTAATAACTTGAGATTTGATGAAGAAGAATGAAGAAATTTGAGAAAATTCGGTTGCAACTTGCAAGTCCCAAACAACTTGTATGTATATGGAGATTATAGTCCTAGTTTTGGTGATTATATCCCTAATTACAACAATAAATCAAGTCCTTTAATCTAATTATAGATATTATTGTTATTGTGAGCATATGGGAAAAGTTACTCCCCTATGTGTCAGTGGTCTGCAAGAGTATTTATAAATGTGTCTCTACACAGCGGTAGAACCTTTTTTTTTTTTGTTTATTTACTTTTGGGGAGATATGTTTGGGAAACATTATGCTTTTTTTAATATATAATTTTACATCTGGTCCGTTGAGATTGCCGCCGTCTACACTTCCCTTCAAATTGATGTGGTGAAGATATTAGGCAACTGAAATTGAGAAGAAGAAGCTTCTCGGGACATCTGCGGCGCCTTCGATGATGATCTGCATGGTCACCATGGATCATTTGAAAGCTACTTTGTGGTTGAACCTGGTAACCCAATCCTCTATCACGGGATGGCCGATTGCAGGTCAAAGGGTGTTTTGGGTTTTGATTATGACTGTAGGGAGTCTCTTCAAGAGGAGCTATTCTCATGTTTCTTCTCCAAACACAGGCTGGGTGTCAGTTTCTAAAGTTGTCATGCCAGGTGGGAGGGTTCATTCAGCTTCTGTTGGCAATCTCCTTGCTGGAAAGTGCTTCTCTAGCAATGATGGAATCTCTTTACCCACTCCAGAGGAAGGTACTGCTTTTAGAAACCTCAGGGCAAGAGGAAACAAAAAGAAGAATGTTCCAGGACCTATTGAATCACAGATGCTGAATAGTAGACCCTCTCCTCCAGATGACTGTACCAACCCATGGTTGTCCCACAAAATCAAACAATGTGGAGAGGTGTAGGCATCTTTATCCACAGCAGCAATGGAGGCCGGGATAGTCTTCTGCGTTTGTTCATGGCAAGGATAAGGAAAATAGGAATGCTTAAATGACAGCCTCTTCCAAGAGGAAGGGTTCTCGGGAACTGCCGAGTCTTGCTTGCTCCATCAACCATGAGAAAAGATGCAACGGTTGTGATTGGGTATACAATTCCATCAGGAATGTTAGGAGATCCAAGTGGTCTGTCAAGCCTTATTTATGAAGATCGTATCTTGTAATGTTCATGGTTTAGGGAATCGAGTCAAGATGGCGACTAGTAAGGTGGTAATTCACAAACATGAGGGAACAAAAGTAAGTTTTGTGCAGAATAAGATTGTGAAAGAGGTTTGGGAAATTATTCTGCTGAGTGGTGTTGTCATGATGCAGTTGCCTCTGCTGGGGGCATCTTGTTTATTTGGAACAGTGGGTTTTTAATGTCAGAGACCAGTGGATTGGAGATTTTATGTTTTTTGTTCTCTTGGAAGACCTCTCTACGAAGTTGGTGCGGCTGTTGACTTCTGTTCATGGTCCAAATGACAGTAGCCTCCGGAATCTATTATGGGACGAGATGAATTCTATCCGAAGTAGATGGGCTGGGCCTTGGTGTTTAGGGGGGGACTGGCATATTATCAGGTATCCCATTGAGAAGTGAAGCGGATATGGAGGGTTTCTTGGACTGGATCACTTGGTTGGTGCCAAGTTCACCTAATCTAATCATCAAGCTTCTCCTTCTCTATCGCGGTTAGATTTATTTTTTTATTTGTACTGAGTGATTGGATTTATATCCTGGATGTCAGTCGCACACGCATGGATAGAATAAGAATATTAGAGGAGGAAAAACGTGTCCCTTAGGGTCGTGTCCTTCTCATTATATAAGGGTGGGTTACGCTATTATTAGTATCCTAATACAATTCAAGTTCCTAAGTTATAGCTAACTTAATTATTCCAAGGTCCCAAATTATAAATAACTTATTGATACAAGTTCCTAGATTGACACTCCCCTCAAATTGATGTGGGAGAGTCATAAAGCAGCAATTTGGAAACCAGAAACTGATGTCGAGGCCAAGGAAGTCCTTTGGTGAAGACGTCAGCAAACTGAAGGTCAGTAGGGACATGAGGTAAAGAAATGACATCACGCTTCAATTCATTCCGAATAAAGTGACAGTCCACTTCAATATGTTTGGTGCGTTCATGAAAGACATGATTTTCAGTGATCCTGATCTTAGTAGCACGAAGCGGGAGCGGGAGCAGGGGCGTGGGAGTGGATGATCACATAAGTGTGGGAGCGCCATTGGGAGCGTTCAGGATAAATTACGAGTATTTTTATGTTTTTTTTTTTAATATAGTTAAATGTCAAACAGAAAATATCATTCTACCACTTAAATTGCAAAACATAAATGTTTTTATAATTTTTATATGTGATTCTAGCTGTTCTCTGTATCTTAGTTGCACGAAGGGGGGCAGGAGCGGTATCGGTGCTGGTGGATTATAGGAGCTCCTCTTTCGGGACGGGAAACGTTTAGGAATAATACATGAAAATATGTAATACAAGTAAACATTATTATGCGTCATTCATATCAATTGCAAAGATTGTCATAGTGACTAAGTAATATTATGGTTATATTAAGTAATTGAGCAAATTTAAGTTGATATTTTTCTAATGTCTTATCATTACTTAATTTTTTTTTCTTACTTGGTATCTTCTATATTTGTTTCTTTTGGGATTTATATGCCTAAGAGTTTCTATCTTAGTTGGGAGCGGGTTCCTTTCTCAATGGGAGCGAGGTTCCGGGGTGGGAGCGCCACCCATATAGGAGTTTCCTGCAACTAAGATCCTGATAGCCCCAGTATTATCCGCATGCAAGGATGTAGGGGATGGTTGTGCAAATCCGAGTTCCGAAAGAAGTCCTCGTAGCCATAAGATTTCTGAACATGCGGAAGACATCCGCCTCTGTAGAAGATCGAGAAACACGTTCTTGTTTCTTGCATTTCTAAGAAATTAGAGAATTGCCAAGATACAAGCACCAACCAGTAGTAGACCGACGAGTATCCTGATAGCCTGCCTAGTCAGTGTCTGCATAAGCGGTCAACTGAAGCTGATTATCCTTAAGATAATATAAACCATGAGTGACAGTTCTTGACAAATACCGGATAATGCGCTTGACAGCAGTTAGATGAAGGTGTCTAGGAGATGTCATGAATTGGCTCATTAGATTGACAGCATAGGATATGTCTGGTCGAGTGATGGTGAGATAGACCAGGCTGCCCACCAGGCGCTTGTAGGTATGCGGATTAGGAATAAGATTGCCTTCATCTTTACTCAATTTTTGGTTGACCTCTACAAGTGTATCAACTGGTGAAGATTCATGTAGATCAGCAAGCTCAACAAGATTAGATGTGTATTTGTGTTGATTGAGAAACAGTCCCTTGGGAGATTGATGTACTTCTAAGCCCAAAAAATAATGAAAAGGGCCCAAATCCTTCATATGGAAATAATCCCAGATAGAGGCTTGGATAGACTTGATCATACTATCATCGGTGCCAGTGATGATAATATCGTCAACATACACAAGTAGAACAACAACACCAGTAGATGTTCTTTGCATGAACAAAGAGGGATCATAAGGGCTCTAAATAAGCCACTTGTGCATAAACGCCCCCTAAAAGTTTCAAACCATGCCCAAGGAGCTTGCTTTAGACCAGAAAGAGATTTCCGAAGATGACAGATAGAATTTTTAGATGGAGAGGTGACGCCCTGCAGTATCCTCATATAGACCTCTTATTTCAAATCCCTATGGCGAAAGGCATTTTTGACATCCATTTGGTACAACGACCAAGAATTTGAGGCAGCAATGGCGAGAAGTAATCGAACATGTCATTTTGGCCACAGGTGCAAACAATGTTGTAAAAATCGCTAGGCGGACGCTAGGCGGTGGGCATGGACTAGGGATTAATTGACTAGGCGGGGATTAATCAGGGATTAATCGGATTAGGCGTTTTTGATGAAAATCAACTATTTTTCATAGAATTTTAGAACACTTGTCATCACATATATGCAACAATATAAATAGACATCAATGGTTAGTTGATGCATTTTAAAAAACACATCTCTTACTTAGTTGACTAATGCTTGCTATATTTTACAGATAACACAATGGCTTGCAGACATGTATGGCACAAGCATAGCTGCATATCCAAGCAATTGCTCAAAATCAAACCAAACGAGAATATCATCATGTTCTAGTGTTGCATATCCAAGCAGTAGCAGAGCATTGTAACATGCTAGTGTTTCATACAAATTAAACTTCAAAAAACATCAAATCATAAATCATCAAAAATATCATCATGTTCTTCTGATAAAATGTAAAGAGCAAAATGAGAGGAAGAAGTTTGGAGGAAAAGTTGATGCCTCAATTGAGGATCGACTCACCATTTTATAATTATATTAACCCTAATTACATGCTATCAATCAGCAGGATTACAATCAGAATATAAAGAATAAAGAATGTAAATCTCTATACATGGAAGAAAATCTATTAGATAAGATGTATGACAAGCTGTACAAGACTCAAAACAGTCCCACACGTGGGATATCCTTCTTGGGCCTAGATGGGCCTTAGTTATCTTCTACACTCCCCCTCAAATTGATGTGGTAAGGCAGAAAACATCAATTTGCTAGTGAGATCATGATGACGCGTTTTGGGAAGAGCTTTTGTGAAGATATCCGCCAACTGGTTAAGAGTAGAGACATGAGGCAAAGTGATCTTCTCCGTAACAACATGCTGACGGATGAAGTGGCAATCAATCTCAATGTGCTTCGTTCTTTCATGAAAGACCGGATTGTTTGCAATTCTCGTAGCACTGGTGTTGTCCCCATGAAGAGGTGTAGATCTACCAATGATGACACCGAATTCACAGAGAAGACGGCGTAGCCAGATGATTTCAGCACTTGCAGATGACATGGCCCGATATTCAGCCTCAGCAGAAGATTTAGAGACAGTGGTTTGCTTCTTACATTTCCACGAAATCAAGGAGTCCCCAAGAAACATACACCAGCCAGTGGTAGAGCGCCGAGAATCTGGGCAACCAGCCCAGTCAGCATCCGAATAAGCTGATAAGTGCAGAGAAGCGCCCGAAGAGTAGAAGAGACCATGGTTAAGGGTGCCTTTGACATAGCGGAGTATGCGCAAGGCAGCAGCAAGGTGAGGTTTGTGAGGATTGCTCACAAACTGGCTAATCGTATGAACGGCATGAGAAATATCTGGTCGGGTCATAGTTAAGTAGAGTAAACTACCTACTATTCGCCGAAAAACAGAAGGATCATCTAGGGGCTGGCCATCATCCCTACGGATCTTGCTGTTCAATTCCATAGGAGTATCAAAAGTGTGAGCATCATCAAGTTGTGCCGAAGTGATTAAATCTTTAGCATATTTCCGCTGATGAATCCGAATGCCAGATTTGCTACGTATGAACTCCAGCCCTAGAAAGTAGGTGAGAGGACCAAGATCCTTCATTCTGAAGTGGCGAGTGAGATGACGTTTGAGATCCGTAATACCGGCACTATCATTGCCACTGATAATCATATCATCAACATAGACTAAGAGAAATGTGTAGCCTTTTGATGTCCATCGGAGGAAGAGGGAACTATCAGAGTGACTCTGGCGAAATCCAGCTTGAAGGATAGCGGCCCGAAATTTATCAAACCAAGCCCTGGGAGCCTGCTTAAGTCCATAAAGAGCTTTCCTCAATTTACAAACATGGTGTGGAGGACAAGCATAACCCGGAGGTGGTTTTAAATAAACAGTTTCATGTAAGTCGCCATGAAGAAAGGCGTTTTTGACATCCATTTGCCATAGGGGCCAGTTACGGGCTGCAGCTACACGAAGGAGGGTGCGAACAGTGGTCATTTTAGCCACTGGTGCAAATGTCTCCTCATAGTCAATGCCATACTCCTGCTTGTAACCCTGTGCCACCAATCTGGCTTTGTAGCGGTCAAGACTCCCATCAGAGTTAACCTTTATAGAGTAGATCCATTTACTGCCAATCACAGAGGTGCCTTCAGGAGTCGGTACCAAGTCCCATGTGTTGTTTGCTTCAAGAGCAAGCAACTCCTCAGTCATAGCATCCTGCCAATATGCAATCTTCGAAGCCTGTGAATAAGAGGTGGGAATAGGAGCACTATCCAAAGAAGTGAAAAGAGCAGGGAAGCCATATCTGTCAGGAGCAACAGAAGGACGACTAGAGCGTCGCAAGGGTATAACACTATCGGTGGAGGAAGTATTAATACCTGAGGGTGTAGGAGGCAGTATTGGGAGATGATCAGGAGAAGGAGGCCCCACAGGAGGAACCTTGTTACGCCGGACATAGACCTTGGTAATAGGTGGTGGTGGAGAAGTAGGTGCAGGAAATTGTGGCAGATAAGAGACAGCAACAGGATGTGTATCCAAACGCAAAGAGAAGAAAGGAATGTGTTCTAAGAAGATTACATTACGAGATATTCGCATGCGTTTCTCAGATTGGTCATAGCATAGAAATCCCTTGTGTTCAGTACTGTACCCTAGAAAGAGACATTTGGCAGCTTGAGGTGACAGCTTAGTGCGTTCTGTAGGTGGAAGATGGACAAAGCATAAACAACCAAAAACACGCAAGTGAGAATATGAAGGAGTATTACCAAAGAGAGCTTCATATGGAGTAGTCTTTCCTAGAACGGAGCTAGGATGACGATTGAGGAGATATACAGCAGTCTGTGCAGCATCACACCAAAAGGTGGGAGGAACTAAAGATGCAAGGAGGAGAGAACGAACAGTTTCAAGAATATGTCTGTTCTTCCTCTCCGCAACACCATTTTGCTGTGGAGTATGTGGGCAAGATTTTTGGTGAAGAATTCCTTTATCAGAAAGGAAGGTAGAAAATTCATGGGATATGTATTCTCCACCAGAGTCAGACCTAAGAGTTTTTATTTCTTTCTGAAATTGAGTTTGAACCATTTTGTAAAACTTTTGGAAGAAAGAAAAAACTTCAGATTTGAAGCGCATGAAATAAATCCAAGTGAAACGAGAATGATCATCAATGAATGTCACATAATACTTAAAGCCTGTCCGACTCAAGGTGGGTGCAATTCCCCAAACATCAGTGTGAATAACATCAAAAGATGATAACGCACGAGAACTATGAATAGGAAAAGGCAAGATATGACTCTTACTCAAACAACACGTTTCACACTTAGATTGAAGGAAAGAGGACATCACTTTATTATTAAAAGTGGGTTCTAAAAAACCATTTTTAAATAGGGAAAGTAAATACGCATTGTTCACATGACCAAGACGACTATGCCACACAGTCCACAATTTATCTAACTGAGGAGAAGAAGAAGAAAAGAGAGAATGATGTCCAATGTCCAGCAGAAATAGTCGACCGTGTTTACTCCCTGTTGCGATCACCTTCCCAGTTTGCCGCCCCTGTATGACACAACCAGTGGAAGAAAAGATAATATGGTACCCATCATCAATAAGTTGTCCTACAGAAAGTAAATTGGCTGATAATTTGGGAACAAAGTAGACATTGGGAAGGTGGAGAGACTGGCCAGAGACACCAGATAAAATAATGGTACCAATTCCAGAGATGATTAATTGGTCTCCATTAGCAGTGGTGATTTTTTCTTTTCCAAGGTAAGGGTGAGAGGCTGTAAAGCTACTTTCTACAGAAGTCATGTGGTTCGATGCTCCTGAATCTAGAAACCATGTGGATGGGGTAATGGATGAAGACAGAGATATTGAAGAATGAAAAGCTGGAAATGCTAGAGGAGATTGAGATTGATACCGATCACCATTAGCATCATAATTGTCCATAGTAGAAAAGAGGCAGGAACAATACTAATAGCAGCAAAGACAGCAACAGCAGCAGCAAATATGTGGCGGCAGCAAAGAGGGCTAACAGTGGCAGCAGCAACAGTACTTTTGAGGCGACCAGCTTGGTGCAGAACTTGTGACAGTTGCACAATCCGAGGTGGGCCCCAGTTCTTGATCAGACGGTCAGATCAATAGATAGCTGCATGGAGAGAGATCAGAAATGTTTTCTTTGTTCAGATCCTTGAATCTAATGCCTGAGATGAGGTCCAATCTGATGTTGAGATGAGATCTGATGCCTTGAACCAATGGAGGAAAGGAAACAGAGATTATGGTCTCTGTTGTAGCACGACAGTGATATGGTCCAAAACTCAGTAGTAATATTTGTTAGGTGGATGCTGGTAGCCAGAGGGTGAGGAAGGTGCAAACAGTAGTGCACAGTAGCAGCAACAGAGTACAGGGAAGCCCTGTCGTCCCTATCTTCAGTGGGTGAATCCACATGTGGGCCCCACAGAATGATCGAATCACAGATCAGGTTTGATCGCTGTAAAGTGGATCAAATGTACTTCCTTCAGGTCCAAATCTGATGAGATTTGGAAAAAGATCCACAAATCTGGACGGTGATGATGAAATCTGTCTTAGAAAACCGTCAGATGAAGAAGATGTTGGAAACTATCTCAAAGGTGATGGAAAAATTCCTGAAAAATCACCATAATTCCCAAAAAAATGAGTCGACCAACACTAGGTGGACTGTTGGTGCTGTCTAGATCATCGTCTGTGGGCAGCAGTGAAGCAGAGAAGCACAAACGGTAAAAAGCGTGAAGCTCGTCAGTGTGTCGATTTGAACATGAACTCTATGAGCGGACCAACAGCAAGATCAAAGGTAGGGGATGGAAGGACAAGATATTTTCGCAACACCAGGCCAAAGTTTCACTCAAATCGGATCAAAATCCACAAATTTGAACGGCTGTGATGGAAACTGCCGGACAAAACTGAAATATCACAAAATGAGGTGGATATCCTACTTCTGATGATCCAAAAATCTTGAAAAAAATCTCCATAAATAAGAGAATAACCAGTCGAACAATATAGGCTGCTTCCGCTGCGATGATGATGATGATCAAAGGTGGGCCACCTCTGATCAGGGATGATCAGACACTATCGGAGAGAAGTTTTCACTTCAGGAAGAAGAATGATCAATGATAGAAGACAATAGAAGAGGGATTGATCATAACCATAGCTCTGATACCATGATAAAATGTAAAGAGCAAAATGAGAGGAAGAAGTTTGGAGGAAAAGTTGATGCCTCAATTGAGGATCGACTCACCATTTTATAATCATATTAACCCTAATTACATGCTATCAATCAGCAGGATTACAATCAGAATATAAAGAATAAAGAATGTAAATCTCTATACATGGAAGAAAATCTATTAGATAAGATGTATGACAAGCTGTACAAGACTCAAAACAGTCCCACACGTGGGATATCCTTCTTGGGCCTAGATGGGCCTTAGTTATCTTCTACATCTTCCACCAAGGCCACATCTACTTCTTTATCGGACTCAAAGTCATCATCTCCATCGTCCTCTTCGGAGGACTCCTCCGACACAAATTCTTCCTCATCAATTTCTCTCGTAGTCCTAGTACTCCTCCTAGGTTGAAGCATTTCATCCGCTCCCACCGCTTGGCCAAGTACCTCCCACGTTGCTCCGGTCACGGGATCAACATCATCCTCATCATCATCAACTCCTTCAACCAACCAATGTTGAGCTTTACCACAATCATCTGCTTGGAGGATATCTTTCTCATCACCAACTCTTTTCTTTTTATGAAGAATTTTGGAATTGAATTGAACATACACCAAGTTGTTCAACCTTTCAGAATCAAGCCTATTTCTCTTTTTAGTGTGCACCTATAAGATAACATTATAATATCATGTAAATCAACATAGCAACTAAATTACAATGTAAATAAATTATGACTTGCAAAGTAAGTGACATACCCCTTCAAATGTACTCCAATTCCTCTCACAACCTGACGAACTTGTGGTTAAGGATAGAATCCTAATTGCCATCTTCTTCAAATGTGGTGCATTACCGCCATAATTACTCCACCACGCAGCTAGCGTTAACAAAAAATGACTAATTAATAACCATTTGTTAAGAAAGTCAATTACTCAAGCCTATAATTAATGATATTATGATACCATCAACTAGGACTTACCAGGATTAAATAACCTTACACCTTTAGTTTGATAAGCATGTTCAGCTTGCTTTCTTCCAAACATACCCTGCAAATTCTTATACTTCACCAATTCTTCATCCAAAACTTTAGTTTGAGTATCAATATCATTTGGGAAGAACCTCTCCACACAATTGACTATAGCATCCATGTAATCAACATCTTCTCCTATCTCCACCCTATTCTTTGCAAAGTAGTATGGATTAAGCATATATCCCGCCAAGTGCAAATTCCTATCAAGTCTTTCTTTGGATTTACTCTCAATTATGTCTAGAATTGGTTTGTAATTCTTTTCAATTCCATGAAAGACTTCATCCTTTATCACTTTCTTTGCCGCTTCAAGTTCTCCATACAACCAAGGCATAGAGGGCCTATCACTATCAACAAGGCGGAGGACTTTTACCAAAGGTCGAAACACAACCAAACATGAGTTCAAGGATTTCCAGAATGAAAGGCTAACCACCGTCGCATATGCCACTTTTCCCTTTGCACTCTTAGAATGTAAATTCCGACCCCAATCTTCGGAAGCAAACATAAGTCTCAATTGCTCCTTTTTCTCTACCAAACTTTGCATAGTTAAGTAAGTGCTAGCAAAGCGTGTTACTCCGGGCCGTACTATCTCACGCTTCTTTGTCATCCTTCTCATCAAGCTTAAGGTTGAGTGATGAGAGTATATGAAAATGGTTAAGGCCCTTGCCTTATCAATCGCACTCTTAAACCTTGGAAGCTTACCAATCCCCTCAAGCATAAGATTCACAGTATGTGTGGTGCAAGAAGTCCAAAATATGTTAGGCCTCTTGGCTTTCATCAAAGTCGCCGCAGCCATATTGTTGGAAGCATTATCCGTCACAATTTGGACCACCTTCTCTTCACCTATTTGTTCAATGCATTTATCCACATACTCAAATATATAGCTTCCCGTATGTGATGCATCAGAATCTTCCCTTGATGAAATAAAAGAAATCCCTTCCCCACAATGCACACATAAGTTCATAATGCTTCTTCTTTTACGGTCGGTCCAAGCATCAGTCATTATAGAACAACCAGATATGGACCACTCCTCTTCATGCTTTTTAAGAGAGTTCTTAACCCTCGAAACCTCTGCTTTCAAACATGGGCCACTCATTCGATACCGACTTGGTGTAGGTAATCCTGGACCAAACTGCCCAATAGCTTCCGTCATTAGCGTGAAACTATCATTTTGAATGGCGTTGAAAGGAATGCCACTCTCAATAATCCAGCGTGCTATATATTGTTGTGTGTCAAGCACCTTCTTCTTATCCAACAAAGCTACTAGATTGGCTTGCCTTGTAAACTTTGTAGTGGAAGTGTCGTAGTGTTGTTGTGGATTAATCTCCACAAATCTTCCCATAGGCCCAATATCAATTGGCAAGGGTTGGATGTCCTCATTCATCTCCACAACACCATCAGAAATTGAAACTTCCTTTCTAGTTTCAGTTTCTTCACTTTGCTTCTGTTTCTTTTTCATCTTAACACCGTCTAGTGCCTCTCTACATGCCTTTTTTGCCTCGTCATTCGCCTTATCACAAGCCTTCACATTCCCAGTTCTACCAACTACATGACATTTTAGTCGGTAGATGCCTCCGGAGAGATTCTTCCCACAAAGCTTGCATCTGACTTTATCAAGTGATTTGGCATCAATTAATTCTCCATACTCCCACCCAACATCATTAGATCCACGTTTCAATGCATTTGCGATATTTGCATCACTTGTTGCTTCACCCATGGTATTGGAGTTGGAAGCCGCCGATGAAGTAGCCATATTGAAGCAGATTGTATTGGAGTTGGAAGCCGCCGATGAGTTAATTGGTTGGTTAGATTCGATTGCTAGAGATGAAGTCATGAAGAGGAGACTTAAGAGAGAATGAGAAAAAAAAAACAGCAGCAGAAATTAAAAAAAAAAATAGCAGCAGCAGCAAGAACAAATTAACATGTAGAAGAGCAGAAAAAACAGCAACAGCAAAACAACATGCAGAAGAGCAAAGCAGCAACAAAACAACAGCAGAGCAAAAAAAAAAAAAAAACAGCAGCAGGAAAACACGCAGCAGGCCAGCAGCAAAACAACAACAGAGCAAAAAAAAAAAAAAAGCAGCAGCATGAAAAAACGCAGCAGCAAATCAACATGCAAAAGAGTAGAAGAGCAAAATTAACAAAAGCAGCAGCTAAAAAAAAAATAAACAGGAGCAAAAAAAAAAAAAATAGCAGCAGGAAAAAAAACACAGCAGCAGAAGGCAACAATAGCAGTGCCGGTGTGAAGAAAAAAATGAAAAGAAAGAAAGCAACAGCACTGCAACAGCAATGGAAGGAAAAAAACGAAAAGAAAGAAAGCAGCAGCACTGCAGCAGCAATGGAAGGAAAGAAAGCAGCAGCAGTGGAACAGCAGTGAAGAAGAAAAGAAAAGAAAAAAAAAACAGTACCTGCGCAGCGGTTGAAGAAACAAAATGAACAGCAAAGTTTGGCTTGAGCCACTGGACAGTTTTCCTCCTCTTCTTCCTCTTCTTCTTCTTCTTCTTCCTCTTCTTCCGCCGTTTCTCCTTTCTTCTTCCGCCGTTTCTCCTTTTTTTTTTTCGTTTCGTTTCTGACTCAGAGTTAGGGCACGAGGGCACAATATATGCTCTTAAGTGCTGGACCAAGTTATGACTTAAGCCCATTATGGGCTGGGCTGGGCTGGACCATTTTCAGCTTTTAAAAATTTTAAGTTATGGGCCGGATTGACCGAAGCCCACTAGGCGGATTAGTCGGATTAATCGGAATTAGGCGGGATTAATCGGATTAATCAGTACACCCGATTTTTGGCCTCGCCTAGCCCTTAGTCGCGGCGGTGAGGGCCGCCTAGCGCCTAGGCGCCGCCTAGGCCGATTTTTACAACACTGGGTGCAAACGTCTCCTCGTAGTCAATGCCATATTCTTGCCTGTTTCCGAGTGCCACAAGTCTAGCTTTGTGTCTATCCAAGGAGCCATCAGATTTAAGTTTGATGGAGAAGATCCATTTGCAACCGATTGGTTTAACTGCTGAAGGACAATCCACAATGTGTGTGATTATGATCTAAAGCATCTAATTCTGCCCTTATAGCCTGGTTCCAAGTATCATGTTGTACTGCCTGCAAATAAGCACTGGGTTTAGAAACATTGGAAAGGGTTGTCATTAAAGAAGTGTGGGTAAATCCATACCGCTCAGGTGGTCTAGAAGTTTTGGAGGAGCGACGCAGGATATGAGGAGTTGTGGAACCAGTTGCCGGCGGAGGATCAAGAGGATGGGCATCTGCAGTGGTAGGTTTTTCCCGACGATGATAAACAAAGTCAGGATGAAACCTAGTAACGGTTTTTTTTTTTCTGAAAAGACCCGGTAAGAGAGAAGGAGAAGAGGGATGAGGACAATCCAAGTGAGTTTGAAAAAAATACTGGTTTTCAAAGAAAATAACATTACGAGAAACCCTGATGCGACGACCAATGGAAGATGTCGAGGATGATCTTACCGATCATTGGATGTGGAAGAAAATAAAGCCCTAGGCTCCGATACCATGTCATTTACACACGCATGGATAGAATAAGAATATTGGAGGAGGAACAACGTGTCCCCTTAGGGTTGTGTCCTCATTATATAAGGGTGGCTTATCCTATTATTAGTATCCTAATACAATTCAAGTTCCTAAGTTATTGCTAACTTAATTATTCCAAGGTCCTAAATTATAGATAACTTACTGATACAAATTCCTAGATTGACAATGGAGTTTGCCAGCATGCTCTTTCTAAACAGACCTCTGACTCTTGCCCAATTCTTCTAGACACTAATTCTGACAGATGGGGTCTTGTTCCTTTCTGCTTTGAGCTTATGCTTCTCTAGGAGAAGCGGTTTGATGGGTTAATCAGAAATTGGTGGGCAAGCATCAATGTCAAAGGTCGTACTGGTTTCATATTAGCAATCAAAATTAAAAGTTTGAAAGAGAACTCAAGGAATAGGCCAATAGTAATTTTGGGGATGTAAGGATTGTCAAAGCCAACATTTTGGGGGAACTCCAAAGTCTGGACACCAAAGAAGAATCGCACCAGTTGTCTGGTGATGAAGTTTTGAGAAGCCTCTTTTTGAAATAGAGCTTTGAGAGGAAAGTGAGAGAGGAATAAATTCATTGGAGGCATCGGTTGAGGTGTCAATGGCTAAAAGAGGTGGTACAAAAACACCAAATTCTTTCATGGGATAGGGCTGGCTAGGCTAAGGAGGAACATAATTAATTCTTTGATGGTTGGAGACTCTGGATTGAGAAGACATCATTAATCATATTAACGACTTCTTCACATCGTTGTATGCAAAGGAGGAGTGGGATAGGCCTTCTTTAGACAACCTTGCCTCTAGAAAGAGATTTTGATGAAGATGAAGTGCTTGCAGTCGTTTTCGCTCTTCTTGGGGATAAAGATCCACGACTGGATGGGTTCCAAATCGCATTCTTTTAGCGCTTCTGGGACATTACAAAGGTTGACATCATGGCTTTTTTGAGAGAGTTTCATGCGAAAGGTAAGCTTCCTAATAATCTTGGTGCTTCCTTCATTGCCCTCATCCTGAAGATGGCTGGAGCGGATTGCTTGAAAGATTTTAGACCAGTTAGTTTAATTGGCAGGATTTATAAAATCTTAGCTAAGGTTTTGACGGGGAGAATGCAAAAGGTGATTCCTTCCATTATCTCCTAATCTTAAGGAGCTTTTGTGCATGGAAGGCAAATTCTGGATGGGGTTCTTATTGCCAATGAGTGCCTTCATTTTAGACAGGGATAAAGAACCGGGTATCATGTGCAAACTAGACTTGGAAAAGCCTACGATGGAGTTGACTGGGGGGATTCCTCTTTTATATGATGCGTGGATTGGGTTTTGAACCCAAGTGGTGTGGTTGGGTTTTGGAATGTGTTTCTTTTGCTAGATTCTCCTTTCTTATTAATGGAGCTCTGAAAGGTTTTTTCCCTACTTAAAGAGGCCTTCATCAAGGCAATCATCTTTCTCCTTTCCTTTTTGCCATAGTTGGGTAGGCCCTTAGTTGTATGATTTCTAAGGCGGCGGAGGCCAATCTGGTTAGCAGTTTCAAGCCGGTACCCACCAGGCCCATTGTATCCCATCTGCAATTTACAGACGATACCTTGATTATTTGTGATGCGAAGGAAGATCAAATCAATAATGCTATAGCCATCCTCATGTGCTTCAAAGTCGTCTTGGGTCGTAAAGTTAATTTCTTTAAGAGTGCAATACTTGGTATCTTTGTGGAGGGGCATATTCTCCAGGATCTTGTGATTATCATGTGTTGTAAGGTGATCTCTCTCCCGACTTCTTACCTCGGGCTGTCTCTTTGCGTTGGTAGTGTTCCTTTGACAATGTGGAATTCAATCGTGGAGAGGGTTGAGCAGAGATTGACCTCTTGGAAAGCTAAGTACTTGTCTTTTGGGAGGAGAATTACTTTGATTAAGTCAGTTCTTGCCAACCTTCCGATATATTTTATGTCTATCTTTAAGTGCCTGGTTTCGATCACCAAGCGCATAGAGAAGCTTTAGAGGGACTTCTTCGTGGCGGGGTAAGGGTGCCAAGAAGAAATTTCATCTGGTTAACTAGATCTCTATTTGCAAGCTGAAGGAGGGTGGCCTTGGCTTTAGACCTCTTAAGCAAATGAATCAGGCTCTCTTGGGTAAGTGGTTATGGAGGCTAGGGGATGACTCAGACAACTTGTGGACGTGCATTCTCTTGGCTAAATATGGGGTCAGGAGAAATGGTTAGGAAATCTCTGGCCCGAGCTATAGGTTTTCTGGGTCGTGGAAAGGTATTGTTTTTATTTATGAAGAGGTCTGTTCCCTAATCAGATTCTGGGGAATATGTTTTCTTTTGGCTTGATACTTGGGTGGGGGATAGGCCTCTCGCATTGCCGTTTCCAAATCTCTTTAGATGTGCCAGGGACAACAGATGGGAGAGATAGCGAGTTTGGAATCCTTCTCAGGTGGTGTTTTCTCAGTGGCTTCTTTTTTTGGCCTTGACAAAGTCGGATGCGTTAGAGTATAATTTTTTGTGGAAATCTACGATGCCAGAGTTCTAGCTTTTGGTTGGTTAGTGCTTTGAGGCAGCATCCTAACCATAAATGGTCCTTGTCAATGCCTGCCCTCTGTCTTTCAGCTGAAGAATCAGTGGATCACCTTCTTCTTAATTGTTTGATGGCCCATCAAAGATGGAATTTGGTTCTTTCTGATTTTGATTGTGCATGGGTTCGCCCATAGTTACCTTGTTCATTCTTTTGGTCTTCGAACTGCGAATAGTTCGAATCAAACAATTTGCAGTTCGATTTGCCATGGTTTGGAGGTTAAACTCTGCTTTGTTCGCCACAGTTCAATAGAGAAGGACATGAAAAACCAAGTGGATGAAACCAGAAGAGAGAACGAAGATGGATGGACCCTGCTTCTTTATTTCTCTCTTACCGTACAACAACTAGATGGGTGGAAAAGTTCCTCTTTTACCTTACATTGACCAGATGGGTGAAAAGTTTCTTACAGTTCATTGACTAGGTGGGTGAAAAAGTTATTTTTGTGAGAATGTTACTTTTGTGCACAAACTACAGTCAAGGTTGCTCACACGATAGCACAGTAAACTTCTATGCTCTAATTTATAGATCTCTGATTGGGCTATACATTTGAAATCCATATGGTTAAAAATTTATATCTAAATATATATTAATGTTGGGAAAATTTTCACTCCAGCCTGAGTTAGTTCCACTGTTAGATTGATAATGTTAGTTGAAGAGCTTAGATGTAACAATTTGATGGTAGACCTATCTTTTTAGACTATAATTTGTCTAAGAACCAATTCAACAGTTGATATTAACTTTTAATTGTTTTGATTTTGAAGACAGGCTTTGCTAATGAATTTGAGAGGTCTGGAGTAAAGAAAATCTACTGTGCCAAGCACAAGCACATGAGTGTAATCAGACTTTTTTTTTTGTAACCAAACTCTTTTCTGGAAAGGAAAATGTAGTTTGCCTCAAAAATTGAAGCTTACCATGGTCCCTTCTTATCCTAGAGGACCCACCGGTGATCGATCACAAATCTACCCTTCTTTCTAAATCCAAACAGTTCAAAGATACCATCATCACTTATTTTTTTATTTTTCTTTTTTTAAAGAGGTTCACATTTCACTACATTCCACTACATTCAATTTAGAGGCCCTACCTGATTGATCCTACCTGAATAGCAACACAAAATTTTTGAATCTAATTATGTATAAAAGAGAGTGGATCCCACTCCTATTGAAGTTAAATTCTAGCTACTATTAATAAAAGGGCAAGTGCTTTTAGGAGTTTTAAAGTTAATATGAGCCGATGCCAGCAATTTTAAGAGAAATATGCCATAAAAAAAAACGTGAGTTGGACCTTTGGAATATGCGAGTTATCACTAACTTCTTTGTGTTATTGTTTCGAACTCATCGAACCCGATCTATGAATCGATTGAATGTAATACCGAACTATATGAACATACCCAATTGAACTTTTGAATAAGGTAAGTGTCGAACTTCGAATTGCGAATTCAAATGCGAATCGGTCAAACTGTGAACTAGGTAACTATGGGTTCTCCCTAAGTCCATCTCTGATCTTTATGAAGGTTGGAAGTTTGGGATTTTATCAGCTAAAGGGAGACTTCTATGGCGTTCTTCTTTTCTGGCCATTATTTGGACTATTTGGAAGGAGAGAAACCAGAGATGTTTTGTGGGGAAGACTTCTACGGCTTCTGTTATTGCAACTGCTAGATTTCATGTGGCTTCTTGGTTTCTATTCTTCCAGACTTTTGGGGTGTGCATATACAAACCACTTTGCTTAATTGGAGGGACCTTGTCTCCTTTTAATTTGTTTGGGCGGTTTCTCCTTCCTTTATGGGTTTATTTTGGGTCTATTTTATTTCCTTTCGGATGGCATTTTCTATTTTTCTATTTTCTTTGCATTTCAGTACGTCCCTTTTGTACTGCTAAGTTTTCATTCAATACAATTTACTATTATCATGAAATGACATCTACCTCTATATGTTTGGTATGCTCATGAAAGATAGGATTCGAGGCAATTTACATGTCATATTATAAGTAAATAGGGAGTAACTTCCTTAAGAGTCATGCCGAATTCTGAGTCGTCGGAGCCAATAATTTTATTTACAGCTAAGAACATGTAGTGATACTTAGCATCTGCTAAGGATTTGGACACCGTCGTCTCCTTCTTGCCCTTCTAGGAGACCAAAGATGTGCCAAGAAACATGCACTGATCCTGGTAGTATTTTAAGAATCGTATTTAGGATTAGATTTCCAATTTATTTAGTTTCCTAGTTTAGTTAGGTTTCTTAGGGCTTAAGTTCTCTTTTCCTATTTATATGGCATTGTAAGATGATTATTTTCAGAGTTCTATTAATGAAAATTGGGTTTTCTCATGAGGTGCGTCCTTGTTTATGGTCTCGGACACGTGCTTTGAGCACTTCCCACTCAAGCCCTAACCCATTGGTATAAGAACTGAACGATCCTTCGATCGATCGACGTGTTACCCCTATCCGTCCATTCACCAAATCATCACCACCAATCCGCCCATTCATCTTTACAGCCACCCTCGTCACCTTTCAAATCCAAAACCCACAACCCTTCTGTTCATCATCCTACAATCCCACCCCCAGACCTCAGTCAAACCGAACCCACGTGCTACCCAAACTCTTCTCATCCCAAACAGTCAAACCGATTGAAACCCATCATCAAAACCAAGACTCCATCACCCTAGCCCAATCCCATCGTCACCAACTCCGATCGAAACCCATCCCCCCCCCCCCCCCCCCCCCCCAACAGAAAAAAAAAAAGCTCCTCTGAAACCTAACCCAACCCCACAGCCGAGCCAGAACCGTCGTCCACATACCTAGATTCCAACCCAGCCACCGTCTGAAACCCTCCTACAGAACCCCTCGGCCAAACCGTTATCGCCCACCCAACACCCGAACCCATCTCTTCGTCCCCCATCCTAGAATTTGAAAAAGAAAAGAAAATAGAAGCAGAGAAGAAGAAGAAAGAACGGGATGTACTTGGCATCTTTATGTCTTTTGTGCTTCATCATAGCATAGCAGCAACACCGTCCTCATCGCAGCCAGCACCTCCAACGTCACTATCATCGACAGGAGCACCATCCCGCTGCGTCTCTCGTCGCCAACGAAGAACGAGAACCCAAGTGGAAGCCTCCCTTGTCTCCCCTTCGTGTAGCACAGTGCAACAAAAGGGATTTCCAGCCCTTTCACTTCATCGACACGAGGTCCAAGGAGGAGAAATGACGTGTCCAATATACATGTGCCAGCCAATTGGGCTTGACCTGAGTCTTGGCCCAAGTCCATCCAAGGCCTAGTCTAAGTTAATTTCTGGTCCATTGACCCATTTCAACAAGACGTCCAACAACCGGCAGATTTGACCAAGCCCAAAGCGGATTGACTAGATCAGCGGCTGAAACTTCTTTCGGCAATATCAAAGTCATCCACCGTCAGATTTCAGATCCGTTTCCGCCAGCGTGATCGTGAAAAGCAGATATGCACTTTGGGTTAGTCAAAGTTTTTAAGTTTTCATTAAAAAAAAATGCCTCCTAAGAAGCATGTAGAAGTGGAGCCTTCATCTTCACCCATGGAGAAATTTACTAGAGCCATTTCTCAAATATCCACATCTTTCAATCAAATTAGAATTGTAGTCAGTCAAATCCAAGCAATTATTGCAAGGATGGACATTGGACTTAGCAAGTTAGAAAACTGTCACTTTGGGGATAATTATCGAGTTGAAGGTCAATAAATAGAGGAGTGCAAGGCAGATTTTGATGCAACTGCCTTAAAACATGAGAACGTCGTTGATCAAATTGAACATGTAGAAGAAGATCACCCTGCTGAAGATGTAAAGGAATAGGAAGGAAAAACAGACATTGAAGACATGGATCTAACAACTGGTTTAGTGTTTTCACAAGAAGATCTATCCGTTGGAAGCCCTCATACTGACTTTATCTTAGGGGATCAACAATGGAAATTTGGAGTTGAACAATGGCTAGTCAGATATTGTGATGTGATGGTGTATATTTATCAATTGAAGCATCCACTGGTTCGATCATGCATCTGCTCAAATTACGGCCATCGGAAGAATTTATACTTGAAATTGTGCCTAGAGTTATAGTTCATCCAATGGATCGGAAGTTTGTCCGATTGATCTTTGACCTAGGCGGACATTTACCCAACTTGAGGTCGAGTTCTTTTCAAGCTGAGGAGAAAGATACAGATAGACCTCAAGCCACATGTGTAGGGCCCAAGTAGATTTAGGATATTTTATTAACTAATTATATGTCATTAGTTTCTAATTTTATTTAAAGGATTGTATTTAGGATTAGGTTTCCAATTTATTTAGTTTACTAGTTTAGTTAGGTTTCTTAGGGCTTAAGTTTTCTTTTCCTATTTACTAGCAGGTATTGTCATAGTTAAGTAAATGAGACTCCCCATCAAGTGAAGATGCAGAGTCGGATTGGGTAAACGATTGCCATCATTAATTCAATACTTCACATTTAGTTCTAATGGCGTGTCTGAAATTCATGAATCTGGAAAGTGGGCCATGGATATCAAATACTCAGCATACCTTCATTGTTGAATGTGCCTTATGAGACTCTGTGAATTCCAAGCCAAGGAAGGACGTCCAAGGTCTGTCATATGAAGGATTTGCTTAAGATACCTTTGAAGTTACTAATCCAAGATAATCCCCTAATGATGATATCATCATCCACATAAAGCAACAAGATACTGGATCCCGGGTGAGTAGTACAAATGAACATGGAGTGGTCATCGATTTGTGGTGGAAGTGGGCATTGGCAATAGCGTCACAAAACTTGTCAAACTAGGCACTCCAAAAAGAGATTTATTGAGACGACACACAACACTGGGAAGACAAGTGCACCCTTATGTTGGCTTTGTGTGGACAAGTTCATGTATATTGCCATGTAAGGTGTTCTTCATATCCATCTAATGTAATGACTAATGACTAGTTGCAAACAGCCGCAATATGAAGAAGTGGTTGGACGATCAACATCTTGGCAATGAGTGCAATGATCTCCTCTTAATCAATACCATACTCTTGTTTGAAACCCTGAGCAACAAGCCGAGCTTTATATATAACATAAGAACCATTGGACTTGTTGATGCATGACTTTGCAAGACTAACCCAAGATGATGATGTGAGATCAGAATGCGATTAACAATCACGACTAAATTATAAAGAGAAATTCAGATCACACCACTTATGTAGAATTCCAATTAAGGAATTAGTGATGATCCTAGGCCTCGTCACAAATTCACAATCCCACATTATGAATCACTCAAATCTAAATTGAGAGTCTCAATGTAAGAATATCTCTTCCACTAGCTTAGGGATCAACCAACAACGATCAGATATGTTATCCCTTCGAGGATTTCACAAAGATTAGGCTCAAAGGGAGATTATCAACAAAGTAGGAATATATGGAATTGAGGGATAAAAACTCAAATTTGTAAATAGCAATCTCTGCAGTTTAAAAAATAGCCAAGTAACCAATAAACCAACCTTGAAAGATGAAATATAGGTCAATAACTCAGAAGGGTAGGTTGAATCAAGGATGTAAATGCTACGTACCAGCCGCAAAATCGGGCGTAGCGGTGGTCACCACTACTTCGGTACTTATCGGCACTCACAACTGTAGCGGCCTATAGCGGCCGCTACATTGACGTAGTGCCGCTACGTAACGATGTTGTAGGAAAAAAAAAAAAAGTCCCTACCCTTGTATATTCGTCCAACCAAGTATATTGAAGAAGAAAGAAAGAAAGAACAAAAGAAAGAAACTGCTAGTGCAAGAAGAAGAAAAAAGGAAGAACCAAAGAAAGAAAGGAAAAAAGAACAGCAACTGCAAGGAGGAGACATACCTGGAGAGAAGGAGCACCAGCAGTAGCCACCACAGTAGCAGCAGCATTGAATCGCAGCATCCCTCCCTCATTTTCCCTCTTTTCCTTTCCCTCCCTCCTTTTCCCTCTTTTCCTTTTCTATCCGTGTCTCTCGATGTTTTGTTCTGGCGAAACCAAAAGGGCATCGAATGCCCTAGTCACTTATGCAACCCCCCCACCCCCATCTTTTTTAAAAGTAACATTTGGACTTCAATTTGGCCCACAACCTACCTAATGGTAGATTCATATAAAAAATTAAGTGGGCCCCATCAAAAAGTAAAAGGCACAACCTTAATTGGTGGGCTCCACATTAGGCCCAAGTATTAAAATAAAAGGTCACTCCCCAACCATATATTGGTTAATTGAAATTAAGGACTTAGCCCAACTTCATTCTACTTAAAAATAGCACCTAATCAAAATTTCACTCTAATAGGACATAGGACCTAGGAAATGTACCCCTCTTTTAGAGGGTACTTATGGGCCCTATGAAAGTTATGAATAAAAATTAAATGGACCCCTCTTTTATTTCATTAGAGGGCACTTATGGGTCCTTTAAAAGGTATAAATAAAAATTAAATGGACCCATCTGTTATTTCATTAGGGCACTTATGGACCCTTTGAAAGTTATCAATAAAAATTAAATGACCTTTTAAGAACAAATAAAAACTAAAGCACTTGATTACTTTAATCATTGGTGGGCTCCACAATGAGGCGAAATATAAAAATAAAAAAGTTATGTCTTAGCCAAATATTACTTAATTAAAATCAATGCCTTAGCCAAATTTCATTCTACCTGAAAATAGAGCTCAATCAAATTTCACTCTAACTAGAAATAAGTTAGCATGACTAAGAAACATGAATTCATGTGAAAAAACTAATCATTACTATTATTTTCTATTTATACAGCGGTACAGGACTTCATATATTTAGAGCACCGCTACGCCCGCTTTTCTTACTTACTTTTGCAAAAGAACCACATATTCTTTCATTTTACAATTTCCTGGATTTTCTGGAAATTTTTTAGATTTTTTGGACGATTTTTTCAAATCGCACCGTTACGCCGGTACGTATCCCCGCTACGCCACGTATCGCCCGTTTCGTAGCAGTTTGGCGGCGGGCGTAGTGGCCCGCCGCTACCGCTAGTTTCATCCTTGGGTTGAATGGGTCAAAAACCCTATGAATAGGGTTTGGCTGGGTTGGATATGGTCTAGAATAGGTTCAGCCAGGTTGGATGGGTTGGGTTGGGGTTCGACCAGGCTGTTTTGGGCTGGAATGGGTTGTGGTTGGTTGGTTCAACTGGATGTGGGATGGGGTTTGTATGTATTGGATAGGTTTGGATGGGTTCGGCTGGGTTTTGGGATCCAAAGGGGCCTCGGCTGTTGGGGATTGGGCTATGGATGGTTCTGCTTGAGAGTTGATGGGATCTATTGTTCGGCCAAGTGGAGAGTGGGGAAGATGTGTTGGCCAATGGTGAATGGAGTTTGGAGGCTAGGGTTTGAGGGTAAGGGTTGTATCATGTATGGCCTATGGATTTAGGGTTAGGGGCTGGTTTGATGATGGGAAAGGAGATTTGGAGAAGGAGACGAGTACCTCAATGAAAAGACAAGGAGAAGAAATAGAAGATTACCTGGAAATCGCTAGGCATCACACCCAATGGCATCACACCAGTCCTATCCTGGGAGAGAGAGGGAAAGCACCAAAATATTCTTGTTCATTGATCATTAACTCAAAAAGAGGCATTACATCCTTATATAAGTAAAGCATTAACCTTATTAGCAAAAAAAAAAAAAAAAAACTTAAAGCATTAACCCTAAAACGAATCTACTTGTCTCATAATTGCATGAACCATAAAAACTCCAATCAAACAAAATAATTGAAATAAATGCAAAAAAGATTTGACTGGGCCGTACGGTCCCTATGGCCGTTCGACCGTACGGTCAAGGGTTGGGCCCTGGATGCCCACCCACTTGATATATTCTTTGCTTTTTTCTTCTTGTTGGTACCTCGCATTTGGCACATCCCAATGTGGGGTCTTCCTGATTTTGCCATATGGGGTCTTTTACTTGATCACATGGATAATTGGATTAGATCCAGTCGTTGATCTTTGTCAAAATCAAGATCCAACAGTGGATCTTTAGGATTAACATGATCTAACATCAGGAAATTATCATCCAACCACAATGAATGACTCGCATGAGCCTTCTTCTTCTTTCTCTGACAGACTTTGTAGGGTGGAGTTCTGATGTCCTCATCATTTGAATAAAATTGTGTAAACCCACTCTCTCACAATAATCAAACTAGAATAAGTTTCAGAACTAGATCTCAAGTTTGCTCAGAACTAGATCTTAAGTTTGCATAAAGGTCATTGGCCATGGCGTTTTGCCAACATTTGACTTTGGCGATTTGGGAATAAAAAGATGGAATAGGTGATGTATCCATAGTGGAAAAAAAAATGGAGAAAAACCAAAACAATCTGGAGTCTGGAGTTTTACAGAGTGTCGTAGACTTCAGCAAAGGAGTAGGGCCCGATGATTTAACTGGAGGAGGATCTGGCTGTGGAGGGAGAACAAGAGCAGACTCAGTAGGAAGTGGCATCTTGGGTCCCAGTCCCCTTGACTGGGGTAACAAAAAACGAAAAAAAAAGAGGGGAAGTGGCATCTAGTGTCGTCAAATATAAACCTTATCCACAGGAGTGGGTGAGAATTTGCAAAGAGTGGAAGCTATTTTTCCTTTTGATTGAAATGTGGACTTGCTTGGACTTTGGGTCCCACTTTTGTGGGGTTCTTAATCCACGAGCTCATCATAAATGCCTTACAAAAGTAATTTTAGCATACACAAATACAGAAAACACTTTTTGTCTAGTCATGAAATCCTCCCATTCCAAACATTTTTGTACATGCATGTCACTTTAAAATGATAAATGAATTTTGCAAGATGCAGTGTTCATATGTTGGATTTGAAATATATTTCTGTTGTGATTTGCCTACAGAACCAGCATAAGGTTACCTGGTCTTTTGAGGGTTGCATACTTGCATTTTTTGTTTGACAATAAATTTCCACTATTGACTGATGCATACAGGCATTCCAAGGACAACCTCAATGGGAAAAGTTCTTGATGCTGGAGCCAATGTCACTGATACTTTGCCCAACTCTGAGGAGGCCATCCGTAGAGGTGAATATGCAGTGATAAGAAGCTTGATTCGGGTGTTGGAGGTATTTAAAAATTTTGTCTTTATCCTTGAAATTTTTCTTTGTTTTGACAAGCTGCTGAGACCCTGGATTTTCGTTCACCACGGTTCTATTAGGGTGGAGTTGAGGGTAAGAGGCAGGTGGATAATGTCATTGACAGGTGTGCCTCGATGCAGGTAAATCTATCATAAACTTTGTAATGTTTTAAATCTTAGTGAAGTTATTCTGTATGAAATGAAATGCATATATATATATATATATGTGTGTGTGTGTGTGTGTGTGTGTGTTATGTCTGCTTTTTGGTTATATCATATATGGTACTCTGTTGACCGTAAGCACTAGCTTTCTTTAATAAAACTGTGATTTTATTCATGTAGCATTTTCAGCATATTTAAAAGTATCTTGTTGTGGATTGTTTAACAGAACTTGCGAGAAGCTATTGCTACTTATCGCAATAGCATCCATCGACAACCAGATGAGATGAAGAGGGAGGCATCACTTTCCTTTTTTGTTGAATACTTGGAACGCTATTACTTTCTCATTTGTTTTGCTGTCTATATTCATACCGAGAGAACAGCCCTTCACCCCATTTCATCTGGTCAAAGCTGCTTTGCTGACTGGATGAGTGCAAGGCCTGAACTTTATAGTATACTACGCAGGTAATATACATATAAATTTTGCAGGTAAATATACATATAAATTTTTACTTTAAATTCCTTCGAGTTTCAAGATGGCAGAACCTGTAGATTTGTAGTCTCGTGCCTTTTGCTATATTGAAGAATTAATTATCTGCAGATAGGATCTTGTGAAAAGCGGATCCTTCTTGAGCAATAGATCTTTCTGAACCTTTTGCGAGCTATATTTTTTCCGAACATGTCTAGTGGAAAAATCTGTTCGAGTCTTGCAAACGCATCTGTTCAAGTGGATTGATGAGATCCTTGTTCCTTGAATATGTTCAGGCAGTTGATCTTTTTGTAGCAACATATTGTGGATTTCTTTTCGGGCAATTCAAGTTTAGGAGTTAGGACAGACATGATAGATTGTGTAGCCATAAAGAGCATGACTTTAAATACGGTTAAGTGAAAAGTAGATTGCACCAAGTTGACCCTTGAGATAGTCATAGGATCAGGTTCCAATGGTGGTTACAGAATGATTCATGCTCTAATTAAAAGATCTTCAAAAGTAATGATAATTGCTATTTTATTTTTATTTAAAAAAATTTGGTTGCCTAAAGATAATATAAACAATCCCTGATTTACTGTATACAAAATATATTCTTCACTTACTGGATTTGACCATATTACAAGCAGAGGCTATGAGGTTTTGTGCGCCAAGATTTTGATCAGGTTTAAGGTTACTGTTAGTAATAGAAAGGCCTTCGAGTTTGGTTTGATGAGGCAATTATGAATGATGTTATGGTTATGGTTTGTAAGACTTGGAAGTACCCTATAATGTCCCTTGATTTCATTGGGAGTTAACCCTAGAGGAGCTGACCACTTGGGAGACATTTGTTGAACATGTGGGAAGTGGTTAACATCATGGAAGACTAGATATCTTTTCTTTAAAGGAAGAATTGCATTGATAAAGGCCGCCCTATCAGATCACTTGGTGAACTACGTGTCCCCTTTTATAAATCCTGCTTATCCTGCTAAGAGAGTAGGGAAAATTTCAAAGTGCTTTCTATCAGAAGGTAGGATCACTTTATGAAAATATCATACATTTTGTAAAATATAGATCTATCAAATGACATGGGCTTTTAATTTTAAGATGTTCGTTGGTACATTTACTTATGTCATACAGTTAATGGCAAAAGCAGTGCAGATGCTTCTTTCCTCTTTTGACCTGCTTTGTCACCGATTTATGATTTCTTGGAAATTGAAATAGTACATTAGGGCTTATTGTGTTAGAAAAGGGAAGACTAGGGGGAGTGCAATGTGTTATTCGAAAAAAAATCACTCTCTTTCGATTAACGTAACTTAAGATACACAATTCTTTGTAGGAACACAGTTACTTTCTCTGGTTCAATCTTGGGGAGTTTGGTAGTTAAGCTTTGGATTCTGTTTCTTTTTTCCTTTCCTTTTTTTTCCTATTTTTAAAGACAAGGAATTTTTCTTACTTCATTACCATTGCAGATCCATGTTACAATGTATGTGTTCATTGCTGCCATTTTGCATGGACTTCAGTTCCTGTATACTTCTGTCCTTTTCTGTAGGTTGCTGAGGAGAAACCCAATGGGTGCACTTGGTTGTTCGAGCCCGAAATTTTCTTCGATGAAAACTGTTGAATCTACTGATCACCGTCCTTGTGAGATGGGGGTAGTTGCTGCCATGAGGGATGGAGAAGTGCTGGGAAGTCAAACTGTTTTAAAAAGTGACCATTGCCCTGGTTGTCAAAACCTTACTTTGCCAGAAAGAGTAGAAGGTGCACCTAATTTCAGAGAAGTTCCTGGTTTTCCTGTTTATGGTGTTGCCAATCCAACGATAGATGGCATTCGAGCTGTTGTCCGGAGGGTAGGTAGCACTAAAGGGGGACGCCCAGTTTTCTGGCACAATATGAGAGAAGAGCCTGTTATCTATATCAATGGAAAGCCATTTGTACTTCGTGAGGTGGAAAGGCCATGCAAGAACATGCTGGAGTACACGGTATAAATTTCTCTTCTGCTTATTTTAAATTCTTGATTTGTTTGTCTCATGTAGACTTTGATCTTGTATTAGGGTGACGCATCAGATGATAGCCATCCAATGGTAGGTGTGGTACTTTTGTGGGATTACATTTTCTTTTCCATTGGATGTACTCAAATGTAGTATTATTTTGTCATTTAGTTTGATTTGTCTGCCTCTTTCTCCAGCTGGAAGATTTTATGTTGTGCTGTCAATTTTCAAACAGAATAAACAGTCCTTTTTTTTACTGATTTACTCAAAACTGGAATTATTACAGGGAATAGATCGGCAGAGAGTAGAGAGAATGGAAGCTCGATTAAAGGAGGACATTCTACGGGAGGCTGAGCGCTATGGTGGTGCCATAATGGTAATTCATGAAACAGAAGATAGTCAAATATTTGATGCATGGGAACATGTAAATCCCAAAGTAGTTCAGACCCCTCTGGAGGTTTACAAATGTTTGGAGGCTGAAGGTCTCCCTATTAAATATGCACGTGTGCCCATCACTGATGGTAAAGCTCCCAAAAGTTCCGATTTTGACACCTTGGCAATGAACATTGTCTCTGCCTCCAAGGATACTGCTTTTGTTTTTAACTGCCAGGTAGGTATCCCATAATTTGTTATTACAATATTTGATGCTTGAATTATGTCGATATGCATATGACCTTTTCGATGTTGAGAAATATATTCATCATAGCATTATTCATCACTTTGACCTTTAATATTATTTTGGTGGCAGATGGGTAGGGGGAGGACAACTACAGGTACCGTGATTGCTTGCCTTCTGAAACTTCGAATTGATTATGGGAGACCTATTAGAATGCAATTTGGAGATGTGTCCCATGAAGAGATGGACAGTGGCTCTTCAAGTTGTGAAGAAGCTGGATGTGATGGTGCTGCACGAATGTCCACTATAACAAAGGCTAGAACTCCAAAGGAGCTACACCATGCTTTTGGAATTGATGACATCCTATTATTACGCAAGATTACTAGGCTATTTGATAATGGGGTTGAATGTCGTGGGATTTTGGATGCTATTATTGATAGATGTTCAGCTCTGCAAAACATACGGCAAGCAGTTCTTCAGTATAGGAGGGTATTTAATCAACAACATGTAGAGCCAAGGGTGAGAAGGGTTGCTTTGAACCGTGGTGCTGAATACTTGGAGCGCTACTTTCGGTTGATTACTTTCTCAGCATATCTTGGAAGTGAAGCATTCGATGGCTTTTGTGGACAAGGAGAATCCAAGATGACATTTAAAACTTGGTTGCATCAAAGACCAGAGGTCCAAGCAATGAAATGGAGTATAAGGTTACGGCCTGGACGATTCTTCACTGTCCCTGTAATGCTTCTTCCTCTTTGACATTGAGAATTCGGGGAATCCGAGGCACTCTCTTTATAACTGTGCACAACATTCACAATTAGTTAGGTCAGATGTTTCATGTCTAATGTGATTATGCTTACAGGAGGAGTTGAGAGCACCATATGAATGTCAGCACGGGGATGCAGTAATGGAAGCTATTGTCAGGGCTCGTAGTGGTTCTGTTTTGGGAAAAGGTTCCATACTTAAGATGTACTTTTTCCCTGGTCAGAGAACTTCAAGCAAGATACAAATCCATGGTGCACCACATGTTTACAAGGTATGTTTTCGGGTGCCCAAGTACTACCTGTAATTGCTTGTTGATACTAACTTGGATCTTACTGTTCTAGGGGTGCCTTTTTAGTAATAATTTTTTTTTTTCAAATGCATTTTCTTTTGCATTTTTACCACTGCTATAATCTTTATTAGTATGAATATGACAGATTACCCCGCACATTTGCAAGGTTTACTTCATGAACAGTTCCACCTGTGATGCAAATCACATTGCCAAGGGGCAAATCTGTTGCAACACAAACCCAACCTCTCAAGGTTTGGAATATATCTTCTTCTTCAAAAGTCCAAAAGCTTCCTCTTCATCCTCTTCTCATTGCTATATATATTCATAAAAAAGACCTAACCCTAAAAAAGAGAGAAGAAAAGTCTAAAATGCCCTCCACAAAAGGGCTCCAAAGATTAAAATAAAAGACTCAACAATGGGCCAGGCCCATACAATTTGTGCTCTGCAGCAGTCTCCCCTTCTTGGGAAGAACTCGACCTCGAGTTCTGCAAGTGTCCTCCTGGGTCAAAAAGCCAGCGTACAAACATCCCATGTACTTGTTGATCTCTCTATTCTTCACATGGCTTGGAAACTTCACGTAATTTTTTGCTCTTTGTTTCTTGACTTCTCTTCAAATTGTCCTCATGGTGCCCGTGTATTTGATATTCCAACTGGTGAACTTGAATTTTGAAATTGTTTGAGAACTTGTTGATCTTGCTTGAATGCTTCTTCTTGATGTTGTACTGCTTCCCAAAATGGATCAACATATACAGACTTAAGAAGAGCTTCAAGAGTCGCAAATTGTGATGTGCAGTCTTGCTTGGGCACCAATTCTGATGTGGCTTCCACCATTGGCACATCGCTCTTTGGAGTCGGTATTGCGATAAGATTTGTTGAGTGGTCCATCTCATCATTAACCAAATCAAAGTCTTCAACTTCCACTTGTCCTTCATTCGCTTCTTCCAACATTTGATCAATTTGTTCGCATGTTTCATCCACTCTACTATTAAATCTTCTCTTTCTTGACAATCATCTTCCATATAGCTATTAAATATAGGAGGCAAATATAGAATATCATCTGTGACATTCTCATCATCAATGGCTTTCATAATTTCTTCTTTTGACTCCTTTTGCTGACATTTTTCACTTTGAGACTTAAGTTGCCTTATGTGAGACTGTTTAAGCTTGTGCTCAACACGGATATCATATTGGTATGCTTCATGAATGGCTAGGTAGGACTTCATATGCTTTTTAATGTTTTCTCTCAAACCTCTGATATAACGAGGTAAATCACGTGTTGGGTTTTCATCTAGTCCACATAAGATATGTAATTCTTGGAATTGATCCGTGTATTCATCAACAGTTAATTTCTTTTGCCTTTAATCAATGAACTGCTCAAAGTAGAACTCCTTTCCATAATATTGATCCCCATACTTGAATGGATTTATGCCAAATTCAACTTGTCTCATGTTGACTGTGAATGCAAGAATGACATAAAAAAAATGCTCTTAAAAGTATTTAACTGACCTACTGTGTAGATCTAACTGCCATGAGTGCGTAGGAGGAACCGCGTCTAAAATCCAATTTCAGGCCATTCTAAGATCCTAAAAGAAATCTGGCCCCGTGATTGTGATCAAATCTGACTGGCTGATATAGTTGCACTGATGCTGGTTGCTGGGCTCTACTCCGGATTGTCCACCTGGCCCGTTCTCGCCTGGTACAGGAGACCAATTTCAGAACCCGAAAGGAGGCAAGAGGGCAGTCCCTCTGCACGAGTCCTGTGCTGCTAGAACTTGCTTTAAACCAGGTCAGGTCTGTCAGATTCAGAACTTTAGATGAAGAGAAGAAGCTTTGGAATGTTGGATGATCACAATGATCAGTCCTTTGCTTTACTTATAGACTTAATGGCCTTAATCAAGGAAATATGAATGGAAAGAGAATAAAGAATATTGATACAGATTATATACATGGAAAGAATTCAAAATAGATTGATGAGTCACGGTCCACTAATCCTTATCCCACGTGGTATATGAGAATGGGCCAGTGGGCCTATTGTACATGGGTCTTGGCTCAACTATTGTTGACATCCCCCCTCAAATTGATGCTGGTCAAATAGGAGCAATTTGCGAATCAGGAACTCATGACGTGGCCGAGGCAGTCCTTTGGTGAAGATGTCTGCGAGTTGGAGTTCACTTGAAACATGTGGAAGACTAATTACCTTGCGATCATATTCATCTCGAATGAAATGACAATCCACCTCAATATGTTTTGTACGTTCATGAAAAACGGGATTCTCAGTGATACGGATGGAACTAGTATTGTCTGCATGAAGTGGGGTTAGCTGATGTCTGAGAAAAACCAAGATCTGTAAGTAAGCCACGAAGCCAAAGGATTTCAGAACAGGAAGCGGACATAGCACGATATTCAGATTCAATGGAAGATCTGGAGACCCTTTCCTGCTTTTTGCATTTCCAAGAGATGAGTGATTCACCTAAATACATACACCAGCCTGTGGTGGATCTGCGAGTATCTGGGCATCCTGCGCAATCGGCATCAGAATATGCAGTAAGTGTCAGAGGTGTGCCAACCGGAAAGAACAATCCTCTAGTTGGAGAACCAAGAATGTACCGGATGATCCGTTTGACTGCAACCATAAGGTGATGTCTTGGAGCAGTCATGAATTGACTAACAACATTTATAGCATAGGAGTGTAGAATGTGGGATCGGAGAGGAGATCCCCATCATCTTTCTTGAGTTTCACATTGACTTCTAATGGAGTGTCCACAGGGGTGGTATCAGTTAAGCCAGCAAGGTCATGAAGGTCAGTAGTATACTTATGTTGATGTAAAAACAGTCTCTTCCTAGACTGTTGGACCTCAAGTCCCAAGAAGTATGTTAAAGGACCCAGATCTTTCATATGGAATGCAGCTTGAAGTGAGGATTGAAGATTTTTAATCATGTTACTGTGAGTGCCTGTGATGATGATATCATCCACATATACAAGAAGTATAGTGGTAGCATGATCAGTCTTATTCAAGAATAATGAAGGATCATAGGGACTTTGAGTAAAGCCAAGGTTCAGTAGAGTAGAACGAAAATTTTCAAACCAAGCTCTGGGTGCTTGTTTAAGTCCATACAACGAGCGACGGAGTCGTGCCACTTCATTTTTAGATGGAGACTCATATCCTTGAGGAAAACGCATGTATACTTCCTCGTGAAGATCCCCGTGGAGAAAGGCATTCTTCACATCCATCTGATACAGGGGCCATGAGCGTGATGCCGCAATAGCAAGAATAGTACGCACAGTTGTCATCTTGGCGACCGGAGCGAATGTTTCATCATAGTCGATACCATACTCCTGACGGTTGCCAAGAGCCACTAACCGAGCCTTATAACGTGCCAGAGTACCATCAGGATGCAGCTTGATAGAGTAAACCCATTTACAGCCAATGGGTTTGATGGACGGAGGACATTGAACAACATCCCATGTGTGATTCTCTTTTAGTGCATCAAGTTCTTCCTGCATAGCCTGCCGTCAACACTCATGTTGCACTGCTTGAGAAAAGTGATTAGGTATATGAACAGAAGACAAGGTAGCAAGTAAGGATGTATGGGTAAAGCCAAACCGATCAGGGGGGCGGGAAGGCCGAGATGATCTACGAAGATGAACGGGTTGAGAAATGTCAGAAGCAGGAGCAGGGTCAAGTGCCGAGGAAGTTGAGAAATCAGGAGGCTCAGATGCAACCGTGTTTTCCCGTCTACGCCTTTCATACACAATAATAGGCTTGATATTTTCCGTAGTTGGATCCGGAGGATCACCAAAGGCAGGAACAAGAGAAAACATAGGAGATGGATCAGGGTCTAGATGATGATGGAAAAAATATTGATTTTCAAAAAACACAACATTACGAGAAATTCGGATACGTTTTACCTTGGGATCATGATAGAGAAATCCTTTTTGGTCATTCGCATAACCTAAGAACGCACACTTCGAAGATTGAGCCGATAGTTTTGTTCGTTCAACCGGTGGAAGAAGAGCAAAACAGACACACCCAAAAACATGGAGATGAGAGAAACTAGGATGCTTATGAAATAAACGAAAATAAGGTGTTTCATGGTTTATGCGCGGAGAGGGTAGCCGATTTATAACATGAACGACTGTGGACAGAGCTTCGGGCCAAAATTTTGGTGGAACAGACGATGCTAATAGGAGTGACCGAACAATGTCCAAAAGGTGTCTCTTTTTCCTCTCAGACACACCATTTTGTTGGGGTGTACAAGGACATGATTTTTGAGGATCCCTTTGTTTTGTAAAAAGGTCTGAAACTCATTTGAAACATATTCACCACCTAAATCTGTACGAAGTGTTTTAATGGATGTGAAGAAATGATTTTCCACATAGGCTAAGAAAATTTTGAACGTAGCAAACACCTCAGATTTTGAATGCAAAAAATATATCCATGTAAAGCGACTGTAGTCATCAATGAATGTCACAAAATATTTAAAATGAGAATGAGATATGACAGGTGCTATACCCCATACATCACTATGAACAAGATCAAAACATTTCAATGATAAAGAATTACTGATGGGAAAAGGAAGAGTCTTGCTCTTGCCCATTTTACAACTAGAACAATTAAAAGAAACATCCTTAAAACAAATTTTATTATCATGTAGCAACCTAGATTTAAACAAAGATAACAAAGTACGAGAATGAGGATGGCCTAATCTATTGTGCCATAAGTAGCTCTTATTTGAACTAGAAGCAGAAAATAAGGCAGAGGCAACCAAATTCCTATCTTGTGTAGATAGTTGTAGTGGAAAAAGATGGCCACACTTAGGCTCCTTCGCTATCACCTTCCCCGATGCTTGATCCTGTATAACACAACCAGAACGAGAAAAATAGACAGAACAATGATTATCAACTAGTTGGCCAACTGATAATAAATTGGTAGATAACTGAGGAGAAAGAAAAACATGACTCAAAGGTAAGGGATGTGAGATCTCACCGATGGCAGTAATGGGTATACTGCCACCATCTGCTGTATTGATTCGGAGACTTCCATCATAAGGTTTTAATTGAGATAAATTTTCAGACGAGTGGGTCATATGATTAGAAGCCCCCGAATCCATATACCAGGTAGAGTTTGACTGTTTGGATTTACCTGAGAGACCAAGAGCATAAAAAGCATTTACGATCATCTGTTGAACCATTTCAGGGGTGAGAGAGGATGAAGAAGCAGGCGGAGCAAGCATCATTGTAGTGGCAGCAAGACTCAATGCAGAAGTAGACACATCCAGAGTTGCCTGATTGGCCTTCTGAGAAGAAGTCTGAGCACGGCGCCGACATTCAGGAAGAACGTGACCCTTGCGTTTGCAGTAAGAGCAGTATTTCTGATTGCACTGAGTTGCAACGTGTCCATATTTCTGACAACTATAACACTGTACTTTGGTCATATCTTTGTTCTGCTGGTGGGAACGTGCAACATAGGCCGTAGTGAGTGGACCAATGGACAGTGCTTGTTGAAGAGCAGCCTGGGTTGTAAGACGTTGTTCTTCACGAAGGAGTTCTCCGAAACAAGAATCAATAGATGGTGAAGGCACTCTACTCATCAGATTTGAACGTATTTGTTCAAAATCAGGTCTAAGTTTCATTAGGAATTAATCCCTCTGACTAGTGGAATGAATGGTTTGAACCACCGCAATCGAGGCATCAGGTAGACTGGAGTAGATAATCTCAGTATAGTCCGTCCATAAGCGAATAAACTGAGAGTAATATTCTTGAATGGACAATGTCCCCTGAGTAAACTGAGAGAGCTCATGTTCCAAGTGGAACCTCCGTGCAGAATTATCCTGTTGATATACCTATTTTAGGTAGTCCCACATGCCTTTAGCTGTTTTGTAAGGCCGTAGATTCAGGATGTACTGTGGATCGACTGACCCCAGAAGCCAAGTCATTATTTTTGCATCGTTGGTGTCCCATTTGGAGACAGCCTTGGCATCCTCTATTGGTTTTGGATCAGTCCCATCTATATGACCCCATAATTCTTTTCCTTTTAGATATTTCTGAAACTGGAATCCCACGATGTATAATTGGTTCCATTAAACTTAACTATTGAAAGTTCACTTTTGTCCATTTTCAATCTAGGAGTTGGCTCAAGCCAATGCAGCGAAGGACAGTAGTGATCTTAACTCAGATCTGTGTGTATGATCTCTTCTGCAAAATCAAGAAGTGATTTAAATTATCTCCAGCCACACAACTGGATCTCAAGTAGTCCAGAGATGGACAGAAGCCCAAAAAACCAGGTTGCTGGACTGTTTCCACAAAAAAAAAACAGGTCTGACGACCCTGTTTTTGTGTTCTAAGAGGGACTGTGGGACCTACTAGATGATCTGATGACTAATCAAATCTGATGGATATCTAGTTCTCCTTTTTTTCTTCAAAGCAAACCAAGTTTCACTCCAATCGATTACAGATCCATGATGAAATGAGCATTTGATGAAAACTTATGCACCAAAACAGGAAAACACTAAATCGATCAGAACTCCTACCTCTGATGAGCCAAAAAATCTGAAAAAATGTCCAAGAAATCCAGGAGAATTGGTCGACCAAGATGGAATGATCTGCTGATGTGGTTGTGTGATCCGAGGTGGGCCCCTGATGAGTTGCTACAAATGGCTTACGAGAATGGCTCTCAGAACAAAACAGTACTCAGATTTTTCTGCTGAGTCAATTCACAATCTTTGATTAACTGATGAACAAGATTGGAGGATGTCCTTGATGAACTTGGACTGATCGGAGGTGGGCCACCAGTGATCAGACTTCAAGATGTTGATGAAAACACTATGTTAACATGCACGAACAGTCACAAGCAGGATGCCTATGACAATTATATCACCAAGATTCGACAACAAGGTCGAAGAGGAAAGCTAGAATGAGAAGAATAAGAAGAAAGGCTCTGATACCATGTCAGATTCAGAACTTTAGATGAAGAGAAGAAGCTTTGGAATGTTGGATGATCACAATGATCAGTCCTTTGCTTTACTTATAGACTTAATGGCCTTAATCAAGGCAAATTACAATCTAATTACAATCTATATGAATGGAAAGAGAATAAAGAATATTGATACAGATTATATATATGGAAAGAATTCAAAATAGATTGATGAGTCACAGTCCACTAATCCTTATCCCACGTGGTATATGAGAATGGGCGAGTGGGCCTATTGTACATGGGTCTTGGCTCAACTATTGTTGACAAGGTCAACCCAACCTGACTGTTACCTGTTGCTAGCCTGGCCCAGGTCAAGAACCCAGGTCTGGTGTTCAGGCTCAATCTGCCCCCCTTTTCTGTGCCTTTTTGCACAAACTGAAAGAGATGGGGAGCAGACCTTCAGCAGGTGTTGAATTGGTGAGATCAACTGAAGAGGGCACGGTTCGATTCCAGCGGCTGCCAGCGGCACCATCTCCCCGATTGTTACAGAAAACCAGGGCAGAGCTTCTGCTCTCCCCTTTTCTTCACCAGTGATGGAGACGGCAGTTGCTGATCACTTCTCCGACGACTCGGCTAGGGGAGTGAAAACTTTTTTTTTTCACCCACAAAAATAAAAAATAGACTATTCTCCTTTCCATTTCAGAAACAAGGAGAGTTCTGGACCTCTGGTTCCCTCTTTCTTCGTTTCTACTCACCACAGAAGGGGGCTTGTGAACGGTCGTTCGGCGATGACGATGGTTCACTGCAGATGTTGGTGGCTGTCCTGCTTCGTCAACGTTGCAAGTGTTCGGAACCTCCTCCTCAAATCAGATCTCACCCAAGACCGAGATAGAATTGTCTCTTCTGCCAGCCGCAGACCAACAGAACCAGATGATCTGCAAATCAGTAGAACCTGATGTAGCCACAGCCGACCTCTTTCTCCGGGTCGGCAATAGACCAGGATCCTTCTTTGTCACGACAAAATCCAGGCCCAACCTTCTGCACTGAGATCTGAGTGCGGCCCACCGGAGATCTGATTTCGCCCCTTTGATTAGCACCAATGAAACCAACGCAACTCACAGGCCTTCTTCTCTGTACTATATCCGAATTGAAGCCTGAACCATATCCTCGATGATCTGGTCACGACCCACAGTCCAATCGTGGCGCTGCAAACAGTCCCTCTTCTTGGTGCTTGGTATGTACCAAGTAACCTAGAAATAAGCTACTTAATATGCACACAATTTAAACTCGCACGTGCACAAGATCACTATGTAGTATAATGAATTGTAAGTACAAGGTCGATCCCACGAAGACTTGTGATAAAACAATGTAAAAAATAACTAAAAATTCAGAATATTAAATCTACTACTCTTATAAAAGAGGAGAAACTGCCACTTTTTTTACTTTTTGGTGGTCATACCATATGTGGGGCCCACTTCTATATAATAATATATAATATCTATTATATATCTACTATTATATAATATATATATTATATGTGGGGCCCACTTCATTATATATTATAATTCTCATCATCTCACATCTCATCATCATCACATCATTTCTAGGGCCCACTTCATTATATATATTAATAAATATAATATCTACATATCTACTATTATATTATATTATACAAACTTTTACTACATCATTGTGGGGCCAACTCCAAATATTATAATATAATATAATCATATATTATTAGGAGAAATTGGCAAACCTGAATAATATATAATATATTATTATCTATCTACTAGTTATATAATATCTATTATATGTGGGGCCCACTTCAGTATATATATATATATATATATTATAATTCTCATCTCCTCTCATCTCATCATCATCATCATCTCATTTCTAGGGCCCACTTCATTATATATATTATAATAATATATAATATCTTACATATCTACTATTATATTATATTATACAAACTTTTTACTACACCATTGTGGGGCCCACTCCCAAATATTATAATATAATATAATAATATATTATTATGAGAAATTGCAAACTGAATAATATATAATATATAATATATATCTACTATTATATAATATATATTATATGTGGGGCCCACTTCATTATATATATTATATATGAGGAATGTTCATATGCATCTTTCTCTCACCATAGAGTGAGGGACACTTCCCTATTTGCACATGAAAAGTGCATTTTGTACCTCACCCTATATACTTGAAAAGTACATTTTGTACTTGGAATTTTCCAAAAATGGAAGTGTCCCTCACCCTATGGTGAGGGAAAGATGCATATGAAAATTTCTCATTATATATATATTATAATTCTCATCATCTCTCATCTCATCATCATCATCTCATTTCTAGGGCCCACTTCATTATATATATTATAATAATATATAATATCTTACATATCTACTATTATATTATATTATACAAACTTTTTACTACACCATTGTGGGGCTCACTCTCAAATATTATAATGCAAACTTTTTCACTACACCATTGTGGGGTCCACCTCCAAATATTATAATATAATATAATAATATATTATTATGAGAAATTGTAAACTTTTTCAATATTACACCTTTGTGGGTCCCACCCCCAAATATTATAATGCAAACTTTTTCACTTCACCATTGTGGGGCCCACCCTCAAATATTAAAACCACTCCCAAATATTATAATGCAAACTTTTTCACTACACCATTGTGCGGCCCACTCCTATATATTATAATAATATAATATAATATAATTATATATTATTATGAGAAATTATAAATTTTTTCATTACACCTTTGTGGGGCCCACCCCCATATATCATAATGCAAACCTTTTCACTTCATCATTGTGGGGCCCACCCTCAAATATTAGAACCACTCCCAATATTATAATGCCAAACTTTTTCACTACACTATTGTGGGGCACATCCCCAAATATATAATATACTATGTATATTATGAGAAGTTAAATTTTTTTCATACACCTTGTGAACCCCCCAAAATATTATAAAGCAAACTTTTTCACTTCTACCATTGTGTTGCCCACCCCCAAAATATTAGACTATAATATAATAATTATCTATCTACTATTATAAAAGAGGCTAGATTGCAAAAAGTTCACACTACACACTTGTGGGCCCCACTTACCTTATATTATATATTATATATGTATCTACTATTATAAAAGAGGCTAGATTGCAAAAAGTTTTCACTACACACTTGTGGGCCCCACTTACCTTATATTATATTATTATGTATATTATATATCTATATCTCTATCAAATATTATAATACCCCAAATATTATAATATAATCTAATAATATATTATTATGAGAAATTGCAAACTTTTTCATTACACCTTTCTGGGGCTCACCCCCAAATATTATTATGCAAACTTTTTCACTACACCATTATAGGGCTCACCCCCATATATTATAATATAATATAATAATATATTATTATTAGAAATTACAAACTTTTTCACTACATTGTGGGGCCCACCCCCAAATATTATAATGCAAACTTTTTCACTACACCATTGTGGGGCCCACCCCCAAATATTTATCTATCTGTATGCTTGGTGTACGTGCAGGTCCCCACTTAGTATTATTATAGATATATATAGATATGCCCAATAAACTGCAAGATGTGGGCCCCACTTAGTATTATTACTTTTCACTTCTGACATAATAGTTGTATTGATCTTGATTTATACCCCTGTTGGAAGAATAATCACAAGTTGGATAATGTGATAACTACTACTAAATATTGCTGCTCTTCTAATATTAATGATTGTTAAAGATAATTCCATAAATGCAATTTAGTGGTAGGTCTTATAGATTGCTATCGTAAAATTATTGTTGTTCTGTATAATTTTTAGTTTCTTAATATACAACTTTTGTAAAATTTTTTTATTATAAAAGGGCATTTCAAGGGCATGAATATAATTATTTATTATTGCTCTTACTCATGATATTTAAATTGAAAACTTTAATCATTTTCTAACACATTTATTTCTTTCATCATTGCAAGCTTGTTGTTGTTGTTGTTGTTCTTCTTCTTCTTTTCATATATTTCAATGAAGCGTTATGCATTTTCTTAAAGAAAAAAACGAGAATCCCATAGAAACTGCTTGTTATGCTAGCATTACTACTAACTTTAGAGTAAGTGAAGTGATCGTTTTTCAGTTTTTTTATTATAATGTCCTTAGGTAGGATATAATTAATTTTTTTTTCCTTAATAGAATCTAATTTTATACTGAACATATAATGTTCATGGTAATTGGTTAAAACAGTAAGCTCATCTGGTTTTTAATTTTTAATTTTATTTTTTATAAAACTGCATGTTATCAATTTGACTATGCTTTCGACTGGACTCCAACTTTAGCAGGTCAGGTCTACCAGGAAACTGATAAGTCGACCTGATAGGTTAAATAAAGTAAATTTAAATTTCTTTGTACACATTCATGATAAAATATTTAAAAATATGTGATTTATATCTTCAAAAAGTTATATAAATTCCATATCGATTGTCTTTTGAGATCTCATTTTTCTCACTATATCATCATTTTATTGTTTTCAAATGTATAGGAAAACAATAGTGTCAACTGTATTTGGACATTGCACGGGCCTCGCAATTTACAATCACTCATTTTTTGTTGAAATTTGATTTTTAAATGTATTTCAGCTTCTACTAAAATTTTTAAAAACTTTATTTTTAAAATTTTTTTTCGTGAAACTGTGTTTGGTGCACGTGCATTGCACGTGCAGAGCTTCACTAGTGAATGAAAAAGTTATTGAATGCTGATTGGTTGGATGAAATTACTAAAAACAGTAAATTAAACTATTAAAATAAATCAAAAGCTTAATGGAAAGTAACCTAACACACAATAATGCTACTAGGATTAAAAACAATGAGAATGAATGAACTAGGGTTTCATCTACTTCCCTAACCTATCCTATGCATGTCCCTTATTATCCCTTAATAAAAAATCAGAATTATTGATGACATTTATCAACCTAGACCATGGCATATGTATCTAGATTATGATTCCCCTAAACCTAATTCATGAGTGGCATGCTACATGAATTGTTCATCAAGTTGCACAAACTAAGCATGGCATATGTCCTAGTTAATACATGCAGGATGGATAAAAACAATGGGAATGATAAATGATGAGTCTAAGCATGGCATATACTTAAATTATTCATGGTTCTAAACCCTAGATGCTTAACATCAAGATCAATCAAAGATAAGTTAGCTAATCTTAAATTTAATTGAACATGGAATGGTTGGCATCATGGATGAAAATATTGGCCGTAGCGGTGGCCACCGCAACGCTACAGCCAATTTATCGGCTGTCGCACCCGTAGCGGCCGCTATGTCCGCTACGGCAGCTACGAGGCCGCTACGGGGTGAGAAAAGTTTTTGCTTTCCAATTTTTTTTTAAATGCATAATTAGACTTATTTCTTTTATTCTTCTTTCCAAATAACATTTCTATACAACTCTTCTACCCTTTTATGTATAAAAGAACACCAAAGGCACATGATCTCGCCGAATTACAGTTGATACAGAGAGTTCTTCTCAAGGATTCTTCTCTAAGTACATCCTATTAGACACCCTCTTTGGTAGATGTATTTTTTTCTCTAGGTACTCTTAAGTCTTAAGTCTTGACTTCATGACATGGTTTTTTCTTTTATGAGCCTTTCATTAGTTTCTAAGTTAGCATAACTAAACAACATGAACACATGAGAAAAAATGATCATCACTATTATTTTCTATTTATACAGCGATACAGGACCTCATACAATGAGGGGACCGCTACGCCCCCTTATCTTTTACTTTTGTAAAAAACATACATTTTCTCCCATTTTCCAATATTCTAGATTTTCTACAATTTTTTCATATTTTTTTGACTATTTTTCCAAATCGCACCGCTACGCCGCTACGTAGCGCTCGCTAGTCGCTACACCCGCCGCTACCGCTATTTTCATCATTGGTTGGCATGGCATATACACAACTCATCAAATCAAAAACATGGTTTAGAAACTCAACCAACAAAATTGAAATCTCAATTAAAGAATGCCAAAAGGAACTACATAAAATTAGGCTAGGGTTTCAATTACACCCTAGCCCTAAAAGTTTAGCTACTCATGTTGGAATTGAAAATAGCATAGAAAAGATGGTCATAAGAAAAAAAAACCAGAAGATTGATGAAGAAGAAGGGGCGGCCAGCAGCTTGCTCTGACTTTTCCTTGCTCCAAAAAGCTCCTCAAAGTGGTGATGCATGGCTGCTAGGGCAGGTTATGGGTGCTGGTCGTCCATGCCTTTGCTCCCCTTTTATGCTTTTTGCAAAAGCAATCTTTAGCAAGTAGTTTACTCCTTTTTAGGCTTTGTTTCCTTTTATGATTAGATCTCTTGCTTGCTTTACAAGTCGGTTTCCTAATTAGATGAGAATAGAAGTCTTATTTTCTTGATGTGTAGGACTTTTTAATTCTGGTCCCACTTTATAGCTTCTTGAAGTTTCTCGCGTGCACCCACAAATCTGAGATTTATTTTTAAGAGACTAAATCTGAATATTTGAAAATAAAAGTGGGCCCATATGGGGCGTGCAACATGGAGTGTGTGACCCCCTTCTTGGACTTCTAAGCTTAGCTTGGACTCTTGCTTGGGTACTTCCTTCTTTTTCTCCTTTTTCTTCTCTATGCTTGAACGCCACTTGGACTTAAGAAAAAATTACCAAATTCTGAATTTCCTCTCTTTGCAATAGATGTGGGACCCCCTTTGGGCGTGTAAGAGATGGTTGGGTTTTTCTTCTTTCTTTCTTTGCTTCACTTTCCTTCTCCAATTCAAATTCAAATTTGAATTTTAGATTCTCCACAGAATAGGAATCTTGAAAATTTGAAACAACTTGGATGGGCCCACCATGGCTCCTCCTTGGGATTCACGCCTGAATCTCTCATCAATTCTTTTCTTGCCAAAATTCTTCTATTTTAGCTTCTTTTTGTCAAAGCCAGCAAGGGAAGGAGAGAAAGCACTTTGTGAATTCGATGATCCCTTTTGAGGGTCACGATGTTTCAATATATAGATATAAAGTTTCCATACGTGTTACACTGATCGAGCTAATCAACTAAATTACAGTAATCCTAATCTAATCATATCTCCTAATAAGGCAAAGAATCAATTACATATTTGTACACACGAGACTTGTTTTGACCCACAAGTTGGGCTTTATTTGTCATGGGCTGTGACCCACTGACCTAGACCCACTGGCCCATTTGACACCCCGCTCAAATTGACGCGGGTGAGTCGACGAGCATCAATTTGCCAACTAAGAATTGGTGTCGTGGCCGAGGAAGTCCCTTGGTAAATATATTCGCAATTTGAAGTTCGGTAGGAACATGAGGAAGAGTAATTGCTTCACGCACAAATTCATCACATATGTAATGACAATCAACTTTAATATGCTTTGTGCGTTCATGGAAGAGAGGATTTTCAGTAATCCGTATTGCGCTAGTATTGTCGGCATAGAGAGGTGTATGGCCAGATTGTGGAAATCCAAGCTTAGAAAGGAGACCCTAAAGCCTGACAATTTCAGAGGTGGCGGCCGACATAGCACGATCATATGCTTATGTGGATGATTTGGAGACTTTATCTTGTTTCTTACACTTCCAGGAGATCAACGAGTCCCCTAAGAACATGCACCAACCCGTGGTAGATCGTCGACTATCAGGGCAACCCGCCGAGTCAGAATCTGAGTAAGCAAAAAGAGAAGTCGAATTGCCCACAGGAAAGAAAAGGCCACGAGATGGTGTATGAAGAACATATCGAAGAATGCGCCGAACAACAATGAGGTGGAGATGGCGTGGTTGTGTTATGAACTGACTAACCAGATTTACCGCATATGAGATATCGGGCCGAGTGATAGTCAAGTAGATCAAGCTGCCGACTAAACGGCGATACATTATGGCATCAGGAAGAAGATCACCCGTATCGTGCGCGAGCTGAAGATTGGTCTCAACAGGGGTATCTACAATAGTTGAGTTTTGAAGACCAGCCATCTCAATGAGATCCATACCATATTTGTGTTGATCGAGGATGAAACCTTTCTCTGACTGATGAACCTCAAGGCCTAAAAAGTATGTGAGTGGCTCTAAGTCTTTTATATGAAAGATTCATGTAAGGATGCTTGTAGATGGGTGGTCATGTCAGAATCTGTCCCAGATATGATGATATCATCCACGTACACTAAGAGGACAGTAATCCCATTTGAGGAGCGATGAAGGAACATAGAAGGATCAAAGGCACTTTGAGTGAACTGTAGATGAAGGAGAGAATCCCTAAAATTTTCAAACCAAGCGCGTGGAGCTTGCTTAAGACCATATAGAGAGCGTCGTAAGCGCGCACAGTCTCCTGCCGAGGCACCCGTAATTCCTTAGGGAATTTGCATATAGACTTCTTCCTTAAGATCACCATGAAGGAATGCATTTTTGATATCAAATTGGTAAAGAGGCCATGAGTGAGAAGCAGCAATGGCAAGAACAGTACGAATTGTTGTCATTTTTGCAACTGGAGCAAATGTTTCTTCATAGTCGATGCCATATTCTTGTCAGTTGCCCAGTGCGACTAACCGTGCTTTATAACAATCCAATGAGCCATCGGCCTGAAAAAACCCATTTGCAACTGATAGGTTTTGCAGATGAGGGACATAGAGCAATATCCCAGGTATGATTCTCGGCAGCTAATTCTTCGTGCATAGCCTTTTGCCAACAGTCATGCTTCACCGCCTGTAAGTAAGGAGTAGGAATAGCAATGGAGGAGAGGGTAGCAAGCAAGGAGTTGTGAGTGAACCCATATTTTTCTGGAGGTTTAGAGAGATGAGTAGAGCGTCGAAGCTGAAGTGGAGATGAAGCAGCTTGTGATGAAGCGGGGGCAAGATCAGGTGCCGACGAGGGATCCGAAGGGGGAGGCAGTAGTGGAACATCCTTATGATGACGTTGTTCATAAACAATGAGTGGAGAAGAGATTGTGTCAGAAAAATATGGTAGATGAGAAAAAAAAGGTAAAACCAAGGAATGGGTAGGAAAAAAACGTTGATTTTCGAAAAATGTGACATTTTGAGAGATGCGAAGGCGGTTGAACACAGGATCATAACAGATATACCCCTTTTGGTGAGATGCGTAGCCAAGGAACGCACATTGGGCGGACTGAGCAGTTAATTTGGTACGTTCAGTAGGAGGAAGATGAACAAAACACACACATCCAAAAATGCGTAGGTGGGTTTAAGTAGGATTTTTATGAAAGAGACGAAAATATGGTGTTTGATTGGTGAGGCGATGGGATGGTAAGCGATTGATTAAGTGAATCGCAGTGGTTAAAGCTTCGGGCCAAAATCTCGCGGGAACTGATGATTCTAAGAGAAGAGAACAAACAGTATCGAGGAGATATCTGTTTTTTCGTTCTGTAACCCCGTTCTGTTGAGGAGTGTAAAGGCAGGATCGCTGCGATAAAATCCCGTGTTTTTGCAAATAAGTTTGAAATTGATGGGACATATATTCCCCTCCAGAATCAGATCGGAGAACTTTATGCGAGTAGAAAACTGATTTTCAACATATGCCATAAATTTTTGGAAAGCATCAAAGACTTTAGATTTAGAGTGCAAGAAATAAACCCATGTGAATCTACTATGATCATCAATAAATGTGACAAAATATTTGAAATGTGTATGAGAGATTACAGGATAATCCCCCAGACGTCACTATGAATAATGTCAAAGCAATTTGAAGCCATAGTAGATTTGGAAGAAAATGGAAGAATTTTGTTTTTTCCAAGTTTGCAAACAGAACACTCATCAGAAATGTGATTAAAAGATGTTTTATTTTCATTAATACTACAGTGTTCATTATCAAATATAACAATTTTGAATGAGGATGGCCTAATCTATTATGCCAAAGCCTCCAAATATCTTGAGGAGAAAAACAAGAAAAAACAGAGATCTGTTTATTCTGAGAGGAAGATATAACAAAAGGAAACAGGCGTCCACACTTAGGCTCCTTCGCAATCATCGTCCCCGACACTGGATCCTGCACAACACAACCAGAGCGAGAAAAGGAAACATTACAATTATCATCAATCAGTTGTCCAACAGACAGAAGATTTGTAGTTAGATGAGGAGAAATAAAGACATTTGTGAGAGGTAATGAATGAGTGATATCACCAGTAGCTGTAATAGGAAGCTTTTGACCATTAGCAGTATGGACTTGCAAATTTCCATTGTATGGTTGCAAGTTAGAGAGATGAGTGGTGGAGGTCATGTGATTGGAAGCTCCAGAATCAATAAACCATATGGAGGAAGAGGATTGGTGGTCACCTGAAATGTCAAGTGCAGAGAAGGCATTTATGATCATTTGTTGAATAAGCTCAGGGGTGATTTGAGTAGTAGTAGTGGAGGTAGGAGGTGGCGAAGGCATGACTGGTGCTGAAGGACTATCACTGGAAGTAGTAGCATCTGCAGTATTGACATGATATGCTTGTGGAGTGTGATTTTGTGGCCGCCTTTTGCAGTCATTAATAACATGACCATTTGATTTGCAGTAATTACAAATCTTGGTCTTACACTGTGAGGCATAGTGTCCATAACTCCTACAGCCAAAGCATCGGATTTTGCTGAGATCTCTTGTATGGGATTGTCCTTTAGCAGCAGAAGTAGTATGATGAACGATCCCTCCCGGATCGTGAGAGACACCAGGGGTGTAACTGGCAGTGGCAGCATATGCGACATCAGGAGAGTTTCCTGAGGACTATTGCTTCAGAACTTGCTGAGTGAGCTGACTTTGTTCCTCTTGCAAGAGTTCATTAAGATACTCATTCAGGGATGGAGATGGAACCCTGCTCATTAGATTGGAACAAATGAACTCATATTCAGATATCAATTTCATGAGGAACTGGTCTCTATGAGAAGTTGCTGTAATTTTTGAATCTCAGAAAGAGCTGCCGCGGATACATTGAGGCATTTGATTTCATCATATTCTGCCCATAAATTGAGAAAACCCGTATAATAGTCCTAGATGGAAGAGGTGCCTTGGGAATATTGACCAATCTCCAGTTTAAGTTGGTATTGACTGGCAGAGTTCCCTTGGTGATACACTTGTTTCAGATATTCCCACATCTCCTTGGAAGTCTTGTAAGGTTTGAGGTTCAGGATATATTGTGGTTCAATAGAACTAAGAATCCAGGTTTTTATCTTGGCATCCTTTGTTTTCCAGGAGAGTATTTCTTTCTCATCTTCCTTAGGTCGTGGATCCCATCCTGAAACAAGTCCCTACATTTCATTTCCTTCAAGATAGACTTGAAATTGATAGGACCAGGAAGTATAATTCTTTCCATTAAATTTTATCAATTTAATTTCATGCTTTTCCATTTCAGCAAGCAGTAGATCTATCAAATTATGCAAGAAAATCCAACTGTTCTTAAATCAAATTGATAAGGAATGCTAACCAGATGTGAGAGGACTTCCAATTTTGCAAAGGATCAATCAGAGAAGACAACACCTTAAAAAAATACAATTTTTTCCAAAAAAATGGGCCCAGGCGAGCCTGAATCTGAAGATAGAATGGAGTGCAGCAGACAATAGGTGCGATTTATGATCAATCAGAAATCATAGTGATGAATAAAAATTCGCACCAAACAAGCTAGATTGCTCACCAAAAAGAGCTAAATCCAAAAACTTGGACGGCTGTGATGGAAAGATACTGCAAAAATTGAAATTTCTCTAGAAAGGGTAGAAAGCCTACCTCTGTGATGCTAAAAGTCCTCAAAAAATGTCCACAAATACCAGAAGAAGTAGGCGACCAGTGTGGTTGCAATCTCCAGATACAGCAGTGTGGATTTGGGGTGGGCCGCGTATGTTCACACCTTGATCAGACCAACGGATGAAGATTTCTTGAGTAGAGAAGACACTTGACGACTAACAATGCTTGGAAGATGGAGAAGATCACTTAGAAAAACTCTGTATAGAGTTGTGTTTGCTCAGTGCTCTGATACCATGTCAAAGCCAGGAAGGGAAGAATAGAGAAAACACTTTCTGAATTCGATGATCCCTTTTGAGGATCATGATGTTTCAATATATAGATATAAAGTTTCCATATGTGTTACACTGATCGAGCTAATCAACTAAATTACAGTAATCCTAATCTAATCATATCTCCTAATAAGGCAAAGAATCAATTACATATCTGTACACACGAGACTTATTTTGACCCACAAGTTGGGGCTTTATTTGTCATGGGCTGTGACTCACTGACCTAGACCCACTGGCCCATTTGACACTTTTGACCTTTTCATTAAAAAGAACAAAGACAATGTAAAATAAAATAAAATAACCATGAACTAGCACAAGATAGAACAAATAACCATGACCTTTTCAGTGCTGCCGCAAACCGATCTCTTCTCTGCTGCATCACACAAGTGGCCCACCAAGATCAACTGCGATCGACCTCCTTCTCCGTTTCCCTCTTGAAACGAAGATCAATCTCAACTTTGAGATTCAATCCGTTGATCGAGATGGAACCTGAGCAACCCGAACCTGGATGCTTTGATACCAACCGATGCAAATCAGATTGCCAGTGGCAAATCTGTTGCAACACAAATCCAACCTCTCAAAGTTTGAAATATATCTTCTTTTTCAAATGTCCAAAAGCTTCCTTTTCATCCTCTTCTCATTGCTATATATATATATATATATATCAAAAAGCCCTAACCCTAAAAAAATAGAGAATAAAAGTCTAAAATGCCCTCCACAAATGGGCTGCAAAGATGAAAATAAAATACTCGACAATGGGCTAGACCCATACAATTTGTGCTTTGCATCAACCTGGAACCATGGCCATAGTTACCTGATTCCCAGTTTGACTAATTCACATTTGAGTTTGCAATTTGCAGTCCGACTATTGAATCAATTTGAAAATTCGATAGGGTAGGCTCATTTAGTTCGTTTTTCTATTCGCTTAATTTGAAGTTCAAATTTGACAAGTTCGATGCACTAATTCAAATATGTAATACAATGCAATTCATAAGTCTAATAGATGTTATATGCAATCCACGCTTTTCTTTGGGGGAATATAGATCCTTTGAGGCTTTGACTTTGGAAAATCTTGAGTTAAAGGAGAGGAACTCCATATATGGGCTAATCTTGACTTAAGGAGTGGAACTCCATAGTGGAGCCCATCTATTGGAAATCTGAATCGCTCAAAATAACTCTCCCACGATGTATGGGCTATGGAGGAACTCCATAGATGGGCTAATCTTGAGTTAAAAGGAGTGGATCTCCATAGTCCATGGTGGAGCCCATCTATTGGAAATCCGAATCGCTCAAAATAACTCCCTTATGTACAAATTTTATCTGAATAGGATTTGGTCCCACCATATGATTGATAAACATTAGAAAAAAAATGTGATTAATAAATAAGGCATTAGATTGTCTAATCACTTTTTTAGTTAAATGGTCAATCTTTCGATGAGACCAACTCCTTCTCAAGTAAAATTTGGAGGTACCTCATACACTAAAGGGAATTTATTTTGAATGGGTCAAATTTTTAACCAATGGGCCCTAGTATGGAGTTCCACCTTTTTAACTTAGGATTACTCCAAGTCATAGTCCGGAGGATTTGAATTCAAAAAATGGATAATAACCCCAAGATCTTTCCTGCAAGCACAGATGTCCAACTAACATCTTAAGTAAAATCTCCTATACATGCACTTGTTAAAAGAAATTTCCTTGTATAGTGCGATAGTGGACACGCGACACTTAGCAGTGGCTCTGCAGTCACGCCATTTGGAAGAAAGCTTGATGGATTAGCGATATGAGAAATTTAAACCTCATCAGGCATATTTGGTCATATAGACAGAAAATCATTTTTAACTATTCAATGCTTCTATATTGCCCATCCATTTTATTTTCTTTGATTTGATGATTAATAATATTTGGTGAGACTGATCTTCTACTAACAACTAATCTAACATGCCTTTGTATTTGTGGTGGGGTCACTGGGCCACCCTCTAGTCTATGTTAAGTGTATTGCACCGTTGCATGATTACTTAAAAATGCACATTTCATATTGTTCCTTTTGAGACTAACAATGTCGGAATCCATCGAACTACATTGTTTTGAAAAGCCGAATTTCAAGGAATCGAACCATGAATTGTTTGGTTCTGACCATTCATGGTTTGAAACCAATTGTACCGAATTAGGTAGCTATGACCATGGCAATTAGGTTTATATATATCTATGTATGTATGTATTTCTATATATGGGAAATGTTCATATGCATATGTCCCTCATCGTTTTAGGTGAGGGCAACTAGTTGGGCTGACTTTATGATCCATCCGAACCGTCCACACACATGGGACCCACTAAATTACACTGGATCCATCGAGATTTCACCGATCTAAATGGTTTTGACCGTTGGATTGAGGGTCAAGATCTTTCTTTAATATAAAGTCGTTAAAATTATGGGCCCACGGATGAAGGGGTTAGAGGCATGGGATTGACCCCAAACTTGCTTTGTGGGCCCATCCAAGATGTCTTTCCATCCCCGTCCCTTGATCAGTGGGGCCCTAGGTAGGCCCCATCAAGCTGTCCCTCACCGTAATACGATGAGGGATGGATGCGCATGAACATTTTTGCATCCATGAGAAAATGTTCATGCGCATCCATCCCTCACCGTATTATGGTGAGGGACAACATAGTGGGGCCGACTTTATGATACATCCGAGCCATCTACATATTTGGGACCTCCTTAACCCCTACATATACTAGACCCATCAAGTTTTCACCTATCCAAATGGATTGGACTGTTGAATTGAAGGTCAAATTTTTTCTTTAATATAAAGTCGTTAAATTTATGGGCCACGGATCGAGGGGTTAGAAGAATGGGATTGACCCCAAACTTGATATATGGGCCCATCCAAGAAAGCTCTTTCCATGCCCCCCAAGTCCTATGATCAGTGGGGCCCTAACTTAGGTGGGCCCCATTGATCATGGGACTTGAGGGGGATGGAAAGATACATCTTGGATGGGCCCACATACCAAGTTTGGGGTCAATCCCATGTTTCTAACCCCTTCATCCATGGCCCACAAATTTAACGACTTTATCTTAAAGAAAAAAAAAATGACCGTCGATCCAACGGTCCAATCCATTCGGATAGGTGAAAACTCGATGGATCTAACAATGTGTGTAGATGGTTCAGGTGTATAATAAAGTTGGCCGTTGAAGGACGGATGTGCATGAATATTTCCCATATATATATATTATCCTTTGTGCACCTTGATGGTGCCCCTCCGACGTGCACCTTGCTCCATGGCCCACTTGAGAGAGCGAGGGAGGGAGGGAGAGGTCTGGTGATCGGGTGGGCCCCACTAGGAGGTGTGCAACATGCATACCTCAACATAAATGGGTTGCCACGTAGACATCTGTTAATGAACACCCAGTTTCATCCTAATTTCTTTTGAGCCAAGAGAAATTTGTAACATCCTCCATGGGGCCATGATGCGGAGCGGGGTACTAGATGCGGGGGCAAGTAAAGATGGAGGGACTAGAGATGGAAGGTGGAAGAGATAGGTCAGGCTTTCGCCTGGAAACTGGCCTCACGCCAAACTCCCCATCTCGGGCGAGGAATAGGAGAGAACTCAGGAAACCTCAAAGTCACTCATTTTGTTTCCATTAATCATAGTTTGCCCAAGCCAAGAGGCTTTACATCACTTATATAGGTGACTAATAAAACCTAAAACTAAACTGGACCATCCAAACACATTGATGACCATGATTAAAATATCCAATATAAACCATAAAATAGCATAAAACAAAACCCTAATGAGCTAAAACATGCAAATAGATGGGCCGGGCCCAAAGCGCTTGGTTAAGGTGGATGAGCTGGGCCCATTGGTGTGTCAACCCATGGGCGACCATGGGTCTGTCCTGTATCAGCCCACTTATGAAAAAGTGAAAGTTTGAACTGGTTTTCATTGGACGCTGCTGGTATGTGGGAATTAGGTTTGTGTAGCATCTACAAAAAAAACGGTTCCTTGGACTTCTCTTCCGTGGGAGAAAACAATCCCTAACCCCCTCCTCCCCCCAATCGGAAACACTTTGCTGGGCAATCATAAAAAATTTAGCTCATTTTATGTAATTATAGAAAGAGGAAGAGACAAAGGTTGAAGATGAACCGATACCTCAATAGGGGATCGTATGTATATTTATAATATCATTACACCCTAATCAAGGGCAATCAGAATAATAAACAATCAATCTCCTAATCTATACAAGGAATTAACAATTAATCTCCTAATCTATACAAGGAAATAAATCAGCATCAAATCAGAACATTATCCAAGAGGATCTGATATACAGTTGTGTACAAGCCCTTGGGCTGGGCCTAGTGGGCCTGAGCCACATTATCTTCTACATTTTATTGCTTTTCCATGTGGAAAAGTGGTTGCGCCCAATGTGGTAAATTTCCATTGGAGAAAGCGGCCAACTTTTCCTCGCCTATTTGATGAAGGCCCTATGGGTAGGGCTTGCATGGAGTGTCGAAGCACGTGTCCGCATACACTTCATCAATCAACAAGTCTCCGCAGAGACAATAACGAGGACACACCTCAAAGGGAAAACCCAATTCAATTAATCAACTCTGAAAATCCATCTTCTACAATGCCATATAAATAGGAAACATAACTTAGGGCCTAAGAAACCTAATTAAACTAGGAAATTAAAGAAATTAGAAACTTAATCCTAAATACAACTCATCAAATAAAACTAGTAACTAATAAGAATTAATTAAATAAAATAGAAAAATCACTAAATCTACTTGGGCCGTATACATGTGGCATGAGGTCTATCTGCATCATTCTATTGTGCTTGTTGAAGTGTCTTCGTACACGTGCTTCGGCACTTTCCCACAAGCCCTAACCCTAGGGCCTGCGTCAGTTGGCATCAAAGCGAAGATCCACCTCGCTTCGATCAATTTCCAATCACCGATCGAAGCCTATCCATCCATCTCATCATCATCCTCGTAAACCATCTACCCTATCATCTCCCACAACTGAGACCCAAAACCCCAATCTCCGTCATAGCTGAACCGTAAAATCCCCTTCCCTACCAAACCTTCCTTGCCAAACCCATCGTCACCATCGACACCACCTAGATTAGAAAAAAAATAATCCAGAATAGTCATCAACGTAGCCGACAACCATCGAAACCTCTCCACTTTGAAATGCTAACCCTTGTTAACTCCAGACCCCATCTCGCCGAAACCCTAATACCCACCTTCCAGAAAACCCACCCTAGCCAAAACTACCAAATCCGCTACCCTTCCAGACCATCGAATCCCATCGCTTTTCCTCACTGCGTCGCCCACTCCTGAAGCCCCATACTCGAGCCATAAAAAGAAAAGAAAAAAAAGAACAAAAAGAGAAGAAGGAAGCAGAGAAGAGGGTCAAGAAGCGCCATACTTGTGCACCACCATCGTCCTGCAGCAAGTAGTGCCAAAGACCATTGTCTTCATCGCTGTTTCCTTCGTTGCATGCTTTAGTCCACCATTGTCGAAGATCGCCACCATCTGTTTCGGCGTCGGCAAGCTACAGAGGAGCCTTCGGTCCCGAAGTTTTTGATCGACACTAGAGGGGGATTGATTACATAAGGGGATTTTTGTTCCCCGCACGTGTCCCACATCTTGTGGTACGTGTCACTAACCCTTTGCCACTTTTACCATATCCAAGTTTATACCAGGTAGACCCGACCTAGCCCACTAAAAGTTAAAGGTGTTCGAATCCATCAAGCAAATGCTGATTCAATAGCCTGAAGAAGCTGATCTGCCACATCAGTGGGGACCAGTCAGCAGTGAGAGTTGACCGATCAAAGGCTAGAAAATTATTTTCGCAATTTTGGAGTGATCTGAACTTGGATTTCAGATTTGTTTTCTCCTTCTTGCTCGTGGTGAAGAGATCTACACATCATGTCTAAATCGATAGAGAAATTTTCTGCAAATGTTGCGAAATTGAGTAGGGCTGTTGCTTAGTTATCCACTACAGTCAATCAGCTCAAAGCGACTCTTGCAATGATGGAGAAGGGTCAAGAAATAATAGAGTTCAAGGTAAAATTCAATGCAGCCGCATTTAATCAGGAGGACATCGTCGATCAAAAGCTAGAAGAGACAAAGGAAAAAGAAAGAAAATCCGGTCCACTGCTTTCACAAGATCTATCCGTTGACAGCCCTCATATTGACTTTATCTTTGGGGATCAACAATGGAAGCTTAGACATTGCAATTTGATGGTACAAATTCTACACAAGAAGCATCCAAAGGTTCGATTGCGCAGCCAAAGAAAATTTGGGCATCAGAAGAAGCAATGTGTCAAAACTACATGGAATTGGAGAAGATAAAGTACAATTTTCAAGGCGTACATACACGTTGCAGATCAACCAACGGATCGGAAGTTCATCCGATTGATCTTCGATCCAGGAGGATATTTATCGAACTTAAGGTCGAGTTCTTTTCATACTGGGGAGAATGATGCATATAGATCTCAAGCCACGTGTATGGCCCAAGTAGATTTAGTAATTTTTCTATTGTATTTAATTCATTGTTATTAGTTACTAGTTTTATTTGATGAGTTGTATTTAAGATTAAGTTTCTAATTTCTTTAGTCTCCTAGTTTAATTAGGTTTCTTACGCCCCACGTTATGTTTCCTATTTATATGGCTTTGTAGAAGATGAATTTTCAGAGTTAATTAATTGAATTGGGTTTTCCCATTGGGTGCGTCCTCATTATTATCGTCTTCGGACACGTGCTTTGGCACTTTCCCGCAAGCCCTAACCTTAGGGCCTGCATCACTCTTCTACGGAAATATGGCTGCGCTAACATGGCCTAAAGAAAAGTAGAAAAGCATCTACATACCCTTGCATTATTATCCGCTAATTAAAAATAACATCAGATCGTAACATTTTCAACCTTTTTTCCTATGGTTTAACCTTTTCCATATTCTGGGTTTTTAAGATTTTTGGGTCAGGTTAAAATTCATTTAAGTGATGGGCCATGAGTGACAGCTAGGAACCTGGCACGTTGCATTTTTTGGGCCGATAGTGATGCTCTCTGTGACCACTATTTAAACCATAGAATTTACTTGTAAATGTTATATGGCCTATACCATCCTTGCATGGCCCAACCTAACTCATTGCTTTGTCCGAATGGTCATCTCAGATAAGCTTAACTTAGAATTTCAGGCAAACTCATTGCTGTGCTTAGTCTGGTTATGCTATTTGTTTGTTAATTATTTCTACCAATTTGAGGATTTAATTTATGACTAGATAGTATATACTAATTTATTATGGTTCTTTTCAGGTGGATGGATATCCTGTATATAGCATGGCAACCCCGACCACTGCAGGTGCTAAAGAAATGTTGGCTTATTTAGGTGCCCATTCTATGGCTGGGGGAAATTTTGCTCAAAAAGTGATTTTAACAGACCTGAGAGAGGAGGCTGTTGTTTACATTAATGGAACACCTTTTGTCCTTAGGGAACTGGATCAGCCTGTTGATACGCTTAAGCATGTGGGGATTACTGGTCCAGCGGTAGGCACTATAACATGCCTATTGCTTTATAAAGATAATAATGCAAATAGATTTTCTTAAAATTTTCCCGTATCCATTTATGCAGGTGGAACACATGGAGGCCCGGATGAAAGAAGATATAATAGCTGAGGTCACACAGTCTGGGGGTCGAATTCTTTTGCATCGCGAAGAGTATAATCCAGCATTAAATATTTCAAATGTAATAGGTTACTGGGAGAATGTTTTATCAGATGATGTGAAGACGCCTGCAGAAGTATATGCTGCTCTTAAGAATGGAGGGTTTAATATTGAGCACAGAAGGATACCGCTAACACGGGAGAGAGAAGCCTTAGCTGCAGATATTGATGCAATTCAGTCTGGTCAACATGAGTAAGTATCTGTTGGTTAGGATATGTTGGATATTATTTTCAATTTTTACATTTATTTGTATTATTCCTTTGGTTGACTTAAACTGTTCTGTTCTCTCTCTCTCTCTCTCTCTCTCTGGTTCTAGCTCGGCAGGGCGTCATCTTTTTGTGTCACACACAGGGTTGGGAGGAGTTGCTTATGCAATGGCTATCACTTGTCTTAGACTCAATGCTAGTGGGCAGTTTGCATCAGAAAGACCAGAATCTTTTGTTGCTGCTCAGTTGTCACCAACACCTAAAGACAGCTTATCTTTTCGTCCTTTTGATGAAGAAGCACTTAAACAAGGTGATTATAGGGACATATTAAACCTTACTAGAGTTCTCATGCATGGACCCAAGAGCAAAGCAGAAGTTGATGCTGTCATTGAAAGGTATGTCATCTTTCAGGAAATGATACTAGAATTGCCCAGTGCTCCATAGAACTCCTACCTTTATGTGGCTTCAACATAAGCACAAGAAATGGAAGCTGCTTTTTTTTTTTTTTTTTTGGGGATGGAAAGATTCATTAGAGAAAGCTTTAAAGTACAAAAGGACTATACTGGCAAGCCGACCACCAAAAGGCAAAAACAAGAAAAAACACAGAAGACGTAACACTAATAAATACAAAGGAGGCCACAAACAGAGGCCAACCCTCTCAGGAATGCCACATAATTGAGGAAGGACAGACACCTATATACAACTGTAAGGTTTTTTTTTTTTTATAAGAAAACAATTGTAAGTTTTATTCTGTCTGCCAAGGTGTCCACTATGTTAAGTAGTTGTTTGTGCAGTTTCCTATTACCAATTGGTTTTGAGATTACTGGCTAACAACTTTGAGACACTATAAGAAGGTTTTACCATCGAAGCACCTAGAATTCCTCTCATTTCAAATGGTCCACAACTCCCACAAGACTGCAGCAAAGAAGGTCCTCCGTATCACCCTTCGTTTGCCCGACCTTGACACCAAGTGCTAAGCCTCTAAGAGCCCACCAATGTTTTGGGGAGAAACCCATTTGCGGCCAAAATAGTTGAGAGTCGAACTCCACAACTCTGGAGCTACTTTGCAACTCAAAAGATGGTCCACAGTAACCTCATATGCCGAACAAATGGGGCGTGCATTCACCAAAATTCTTTTCCGCTGATGAAAGATTATCCATGGTAAGAATCCCGCCGGGCAAGACGATGACATTTTGAGAGACAGAGAAAGAGAGAGAAACACAGAATGAGAGAGATGAATGTCGTCCCTTCTTAGGATCGACTGATGTCTATTTATAAGGGCTAATACCCTAATTACAATCCTAATTGTAATCAATCTAAATCAATTACATATCAATTACAGATCCTAACATTATCAATTACAGATCCTAACATTAAGTAACTTTGACTAATCACAATCAATTACAATCCTAATAAATAGGAGAAATAAATGGGCCTAGACATGGGCCAAAATGGATGGGCCTGGATTGACACCCCCCCTCAAATTGATGCTGGGGAGTCATAAAGCAGCAATTTGGAGACAAGAAATTGATGACGAGGCCGAGGAAGTCCCTTAGTGAAAATATCAGCAAACTGAAACTCTGAAGGGACATGAGGTAGCCGAATGATATTACGCTTATATTCATCACGAATAAAGTGGCAGTCGACTTCGATATGTTTGGTGCGTTCATGGAAGACTGGATTTGCAGTGATGCGGATAGCCCCAGTATTATCAGCATGTAATGGAGTAGGATCTTTTTGAGCGAATCCGAGTTCTGAAAGGAGTCCACGTAGCCATAAGATCTCAGAACAAGCAGAAGACATGGCCCTATATTCAGCTTCAGTGGAAGATCTGGACACCCGTTCTTGTTTCTTGCATTTCCAAGAAATGAGAGAATTTCCAAGGTACATGCACCAACCAGTAGTAGAACGGCGGGTGTTTTGACAGCCCGCCCAGTCAGCATCCGCATAAGCGGTCAGATGAAGAGAATTATCCTTTGGATAAAAGAGGCCACGAGGGACAGTTCGCAGCAGATAGCGAATAATACGTTTCACAGCAGCCAAATGAAGGTGACGAGGAGCTGTCATGAACTGGCTCACAAGATTAACAGCATAAGAGATGTCAGGTCTAGTGATTGTGAGATAGACAAGACTTCCCACCAGGCGCCGGTATGTATGAGGATCAGGAAGAAGATCGCCATCATCTTTACTTAACTTTAGATTGACCTCGACAGGTGTATCAACAGGTGAAGAATCATGGAGGTCAGCCAACTCGATAAGATCGGATGTGTATTTGTTTTGATTAACAAATAGACCTTTCGGAGATTGATGCACCTCTAAGCCCAAAAAATAATGTAAAGGGCCCAAATCCTTCATGTGAAAGGAATCCTTGAGAGAAGCTTGGAGAGAGGTGATCATATCAGCATCCGTGCTAGTGATAATAATATCATCAACATATACGAGAAGCACAGTAATGCCAGTAGATCTGCGACAGAGAAAGAGAGATGGATCATAAGGACTCTGGGTAAAGCCATTATCGCATAAACGTCGCTGGAAGGTTTCAAACCATGCCCGAGGAGCTTGCTTTAGACCATAAAGTGATTTTCGCAGGCGACAGACAGTCCTCTTTGAGGGAGAGGGGACACCTTGTGGTATCCGCATATAGACCTCTTCTTGCAGATTCCCATGTAGAAATGCATTTTTGACATCCATTTGATATAAAGGCCAGGAGTTAGATGCAGCAATGGCAAGAAGCAACCGAACATATGTCATTTTGGCCACAGGTGCAAATGTTTCCTCATAGTCAATGCCATACTCTTGACGGTTGCCGAGTGCCACAAGTCGAGCTTTATGTCTATCCAAGGACCCATCGGATTTAAGTTTGATCGAGTAGATCCATTTGCACCCAATGGGTTTAACTGTGGAAGGACACTCCACAATATCCCAGGTGTGATTCTGATCCAATGCATCCAATTCCTCCTTCATGGCCTGGTTCCAACAATCTTGTTGTACAGCCTGCAAATAAGAACTAGGGATAGGGACAGAAGATAGACTGGTCATCAAAGAAGTATGGGTAAAGCCATACCTCTCAGGGGGTTTAGAATCTCGGGAGGAGCGACGCAAGGCTGGAGTAGGTGCAGAACCATTGGTCGGTGAAGGATCAGGAGGACGGCCATCTGCAGTGGTCGGTTTTTCCCGTCGGTGATACACAAAATCAGGATGCAACCTAGTAACAGTTGGTTGATCCGTTGGTTGATCTGAGAAACCAGGTAATAAAGCTGATGAAGAGGGTGGAGGACAGTCTATGTGAGTCAGGAAGAAATTTTGATTTTCAAAGAAAATAACATTGCGAGAAATCCTTATACGACGTCCAATGGGATCATAACAAACAAAACCTTTTTGATTAGTGGCATAACCCAAAAATGCACACCTGCGGGATTGCGCGGTTAGTTTGGTTCTTTCCGGGAGAGGAAGGTGAACAAAACAAACACATCCAAATGTATGAAGGTGATCAAACACAGGTTGTTGCCCAAACAGTTTAAAATAAGGTGTGAAATGATCAATGGTGGGTGAGGGAAGACGGTTGATGAGAAAAACTGCTGTGGTGAGGGCTTCAGTCCAAAAACGAGGGGGAACGGAAGATTGAAGGAGAAGTGTTCGAGTTACATCCAGGAGATGTCTGTTTTTCCGTTCCGCAACTCCATTTTGTTGTGGAGTATATGGACATGTACGTTGAGAAATGATGCCTTTATTGTTCAGAAAAGATTGAAAATCATTGGACACATATTCCCCCCCCCCCCCCCCCCCCCGAGTCTGATCGCAAAATCTTAATGCAGGTGGAGAATTGTGTTTCAACATAGCTTAAAAAAATTTTAAAAGCATGAAGAACATCAGACTTTGAATGTAATAAATAAAGCCAAGTAAATCTGCTGTAGTCATCAATGAAGGTGACAAAGTATTTAAAATGACTATGAGAAAGAGTCGGAGCAATGCCCCAAACATCACTGTGGATTAAGTCAAAACATGCAGTGCTCCGTGTGTTAGAGTGTGGAAAAGGTAAAGTTTTACTCTTGCCTAATTTACACGCATCACATTCAAATGACTCAGAATCAATAGGTTTATTTAATAATCCAGATTGAAATAAAGCAGACATTGTAGAGTCATTCGGATGACCAAGTCGATTATGCCACAACCTAGAATTATTCTTAATGGAAAAACAAAATAACTGATGTGAAGAGTTATTTGGAAGAAATGAAGACACTGGTAACGAAAAAAGTCTTCCACGTTTAGGCCCCCTCGCGATCACTTCCCCCGACTCCCGGTCCTGCACAACACAACCAGAAGGAGAAAAAGAGACATTGCAGTTATTTTCAACAAGTTGACCCACAGAAACCAAATTTGTAGCAAGATGAGGAGAAACTAAAACATTGGTTAATGGTAAGGGGCTAGGGGTTTCACCAACAGAGGTGATGGGAAGATGATCTCCGTTGGCAGCTTGGACAGTAAGATGACCAGTGTAAGGAACTACATTTTGTAATTTTAGGGTGGAAGTGGTCATATAATTACTTGCACCAGAATCTAGGTACCAGGTATTGGAAAGAGATGAAGCAGTACCTGCGATGTTCATGGAAGCTAAGGCATTGATGATCATTTGGTTGACCATCTCAGGGGTGAGAGGAGTTGCTGACGCAGATTGTGAGGAACCAGGTTGGGAAGAAGAATCATACTGCAGAGAACCACTGAAATCAGATGAAGTATACGGTGGAGTGGTGACTGTGTAAGCACGAGGAGCGGACTGCACATTGTAAGTACCAGAGGCTGACTGCTCATAGTTGCGGGAAGTAGAATTGCGAGTCTTCTTCCGGCATTCTTCAATAACATGACCAGTGGCCTTACAATAACGGCATATTTTTGCCTTGCATTGATTTGCATAGTGACCATATTTCTTACAGTTATGGCACTGAACTTTACTGATGTCTCGAGGAGGAGGTCTGGTTGTAGCAACATATGCAAGGGGAGCGTCAACAGATGTTTGTTGTTCCAGAGTAGTTTTAGTAAGCAGACGTTGTTCTTCCCTTAGAAGTTCCTGAAGACAGTCATCCAAGCTAGGAAGTGAAGCCCTGCTCATCAAGTTAGATCTAACTGTCTCAAACTCTAGACGAAGTTTCATAAGAAACTGATCCCGATGACTACTTTGCTGTAAGGGAAGTAGTTCGGGAAGGAGAGCTTCAGATACTGTGGCAAACTTAATCTCATCGTACTCGGACCACAGTCTGCGAAATCCATTGTAATATTCCTGAACAGACTGGGTTCCTTGAGTAAATTGAGAAATGTCAAGTTCTAATTGAAATTGACGAGCAACATTGCCTTGATGATATATCTTCTTAAGATATTCCCACATTTCACGGGCTGTTTTGCATGGTCTGAGATTGAGAATAAAATGTGGGTCCACTGAACCTAGTAACCAGGTTTTTATTTTAGCATCTTTAGTTTTCCAAGCTAACATCTTCTTGTCATCTTCCGTGGGTTGAGGTTCAGATCCATCAATGTGGGCCCAGAGTTCCTTTCCTTCTAAGTAGATTTGAAATTGGAATGCCCATGAGGAATAATTTTTTCCATCAAACTTAATCAGTGTAAGTTCAGATTTGTCCATGACTACCCAGATCAAGCAATCAATTCACAAACAGTGGTTAGGAACCCAATCCAGAAGCAAGAAATAACCAGAAGATAAATTACTAACAGAACAGCAGAAGGATGATCAATTAGTAGTAACAGTACCCAGAACAGAGAGAAGGATGATCACAATCAGTGGTGAGGAATCAAATCAGAAGATCAGATGGGTGTAGCATACCTAGATCACTCTGTAGCATACCTAGATCAGATGGGAAGAACAGTAGCAAGCACAAACCAGTCACCAGAAGTCGTCTGGAAGAACAGCCGAAGCAAAAACAGAAAAATGAGCCAGAATCGTCCCTGTCGACAGTGTGTAGATGCACACGTGGGCCCCACTGGATGATCTTGGTACAGATCAGAGTGTGGGGATGGAATGAGAATAGTTTTCTTCAACTACTGGCACTGGTCTCATGAAGATCAAATCCAGATCAAGGATTTTGAATGGCCGAGATGAAAACTATTGAAAAAGAATGGATATTCACAAAAATTGATAGACGACCTACCTCTGATGATCAATAAATCATGAAAAATTCATCATAAAACCAAGAACCTTCAGTCGATCAATATGGTAGTCTTCCGCTGATGAGGTGTTGATGATCTCGGGTGGGCCACGTCTGATCTGAGTTGATCAGGATGATCCGGCTGAGGAGAATGACCACAGATGATCCACTTCTGGCTTCCAATGTTTGGAAGATGATTGAGGAGAAGATCACACCTCACAAATCACAGATGATCTATAAGCTCTGATACCATGACATTTTGAGAGACAGAGAAAGAGAGAGAAACACAGAATGAGAGAGATGAATGTCGTCCCTTCTTAGGATCGACTGATGTCTATTTATAAGGGCTAATACCCTAATTACAATCCTAATTGTAATCAATCTAAATCAATTACATATCAATTACAGATCCTAACATTATCAATTACAGATCCTAACATTAAGTAACTTTGACTAATCACAATCAATTACAATCCTAATAAATAGGAGAAATAAATGGGCCTAGACATGGGCCAAAATGGATGGGCCTGGATTGACAGACGAGCCACCGAAAGGCAGTAATAATAGGAGCAGGCTTCATTTTCCAAAGGCTATATAAAGGCTTTATGAATGTGGAGCCCATAGAACCAACCAAGAAAAAGGAAGCAACTGAGAAAGCACCATCTTGGGGATGGAACCACCCAAACTCTGCTACCCTCACTCTCCTTTGAGTTAAAAACATGGCCAAGAATGTTATGAGGAGTCTGATTCGCCTATGACTCCCAAGAGTTTGATTCCTCATTTCACTTGGCTGCTGTTCTTGCTCAAGTAATTTGAGACCTTTGCATGATGATCCCTAGCACAATCAAACAAATCTGGAAAAAACTGCAGCCAAGGCCCTATCCCAACCCGCGTCTAGCCAGAAAAAAACCTTTTCCCTACACATAACATGATAGGTTATGTTTTCTGAAACAGACTCTTTTGTCAAAACTCAAAACCATAGCCGTCCAAAGTTTCACAGAATGGTAATTAGGACTGTGGATTTCCCACTCGTTTCTCGAGGTGCCATACTTAGCAAATAGCACCTACTTCCAAAGGCTATCACCATCTTCCCTAACCCTCCATCACCATTTACCTAACAATTCCTGATTCATCATTCTTAAGGGTCTAAAGCCCAACTCACTGCAAATAGAAGCCCAATCCACCAAATGATATTTTCTTTTTCAAGTCCCTGCCTTGACAAAGGAAGTCACGCTACCACCTCTCAAAGCAATTAGCCACCAAAATCGGACATCTGAATAATGTCATGAAGTAAATCAGAAGATTTGAAAGGATAAATTGAATGACAGTGATTCTACCTCCAAGCAATACATAATTCGCCTTTCACGAGGATAACATGTCAACCCTCTCTATCAACAGGTTCCTAACTGATTTGGGAGTGCTACCAATGCATATAGGGGTAGCTAAAAATAGGAAGTTGGAATGAGGTTACTTTACAACCCAATGTGACAGCATATTGGAGGAGGTGTTTTTTCATCCTTACTCCCAACAGCTCACTTTTGTAGAAATTTACCTTATTCCCAAGACTGCTTCATGGCATGGTAGGATAGCCCTTGACGTTCTTAATTTGATTTTCTTTAGCCTAACAAAAGATCAGTGCATCATCCGCAAATTGCAAATGAGAGATTGTAGGAGCATCAAAGGCCAGTTTGAACCCTCAAAGTCAAATCAGATTTGCATTTCCAGATGCTGCAACCATTTGTCTATAGCGGTCACACCAACTATGACAGAGAAAGAGGGAGAGCGGGTTACACTATCTCAAACCCTATCAGCTTGGATGAACCCTTTTTAGGGGTCATTTGGGTAATTCACTTGTAGAGTGAAGTGAAGGCTCGATTTAAACGGCAGGAAAAGAAGATGGGTTAAATATAAAAAAAAAAATTCAATTTTTCTTTTTACTTCCAAAAAAAAAAAAAAAAAGAGAGAGAGAGAGAGAAGAGGGGTTATGTCAAAAAGTACCAAATCTAAAAATTCACCTCTTTTTTTTTTTTTAAAAGAGTCAAAAGGAAATTCTCTCATTCCACTAAATGACAATAAAAAAGCCATCTACTTTTTACAAAAGTAAGTAAAAAAGATACCTTGTAAGGACACTAAATGACAAAAGGCCACACATTTTGATTTGACCTCATCTACAATCTCTTGATTTGACTATTCACTTCACTTCACTCAACAAGTCAATTACCCAAACAACCCCCACCCATTAATTATAATAGAGAACGAAGAAGAAGACATTTGTCCCTGAATCTAATTTATCCATTTGACACCAAAGCGCATTCTATAATGCATATAGAGTAAGAAACCCTAGTCTACCCTGTCATAGGCTTTCTTAAGATCCAGCTTACATAACAGGCCCGACGTTCTATCCATCAACTTAGTGTGCATACACTCATTGGCAATGAGATCTTTTTATAAGATCTGTCTGCCATGGATGAAAGCTCGTTAAGAATGAGAGATGATTCATGACAACACCTTTTGAAGCCGAAGCCTCCTTGCTGGCACCTTAGCTAGAATTTTGTAGATACTATAAATAAGGCAAATGGGCCTGAAAACTTTGATTCTTCCATCACCCGACTACTTAAGAATAAGGGCGATGAAGGAAGCACCAAAAAATCTCAGAAAGCTTTCCTATAAAGTGAATTCTTTCAAGAGTGCTAATATGTCACCTTTCATATCACTGCAAAGACTTTAGAAAATGTCATAGGAAATCCATCTAGACCTTGCGCTTTATCTCCTCCTCTTTCACCTCCCTAAGAACTTCTTCTTTCAAAATCATTCTTCTGTTCTCATCATCGGGCTAAAGTCGATTCTCTTCCTCCTTGTCAAGAAGCTGAGTTTCTTCTAAGATACTTTGATTTTCCTTAAATCTTGGAAGTGAAGTTTTAGCCCATTCTTTTATATTCCCTTTCAAAGCTTTAAGCTTTATAGTCAATTTAACTCCTGCTCACCCATCAGCCCTAAACTCCATCACTTCTTAAACAAAGTAGGAAATTGTTTTTCCTCGAGCCACATCATCTCAAAAAATGGAAAGTAGTCATTTCAAATCAAAGAAGATCGGATAGTGATCAGAAGCGGGCTTTGGAAGGGTTGTTTGACACTCTTCTAAGCAAGGATGAAAATAGCAGTAGCGGTGGGCGTAGCGGCCCGCCGCCGAAACTCTACGTAGCGGCATAGCGATGCGATTTGAAAAAATCGTCAAAAAAATATGAAAAAATTTCAGAAAACCCAGAATATTGAAAAATGATAGAAAATGTATATATATATATATATTTGCAAAAGTAACTAAGATAAGGGGGCGTAGCGGTCCCCTCATTGCTTGGAGTCCTGTATCGTTGTTTGATTATAAAATAGTAGCATTGATCAATTTTTTCATATGTATTTATATTGGTTGGCTATTCTAAGTTAGAAACTTATAAAATGTTTATAAACAGACAGTGTAATTAAAATATCATCACTACCATGCTTAGAATATAACATTTCATAGTTGTATCGTGAAATACAAGCACACACATGGAGAAAAATCTACTATTAAAGCCCTATTTTCAATTAGCGTAAAATTTGGTTGTGGCACTATATCCTTTTAGAGTTGCTAGCTAGTAATCCCAAAACCAATTGGTGATGGAAAACTGCACAGACAACTACTTAACACACCACCCCTCGGGCGGGACACCGTCCTGACCCAAACTACACGCCTGCACAAGACTTCAATGCGACATGGGGCCTTCTTGTTTGACTTACTTGCGCCTGCACAAACACACAACGTGGCATGGGGCATTTTTTGCCCTGTGTGGTTTCGAACGCGGAACGTGTTGGCTCTAATACCATCTCAGAGTTGCTAGCCAGTAATCCCAAAGCCAATTGGTGATGGAAAACTGCACAAACAACTACTTAACATTTCCTATTAGAAAGAACTTTGGTGTGACCCTATTTACTATTAGAGTGAAATTTGGTTGGAACCTATCTTCAATTAGTTCCAAATTTGGCTGTGCTTTTTTATTTTCTGTTAGTGTGAAAGTTGACTATAGCCCTAATTCCAACTATAGTGAATTTTGACGAAGGCATTAATTTCAATTGAGTAATATTTGGCGAAGGCACGACTTTTTTATTTTGAAAATTTGGGCCTCATGATGGAGCCCACCCATGGTTAAAAAGACAAGTTTTTCGGCTTTTCTTCTTTTGGATGGGCCCATTTAATTTTTTTGAATGTTTTTTGAATGGTCTTTTTTAGTTTTATAAAATTTTTTGGATGATTTTTTTTGAATAATTTTTTTATGATTTTTTATGGTTGTTTTTTTACTAGATTGGTTTTTTTTATGTTTTTTTTAGTATTTTTTAATGTGTTCGTTCTGTTTTTTAATTGTTATTTTAACGGCCCATTTAGTTTTTATTTATGTCTTTCATCAGGTGGGCTCATTGTGGGGCCCACAACTTACCCTTTAATAAAATGAAAGAGGGACCATAATGGGCATTTGTTGCCCTAGGTTTCGTCCAAAACATAAGCATCGAGAGAGACTGAGAAGAGAGAAAGGAAAAGTGGGAGAAGGAGAAGGAGGAGGAGAAAAATAAGAAGATGAAATAGGAGGAGCGTTTGGCGTCTGCTGTATGGAGCGATGCAGCCTACTGCCGATGCCCTGCACTGCTACCACGTTCAAGTGTGTCCTCTGCAGACTCCTCTCTCTCTTTCGTTTTTTTGTCCCTTTTTTTGTTCTTGAAAAGGAACAAGGAAGCAGTGAAGAAAAAGAGAAAGTGGGGCGGTTCGATTGGTGGGGTTTTAAAATCACAACTGCTACGTGGCGGCGCTATGAAAAAGGAGTTTTGAAGAAGAAGAAGTTCGAGAGGTAATCTTTTCTATGGCAGGTGACAAGGCTCCGGGCCCTGACGGTTTCCCAATGGCTTTTTTCCAACGTTTTTGGCCACTGATCAAGGATGATCTCTTAGCCGTCATGAAAGAGTTCCATCAGAAAGGGAAGCTATCAAGAGGTTTTTGGGCGTCTTTCATTGCACTCATCCCTAAGAAAGAAGGTGTCATTGGGATTAAAGACTATCGGCATGTCAATCTTATTGGCAGTATTTATAAGATACTGGCAAAGGTTTTGGCAGGGAGAATGCAAAAGGTGCTTCCCGGCATAATTTCCAAGGAGCAGGGAGCCTTTGTGAAAGGCAGGCAGATATTGGATGGAGTTCTTGTGGTGAATGAATGTGTTCATTCGAGAAATAAAAACAAAATCCCTGGGCTTATTTGTAAATTGGATCTGGAAAAGGCTTATGATCGAGTGGATTGGGGCTTCCTCCAATATCTTCTGAGAAGAAGAATGGGTTTTGGGGAGAAGTGGAGACAATGGATGCAGGGCTGTGCTTCTTCTGCTTGCTACTCCATCTTGATAAACGGCTCCCCTAAAGGTTTCTTTCCAACTTAAAGGGGCCTAAGGCAAGGAGATCCACTTACACCTTCTCCTTTTGTTATAGCTCCTTTTGTTATAGTGGCTGAAGCTCTAAGTAGGATGGTGAAGGTGGCAGTCAATGCTGGTCTAATTGGAGGCTTCATGACAACTGACTATTCTCCCTTGATAACCCACTTACAGTTTGCAGACGACACCCTTATTTTATGTGAAGCAAACAAGGAGCAGGTTAAAAATATGAAAGCCATCCTCGTCTGTTTTGAAGCATTATCAGGTTTGAAAGTTGACTTCTTCAAAAGCGAGTTGATTGGTATTAGAGTGGGGGACGTTAACATTAAGAAGTTTGCAGATTTATTCTGATGTAAGCTGGAGCAATTTCCTGTATCATACTTAGGAATGCCTCTATGTTTGGGGCCTCCTAAAAAGGAGGTGTGGAGACCGGTGGTGGAATGTATAGAGAAAAGGCTTTCTACTTAGAGGGCCAATTACCTATCGATAGGTGGAAGGGTCATCCTTATTAAAGCAGCCTCGTCTAATATCCCGATATACTACCTTTCACTCCTCAAATGCCCCATATATGTTATCAATCGGATTGAGAAACTTCAATGAGATTTCTTATGGCATGGTACAAGCGAAGCTAGGAAATTTCATCTTGTTGATTGGGATTCAGTCTGCAGATAAAAAAAAAGAGGGAGGGCTGGGAATAAGGCCTCTTAGGAAGGTGAATCAAGCTTTGCTTGGCAACTGGCTATGGAGAATAGGAGAAGATTCTCAATGTCTATGGCATCAAGTACTGGCGTCGAAGTATGGGTTCTCAAGAGATGGCTGGGATGTCCAGGAATGCTTGTACAAAGCTTCGCCCATTTAGAGAGGTATTATGTCTGCGAAAGAGAGTTTCATAGAGCAAATCAGGTATCGAGTTGGAACAGGCGATTGAATCTTATTTTGGCTGGCTGGATAACTGGATTGGAGATAGGGCCTTGGCTACACAATTCTCAGACATTTATAATTGTGCTGCAGATAAGAAGGCTAAAATTCATTGCTACATGGAGAGGGTTGGTGATCATTATGGTTGGAACCCCATCTTGAGGAGAAATCTCAAAGACAATGAATTGGACCAATATACATCACTGCGTAACTTATTAATTGGGGTCCAAATTCAGGAGAGAGTGGATGAAAGAATATGGAATGCCTCCAAGGATGGCTCCTCCTCTGTCAATATTTCTTTGAGGTCATCAATAAAAGGGACGGGATCGGGAACTCGGTGGCAAACATTTGGAAGCTTAAGGCCCTTCCAAGAGTTGTTGTCTTTGGGTGGCTGGTGCTTCAAAAGAAATTTCTCACGATGGATAATCTAAGGAAAAGAGGAAAGATAATAGTCAACGACTGTCCTATGTGCTTGCGAAATGAGGAATCAGTCGACCATCTTCTACTTAACTGTAGCAATGCTAGAATGCTCTGGTCTTCAGTGGCTGATTGGTGCTCTTGGGTACTCCCAAATGGCATTATGGATCATTTCATATCGTGGAAAAGCCCGATAGGTCGCAGAGGGGTAAGGAGATATGGAGATTGTCTTTCCTTACAGTAAGTTGGATCATCTGGAAGGAAAGAAATTCAAGATGTTTTAAAGGGTTGCAATGGAAGACAACATTTTGAAGGAAAAAACTAGATTCACAGTTGCCTCTAACTTGTCGTCTAACAGCTCTTTCAAAGGGTTTTCAATAGACCAGATTGTTAGAAATTGGAGTGAAGTGGCATGCCTTGGATAAGAGTCTTCTGTCCTCTCATATGTGGGTTTGGTAGATGTTTTTGCTTTGGTTTGCTGTTTTTTTTTGGTTGGTTGCGCTCCCGTGGTGTGGTGATCAGTATAATTCTCTTGCACTGTTTTTCTCTCTTTTAATGAAAGTTTCCATTCAAAAAAAGTGAAGGGTCAAATTAAGAGAGGAAAAAAAAAAAGAATAGGGGTCAAATAAAAAAGTGATGGCTTTTGTCATTTAGTGAAATTAGAATGTAACTTTTTACTTAAAAAAAAAAAAAAGATGACCTTTTGTCATTTAGTGGCATGGGAAAGTAACTGTTTGACTATTTTGGTAAAAAGTAGAGGTGTTTCTTGAAATATGGTACTTTTTTATTCGACCCCTTTTCTTTTATTGTATCTTGAAATGACCCTTCACCTCACTTTACTAGTAAAGTGAATTTACCAAAAAGGCATGTTTTCATGCTGGAAAAACCCTACACCACACATCATACCATGCACTAAGATCAAACAACCCTGATTCAGTTTCCATACAAGGTACGGTTAGTCTGATCACTAAAGACCTCTCAGCTATTAACATCATTAATAGGAAAGGGGAATGACAACATTAATAGTTGCAGTCGGATCTAAAGTGTGGCAATCCTCAAATCCAGATTGGGTTTTGGAAAGATTTTCACACAAATCCCTACAAAAATTGTAAGGAAAGATCTCTAGGATCTGTTTTGGTGGAACTTAAAAGAATAATGCATGCTTTGTAAAATTTGGATTGTTTTACTTGCCTTTGGTCTCTTCTAACAGTTTATCTTCAATTGAGCTATAGTCTTTTAGCATCAAACCCTAACAAGCTTTTGTCGTTCCTTTCTTTTCTTCTCCTCCTTTTTCTTTTTTTTTTTCCCTTTTTTTTTATTAGGGGTTCTAGTTGAGTGCAAAGAGAGATTAGGGTTGATCATCTCAGGTTTTGGTTAAGGAGAGTGTTTGAGAGAGAGATGGTTGATGGAGAGGGAGGGAGGTGTCTTGTGCAAGAGAGGAACCCGAGAGAGGGTTGATTGTGCTTTTGGAGTAAAAGGGAATGGGGCTCGTATGGTATATTTAAGGGGCCATGTTAATTTCCTTTTACAACTACAATTTTATTCTATTTAGAAAGTCCAATATTCCCCTATATTCTTCCCATCACTTCCTTTTATTGTGTAACTAAGACTCTAAGTTGCCAAGGAGAATTGCCAAATCAATCTTTGGGTTGGGCATGACATACTAGTTCATCCGACATGGCCCCAGATCCGATTTACATAATACTATATAATTTTAATCCAAATTTAGCCTAGCCATAAACTATTAATTAAATTAATTAATTATTAATAATCAAAATTTGGCCAATTTTCTATATTCCTATTATTTTATTTTTATCAAGTGTAAAATTACAATTAAGTCCAAATTGAACAATTGAGACATCTTATTAACGTATCTGCAAAAACCCTAAATACCCTAATTCATGTATTTGGGGCCAAAATTCAAGGATGCCCTCATAATTAATGGAAGTTTGGGGTCCTAACACTTTTTTTTGGACATCTTCGGGTGTGGATCCTTGCCCGTTGAATGTACAACCTTTCTTGGGTGTATATTGAGAGAGAGAGAGAGAGAGAGAGAGGGAGAGCAGATTTTCCATGGAAAAATTGTAAGTTCGACTCCTACCCGTCAGAACTTCAAAATCCTCAAAATTGTGGATTTTTTGCTGAAAATTTTCCATGGAAAATCTTTGTAGCGCATATCCGTGGAAAAATAGAATGTGTAGCTAACCCCAACATAGTTGGGACAAAGCTTTGATGATGATGATATCCACGGAAAAAAATTGATGCAGAATGTGCCCTAATAATTATCTTATTCTTTTCTCCTTCCATTTGCAATACAGAAAAGGAGAATTGGGCATACTTTATCTTTTGCAGATCATGCATAATGTGCATATTTTTCGGTGCAAGCAGTGGATCTATATTCACGTTGTGACCGTGTCTTTTCCTTTAACATACTTATCGCAATACCTCCAAGTTGGATATATGATGCATCTCGAATAGTTTTTTCATGCAACCAGGGTGCTGCTCATCATTGTCAGAACCTTAATTATGATCCTTTAATCGAAATCTAAGAGAAAACCGCACCACCATGTAGGAACATGCCAACTAGTGATTAGAAAGGAAAATTAATAGAAACTCTTGTGGGATTATACAATATGGTTCTGACATCACATGTCCAACCGTAGAATAGTCCACCAACTAGGATTCACTATTGAAGGGAATCTAAGAAAGTACTTGATTGGCTAGGGACATGCAGCACTATATTGTTTTTTAAGTTTCTAACAGAATCAACCTTGACATCATTCTCTACCACTTATCTTGGCTTTTCTTACGGGTTTTTACAGTTTTAAATCATTCCTCTCTCTCTCTCTCTCTCTCTCTCTCTCTCTCTCCACACACGCACAAAAACCAATCCTAACCACAAATCAATCATTGTCCTTTAGTGTGAAACTTAAAATCATCATCATCCACCTATCAAATTTGGGATGGCTAAAAGAGTTCTGTTAAACTAATCACTTAAAAAAGTTTAACAGAGCTTAGACGACAAAATCTCCCCATATCCAGTAAACTAAAATGGTCCATGTGTGTGTGCATGTGTATAAAAATGAGATGCTTTCTACCTAGTATATGACACGTGCTAAATAGTGTCACCATAAATCACAGGTTAAAAAAAATTGTGATTGGAATGATAAATCCCACTTGGTTTTGTTTTAATGCTTATGAAATTTTTATTGAAAGTATACTTCTTTGGATTTTTTTTTTCATATTATTATTGGTTATATTATTTGAACCTGCAACCTCATGGTTGCAACAGTGAGCACCTTCTAGTTGTGCAATAGCGTAGATGTGAATGTCGTTTTTTTTTCGGGCAAAAATATCAAAGATTTTTTGTCTCTTCCATTAATCCGAAACCAAAACACCCCTCAAAAATCTCGTCCAATTTTTCAGTCCATTTTGGTCCTAACTGAATTAAAATAATATATTTTATTTTAAAATTTTAAATTTTTTTACACATAGATTTTCCAAAACGCAACTCTAAAAATTATCACTGAAATTTGGAATCGGCCAAAATATTTCAACTATGCCTACAGGCCCTTGGCTTCTATGTTGATTCTTGTAATATACATTTTCGGAACTCTTTTTAAAAAAAAAATTCAGATTTTTCCAAGCTTTATCTTAATTCTTACCCACATTCTCAGATTGTTCCAATAAGGGGTTCATGCTGTTGTTGCTTTCCGTGCTTGCATATTTCCCTGAACTGCATGTTGATTCTAGCTTATTTCTTTTGTTTCCCTTTCCTAATTGATTTTATTCTTTTTGTTTAATAGATGTGCTGGTGCTGGGCATTTACGAGATGATATTCTTCATTACAGAAAGGAACTTGAGAAGTGTCCTGATGGTGACGATGAACATAGATCATATATCATGGACATGGGCATTAAGGCTCTAAGGTCAGTTAAATTCCAGGAAGTTTTTGTAGTCTTGCTATGGCCATGTAAAACTTTCCTTTTCTGTTTTTAAGGTAACAATCCTACTATGCTTCCATTAGAATCGTACTGAAAGCAGCTATCCATCTGATTCATTGAACCTGTGTGGGCCCAGCTTTACTGGATGCAACTTGCTCATCCACATGCTTTCCTATGTATAGGCACTGGCACAAATTTCACAACAGAGTGATATGCACCTTGAATTTTTACAAATGAGTAATATATGTTTTTATGTTTTCTACCTGATGAATATTCGATGTGAATCTCTCTGGTTGGATTGAAATCTTGACCAGTTAGTTTCCACATGGGTGCTTGTGACCTATGATGCCCAAACACGGACATGGATACGGATACGGATACGGACACGGGGAACTGGGGTTCAACATGCCGTCTTCAAAAAGTTAGGACACGGGTACGGTACCGGTACGGCAGTACTTAAGATATATTTTGAAGATTTTTATTAAAGTGAAATTTGGCTAGGGCCTATTAATTGGTATGGCATTTATTTTATACAGGTTAAGTTTTTAATAGGTAAGCTTATTGTGGATCCACAATAAAAAAAGTATAATTCTTTTGTGTTTTATATATCTATATATATATTTGGTTGGCTTGTTCTGGTTATATTTTGTATTATATATAAATTTGGCTGGCTTGTTCCAACTCCAAATTTTAACGAGCTGCATTTGCCCCTTTCCTTAAAATATAAGTGGGTTACTGGTTTTTAGCCAAAAAAAAAATGTGGGTTACTGGATTTTGATCTTTGTAGTCGTAAAATAAAAGAAAAGGGGGCTGAATGTAAAATGGACTTAGAAATTGTAATGAATTTTGACCTATGTGGTCTTAAAAGAAAACCAAAAGGGGCTGGATGTAAAAAGGAAAAATTGCAAATACAAAGGGACATTTGTCCTTTCGGTCTTTCCTTGCATCTCATTGTTGACAAAACAGCAAAAAGAAAGAACGAAAAAAGCAGCGATGAAGACTCCCTAAGATGGAGATCACCGTCATCAAAGCCACCAGTCATGAGTCCTTGACGATGTGAAAGAAAGAACGAAAAAAGCAGCGACGAGGACTCCCTAAGATGGAGATCACCATCATCAAAGCCACCAGTCATGAGTCCTTGATGATGTGACCACATTGCAACCTGCGTCCGCCATTGCCCACCTTCTCTCCAACACCCTGGACTGGATTGTCGCCCTTGGTTGAGCAGCAGCACTTGACTACAGAGGTCTGCTGCCTCCTCCTCCTCCTCCTCTGTATATATTAATTGACACTTTATTCTGAACCTTTATTTTCTTTCTCCTGGTCCACACGAAAGGGGGAATAGGGCTAGGGTTCTTTCCTTTTAGTTAAAAAATCACATGAAATATAAAAAATAATATCAGATGAAGCCAATTATAGATTTTGATCGAAATTCTCTGTTTCAGCCAATTTAATTTTTTTCCATAAATACGAGAAAGCCGTATCCTAAATTTTTTGGGTTGTATCCCAACCCTATCTTACCGTATTCCGTGCCCGTATCCATATCGGACCGTGTCTGCACGGGTACCTTAGGCAAAATGCCGTATCCAGGTATCATAGCTTGTGATAGATACGTGTTGGATCAAGCAAACGTGGGCCGGACGTATGTTAGTCAGATGATTAGCTGCATCCAGTTGTAGTTATGGCAGTACAAGAAATTTCTCCTTTTTTTTTAACAAGAAGCTTATTCTTTCTTTACTCATTCTTTTTTATCATTTTCATTTTAATTAACTTAGAGAGAGGACCACCAAGTCTCTCTGCTGGTTCTCTTTTGGATGGGTTATCTTCATATCATAACAAAATGAGAACTTAAATGCCAATCTTTGATGTTTATTACATGCCCTTTTGGATCCCCATTCCTTGATTTTCATGTCAACTTGCAGGCGATATTTTTTCCTGATTACATTCAGGTCTTACCTTTACTGCACTTCGTCAAGTGAGATGGCTTTTGCTGCTTGGATGAATGCCAGGCCTGAACTTGGCCATCTGTGCAATAATCTAAGGTTAGAAAGGTAAGCGATCTGCATTCGACATAATCTTAATGTCAAGGATGACAGAAGAAACGGAAGAAGATGTTTTCTCATAGTTATACAAGAAAAAAGAAGTCCCCTGACCCACAGCCCTAGCCCAGCCCCTTGTGTATAAAATGTGTGCATGTGTACAGTGAAACTATGAGCAATTCATTGTGCTGAATTTCATGACCATAATCTTTCATCTGTTGCTTTATTTTTGTTCTCTCTCTATTTACTATCCTTGGAATGGAACCCCATAATATATTTTGCCTTTTTCTTTGCTGAAGAACTTCTTACACTTATCAATATGGTTGTTGATTCTGTTGGTTTCTTTGCTTCACACATCTTTTATGAATGTAGATAATGTATTGTGTCCACAGCTTTTGAATAGTTCTACACATGGGTTCCTTGTTTGGGGATTCATACTGTTGAATAGTTGATATGTACTATGGATGAGGAGTTTTTAAAGAATTAACAGATCCTTGAAGGCTTGTTTACTCACGAGATGTGTGAGGGGTTCAGGTGAAACTCCATGTGAGGGACCCACCCATTAAAAAGTCTAAGCTGCTCAAAATAAATCTCCACTTGTATAAGATATGGTGAAATTTCACTCCAATAAAACTTTTGTTCTACAGTAAAATTGAGTATATTATTGATATGTATAAAACACATGATTTTTTTTTTTTGACATTTTATTCGCCTCAGTCTTAACGGTGGGGCAAACTCTTATTAAGAGTGAAAATTTGCCTCATCCATTACCAGAGAAGGGCATTTATCTTGTGAGTGGTTTATATTTTTAATTGGTGAGCCCTACTATAAAGTTCCACTTGAATTCCGCCCTCAACTCCTGGGTCTGAGCATTAGAGGATCCGGACTTCTTGTTAAAACTTGCAGATCAATTCTTTTGATCAATAACCTACAAATCGACGGTACCATCACAAGGATCCAAGAAAAATAAACAATGGCAAAAAGAAGGAAAGATGAGATAATCAAGCATCTACTGCCCAGTAGGGCTTATGATATCAACCCCATGAAGAACGTGGAAGGGAGCAAAGGATAACGTACAGCCTTTCAACGTATAAGGCTGGGGTATAAAAAAAAAAAAAAAAAGGACTTGGGGCCCGTTTGTTTGCATGGAATTGAATTCCTAGGAAGATGTATTCATTGAAGGAGAAATGTTCTCCTACGAGGAACCTTATATGCAGTCCAGTTCTGTGGGGTCCACTTGAGCTCACCTCTGGTCAGCGCGGGCCCTTTCATTCACTCAATCTCCCATGGTTTAAAACTTGGCCTAGTTTCACTCTCATTAAACCTTTATGTTTTGTTGGATTGAATCTAAAGAGGTTAAAAGACCATTGAACTTTAACGCTATTAAATCAAGGGTGAGGATGATCTGATGGGGCTGATTTATTTGTTGACCCTTATGCATATGGAGACCTTCCCAGGCTGATTTATTTGTTGACCCTTATGCATATGGAGACCTTCCCATGTACCCCACGTCCTCATCACCCCCTATGATTGGGAGGCATCTAAGTGGGCCCCATGAGTTGGACTGCATACTGCTTGTAGGAGAACATTACCCAAATGAATCAAGAGGGGATGTGAATTGAATGCTGAGCAGCCACTCTAGTAAATCAAATTCTAGGAAAGTTGGAGTCCCATCTTTACCTCCCGTTTATATCCTTTGCTGTTTAATAATTTTTTGCTGGGAACCCATTTACCATGAGTTTTTAGAAATTCAATTCTGGGCAAACACAGGCCCTAGGGGCCAAGTCAGAGACAACTTGCTTCAGTTTTTTCAGTAAAGTCGAACTTTTGAGTGTTTTGGACCATTTTGATAGAATATTTTGTGCAAATTTGCACCAGAAGTTCTCAGAATTAGTCAACCAAATGGGAAATAAATGAGCTGTCAATTATAAGTATATGATCTTGCAATAGGTCTTTTTTCATGTTTTTATATTTAGTGCTGGTGTCTATTAGAGAAATAATCATCATAATCATCGTGGGGTTACCACATCTCTTTGTGGTGTTGGTTTTCTGAGTTCCACATTTTCTCGCTACTCTATTTGCTGTAATGTCTTTGGTAATTCCACAATGATCATGCTTTTCCTCTCTATTTCATTTGAGGTAAAATAGGAAATTAAACAAACATTGGATGCTATCTTCCACTTTCCACAGGGCTAATAGATGCAAAACCCCTTAAATTCATCCCTCCTTTTGGATGCATCTGTACGATGAGAAGATTGAGTGACAGAGAAGAAAATTGTTCTTATTTCCCACACTAACCACTTTTCTATTGTCTCACGTGATACATTTTTATGCGGAAAAAGTGTAAAGGATGAACTATTAGAGAGGATTTCAATTTTCTATGGAAGGAGTAGGAATGTAGTATTATTTTCTCTCATGCAATTAGAAATCTATTGACGTAGAATCTTCTTGTTGCACAAACAAGTCATTTCTTAATGAACTCATCAGAAATTTCTCCCTCCCTCTTTTTCCGAATGAACACATCAGAAATCCTTCCAAGACTTAAATTTCCCTAGTCATTGTAAGGTGTTGGATTCAGAAATTCTAGAAAGGTAAGTCCTGTGTACGAGTGAATTTTCATTCACAAATATAGTGTAGCAGTCTTTGGTGCATTTGATTAGTGATCATTGCTCTTCTTGACTGAACCATTTAAATGGTAGCCCCATGTACAACTCCACCTTAGACCCTTGAATCTTCTTCCCCTTACATCCTTTACCCCTTACCTCTTTAGTAATTCTTTGTTGGAATTATGATTTTTTAGAAATTTAATTCCATGCAAACACATAGGCCTAACGGGCCAAGTCAGAGACAACTTGCTTCAGTTTTGTAGGTAGAGTCAACTATTTTTGTATTTTGGAACATTTTGGTGGAATATTTTGGGCAAATTTGCATCAGAACTTTCAAAATTAATCAAGTGGGAAAGAAATAAGCTGTCAATTATAGGTATATGGTTTTGTCAATAGGTATTCTTTCATGTCTTTATTTAAGTGTTGGGGGGTTGATGAGAGAAATCATCATCATTGAGGAGTTGCAACATCTCTTTGGTGCTGGCCTTTTGAGTTCTACCTGCAACTTTATTTGCTGTCATGTCTTTGGTAACTCCACAATTTGTCATGCTTTTCTTCTCTGTTTCATTTGAGGTGACATAGGAAATCATTGGTCTAAAGTTGAGGTGTGAAGAAAGCATTGGATGCTATCTTCCACTTTCCACAAGGTTTATAGAGGCGAAACGCTTAAACTCATCCCTCCTTTTGTGTGAATTTGTGTGATGAGAGGATTAAGTGACAAAGGAGAAGATTTTCCTTATTTTCTATGCAACCCACTTTTCTATTGTGTGATGCGACACACTTTCTATGTCGAAAAGGAAAGGGATGAATCGATTTTCCTCAATGGAGAGGATTTCAATTTTCTATGCGAGGGGTAAGAATGCTAGATTCTTTTCTCCCATGCAAATAGAAATCCACTGAGCATAGAATCCTCTTACAAGTCCCGTTCTGAATGAACTCATCAGAAATCCTTCCCTCTTTTTCTTAATGAACACATCTGAAGTTCTTGCAACACTCATTTCCAGAGTAGTCGTAAGGTGTTGGTTTCAGAAATTCCAATGAGTGAATTTTCATTCGGAAATGCCATCTAGCAGTTGTTGGTGCATTTGGTTTCTTGGTTAGCGGAGAAAGTCCTCGGAATTACACTTGATAGGCATCCAAAACATTAAATATGGATTGAGATCCTATCTGTTGTAATGCAATTAATTACCTGCACTTTAGTGATCATTTGCTCTTCATTATGAATCATTTAGTCTGGCTGTTCGTTTAATTACTATTGAGTCAGCTGAAGATCCATGAAGAGGTGGTCGAACAATCTCCCTTTTATAAAAAAACAAAAGGGCGAGGATGACTTCTCAGAATTAATCAACGAAATGATAAATGAGCTGTCAATTATAAGTATATGATCTTGCAATAGGTCTTCGTTCATGTCTTTATATTAAGTGCTGGGGAAGGTGGGTGTATTTCCACATCTCTTTGGTGTTGGTTTTCTGAGTGCTACATTTGCTCTATTTGCTGTAATGTCTTTCGTAATTCCACAATGATCATGTTTTTCCTCTCTATTTCATTTGAAGTAAAATAGGAAATTAAACAAACATTGGATGCTATCTTCCGCTTTCCACAGGGCTAATAGATGCAAAACCCCTTAAATTCATCCCTCCTTTCGGATGCATTTGTATGATGAGAAAACTAAGTGACAGAGAAGAGAATCGTTCTTATTTCCCGCACTAACCACTCTTCTATTGTCTGATGTGACACATCTTTATGCAGAAAAGGAAACAGATGAACTGATTTTCCTCGATAGAGACGATTTCATTTTTCCATGAAAGGGGTAGGAATTTAGGATTATTTTTGCCCATGAAATTAGAAATCTGTTGATATAGAATCTTGTTGTTGCACAAACAACTCCTTTCTGAATGAACTCATAAAAAATCCCTCCTTCCCTCTTTTCTCGGAATGAACACATCAGAAATCCTTCCAAGACTTAATTTTCCGCAGTCATTCTAAGGTGCTGGTTTCAGAAATTCTAGAAAGGTTAGTGCTGTGTATGAGTGAGTTTTCATTCGGAAATTTAGTGTAGCAGTCTTTGGTGCATTTGATTATTGATCATTGCTCTTCATGAATCATGACTGAAGCATTTATTGGTGAGCTGTTCGTTTAATAACTACTGAGTGAAACAATCTCCCCTTTGAATGAAAATAAATATCGGCGGTCACTCTAATTAAATCTTAGGAGAGCAATGGTAGCCCCATGTATAACTCCACCTTAGACCCTCAAATCTTCTTCCCCTTATATCCTTTGCCCCTGACCTCTTTTGTAATTCTTTGTTGGAACCATGAGTTTTTAGAAATTTAATTCCATGCAAACACACAGGCTAAGGGGCCAAGTCTCAGACAACTTGCTTCAGTGTTGTAGGTAGAGCAACTATTTTAGTATTTTGGAACATTTTGGTGCAATATTTTGGGCAAATTTGCATCAGAACTTTCAAAATTAATCAACTAAATGGGAAAGAAATAAGCTTCAATTATAGGTATATGGTTTTGTCAATAGGTTTTCTTTCATGTCTTTATTCAAGTGTTGTGGTTTATTGAGAGAAATCACCATCATCATCATTGAGAGGTTACAACATCTCTTTGGTGTTGGCCTTTTGAGTTCTACCTGCAACTTTATTTGCTGTCGTGTCTTTGTTAACTCCACAATTCGCCATGCTTCATTTGAGGTGACATAGGAAATTATTGGTGTAAAGTTGAGGCGTGAACAAAGTATTGGATGCTATCTTCCACTTTCCACCTTTCCACAATGTTCATAGAGGCGAAACACTTAAATTAATTCCTCCTTTTGGGTGCATTTGTGCGATTAGAGGATTAAGTGACAAAGGAGAAATTTTTTCTTATTTTCCACGCAACCCACTTTTCTATTGTCTGATGCGATACGCTTTCTCTATGTCGAAAAGGAAAAGGATGAATTGATTTTCCTCGAAAGAGAGGATTTCGATTTTTTATGAGAGGGGTAAGAATACTGGATTCTTTTCTCCCATGCAAATAGAAATCCGCTGAGCATAGAATCCTCTTACAAGTCCTTGCTGAATGAACTCATTGGAAATCCTTCCCCGCTTTTCTGAATGAACAAGTCTGAAATTTTTGTGACACATTTCCAGAGTAGTCGTGTAAAGTGTTGGTTTCAGAAAGTCTAATGAGTGAATTTTCATTTGGAAATGTTGTGCAGCAGTCGTTGGTGCATTTGATTTCTTTGGTTAGCGGCGAGAGTCCTCGGAATTACATTTGATAGGCATACGAAACATTAAAATATGGATTGAGATTCTCCGTTGTAATCAATTAATTACCTGCACTTTAGTGATCATTTGCTCTTCATTATGAATCATTTAGGCTTGCTGTTCGTTTAATTACTACTGAGTTGATGATTTCTAAGCAATGCCCAACACTGAAGATCCATTAAGAGTTGGGTCTAACAATCTCCCTTTTGATAAATATATATCAACTGTCACTCTGTAAATTAAATCCAAGGTAATGGTGGTAGCCACCTGTACAACTACACCTTAAATCTCGACTCTTCACCTGTTTTGTTTTTTTGGCAGTGACTCTTCACCTGCTCAATCCACCTATTGTAAAGTTCCTCTTGCTGCTAACGTTTGCGAATTCACTGGGCTCACTGGGCCCATAGGAGAGAAAGGGGTAGTGTAGGGGTAGTGTAAGTGTATGCTTTATGTGCACATCGGAGAGAAAGGGGTAGTGTATGTTTTATGTGCACACTTCTTCTTTCACCCTATTTTCTTAAGAGTAAAAGAAAATTTATAGGTTTCGACTGGAACCTTGACCTTCCAATAACTTAAAAAGAAGTTGCTAAAAATAGGATATCTCTTTCATTAATCTATGTCATCTTTAAATACAAGATACATGTACTTATAACTAATACAATTTGACTGACTCTTTATAACTAACACCACAACTTCATCAACTACTTACACTCTTACAAATAACTGCACCATTTACTCACACTTCTACAAATCTGATCACTCAAATAGGCAAACCAACTAACCCCCCATGACTCATTCCTTTCCCCATGACTCAAGAACAACTACTCACACCTCATGGGTAACTCCTCACAACTCTCTTACTGCCATATGACCCCCACATAGGACTGATCATACTTGTGTAATGTAAGGTCATATCATTCCTACCCCCTTGGACCAACCTTGTCCTCAAGGTTGAAATCTAGGTAACATTCCTCAAAAGCTCGAAATGGACACCACATGGTATCTTCATGATCTTTTCCTTGCGATTGTACGAGAACTTCCACCTTCTATTTTTTCGTTTAACCATCCTACGATTGAAAGTCTTCTTTGGAGCTAAAGTAACCAAGTCATCACTCTTTTTCTTTAAAATTGGATGCCATAGTTGAACATCACCCTCCAAATGGAAGGAAGCTAATGGAACACGTTCTCCATCTAGGGTTTGATGGAAGTCAAATAATTGGCGCCCGTGACAAACCTAGCTTGTTGGATCTTCCCTCCATTGAAACGGGAAAGATCAAACTTAACAAACTTGGATTGATACATAACAGAATGTCCTTCTCCGGAGCAATTATTGCTTCGTCCACCACCATTTTTATTTTGGTTGAAAGAGCTTTCCCTGTGTTCCAAAGCTTGGTTAGCCAACAAGCTATCGAACTTGGTGTTCATTGCAGCGAACATCTCCCTCATTTCTTTAAGTATTCGTTCTTGATTTGCAACCAAAGAGCTTATCTCCATCTCTATTCGCTCAAGTCGTAGTTCTGCTATGTCTGGCTTTGATACCAAATGTTATATGCACACTTCTTCTTTCAGCCTATTTTCTAAAGAGTAAAAGAAAATTTGTAGGTTCTCTTCGAGGGGAACCTTGACCCTCCAATAACTTAACAAGAAGTTGTTAAAAGATATGATATCTCTTTTATTAATCTCCGTTATCTTTAAATATAAGATACATGTACTTATAACTACCACAATTTGACCTACTCTTTATAACCAAAACCACAACTTCATCGGTCATATCGTTTTTGCGAAACCACAACTGCATCAACTACTTACACTTTTACAAATATGAAAACTACTCGTACTCATAGGCAAACCAACTAACCCCCCATGACTCAAGAACAAGTTAACTACCCACACCTCATGGGTAACTCCTCGTAACTCTCCTACTGCCATATGGCCCCCACATAAGAATGATCATACTTGTGTAATGCAAGGCGACATCAGTGTGTATTGTGTTTATCTGAGTTTTCTTTAAATCTTATTTCTCATAGTCAAAAGCCCCATTCTTACCAATAAAAAAAAAAAAAACTGCGTTCACTAGTGTATAGACTGTGAAGCTCGACTCTTGTGCGCCCCAAATTTTAATCCAAAATATATAAATTTTTAATTGACTGTTAAATCTCGAAATATTTAGTTTCATATTTTTAAGATATATAAATATTTTATGTATGTAAATCTCATTTTCATATTTCAGGTATAAAAGACGAAAAAACCCCAAAGAGTTGACTTTAGCTGATAAAGCTTCCAAACTGTATCTTCAAACCACGATATCATTGTAATCTGTCAAGACTATTTATCAATTTTGGAGGCTAAAAAACAGTAATGAAAGAGTTTAAAAGAGCTCATTGACAAATGTGCGGCTACTAGTTCCACTGGTGAGGGGCATAAATTTGTTTTAGAGGAGACAGGGTATTTAGGTTCGACCCCAGTTTGAATGGGGCGGTACATGCGAGTAGTAGCACCTTCAGAAAATTATGTTAAATAGATAACCATAATGTATGATGTAAAAGTAGCAAACGAGTTTATTAAATGGGTTATATGCTCCTAACCCGTATCCGTTAAATGGGTCAGAAACTCCTAACCTGCACCCGCAACGGGTTAATCCGACCCTACCCACATTAACCTGCATAACTCTTGCGGGTTACTGCGGGTTGGGTTGACCTGCATAACTTGCACACAAACGTAAATTTATTAATAATCCTTTAAGGCATTACCCGTTCCCAAAGTTTAAATTAAACCCAAACAGAAAAGTTAATTTTTTAGAAATGAGATAAGATCTAAAAGAACAATCATTGACTTTCTAAATCCTAAAATCGTATTGGTGCAATTTAAAACCTATCATGATAGGCAACATGGACAAGCTCTCTTTGGATTATGATAACTATATGTTAATTTATTTTGTATAGGATCTTAAATTAGACTTAAAGCTCAACTGATGTTGGCTTGAAAACTTAGGCCTAAGCCTGGGTCGTGATGCCATAATTCACCATTCTCTCCGTCTTGTGCCAACATAAGGAGAAAATAGTATGAAAACTAGCACGACTCAGCTATTACTTGATTATTTTATTTTATTTATATCATATTCGTTATATTTTCTTTATATCCATAATCCTTTTAAAAGAGAATAACACAAAAAAATATTTTTAAGTTGACAGAGGGTCTACTTGAGAAAAAAGAAAGAGGAGTTATTTATACAATGAGTAAAATATACATTTTTTTTAAATAGTGACTATAGAAATAGAATAACAAAATTAATAAAAATAAAATAAGTCTTCATAAAAATATAAAAAAAAAACATCATATCAAAATAAAAATATACACTTCATAGAATTAAATATTGAGTATAAGTTTTAGCAGAAAGAAAAAAATATACACGTCATGCGGGTTAAACGAGCTAACCCTAATCCGACCTGCTTAAATGCGGGTTAAAAAATCTTGACCTGCGACCGACCCTTATATCATGCGGGTTGGGTACGGATTGGCTTTTGCCAGCTCTCTTATGAAGGAGGGCATATAAGAATAATTAAACATGAAAAAATAAGGTTCCGTTGACTTAGCAGTTTGGCAGACCCACAGCAAGTTTTGGTCAGTGTCTTCACTGAAGGTTGGTCCACAACCATCGAATGTTTGATTAGGGCTGCGCAGTAGGAGCAATGAAGACCTTTTCTTTTGGGTTAGAAAGCAATTTAGAGTGCCTGACGCAGGCTCTAAAAATGAAAATCGGGTTGACTTAGTAGAGTTCATTATCGCCGTTCATCAGGTTGGTGTCATCATTCATATGGAGGTACTAACTTCGACTAGTAACTCAAAAATCCTCAACTGAGCCAACCCGAATCTGAATAATTATCCTTAATTATCGGTAATTTGTACGGCCAATGTATATATGTAGGTTGGGTGCATAAGAAGCAATAGATATTTCCATGTGGTTTGATATAATTTCCTAGATGGTACAACTATACTGTTGACTAAACAAGGTTATATATCATCAGCTCATGCAATTGGTCTTAGCCACTTAGGTGAGGAAGGGTGGATCCGTTTCACGTGTTGTTCCATCTAATTGTGGCGAGAGAGGGCAGACGGAGAGAAGTGCTACTATGCTTAGTTGGGGAGTTTTGGGGTTGAAAACGACCCACCATCAACTGGGAGTGGAAATGTCATCTCTAGACAGCCTCTTGTAGTTGTAGGTGAAGGAATAGGACATAAATGTTATTATATTTTGGCAGCCTTTGTATGACTGTTCCATCACCAAGAAGGCAACAACACACCCAGGAGAAGTACAGAAGGAAGAAAAAGACTAGCAGTATCCCTATGTCATATCTAACTACTGCTCACTACTGTTTAGAATTACTGGCGTGGGTCATGCTCTCTCTCAAAATAACATGCTTTCTTTTCCTCCCATTTTTAATTGGGAATCAAATGAAAACTTTCTTTATACGTACCTGGTATTTGAAGTTAAAAGAGAGGCAAAAGTAACTTTCACAAGTGGGAATGTAAGGTAATGTATTAAATATATATATTATGTATTAACTAAATTCAAGTTTATACATTATGTATTAAATATATTAATCATTATATTCAATTAAATTATTTTTTAGAAAGTATAAAATGAATTTATTGTATAGTCGGCTTAGTGTTTTTTCTTGAAAAGTCCAACCCATCTGAGAGTACACTTGGATGCATGAAAATTAAGAGAGTTAGAGGGGTAGATAGGTTTGGACAGCTCAATATTGAAGATCAAGTGATACCCTGAATTTTAAGTCTTCAATGTTTAATGGTTATATATTGTTCAAAATAATTGGGACAAAATAAAATGGTTATATTGTTCGGGTTAGTGTCTACTTTAGAATCAGTCCAAAACTCAAGGGGCCGGTATAGGTGTGTATGAAAGTATTAGATTACTCATGAGTGGGCCCTTCTATCAAAAATAGGGAAATGAGTGAAAAAGTAAATAGGGGTTTTGAATGTTTTAGAGAGCATGCTATTATACTATAAACTTATATGGGTGGAGTTCTACAGATAAACTGTTCTCTATATATGATCCGTGCCATTAAAATCGAATGCAATTCCCCTTGGGGAGCAGATTTTACTTTGATGAGATTTGGTTCCACCCTAAAGTTGAATATATGATCGGCATAGTCTTATGCATTATTAATCCTATGATTAAATTAATCATGTTATGTACGTTTCCAAAGGAATGTCGAAATTTACGTTCAACAAATGATTGTGCAGGTGGGCTACTAAAATTTAATCATTATAAAAAGAATTCATGTGCCCACTCTGTTGAATTTCGAATTGCAAACCATAAACTCAAATGTGGATAAGTTGAACTGTAAACCAGGGACAAAAGGTGATAATCTGACTTCTCATGGGATTAGATGAAGTCAAAATTGAAACAGGCACTTTATTATAGAGAGAAGAAGAAAGAAAGAAATTTTTTTTTTTTTTACTCTTTTCACTATTACTAGCAGATGTTTTATGCAGAGACTTTGGCCGACTCCCTTTCAACAGCATTCTTGAGGAGGCTATCTTCCTCCAAGATCATTTGAACAGGCGAGAACCCCATCCCATTAGCCATAGCAAGCATCATCTTCTTGGTCTCTGCTCTGAACTATTGGATGTCTACACACCCATTGCGGTTAGAGATGTCAGCCCGGCCCGGCCCGAATGGGCCACGGGCTGGGCCGCTGGATGAAACGGGCCGTGTCGGGCCTTCGTGCCTACCGTGCTCGGCGTGCCTCTTTTAATTTTTTTTTTCGATTAATTTTTTTGTCCTTTTCAGTATTAAAATTTAAAATTAGAACACAAGCACGGATAATGACAAAGATATTTAAGTGGTTTGGTTAAACTCGACTTACTCCACTTAGAAGAATGGGAGGGTTAAAGTATTTATAGACTTTGTAAAATTGAAAATGACACAAAATACCCCTTATATGACCGTTTTATGGCTGTCGTGTTTTGGGGGGGGGGGGGGAAAATGGTTAATTTAAAAAAAAAACCATTTTTGGGTTGGCCAGGCGGGCCGACCCTTATGGCGGCCCACGGGCCTGCCGAGCATGGCCCATGGCATGGGCCGTGCCTAGTGGGATTTGCTGTTGACGAAACGGGCCGGCCGGTCCATTTTACATCTCTAATTGCGGTCATGATCGAATTGGAGGAAGAGAGAGCGGTAGCTGAGCATGATCTCATCAGGATTCGTCCCAACCACATCGATGCCATTGCCAAAATGGGTCTCTAACACCCTTAGGCTCATCAGCTCCTTCATCATCTCTCTATAGGTAAGCAGCCCATCATGGTCGACATCAAGGGTGGCGAAATGATCGTCAACAAACCTCATGAGTGAAATTGAGCTTGGCTTATGAAACAGTCGAGCGAAATTGAGCCAAGCTCAATGGAGACGAAATCCTTTGAGTGTCTCACTCACGCTTTCCATGAGTGAGGGAAGTGGAGCTCTATGTGCGGCCCTCCTATTAAAAACTTGAACCACTCAAAATGATCATCATTCCTTTGTATAGGATGTTTTCAAATTTTACACCAATATCAGCTATACCCAATTTTTATTGCTCCAAAAGGAAATAGATGCTATGCCCCTATATTAGAGGATGCTGAAGAAATTAAAAAGGAGATGATTGTTATTGATTGATCATTCCTCGTTGAACCCATCACATACAATAAGCAATCATGCAATCAAAGGAATAAAGTAAACCTAAAACTAAAGATTTAGTGATTAATAAAAGGGCCGTTTGGCCGCAGGTCCCTCAACATTGCATTTTATTTCAAAAGGTCCACTTTTTTTTTTCGTAGATGCAAAAGGTCCATTTTCAAGTTTTAAATAGTTAAAAAGACTAAAATGCCCCTCGTGGTTACACTCTCTGCATTATTAAAAAAACGCTGAAAATCAGCCCTTAAATTTCGTAAAGCTAAAGTCTCGACAAATTAGGGATTTCGATAGATGAGATAAGGAGAAAGGGGAAAAGTGATTTAACGAAGCAGATATCATCATATTGCACTTCTTCTTCTGATTCATCTTCTTCTTTGTCTGAGTCATCATCTTCTTCCTCTAATTCATTTTCGTTCAATCCAAAAAAAGAAGTATGTTGATTATTACAACATTTGCAAACAGTGATCATCTTCAAACCCTAGCAATCTGTATATTATAGGAAACACAAATAACTTCATGTCAAAGTCAGATAAAATCATATCTAGGTCAGGCAAAGTCATATAAATTTATCTGTATTCTATCACAAACTCAAATAAATTTATCTGAGTTTGTTTCATTGCTTATAAGTTTATCTAAGTTTGTGACCGAAAGTCAGATAAGTTTATCTGAGTTTGTTTCAAAGCTCAGATAAATTCACTTCAAACTAAAATAAATTCATACAAAATCCAAAAAAATCGATACCAAACTCAGATAAATTTATACCTGGCAAAAACTTAGATAAGTTTATCTAAATTTCTTATAGAACTCATATAAATTTATGTATATTTCTCTCAAAACTAAAATAAATTTATCTAACTTTCTTTCAAAACCCAGACAAATTTATCATCTGCAAATATCTGCTTTCGGTTTTGGGTTCTGCAACACCCGATTCTGAGAACCCTTCTCCTTCCTCTTGATCTGGATCTGCCAAAGATTGTCTGCCTTTGATTATCTGATCTTCTGACTTCTCCATGGATGATCAACACATCTGAACCGATATGATTTGCTTCCGGCTTCTGCAAAACTTCCTCGATAGGTTCTGCAATAGAGATTGTCTTACCTCTGTTCTCTGCAACAGCGCAGGCGATGTGATTTCTTCTTCTCAAGCAGTGGTGAACTTCGAGTTGCTCCCTGAGGAAGTCTTGCTTGGAAGCATTGAGTGTGTAGCAGAAGACATGGTAACATCGTTCCCTCCCATTTGAATTTCGAACTTGATCTAAAACTAGGAACTAAAATCCGTTAGACAACTTGATGCATTTACAGGGGCAAAAATCATTCATTAAATTTCATATTAAGGAGCTTAACTAGGGATTAAATTCCTGACATAACTTCAGACAGTTAGAAGGGAAAATCAGTCACGCAAATATATCATCTGGCATACACCTCCGCCTGAAATAAGTCTAAGCACATAGAATAGAGGCCTTAACCGAAAATCCTATGGATTAGATGTCTTAAACGACAATATTAAGGGAACTCTGTCTAATCCTCCCTTAGTAATAGAAAACCCACTAAATATAGCTAATATGCATCCACGAAATCTAGGATGACATGATTTACAATTGAGGGCTTGATAAACTCCTCATACAAACTTATTGAATGCCATATAAAAACGCACGGGGCTTAATCTTTCTTTCCTTTTAAGAAGCCACCTTATCTCTAAGGTGATTTCGTCCTGCTCTAACAGTTGATCGCCACAAAGTTTTGATATATTTAAGAAGCCTCCCCCCCGCCCCCCATGATTTTTTTGTTTTATTTTTTGTAATCCAGCCACGTGGGAGGGGGTTGGCCCCAAGAGAGATTCCGCAAACACAACAGGAAGGCAGCCCACTCAAGTGGGAAAGAAAGCCTAACAAGCGGAAAGAAAGGCCATACAAGTGAGAAAGGAGCATGCACAAGGAGGAAGAGGTGAGTGACGTACCCGGGGTTCGAACCCAGGCAACCAGATATGAACATACGCTTCTTACCACTCAGGTAAGGAGCCATTCTTGCCACCTTCCCTTTTAAAGGAGCCCCTTCGCACTCTTTTCATCTTTTTCAAGAAACATAGCTCGTTTGATTGCACATACAGTCTCACAAGAGTTGTTCCCAAATCTTACTCTAGCAGCGTTGAACTTTCTCGTACAAGTAGATTGCATGTGTAGTTGAATACTCTGAATCTAACTTAGGCCCACCTTTGACTAATGTAAATCCTTTCATACTTGTCATCCGATTATCTGACACCATATTCAATTTTATAGTCATTGAACCTTAAACTCATTGTTAGATTGAGTTTCCCTCACCTCCTTGGAGGTTAGGGGTGTAAATTGGGTTGGGCCTCCCAAGACCGGCACGGCCCAGCACAAAAAAAGCTAGATCATAGACGAGCACTGCACGTTGACCACATTGGCCGGGCCGGCTTGGGATGGCACACCTGAAGGATGGGCCACACTGGGAGCCCTGGGCTGTGGCATGAAACGGCATAGCCTAGGGCCTTGGCCATTCTGTTTCGTGTTGTGCCAAAGTGCCTAGGCTAAGGCACGGCCCGGCATCACCCGACACAATATTTTTATATAAAAGTCTGATTTTTTAAATAAATAAAATATAAACTTAAAACAATAAAGATTTATTTTTTATTTGTAAATTAACATTAATGTTTGTATATTTTTTTAATATTTTCAACTTTTCTTCAAGTTCATAGCCCTAGAAACCCATAACGTCCTTTTTAAATTTATATAATTTTTTTTTTTAAATTTAAGAGAAGCATGTGAGCCGACCCGTGTGCTGCACGAGCCAGGCACGGCGTCGCCATATGCCACTATGCAGCTCTCCAAACTTTTGCTTCATTCCCAGTCCACCCTAGCACGTGCTAGTGGTTTGGTAGATCATCAAACGTCCTAGATTACAGCCGCCATGTCAATGGATACCAATTACCCTGTGAAATTGATTCCTCAACGATCATCTCGCGTCTCATAGAGTATTCGTGAGAATATGATTCTCAAAAAAAATATAATAAAAAAAAATATAATAAAAAAAAAGATTATGATTCTCAAGACACTGAAAAATAAGATCTGATATGAATACAAGATTTGACTTGTATATTTTTCATTTTCGTTTTTCTATAATAGAGAGTGTTCCAACTCTTTGGGCCAGATTAATTTCTACGGGTCTAGGAGGAGCCGGATAAATTCTTGTGGCCCCAGTGTGGTAATATAGTTTCGAACACTCAACTTCCAAACCGTGGTCGTAGACCAACTGAGCTACCTCTTGGGAATGAAATGGATTGGTAGCACATTACCCATAGGCCACAGCTAATTCCCCTTTTTTTGTTTTCTCATACTCTGGAGCCATTCTTTAATCAATCCAGTCTATTTAAACACACTGGATTCACTTGAATTGGCATGTCCAATTTTTACAATGTTTTAAACATTATTTACATTTGAATTTATGACAAAAAAACAAATGCATTGTGTATGGACATTAAATTTAAAAGCATTTGAGTGCCTCACTCATGCTTTCCATGAGTGAATGGAGTGGAGCCCCACAGTGGGGGCCTAAAGTAGGGGCCTACCTATTAAAACACGAACAACTCAAAATGAATGTCATCCACTCATGTGGAGGTTTTCCAAATCCTACTCCAATATAAGTTGTATAAAAAATTCATTGATCTAATAGACATCCGTTGTGATGCACCTAAAGTACAGGTTGCTTAAGCACTCCACAAAGTGGGAAAAATCCTAAACTGAAATTTGGGATAATTTTTAGGACTGATCATTCTTACAAGCTCTCTGATTAGAATAAGTTCATGTAATAGATCTATGATTTAAGCAATCATGCGATCAAAGAAATAAACTTACAACTAGAGATTTATGGCTTATTTGTCTATCTAATACAATATGTAGGATTAGAGTTCAATAAGTGGCTAAAAATGAAGAACAAAATGGTAATTATCCAAAAAATGACTATCAATAACCTTCTTTTCTAGAGAACTTCAAAAATAAAAAAAAAGTGAAAAATGAATATCAAACTATTATGCTATTAATATAAATTCCAAGAACGTCAAAGCCTCATCTATCTCATTACCTTATATTTACTCCTTGTCATTTTATTAGTCTTTTGTCCACGCGTATTTGACCATAAATACCTTTGTTATATTTTGCAAACAAACGAGCCTTCAGTGATCTATACAAACCGACAAAACATAACTAATATACATCCAAACAAACCTACTGTTATGGCATGCAATCTATTACTATCAGTCTATCCTAGAAAACTATGCAATTTAAAGCTTGACAGCAATGCTAACAATTAATCGATTCCCACCTAAAGCTGCGGGGGGTTTTAATACTACACCCCTCTCCAAAAGCTACTTTAATTTGTCTTCCAGGCGATTGGCTTGGCTTGAATGATTGACGGTCATGACTCATGAGGGACGTTGAAGTGTCAAGTCATATGGCTCTTAGAAATACTGTAGCAATTTCCAACAAGACCGATGGCAACGGTGATGGAGTTGGTATTGAAAGTTGAAACATATGTGGCCTTGGTATTCAAAATTTGTGCGGTTCTTGGCTTTGCCAGATGTTTTTTTCTTAAACAATTACGCCATTTTATAGGCATCTACATCTTAGGACTTGTACGTTTGTAGCCAACTTTTACTCCAACTGGATTGAATATTAATACAAAAAAGTGTATTAATTATTGGGATTTTCAATAGTAGTATGGATGCCTGTCATCTATGAGAGACGGTCAAAATGAGTGGACCAATCAAAAGAAGCTATATTTTACATGGCGCACATTTGACATGTGTGGACCACCAATCAAACTTGCACCCATGTCATATGTGGCTCAGCCATTGGTCCAGTCAAGTGTAATAGGTGATGCAGATTCTTTTGAACAGGTGATGCTCCACCAGCATTCCACTTCCCTCCGCTGTGGGTAAGGGCTAGTGAGACAGTCGTGTAATCCAGGGGAGCTTAGCATGGCTTGTCACATTCTTGGGCATCCATTGGTTCAGCCAAGCTTGGCCATGTGCACTCTTGCAACTTCCAAAACCTTTGCTTCATTTCCAATCCTCCCCGTCCCAGTGGTAGGTAGACCCTCAAACGTTCTATATAACACTGGCGTACGTGTTTGTGGTCCCACTGACCGTTTGAAACTGATTTTTCAACCATCATCTCGAAGCTCATAGTAATCTCGTGAGAATATGGTTCTCAAGACACTGAAAAATCAATTTTGATATTAATACAAAATTTGATTTGCTGATGAAAAGGTGTGGTGGATCGATTCTGCACACATTACCCACTGATAGATTCATAACATCTGAATAAATAGAAGATCCGGTCCTCTGTGTATTTGATGAATCTAATTTCTCATCTATGAAAGAATAAAATCAAACCCATGATTGTTTACAGGATGAAAAAAAATATATATCTAAAGAACCAAAGGTGAAAATCCAAAAATAGACATCAAATAACCTCCCTCTAGTATAAATGGAATGAGGAGGGAAGATGATAAAGTTGAGCTGCCATCTACATTATCATCTCATAGACTTCATTTCTAACTTCTTTAATAAATTTTTGGTGGGACTCATTTAACCATGAATTTTTATGTAATATAAATATGCAAGAAATATATCCTTTATATAAACCTACCAACTATAGCTAATGTGAAATTGTGAATCCAAGCAAATTTATGGTGATATGATATACAATCTATTATCCATCTATCCTAGTATGATATACAATTTAGGTCTTAATAGTAATTCTCTAACCAAACCAAACCAAACCAAACCAAGCCTTTTCCCACTAGGTGGGGTCGGCTATATGGATTTGACGACGTCAATCAAATCTGTTTAGGGCCATGTCCTCCGTTAGATCCATGTAGGCAAGATCATGTTTAATAGTTTCTTTCTAACTTCTCTTGGGTCTCCCTCTCCCTCTCCTACTATTGGCAAACTCCATGCTTTCACACCTTTTAACATGTGCCTCTGTTGGACGCCTTCTAACATGGTCGAACCATCTCAGTCGATTTTCTCTCATTTTATCTCCAATCGGTACTATTCCTACTATGCCCCTAATCTCCTCATTCCTAATCTTATCTCTCCTTGTGATCCTGCACATCCATCTTAGCATTCTCATCTTCGCAACTTCCATCTTCTTGACATAATTATGCTTTACTGTCCTCTCTAATGAAATTTATTGAATGCCATCTAAAAATACTTGGGGATTAATTCTCCACCCCCCACTTGAGAAGCCACCTTATTCTCAAGGTGATTGGTTTGGTTCTAAAGAGATTAAATGGTCATAATACCTCAATATAAGCCACTTATTCTATGGGAGTTGTACCCAACATTTACTCTAACAGGAGCTCAACATCCATTTAAGAGGAGCCAGCTGGTTGCTTGGAGTGACACACCCAAAGGGCACGTCACATTCTTGGGCATCCACTTGCCCAGCCTGGTACTGCCATGTCTCACTCTCCAAAACTTTGGCTTCAATGCCAACCCTCCCCGGCACGTGCTGGTGTTAGGTAGATCCTCAAACGTGCTATGTTACACTGGCATGCTGGATCCCACCCACCCATTTTTTAACCATTATCCTTCGGCTCATAGGGCTCCCCTTATAGGACTCTAAAAGAAATCAAATCTATTAAAGTTTTTGACTTGTTGATGAAAGCGAGTGGTAGATAGATTCTACGCACATTACTTACTCAGAGATTTTTTGGTAGATCGATTTATAACACTTGGAAAGCTTTTGGGGGTGCTGGATGGGATGCTTGACGAGATGATGCGTTCCATCCAGCAGTCAGATTTTTGTTTGAGGGCTATGGCCTAGACATGCACTTGGATATTGGTAACAAACTCGAGATTTTCAAGAGAATCTTGAGAGCAATGCACTAATTTTATGAGAATTTTTAATGCAGAGTCATAATTTTCATATATGATTTTAGAAGCATGTGAAGGTCCAAAAACAGATGACTACCTCCACATGGATGTACTTGTGTCTACTTCATTGTATTTGATGAATCTAATTTCTAATATTTTACAAAAAAAGTAAAATAAAATATCAAAGCCATGATTCTTTTACGGAATCATGAGAAAGAGTCTTTCAATGTATGAAGAAAAAATCAATATAAGGCCATGATTCTTTGCAGCAGAGAGAGAGAGAGAGAGAGAGAGAGAGAAGTGGTTTGAGAAGTAAAAAATAAGACAATATGTTTTGTATTAGAACATCATGTTCAAAATATGTACTACATACACATGACGAAGCAGCTTCTAATGAATCTTTATATAGAGTATACACAGATTCCGGAGAACATGCGACATGTTTTCGTCGCACGAAACTCATCAAATCAAACAACAGGAGAAGAAGCTCCAAATTTCACCAATGTCTAATATTTCCACTTCCACTCTTTTTCTCACCCACTCCACTACTTATTCTACTAATTTATATTCACAGAAAATTTTACCATTTTTCCGTAAAACCCCTCCCAAAATAAAATAAAATAAAATAAACCCTTTCACATCCCTCGTTACGCTACAAACCCATCTCAATGTAACAATCGTTACCATCCGCACTTGTAACTCCCCAAAACCCGGACGAATCCCGAGATCTCTTCCAATTGGACTAAAGCACTCTTCATCTCCGAATCCGACACGCTGCCTTCCAAATCCACGATAAACACATAGTCCATGTAACCGAAATCGACCTTTTCCTTCTTCGCGACTCGTACTGGGCTCGATCGGTTCGGCCTGTGCTCCACCCGTACCACCGGTATATCCCTCGTCTCGAAATGCCATAGCGCCCGAAATAGGTCCGAAACGCCGTTTTCTAGCGAAAATGCTACTGTTGTTTTCCGGTTTCGGCTCTTCTCTCCTTCTGGCTCTGTAGCAGCTCCTGTTTCCAACCCTAGCTGGAGAAAACGGTTGAAGTTACCGTTTGGATCCTGGAAATTCTGTTCCAGAACCTCCAATCCGAACTCCCTTGCGGCGATCTTGCTCCCGATCACCGCCGTATCGGCGATCCGATCCTCCGACACGTAACGGGCCGCGTCCGCCGAGTTCGGAACCTCGTCGATCTCGAGATCGGCGGCTGCGGCGAGGTTTGTTCTGCAGTGGCTGAGCGCCTGAGGGTGGCTGACGATCCGGCGCAGATCCGACCGGGAAACGCCGGGGAGGGCCAGTAGGCAGTGATTGACGGGGAGGATGAGCTCGCCGACGATCCGGATCCCGTCGTGGCGGAGTAGGAGGTCGAGATTCCGGTCGATCGGGCCGTCGATGGAGTTCTCGACGGGTATGACGGCGCGATCGGCGGACCTGTCGTTGAGAGCCTGAAACGCGTCTTCCATGTGGTCGCAGGGGAAGGCGTCGCAGTTGGAGACGGAGGAGAAGGCCTTGACGGCGGCCTCCTGGCAGTAGGAGCCGCGGACGCCTTGGTAAGCGACGCGGACTGGGCGGCCGGAGGAGCCGGACGGAAGGGAAGGGTGAAAAGGGCCGGAGAGCTTGCGGAGGAGGTGGTCTCCTCCGACGGCGGCCTGTTTGAATAGGCGCTCGAGCTCGACGACGGTCATTTCGAGGCCGAAGCGGGCGGCGGTCTCCTCCGTCGGGAGGAGAGGGGAGAGATCGGGCGGCGCGATCTGAGTCCCCTTCCGCTGCTGCTTGAGATTCGATTTTAATGCGAAGAATCTAGGGTTCCGGATTTGAGAACTGTCTCTGCATCTGATTTTTTCAGAAGAAGAAGCGGATCTGAGAGAGATTGGAATTGGTGCTACTCGAAGAGCCATGAGGATGTGATTGGAATTGGAGCCGGAAGGAATATGAGTGAAAGGTGTTTGGTGAAATGCTCAGAGATCGATTTGGATCCCTGGCATGAGGAAGAGAAGGGTAGAGAAGGTTTTTATATAGAGTGGGTGCGGGTGGTAGGTGAGAATAGTGGGAACGGGGAGACTAAGTAGTAGCGATGCCCGGTAATGCCATTGTGAACAAACCAGGTCTTGGTCGTACCTCGTAATTTTCCTCATACCTTCGTCCTACTCCTACTACAACGTTACGTTAGATTACGATACCTGACGTGTATCACTAATTTTCCTTTCGTTGGTCCTCGTGAATATTTTTCTAACTGTATCAAGGCATGGCTGATGGTCCCAATGAATCAATGAGTGGGGACCTAATCTTAAAGACCAATCATGGCTTGATTTGGGTTATCAGTGCTTAGCTCTTAGTTTACCACCATAAAATAGAATATCAACGGGAATAAAATATAATATTAATTTATAGGACAATTAATATCTAAATATCCTTTGTGTTTGAGGGCAAGCACCATAGTTTTTAATTTTGTTTCGGCCACTTGACTGAAAGGAAGCACTGCCCATAACATTTTGCTTTAAATTTCAAATTTTGGCTGTAATGGAAACTATCTATTATAGGGTTTTAAGAAAGGGGGACTCTATTGGCACCATAAAAATATCTCTCCACACCGTAAAGAAAAAAAAATCATTTTCTAAACTACCCCTCCTCCATTTCCCTCTTCCTCTTCCTCTCCCCCTACCCCACCCAGTCCCCGGCCGGCAGCCCGCGGCGGTAACTCTGGCCGGCCAGCCGGTGGCCTCCCTCCCCCCTCCTCTATTTTCTCCCCTTCTCCCTCTTTCTTCCTCCCTCCCCCCTCCTCTATTTTCTCTCCCTCTCTCACTTTCTCTTCTTCTCTCTCCTTCCCTCCCCCCTCCCTCCCCCTCCGCCTCCCTTCCCCTCCCAGCAGCCGACGGGGAGGGAGATCGTGCGGCAAGGTTTCCGCCTGGTGCAGCCCTGCCGCCCAATCTCCCTCCCCGTCGGTGGCTGGGAGGGGGAGGAAGAGGGGGGAGGGAAGGAAAGAGAAGAAGTGGAAGGGAGAGAGGGAGAGAAAATAGAGGAGGGGGGAGAGAGGAAGAAAGAAGGAGGAGAAAATAGAGGAGGGGGAGGAGGCCGTCGGCTGGCCGGCTGGGGATCCTCCTCGCCGGTGACTGGTGGGGTGGGGTGGGAGAGAGGAAAACGGTGGAGGGAGAGGCAGAAGGAAAGCGAGGAGGGGGAGGGGTAGTTTAGGAAATGAAAAAAAAAAAAATTAAATGCAGTGTGGAGAGACACTTTTGTGGTGCCAATAGAACTCCTCTTTAAGAAATTGAGGGCTCTTTTAAAGTTTTTAGTAAACTTAATCTCGTTGTATACTCATGCCTCAAAATAAGATGAATGGATTAATTAAATGCATAATTAATACTTAATGTTTTTTTCTACATGTATATTTTTATTATTATTATTTTCTTATAAAATGTAATTCTAGACTATTTCTTCAAGATTTTGAATAAGCTGGCCTATTTGTTTGTTAGGTAGATTAAAATGAAGTAAAGTAGATTATCAAGTCATGAAAATAAGAAAGTGGAGGGAGTTGGTTGTGAAAGAAAAAAAACTGATAAATTTAGATGCACAAAATGATAAAAAAAGAAAGATGATTTTATAAGAGAAATCACCTTAGATGCGTACTACACCTAAAAGGCCCTCTTTGTTTTCCTTGCACAAGACTATTATCTCATTTCAAAGAGAAAAAAGAGAAGTGGGGACTACATTCGTGTGAGGCAATTAAAGAGTGCCTTTTTGTATAGTCCGCATTTAAGGTGAGTTTTTTTTTTTTTTTTTTTGATAAAATCCTCTAAAAAAATATACTTTTAAAAGTATAAAATAAAATAAAAATTTTAATTTTAATTTTGCTTCCAACACGCTCCCCTGTCTTTCCTTCACACTCAATTTTATTTTATTTTATTCTGTCAGATAAAAAAGAGCTCTAAATTAAAATAGACAACAATGACAAGTACATCCCTGAAACTTTATTATGAATGATCTTCTTAAGCAGAGAGTATTGTCGTTGGTGCAATCTGCACCATATAAATCCTTCCAACCAACCCGGCGTGGAGCCATGTCATTGATCACATGTGTTGTACGTGAGTAAACTAAGAAGAAATATTTAAAAAAAAACATGTCAAAGAGCGTGGATCACACAGTATGATATGCGGTGAATAATACTGGGTGTCGCTGTTGGGAGGTTTAGATGGCCTAACAGTTAGGATTCTAGGGTGCTAAATTGGGAGAGTTTGGATTCATTGGGAGTCTCGGATACAAATTGAGCCCCTAAAATCTTAATCTGGCCAGACAGAGAGTGTCAAAGACTCTGGATTCAACATTGGTTTGAGTCAATCATGCAACTTGCAAGTTCAACTTTGGCAGCACGTGAGAAGGAGAAAGGAAGAAGAATTGAGAATTCAGTACTTGCATGCCAGGTCAGTTTTGTTGGTTCTATGATCAAAATGCCTTCAGCCTTTTCTCTAATTACTACCCTTTGAGTTTGAGATGTCTGGACGAGAAATTTCGAGTAACGTGTACATGCCGGGTCCACGGATCGTTCTTTATCTTTGCCAATGAATATAGCAGGCCCCCTGAATCATGACTCAAGGCTGGGAACCAGAGAAATCTAGTAATAACCATAATAATCCCACTCATATTGAAATCTGGGAAAGTGCTAATACACGTTGTATAGTGTGACCAGAGTGATAGTTTTGATGATTCGAAAAAGAGCACGGTGAATTAGGGGTGAAAAAAAAAAAAAACCGCTAAACCGCTAAGTCAATTCGAACTTGTCAGCTATGATCGATTTTTTGTAGTAGATTGGTTCGGTCATGGTTTGAATTTAATTTCCTTCAAATCGTTCGGTTCGGTTTGGTTCGATTTTTTGTTTGAAGGTGAATCGAACTGAACTGAGTATATAAATATATATTTTTTTATAAAATTTATAAAGGAATATAAAAAATTACTTGAAGAAGACTCGATCCCTCACTCCGTTACTCAAAGTCCAACGTCTCTCACAAATTGAATTGTCCTTTTTTTGTGAAAAAAATAAAAACAAAAACCTATAACCGAACCGAACCGAACTGGTTCGGTTTGAGCACATGGGCGGTTTGGTTCGGCTTGGAAAAATAAAAAATCGATGGGTTTGGTTTGGTTGGTGGTTTCCCCTTTAAACCGATCCGAACCGCCCATGTACACCCCTACCATGATCAAACTTTGATTATTAACCCCATTTAGGTTTAAACTAGCCAAAGAAGTTTGCATAAGAAGATTTTCACATGAAAACTTGTAGTCCAGTTCGTGGGGTCCATTTGGATGCATTCCCATCACCATGGTAAGATCAATGAAATAGTCTCATTACGAACAAGGGTAATGCAAAAGGTCAGCCCATCAAATTATCATAGCCCTTGATTTCACAACTTTAAAGTTTTTGAAATTTAGTCCAACAATGAGTAAATGTTTGATAAGCATAAAACTGGGCATGGTGCCAGATTATGTGGGTGGGGGTGGAGTGAGTGATTTGGATAAGATTGTGAAAGGAGCTGCATTGATCAAGAGTGAGCCTGCCTAGGCTTCATAGAGCCGCATTGATAAAGTTTCAGTCCATTTGTAGGAGAAACTTCTCCGGGCCTACAAAAAATAAACAAAGTTTATAGAATGGAATGCTAGCAATCACTTCAAACTCATGAACTAGGTTAGTGAAAATATACATAATTTGAAAGGGTGAATATATCAAGGGATTTTTCTGTACGGTCACCTAAACACATCGATAACTCCCCCTTGTTACCAAACTGGGCAGTTTTACCTACATGTTATTCATACCGTCCGTACATCTACGCAGGCCAAAAGTCGATTTTTCTTTTGCGATATCGCAATTTATATTCCGATATCGCAACTTATTAACTTGCAATATCGCAATTCATATTATGATATCGCATAAAGTTTTACGTTGAAAGTCAACGAATGTATCTCTGTATATAATTTGATTTCATTGTGTAGCTTTCGTCTTTTGCAACTGTTTCTTGCAACCGAACTTCCAGTCCAAAACCTAAAATGGTAATTCATGATATGAGAACAATATGGTTGTTTTAATATATCAATAACTGAATGTTCAGACGTAATTAGAATTCGGTAGACTGTCAGAAGACATAATGCTGAATGCCCACATTTCCAACGTGGATGTTCATAAAAAAGTGAGGCTCTACAAGTCCCACATAAGGTCACTACTAATATTTATATACAATGCTTCAAATAGTTCTACATATGGGATTCCTTGTACTCTAATTTCCTTCAAAAGACACAAAAGAAGAAAAATAAATAACATAATAAATAAGAGGGAGATACATATAAGGTGGGAAACAATGAATGAATACTGCTGATGGATTGGACAATATAGCAGAGAAAGATTTGGCTGCAGGAGACTCAATGCTATGTATGAAAAATGAATGGATTCACTTGCAGAGAAAGGAAGTAGTGAACTCAAGCAAAAGACGGAAGCTACACAACGGAATGAAAATATAGACAGAGATGCATTCGTTGAGTTTTAACGTAAAACTTGATGCGATTCACAATATAAATTGCGATATCGCAAGTTAATAAATTGCGATATCATAAAGAAAAAATTGATTTTTCGTATGGGGTATGTGACAGTACTGAGAATGTGTAGGTAAAATTACTCAATTTCATAACAAGCCGAAGTTATTCATGGGTTTAGATGGCCGTGCCGAAAAAATCCCATGCATCAATCTTGTGGCCATGTGTTTGGAGGAATTTCTCAGGTGAATTTCATGTGCCGAAGATTTCTAACAACAATTTCATGTGTTGGGAATTCGTTACCTGACTCGTAAAATCTGATCGACTTGACCCGAGTTGACAGAACTGTTGCTATTCCAAAGTTTTGCTAGGGAGATGCCACACTTCCATCATTATTCTTTTCACATTATATATGATACTGGCTTGGTAACTTGTGCTAACCGTGGCTATGCATGCCAATATATTTAGTTTTATGAATAGAGTCCGGATCTCCTGTTTGGTTCACATAAGGGGTGCCACGTGGTGATTTTTGGCCACCTCAACTTAAACCCCTCTTGAAATGAATAATCAAATAGGGGATCCGGACTCTTATGAATATATCATAGATAATGTATAACCCGAATCAATGTTCAAAAGCATTTATAAGACCCTAGGTCCCCACTCTATCTAATTATTTTTGGCATTTTTTTGATAAATATTTACTTAAAGGTGTTGCGTCATTTAGTGGTAGGTTAAGTTATTTTAAAAAACAAGAGTTCATGAGCTCGAAATTCACAAAATTCACAAACTATGAATTTTAGCTTTTTACTAAGGCTAAATGAAAAAAAAGTCAAAATTGAAAGGAATCGGACCAAAATTGAATAAAAAATGCTCAACTTTGATATATTATAATAGCTCATTAGGTTAATAGGTGAAGCAAAATGACCCTTCCAAATGAAATAGGGTTTGGTAAATACAATAGGACAAGAAGGACATGCACCCATGATAGAGAAAATAAGAGAGGGAACACCTGCACACATGATAGTCTCATCATTGGTTCAGTCATTATCTTTGATTAGTTGGATACCGATTACTAGCAAACTTGATCATATATAAAGCTAACCTATCAAGCTCTCTTGATGTTATAACATTACACTACCATCAACTATTAATGGACCTGAGCCAATAAAGATAATTCATCGAACTCTCTTTTATATTAATTTTATTTTTTTTTCTTTTATTAGTTAGATATAGTCTACCTACATGTCATGTTTTTTGCATGCAACTGTCATATGGTAAGACAATTTATTTTTAAAATTTCTATAAGCCCTATTTCTGTGCGGGTGATCGAGGCTTAGGGTCTGTTTATTTCATGTATTCAAATTACTATGTTTTGCAAGGCTTTGGTTTTTTTTATCTGTAGCTTTCCCAGGAAATAATGGTTAAAAATGAAAAATCACCATTAAATAACTTTCCCTTTAATGAAAATTAAATCAAGGGAAGAGGAACAATAAATACAAAGCCATCACCCCATTCATGTTTAGTAATCCTTTAGTGGAGCTCATTTGAGGCCCTTAGAGATATTTTAGGCGCAATTTAATCTTTAAAGTCACTAGTGGAGCTTGAAATTCAAACCGCTAAAAACCACTTACCTAACCATACTCTACGATTGAGGAGACTTTTAATTAAGTTATCTTCCTCCTTTCATTCCGCACTTTAATTGGGGTAAATATTTAGAATATGAAGAGTTGATTTTGGGTTGTTTGGATTTTTAGAACAGTCCCACTTTTGAGTCAGCAGTTCTAATCTAGTGTCTCTTAGGGCATGTTTGTATGACACTTTTCTACAGAAAAGTGGCCGATTTTCCGCAGAAAATCAAGTTCTCATGCGTTTAGAGTCGAGCAATTTCACGAAAACAGTTTCCTACTTAGTCGGCAGTTTCCATGCATTCCTATGGGGGGTATGGAAATTCCGTTTTCTCAGAAAACTCCTCACTCCTATATAATCTCATTTCCTCACTATTTGTAGGTTTGCTCCCCTCCCCCTCCCTATCTCTTTCTCACCTCCGCTGCGTCTAGCATCTAACCCCAACCACCCCGCTCTCTCACCCTCATTCCCTACGGCCAGGTCCCAACCCCATCCACCCCATTCTATCACCCTATTTCCCTACGGCCAGGTCTCCCACCCCACCCACCTCCCTCGCGGCCAGGTCCTAACCCCATTCCACCCAACCCAACCCTCCCCCCTCTATGAGTCCCAAACCGCCCAACCCCCACCTCACCCACACGCCCCTCCTTTGTAGCATGTGGCAACCAATACAAATTTTTATTTGTCAATAAGGAATTTATAGCCGTATCAAATAACATTAGCACCAATTCAATGCGGCATCATAGATGAATTTCTAAATTCCACTTTAAATATTTTTCGATGTTTTCATTTCTATAAAATTTCCTAACATGACAATTTTTCATTTGTGCAAACAACTTGGAAACCGGAATCTAACTTCTCACATGAGAAAATTGTTTTCTTATACGTGACCAAAAAGTCTACCTTGGACGAAATATGGACCGACCTTTGATTCTCATCCAAATATTTAAGAACAGGAATGACCCCATATTCCCTCATGTAGCAGGGCTCATATGTGACACTGACAGAAGAAAGGGTCGGGCTTGGGTGGTTAAGGAAGGAGACAGAGAAATCTACCACGTGATCTAGGGGGCTACGCCTACACCTAATTAACTTGTTTTTGCTTTCTTGTTTGCCCTTTTGTAATACGCTGACATGTAGAGGTGTCGGTTTCTTCTCATTTTTAATATTTGCAGGGTGTAGTAAACGTTAGCAATTTCTGGAGGGGAACGTAACCATACTCAATTCAGCCATCCCTTGAATAACTTTATCGGTGGCCTATTGGTGGCCACTAGTTATGAATTAAAACAAGAGGACCTCAGTGACTACATACGGTTACCCTAAAGTGTCATTTGTATTTTACGCGTATAAATAATGAATATTTAAATTTTAAATATACAATGTTTATATATGATTTTTTTTTACGTCTTTCGTCTAATAATACAATTTTCGCATCATTTACACATGTGATTCATTTTTCTATATTTGCTTCAATGATATGTGTATATGTATTAAATAATTTTATAAATGATACTTATTAATCATTAAATTATATTTTACTATAATGATATGAAAATCAGATAAAAAATGTCTGATTTATATCAAAGTTTTCATTTGCATTTTAGATCCTTAAAAAAGAACATATCTTTCAACATGAAATATACTTTAAAAAAATATATATTCCTATCAATGATCACCTTTAAAAAAATACATTCCAACATGTTTGGTCAAGGAAATATGAGTTTATAGTCTGATGGTTTAGAAAAATAGGATTATTATTAATATTTCTATTAATTAATATTTAGTTCAATATTATCTTAATTCATTATTCAATTTGCATAAAACTTAACCCATGCATCTCACTGGCTTTATGCTAATATTAATCAATTATAGAAAGTTCTTGAAATGAGTATTTTGTTGCTAAGTCCAATTATATTAAAAGAATTACAAATTTATTATGGATAGATAGAATCGCATTTATACATTATTTTTTTAATGATACCATAGTGCTATATAAAATACATTCTTCCTTTTCTCTTACATATTCATTTATACATATTTAAATATTTTTAAAGCAATGCAATAATAAATAATTTTAGAAAAATCATTGAGATATTGGAAGTAAACTAAAATAATAAGGTAATTATTCTAGTTAAAAGTTGATAGAAAAATCATTGAGATATTTATCTTACAGACCATCCCTTAAAACTCTTACTATCAATATGTTTTTTTTTTTTTTTTTGTCTTTCAGATTTTGTTCCTTAAAAATCAATGGAGTCACTTTCAGTCTCATCATCCTGCACGTGAAAAAGATAAGATCTAAAAGGAGAAGAGAAGATAGATAATCAAATTATGAAAGAATAAACCTACAGAGTAAATAGATTTTATAAAGTTTCTTATATATATATATATATATATAGCAAGGCAAGAGAGAGAAATAGAGATGTTACATTCATAAAAGGGGATGACATGCAAGGAGGGTTTTCATTCATAGGTTTCATGGGTCTTAAGCATCTTTCATTATTATTTTGTAAATGCGTTGGAGGGGGGTTTCTAACCCAGAACCTCTTTGATGGAAATGCCTCTTTTATTATTATTTTTCTAAATGCGTTGGGGGTTTCGAACCTAAACCTCTTTGGCGGAAATTGCCCCAAAACCAAACTGTCCGCCTCCAACGGGTATTCTTTCAAATCACATGTGGTTTGGTATTCTCTTTTCCCACCTGAACAAGTGTTAAATGGTTCAAATCTTGGTGTGAAAATGGGCTCATTTTCACACCACTTATACATTTGATTTACACACAAGATGCATAAATACTTGTAGACAAACATGACTAATGTGTAAATATTATGCATATTCACCAGTTACATACGTAAATGGGTGTAGACAAACGACCCCTAACCGGTTGTTTGGATATGTAGGAAATAGGCAGGGAAAACTCTCTATGGTAATATAAATTTGAACTAATTTAAGTTATGGTTGTGTTCTTTTATTCTTTTTCTACATTTTCATCTCAGCCACTCACAAGGAAAATTCAGGCACCCTTTGATAAGCTTTTATAATTATTTATTTTTACTTATTTGATTTAAAATTAATTTAAATAGATTCTTGAGTTCTTTAAATTGTTTGAAAAAATTTATTTCCCTTATGTTTGATTCATATAGCTTTAAGACATTTTGCTTCTTTTTCAAAAAGTTCTCAAAAGTTGATTTTTTCAAATAGACATAAATGTTTAAGGAAATTAGACGTTTTTTTGCCCCTTTTTTTTTTCTCTTACTAGTTTGCGCATGTAACTTTCATAATATGATAAACTTGGGTATATTATTTTTACTTTATAAAAAGATTGGATGCCCTGCTTTTATTGTAAGACAATTTTGCTTTTATAGCCTTTTTGACAATATAAGTTTGATTTTTCTGATTGAATATGACATACAATTAATACAGTTTATTTATAGAAAGGTCAGATTGAAGTTGTTCTATTTCAAAAGGAACTATTTGAATCTGTTCGATCTATTTCAAATAAGAAAAGACTTGCCAAACATTAGATATAAGGAGTATCCTAAGAGGTTATATTAACATTATTAAAGACATAAATGAAGTAATAGTAACAGTGTAAGAACCACCGGCGGAAAGACATGAGAGCTTTCGATGACCATAGACTGCATCAAGGATCGTTTTTTAAGTCTTACTCTTTGTATTGATTATGGATGAGTTAATTGTCTATATTGAAGAGGTGGTACCTAAGTGTATATTGCTTGCAGATATATAGTGTTGGTAGTTAAATTGAGAGATGACATGAATGTGAAACTTGAGAGGTTTTAGAATTCATGAGTTTTCAAATAAGTTTGTACAAAATATATGAATCTCTACTTCAATTGGGATGTGAATAAAGGAGAAAACCTATGAAAATTAAAGCTGAGGAGATACCATAAAGAGATTCATTCCGACACCATGGCTCAATAATTTGTAAGGATGGAACGCTTTCTAATCGATGTATAGTAGTTAGATTAAAGTGAAATTTTACATGCCAAACAAGAGGCAACAAATGCTTGCTAGAGGTGAGAATGTTGAGATGGATGTTTGGTAAAAGTAGAAAAGATAGAATTAGAAATGAGTGTATTTTGGGAGCATCACTAGGTGATAAATTAAGAGACTGACTCATTTGATGGTTTTGATATATCCAATGCAAGCCAGCTATGGTGTTGAAGTACAACCAATCTGAGGATTTGGCCCGTGATTGAATGAAATGGGGAAACAAACATAACTCATATAGCTGATCTCAATATATATATATATATATAGTTGGGACAAAGCTTTGATGACGATCACGATAATGAAAAACTTGCCAAACAAGCCAGGCAAGAGACCCATTCTTAAGACCTGATTTACTATGGGTTTCAGGACCAAGTCAAGTCAGGTCCATACGTACGTACCCATATCATGGTGTACTTATGTTTACATTATATCTAATATAATATAATGAGTAGACTATTTCCAAGTTTGTATGGCTTTGACCATAGAGCCCACCTGGCTCTGCCATTATCAATCTCAGGCCTTCACACGGATGACCTCTTTGAGAAATGACATTGACCCAAATTTGACGCTCACATAACTTCTGTGGACCGAAATATTTGATCATGTAAAATTTTGACATCCCGCTTTATTTAATAGGAAGGATTTGGACTTCACCAACAAGCAAATCACATACAGTACTGCTTATGTGGTGCAGCTCATGGGGCTTAGTTGGATGCATTCCAATCATGAGGGGCAGGATAAATGAAAGGTCTTGGGTTAGGGTCATGTAAAAAATAGCCAATCAGATTATATTAACCCTTGATTTTAACAACCTTATTGTTTAATAGTCTTTTCACTATAGATTTTTTTTAGATTGATCTAATGCTGAGTAAATGTTTGATGAGCATAAAATTGGGCATATGAGTGTGAAAGGAGCTGCACTCTTCAAAGATGGGGGGAAGTAGGCTCCATGCAGCAAGGTACGCACTCTGTTAGGAGGAGAAAACTCTCCCTAGTATAACTTCACTGGTCAAAAAATTCTCATTTGGTGCACATAACTAGGTGATCTATATGTACCCGGAGGTTGAGGGTTCGAAATTGCACTACCACACTAGGGCTACACGGGATTTACGCATCTCATCCTGGGCTCGTAGGGATTATTCTAGCCCAAAGAACTAGGACACCCTCCGTTAGAAAAAAAAAAAAACTAGGTTATTATTGGTATTAAGTTTGGCCCAAGTTGGGTTTAGGTATATTAGAGTTTGGGCAAGTCTCATATTATATATTAGAGCTTTTTGTATATACCCCCCTAAGGTTTGTAGGGTTTGTAAATAAGCCCCCTGAGGTTTTACTATTTGCCAATAGGCCCCTGCGATGCGATTTTAATACCTCTCGTGTCCTCAAAATCAACAGTCTTCCAAACATCATAGGTTGTTAGAGCAAAATGACACTTTTGTCCATTTCTTTTATCCTTATTATATGCATAATTTCAAAAGCTTGGACTAAATTTTATTTTATAAAGCATTTAATATTAACAATAGCACTTAGTGGGAGAGAATGACCCTATATAAATTCATTATTTTATCAATACAAAGCTCATTTCATTAAATCCAAATTGATCATGACGACAATCAACACTTGTAGTTATAACCGGTTATGATTTATCCAATCCATACATGACCCAGCAGTGGATTGATGAAGTCTCAAAATACATGATTATGCTTCAATTGTAGGGAGTGTAAAAGAAATATTGGGGGATTAATGGGCAAATGTAAAAAAAAAAAATTAATTTTTAGAATTTACGGGGGTGGGGGGGATTTTAAGATTTTCTCATATATGGGTGGGGCTTGGGCCCACCCATGGTCCTATGGATGAGAGAGTTATTGAGAAAAATCATTGGAACTTGAGATAAAATAATGGTATTTTTGTAAATTATAATATACTCATTTTTATTTAATGGATGGGCAAAACTGTTATTTATATAAAAATTCAACACAAATCTCATGGTGGCTGCCCATTCTTGTTAAGAATATTGATTATGGGGACATGAAAGGTATTAAAAATAAAAACAGGGGTCTATTTATAAATAGTAAAACCTCAGGGGCCTATTTACAAATCCTACAAACCTTAGGGGGTTATATACAAAAATCTATATATATTAAAGAGTTTTCACCTGCATGATGAGTTCCCGACAAGGGCAGTGCAGGATTTTAAATTAACCCTCGTTGTGCACAAAGTAGAAGTTGGGACCGAAAACCCCGCACGACTCAGTCTAGTCCTCCTGTTGGAGATCTAACCCATATTATATGTATCACATGTACATTGAAAAATTGAGTGAACAACCTCTACCTTTCTCCAAAACCTAGAGACGAAGCTGTAATACCACTATGCTTGAAGCAATAAGTTGAACAATTCTGGGCCTAGAGGTCTAGGATAAACTGGCTAAACTAGGGTAATTCCAACACCCGTTTCTGCCATTTGGCGGCGAAGATCTTTCACAGGAAAACCAAAATCCACAACTTCAAAACTGAACAAGGTGCACTCATCACGGATCAAAAGGAGATGGAGGACTACTGTCACGGTTTCTTTGAGTCCTGGTTCTCTGCTCCAACCACACAACAACGTCGTGAGGACCTGACGATGCCTTCCAGTCTGGAGTCCGGCATTACTGAGACAGAAAATGATAGCCTCAACGCTATTCCTACAGCCAATGAAGTCAGACGCACTATTTTCTCTATCAATCCTAATAAAGCCCCTGTTCCGGATGGTTTTAATGCAAAGTTCTACCAAATTTTTTGGAACATATTGAAGCATGACTTTCAAGGTTTGTTCTATAATTTCTTCTCCCAAGGGACCCTGGACCCCAGGCTGAATGAAACAATGCTCGTTCTTATCCCCAAGAAAGAGGGACCGGTGACAATCAAGGACTACACGCCAATTAGTCTTTGCAATGTTGCCTATGAGATCCTTTCTAAGATTTTGGTTTTCAGGCTCCATCCTATTGTCTCCAGAATCATATCCCAGTCTCAAGGCGCCTTTGTGCAGGGGCGTCGAGCTCTGGATCAAAATCGTGGTTGCAAAATAAATAATTCACGGGATGTCCCGGCTCAAAGGATCCAAGGCAATGGCTTTTGTTAAGCTTGATGTCGAGAAGGCTTATGACACGTTGAGCTAGACATTCCTTGAAGCTATGTTGGAAATAGGCGGGCCTCTAGGATAGGTTTCAAAAACTTTTGACCCACTTAATGCAGGGATCAATTATCCAGAATGCTCTAAAACCCAATCCAGATTGCCTACCCTCAATCTCACCCATCATTACCAGTAAATAACTCTATCAACAAGATAAAAACAACAACATACAAGCATCAATTAAATCTGTAACATGCAAGGAAGTAGATTATACATTTGGAGCTCGATTGTGCTCTAATGGAGAATTTGCTACTTTCTTTGATGACGAACTGTTCCGCGAATCAAATAGGTTTCTCTAAGACCCAATGATCTTCCACGCTATGACCTGTATCAGATTCTTTTTTTTTCTCAAGAAGATGGTGGGATCTCCAAGAGAAAACTACTAGGAACTCAAAAGAGGAACTAGAACGAGAACTAGAAGAGTGAGAGGAGAAAGACATGTGCAACTCTTGCACAATCAAGGCTTGGGCGTGAATCCCTATCAAGGAATATGCATGGGACATCCAGTCATTAATTCATCCTCTATTTATAGCAATAAATCCACCTCATCTTTCTAATTAAAATAGAAATCTTACTTCTCTATCAATTAGTAAGTCTCTTCTTTTACTAATTAAAATAGAAGTACCTCATCTTTCTAATTAAAATAGAAATCTTACTTCTCTAACAATTAGTAAGTCTCTTCTTTTACTAATTAAAATAGAAGTACCTCCTCTTTCTAATTAAAATAGAAATCTTACTTCTCTAACAATTAGTAAGTCTCTTCTTTTACTAATTAAAATAGAAGTCTTACTTCCGCAATAATTAGTAACATACTATATTATAATTAGAAGTCTCACTTTATATATGATTAGTAACTTTCTAATTCATTTCTAATTAAAATAGAAGTCTCACTTCTACTAAAATTAGTAACTTACTATTACCACTATTAGAAGTCTCACTTCAAATAGAAATAGTAACTTTCCTTTTAGAGTTCAACTAGAATTAGTATCTTTCTAATAATTGGGCTAGCGTGGGGACCACTAGGGATTCCTTAGAAAGCTGGCTCCAACTGGGACTCGCGACCCCACATCTCATGTGCAATCCGGGCCCACAGTTAATTGCAAATAACTCCACTATATAAATGCAATTGAACTCCAGTCTTAGGAATATTACATAGAAGACCCTAAACTTCTACATTACCACAAGTAGGCCCCTCTATCAATATCCATGGATCAATTGGACCCGTCTTCCAAACTTAGATCCATATCTTATTATCCTTGAGCCCAATTAATTATAATGATCATATGTATCTTTCCAATTAACTCTTAATCGGAATGTGTGCGCACTTACCAATGACAAATCCATTAATTGGCACAAGGGGATATTAGAGATAGATTTCGTCTTGACCATTGAATGTTTCCACAGATCTACTACCACTTACCCAAATCACCGAAGTGTTGACCTACAGTTGGCCTCACTCATTAGTGACTCAAAGTAAATGAATAGATGAAACTTGAGTTCATTAATGTCTCAGGATTGAGAGCCTATTACTAGGGAATTATGAGAGCAAACCTTAAAGTAAAGACAGTGTTTATAAGGTGCTTCTCATGGTCTTTCAATACATCCAATGTACCAGCACTATGATCCAGAATCTTCCATTCTGATGATCGAGACAAATCACACTACTCATAGTAACCAAAGTACTGCAACCTTGTCAGTATAAGATGTCTAGTCTCATCACTGGTTGTGAAGATATTTAAGTATAAAATTTATCACACATGTCTCCCGTATGTGGATCTCATCCATACACATGTGTTACGTCTAATATACTTGTGGATTCCGGTTCATCTCATGAACCAACATGTCATTCGTATCGGTTATGTGCAGATATATAATAAATCACAATTCATCTCATGAAAGGAAAGCATGAATATACTGATAAAATAAAGAAATTAATCAATTTATTATATCATCTACTGGATTGAGTCCATAAAACTAACAGTCTCCACCAGCATGGTTACAACAGAGAGTTTGTGGGAAAGATAATGATTTGTGTGTCTTCTATCCGTTACTCGATTCGGTTCAATGGAGCGACCACCTCTCCTATTCTCTTTAGACGTGGGTTACGGCCAGGTAATACACTCTCCCCTTATCTCTACATTCTTTGTGCAGAAGCTCTGACTCGTCCCACTGCTCGCTTGAGTGCTGCTAACGGAATGCTCTTCCCTAAAATTGTTCTGAGGGTCTAAGGGTGGGGCTGCTTCAATTTGCGAATGACCTGCTGTTCCTTCAGATTAATGAAAAAACAATGGTAAACTTGATAAAGCTTTTACAATTATTTGAGGAAGAAGCAGGCTAATGTGTCAATAAATCCAAGAGTCAACTCCTCTTCTCTAGGAATGCCTCTCCTGCACTAATCTGCCTCACCAAGGAGACTCTTTAAATCACAAGATCTGTCAACTCCTTCGATTACCTTGGTACCCCTCTTGCAATAGATAGATCTCACAGAGCTGCCTTGCAAAATACAATCAAGCGCATTTAAGGCCGCATCGCTAGCTGGAAAGGAAACCTTCTTTCTCTCACTGGCCGTTGGATTCATATTCAATCTATAATCCGTGCTGTCCCCACCTACTGGCTAGGCCACACTACAATTCCTAGTGGGGTCACCACAGAGATTAACCACACCTTTGCGGCCTTTCTCTGGTCGGGAAACCAAACTCAACAAGGGCTCCATCTTATTGCTTGGGCAACCATCACCCGTTCTATCTAGAAAGGAGGCCTGGCCGTATGGGACATCACCATAACTTACCAATTTGGTTTGGCATTTTCACTTGGCGCCTGATACCTATTGGGGGTCCATCTTAGCCCAGAAATACCTGCGATTTTGTACCTTTAGAACCTGCAGCCCAACTCTTAAGGACTCGCCTCTCTGGAGAAGAATTCTCAATCTAAGAAGTCATATGTTTGACCACTTGTCCTAGTCTGTGGGCAATGGGAAGTCCATTTCCCCTCTTCAAGATAACTAGATCCCCCGGACTGCTAGTAGGCTTCCTCAAACCCACTCCCTTCCCAACAACAACCTTTGGGTGTGTACCTCATCACCAAAGACCAGCACAACCAACCTTGTTGGGATAGGACCACCCTTTAAGAATGGTGGATAGATGGGACAGTGGACATGATATGCTATCTTCCTTTGGGAGGAAGGGATATCCCCTGCCCGAAGCAAGAAAAGGCTGGGAACTGTACAATCAAGGCTCTTTACAAGCATTTCAGTTCCACCATGATCTGGCTCCAACCCCTTTGTGGAGCCGTCTGGTCAGTGCAAATTCCATCAAAATTGAAGCTTTTCCTCTAGAAATGTTTACATGGGCGTCTGTCCACTAGGGCCCGTCTTCACAGAATCCTCCCTGCTATCGACTCGAGGTGTGTCCTCTGCCATGTCCATAGTGAAAATATTAATCATCTTTTCTCGTCCTGCTCGGCAGTGCAGAGTATATGGTGTATTCTCCATTACAAAATGCATATCACCACCCCCACTGACCCTATAACTGGCTGGTTTTGGGACCAACCCGTGATTCAACAATCCACTGTGACTTGGATTTGGTGGCACATTTGGAAAGCTAGAAAAGCCATCATCTTCAAGTCTGTCCCTTTCCACCCAACCTCCGTTCTAGGGAAAATCGTTCAAGCCCTGCACGAATGGAAGGTGGCAAGCAACCTTCTTCAATCTCATGTTATCAGCCCTCTCCCTCCGGCTGTTTGAACTCCTCCGCCTAATAATATTCACAAGCTCAATATTGATGTTTCCTATAACCCCAACACAGGAACTGCGGGAATAGGGGGCATTCTTCGTGACGTTAGTGGCAAACTCGTCCAAGCCTTTGCTATTGGAACTCAGGCTTGCTCAGGACTGGAAGCGGAGATGTAGGTATTCAAATGCGCAAAGCCAAGGGAGTGGGGAATGTCATCATATAGGGGGACTCCTTCATTATCTAGAATTCTCTAAATTCGAATGAAGGCTTCCCATGGACTATAATATCTCTCTGGCGGAGGATTCTTCTAAATTTAGAATCTCTTGTAATAAAACAAGATCTAGATCTATGATCTAGAAAACCTTAAACAACCAAGATCCTACATGTCAAATCATTGGGAGATGTAAAGCGGAAACATACCTTGATCCATTGTGGAAGTTGTTCGCAGGTTGTTGATCTTCCAATCCAATATGGCTACCCAGAGAAACCTTCTTTCTGATGATAGGATGTTAGAGAGAATAGGAACTTTCCATATGAATTGGAGACCATAACCCTAATATATAATAATGAGATTATCATAGGTTTTACTATTTCTAATTTGGCCCCATCAAATTAGAAATAGCAATCTGATATCTACACATTAATCCCATGATAATTATACCCTTAAGCCTTAAAACTTTAAGTCTTAATTATATCACTTTAATTTAGGCTTAATCAGAGATAGCATAACACATTTAATATTTACATGTGTGGCCCCACATGATGGAATTTTCCAACATCTCTCTCTCGCTAGAAAGTGGAATTGATCCGATGATCGGCCAACAATGTGGCTGACCAACTTGCCAAAATAGGACCTCCATTAGAAATGTTGTTCCATAATTCCCTTCCTCTTCACATCTGGCATCTTTACTTACTTGAGTCGTGTGCAGGACTCCGAGCGAGGGGATAGGATGACAACAACACAAGAGCAACACATTTTGCAGCAGAATTCTTCATGACAGACGGAATTTACTTTTGCATTATCGTCATCTTATGTATTTTGGCCCCCTGTTATTTTTATCTGTTGAATCAAATATAGGATTCCGGTCCCTTTTGTGCTCACGTTTTACCTATTAATATAATTGTTCCCAAAAAAAAAAAAAAAACTGCATGAACCAATAATTTTCTTCCCTATGATGTGTGCACTAAATATTTTTATGTACATTAGTCTTCAAACGTGATCATAAATTAAATAACCTAGGAAAGGTGATTACTATTGTAAGATCCCGACCCCAGTTCTTTTGTTTAGTATTGTTTTAATCGTGGTTTATCTTTTTAAGCGAGATTTGATTTAGTTTGACCTTGTTTTTGAGTTCGATTGGATTTTTCCATAAACTTGGAGATTTTTAAGGACCGTTGACTTTGGTTTGACCCGGTCCATATGATTTGTATTTTTATGAGAAATTACTTTTCATTTCTAAAAATTCTGGATTTGACGTATTTTGACTCATTTGATGAAGTTTAACAACTTTCATGTTTTGACCATTTTGATTTGATGATCAGAAAATGCGTTTTTCGAGAAAAAGGGCAAAACTGACCTTTTACACTAAATCTGTCCATGAATTTCGAAAATTTCAGAAATTGGGGAAAATATACTTTTTGGAAAGTAGATATTTCGCCGATCGTTTTTGTCTTCTTCGTCGTTTTCGTTCGGGGCCCGCAAATGTGAGTTTCAGCCTTGTGAAGATTGGGGCCCACAAGACCCATCTTATAAGAAGGGAACCCCTCTTCTTCTCCTTCATTTCGTTTCCAGCAAGAGTGGGGAGGGTTTTTCCCTCTCTTCCCTCCACTCTTTCTCTCTCTTTTGAATCACCTATCTCATGGAGATTTTATGGAGGATTGATCCCACCTTCTTCTTCCTCATCTCTCAAGCATTCCAAAGACCCCATTTTCAAGATTTTTGGGATAGAGCAAGGCTCTCATCTAAGCTCTTCTTCTTTGTTTGGATTTCTCAAGGTTAGCAATGGTTTTCTTTTCTTGAGATTCTTGTTTTCCTCTCCATTTCGAGTGTTTTAATCCCATATGCAATGGGTTTTCATGGAGATTTACAATGGATTGGTTTTCTAGGGTTTCTTTTGAGCTATTTTGGGGATTTTGTGATCTTGGAGCTTGAGACACTAAAACCTTGTTTGAAGAGTAATTTTACTCCTATCTTGACTAGAGGCAAGTAGATTCTACAATTAGTATGATGATTTCTCTTATTTAGTTCCATTTCATGATTTTTCTTCTTATGTGCTAATCTTCTTTGATCATGGATTTACTTTGATTGAATGAACCATTGTTACATTGATTTCAATTTATGTTATTGTCTTACAATGTATTGAAAGTTTGTTTTCACTTTGATCATTTTCAAAGTTAGTTTTTTTTATGTTAAGTGTTTGGGGTTCAAAGAAAAAGGGGAAAAAACTTTGATTTCAAAGTTGGTATTTGGGTTAATTGGAATGATTATGGTTGGAGAATTGATGATTAGATGGAGTTAAATATATCCCATTGAGGATCTACTTCATTGGAGAATGGTTGTAGAAAAGGAGGGAAGAAAGAAAAATCAGAAAAAAGGAAGAAGAGTGCAAATCTGCACTTATTTCGGACCCAGCCAGAACTGGGTCCGCTCGAGCGGCCCACTCAGGTTCTGGGAGGAGTCCGCTCGAGCGGACCCTGGGTCGCTCGAGCGGACCCAGCCCAGTTCTGGGCCCTTTTCAGGGCCTGGTTTGGGGGGATTTTTTTGAGGGACTTTTTGGGCCTGATTCAAGATGGTTTTGGGGCCATTTTAAAACCTGATATTGGGCCAGTTTCAAGGCCTGCTTGGGTTGTTTTAAAACCTGATTTTTGGGTCATCTTTGGGCCTGATATTGGACTGATTTAAAACTTATTTTGTGGGCCTGGTTGAGGTTAGTTTTGGGCTGCTTTTAAAGTTTGTTTTGTGGGCCATTCAAGTTTGGTTCTGGGGCTGTTTTAAAACTTGTTGGTGGGCCTGTTTCATGATTAGTTTGGGCTTGTTTTAAAACTTGTTTCTTGGACCATTAAAGGTTCAGTTTTGGGGCTGTTTTAAAGTTTGTTTCGTGGGCCATTAAAAGATTAGTTTTGGGCTGTGTTAAAACTTGTTTGTGGGCTATTCAAGGTCAGTTTTGGACTGTTATTAAGGACTGTTGTGGGCTCGGTTTAAGGCCAACTATAGGCCTGTTTTAAAGAGTTTGGATTTACTTGTGATGCTTGGAATTTGTGAAATGGGAATGGGACTAATGAGAGAATGAACGTATGTAAAATTATCCGGGAATCGTTTGAGTCTCAATGCGCACTTTATCATTTAAATGTTGGGGATTTTCGTTGGCATCAAACTCACTCCTTAATGATCAATGTTTAAAGGATAGTTGTGCATTGAGATGGTTCCTTGGTAAGTCATTAAGTCATTCTACATAATTTCCATTCCATTTCAAGTTAGAGAATGTATTTGTATTTGTATTTGTATCCTTTGGTAAACTAATTCAAATAGCTTCGGTGATTTATTATAAAATCATGGGGTCTTCCATATTCGAAAGGATTGATCGTATGATTTTATACAAATCACTTTGATGTGTATTTGAGCGGTTTACCATGGATATTCGTATGTTTTCTCCGAATTGATTTGAAAGGAGATTGGAGTGGTTTATCACATTCGGGATTTCTTCGATGAGACTATTATTTTGTTAATATTAGTATTTTGAAAATGAAACCTCGAGGCAAGACGGAGCCGGAGCTTTGTAGTGTGAGCCCCTGAGCCAAAGGGATTAGTATTATGTTAGATTTGTATATGTTCGAGTTTTGAAAACTAAAGGCACCACTAGGCTTAGGTCACCTTGTCGGGCTGATCACCCGGCTTGGGATCTTTAATTTGTCCGCCAGCTGCAGCTTGGATTCTGTCTGTACCGACCATGGCAACGGTTTTATCTGCCGGTCCCATTTGTATGGCTACGGTTCTGATTTTTGATCTGCCGGTCCCATTTGTATGGCTACGGTTCTGATCCTATTTCTAGTACCACGTTCAGTGGCTACGTTTCTGTCTGCTCTTGTTACTTCGGTAATAGGAGAATATAGCTATGTGTGGTTGTCAGTGTTTTATTTGTTTATTACCTTATTTTATGATTTTTGTTGTTTATGCTCTTCATGCTTTAAATTGGTTAATGTTTACGATATCGATCATTTATCATATTGTCGCTATTATTCGGGATTTGAAATGTATTTCCAACTATTGGATGTTTTATGTAGACTGTTACCTTTTCCAGACACTTAGGCTCAGAGTCTGTTCTTTTATTTGCTTTGATATTACGTTTGGTCTTTCGATCATTTTATCATGGTTTATTGCTATTATTGTTTAGACTCTTTATTCGGTTTTACGATGATTTCATCAGGTTTTATGTATGTTCTTTTGTTTCATATTACTTGATTATTTGCTTGCCAGACCGTCGTGTCTGACCTTGTTTGTTTGGTGCCAGATTCCGCTCTTTCTGTTTTTAGGTGTTTGATCGGAGGAGGCGGTGGGACCGCCGGTCTGACGTGAGAGGCTGCCCATTGATATCATCTAGATGTCAAGTTTGGCACCAGAGTTCGTATCAAATCTTTGGGGGTAGTATTTCTGTTTAGTTGGTTATATTTGTATGGCTTTGTTAGCCTTTTTCTTTTGGGTTTGTAATTAAGACATTTGTTAATTGTAATTTGAATATGTGGGAAATAATAGATTTGTTACTACCAGCTCAGTGTGCTCTGATGTATGATTTATGCCAGTCTGTTTATTGATGGCTATATGATATTGGTTGCGTGCGACACGGAACCCGATGGCCACGGATTCCGAGTCGTAACACCATATTTAGCTTCCGCGAAAATATACTCTGATCGTGATGGAATTTGTTTATCCTCATTCACGCGGATCTTGGGAACTATAACAAAAAGTTTCAAATTATCCCAAAATTTCGCACTCCGGGATCGGTTCACTGCAGGGCCCGGTTTCGGGGTGTGACAACTATTATACTATATTAAAGCCATAAGTTTTTTTTATAGGAAAACTCTTTGATATTAATGATGGGAAATCAACATCGAATCAATGGTTACATATTATTTGATCAGATCTGGGAAAGAAAACCACTAGACCGACATCTCTTCCACAAACTGGGCTCAAATCAACTTCAACTGGGTTCAAATCTTCCCTATTCAGATGTAGAGGTGTAAGTTCTTCATTCTGAATATTGTCACCGTTACGTTCGTCAAGAGTGTGATCATGTTCGACAATGCCAATCACAGCGACATGCTCCTCCTGTTGAAATGCCTCAACACCATGCTCTACTACAATCTCTTCCTCCTTCTCTGAAACATCATATACATTTCTTGGATTTATTTTCTGCACAACTTGCCAACTACCACGCAATTTAGTATCGCTCACATAAAAAACTTGACTTGCTTGGGCAGCAAGCACGAATCGGTCATCTTTGTACCAAGTTCGGGAGACATTAACACTAGTCACCTGGCCATCTGTTTGAATACCCGTCCTTCGGTTACCAACATCATACCAATCACATTGAAAAAGATAAACTCGATTGGAATTTAAGAAGTTTAATATAATGACATCGGTTAGAACACCATAGAATTCAATCTCTTTTGACTGGTGACACCCTTGCACAGCGACACCACAGTTTTGAGTACGGAGATTTGCTTCTCTGTCCTTTGTGTGAAACCTAATCCCATTAACGATGCAACCATTATATCGAATGACACGATGATCAGGCCCGCAAGCTAATGAATATAAATCATTGGTAGCTTCAGGAGATTTCTGGGACCGTAATTCTTGCATCTACGAGTAAAGTATGCAAAATCAATAGAATATACAATATAAGTATGACCAACAAGTACTTTACTTTTGGGGTCCCTAAGAAAACTTACACGTTAATTGTTCAAACCATTCAGCAAAATACATTTCTTGCCTCTCTTCCAAATTATTTGGACTTTCCCTTTTAAGCTCAATCAAGTGTTGTCTACATGAAGAAAATGTCAAGGATATATATATATATATAAAATCAACTAGAAAAATATATATACTGCATCTTAGTACATATGGGTGCACTCACTCGAGATATGGCAATACTTTTTCTATATTATTCAGCACATAATAACGAGCCTTGTTGTGATCCTTTAGATTCAAGCTGACAATTTTAGAAGCTCCTAATGGTCGCACATTCTGTGAGAAAACATGCAACTTAGTAGGTTGTTTCGCCTGACCACCATCAAAATTTCACTCTTCATGGTTGAAGCGTGTTTCAATTCCTTGGAGATACATGGAACAAAACGTCAGACATTCGTTATCAATGTATGCTTCAGCAATTGAACCTTCCGGACGTGCCTTGTTACGAACGTATTGTTTCAAAGTATGCAAAAACCTGTTTAAAGGTTTATAATTATTATATGCAAAACAAAGTATAGCTTTAAACTTTTAAATGCATGTACATGTTACCTTTCAATGGGATACATCCATCGATACTGCACAGGTCCACCAAGAATTGCCTCTCGTGGTAAATGAACAGCTAAGTGAACCATTACATCAAAAAAGATGGCGGAAATATTTGTTCAAATTTACAAAGTATCACGGCAATGTCTTTCTCCATATTCTCGAGCAGTTCCAACGTTAAAGTCCTCGAACACAACTCTTGGAAGAAGAAACCCAGCTCAATCAATGCAATGGATACATCATTGGACAAGAAACCACGTACGACAACTGGGAGAAGTCGCTGTAAAAGTACATGGCAGTCGTGGCTTTTCAAACCTGATATTCTACCGTCATTGACGTGCACACACCGATATATATTGGATGCAAAACCATCTAGAAACTTTACAGATTTCTACCATTCGCAAAATGTCTTTTTCTCGGTCGATGACATTGTATAGCACGCAGATGGTACAATAAACTTATCACCCGTAGGAATTAGATGTAATTCTTTTCTTACACCCAAAGTTGCCAAATCTAATTGAGCTTGCATTGAATCTTTTGTTTTACCATCAATACCCATCATAGTTCCTAAAATGCTCTCACAAATGTTCTTTTCAATATGCATCACATCAAGGTTGTGACGTAGCTTGAGGGTTCGCCAATATGGTAATCCAAAAAATATACTCTTCTTTGACCAATTCAACTCAATCTGCATACGCTTCCTTTTCTTGTTATTCGGATTCTTTCCAAAGTTCCGTTCTTCAACCAGTTCAAGTTGTGATACAACATCCTCTTCGGATAAATCCTTTGGTTTTGGCCTGTTCTCAACCATCCCATCAAATAAGTTTTTACCACGACTCCGCCAACAGTGTCGTGGTTGCAAAAAACGATGATTGCCCATATAACATAACTTGTGACTATTCTTTAAATACATAGAAACCGTGTCTTTGTTACAACTTGGGCATGCCATTTTGCCTTTCGTGCTCCATCCAGACAAGTTAGCAAATGCAAGAAAGTCATTAATAGTCCACAATAATGCAGCGTGCAACTGAAATGTTCGCTTGGTCACAACATCATATGTCTCCACGTTGTTCTCCCACAAATCTTTTAATTCATCTATCAACGGCCGTAAATACACATCAATGTCATTTCCCGGTGATTTAGAACCAGGAATAAGTAGTGACATGAAGATGAAAGGATCTTTCATACATTTCCATGGTGGCAAGTTATACGGCATGAGCATTACTGGCCACATGCTGTAAATGGTACTCATGTCACCAAAAGGATTGAATCCATCGCTTGCAAGGCCTAGGCGGATATTGCGAGGTTCATTTGAAAACCACTCATTCTCCTTGTCGAAGTCTTCCCATACTTTGGAATCAGTTGGGTGCCTAAATACATTCTCCTCCCGAGCTCGATTTTCTTTGTGCCACCTCATATATACAGCAGTCATCGTTGACATAAACAACCTTTGAAGTCTTGGTTTAATTGGAAAGTATCTTAAAACCTTTTGTGGTATTTTCTTAAACTTGCCTTCAACAACTTTGTACCTCGACTCCCCACATACTGGACAACTTTGAAGATTTTCATATTCCTTCCCCCAGAAAAGTGCACAATCATACTTGCATGCATGAATTGCAATATAACCAAGCCCTAGTTCTCGCATTAATGTCTTCGCCTCATGATAGGACTTTGGTAGCGTCTCACCCTTAGGCAAAGCCACTTTAATCAATTGAAGAATCATATCAAATGATTTGTTACTCTAACGATTAATTACCTTCACATGAAACAACTACACCAGATAATCCAATTTAGAGAATTTTGTGCAACCTGGATACAAAGGTTGCCACGATTCATTCACGAGTTTCTCAAATAGAGTAGCATTTCCTTCTCTCCTATCAAGACCACTAAATGTTTCTGCTTCTCTGGTTGTAAAATTATCTGCATAACCATATTGCATGTCTGGCACTAGATTATCCATAGAAGTATGTGCCCCTAAATCTTGAAGCAAGTCACGAACCCCATCAAAAACAACCCCTTGATCAGCACCAGCATCATCGTCGTCATCATCATCAGACAACACTTCATATTCTTCACCATGATGTACCCAACGAGTGTAATACTTGTCAATTCCATTGTCAAGTAAATGATCTTTTACTTCATCGACTTGGTTATAGTACCTATTATTGCAAATCCTACATGGATAGTGAATCCTACCCTCGATGTCAGTATGATTACTAGCAAGAACAATGAAACCCTCAACACCTTCAGTATATCGAGTTCCAAACCGATCTGGCAAATCCATCCAACTCTTATCCATACTTGTGTGGAATTCTATACAATTTAAATGAAAAGATATGTCAATTATATAGGCACATAGTGCAATTTCACTACATTTGGAATGATAGAAAAAATTAAATTAAAAAAACAATGGTACAAATCAGCATTTGTAAAACAATAAGACAAACTGAAAGCAAACAGTAAGAATGAGTCATGGCATTCTTATAATAAAGTTAAATGCATATCATTATTCCTGGTCATGTCTACACATCACAGTGCAACATAACAATCAAACAAACACAATGAAAAGCTTCAACATGCCCATATACAAAAAAAATCAAATGTGAAAAGTCATGCAGAACATAGAATTTCATTGAAACAAAAATTCTTAATTAAAAGTTTGATATGTTACCAATCAAATTAGAGATCAAGTAATTAACCCAACCAGCACTCAAGGAGTCAAGGCCTATGCATATTATTAATTCAAAACCCAAAAAACAAGTGATAAAAAAAATAAAAAAATAGTCATACAAATTAATTACAAAACTAGCTTGCTAACTCATTTGAGTACTTCATACTAACTTTGTTAACTCATGCAACCAAATATACATACTCTAATCAACAATAACAAGTATAATAAACAAGAAAAGAATAATCACCTATATCAACAGACTAAAGCTTGAACAAACTAAGCCGCACAAAATTCTTTTGAGACAAATACTTTCGGCTGAGCTACAAAAAAATAAACTTATCAAAACCTCAAAAAAACACAACTTTAAGAAAAATCTCAAATAAGAACAGCTTACAGTTGCGAGCCACTGTAAAAATTCTTGATTTAATTAAATATGTTCACAATTCCATCAAAATGATTACAAAAGTTCACAGTTTTCATACAATATTCACAATGAGCAAACAAAAGTTCACGTCAAAATGTCTTATTAACGCTATTGGAAACACCAATTCAAGTAGAAAACCAAACACCCGTATTTACAGTTGTCGGATTTCACAAAAATTAAATTGCATGAGCAGAAGAAAAGTACCCTGCAAGTGGCCAAAAGAAAGGCATAAAGCCATCAAAAGCAAGGTATAAAAACCATTAGAAGTTAAGCACAATCATCATATTAAAAACATAACACACCTTATTATACTAGTAGTAATAAACACCACAAACATCAACTTCTTTCCCTTCTCTTAGATTGTACCTTATAAAGAGAAAAATCAAATTATAAACGCATCACTTCATTTTTTTTAATACCCAAGAACCAAAAGTGTGGGAATTTGTTCACTAAAATCTTTTGAACAATAATTCTCTCAGCAAGAAGAGCTATCAACTTAATTGTCAATACAATGTCTGACAAGTAATACTTGGATAACAATCCCTTCACTAAAATCCCTATTGTCAACATGACAAATTAGAATCTGCTTGTGCCAAAAGAGAAAAAAAAAAGATTTCTCATAAATCTGAAGTCATGAATTTAGAAACTTTAAATATAAATACATGTGCTCAGACTCACCAAAGAAAAATCAATGAGATGCATAGACACAAATCTAAAAACTATATAGCCCATCCATTCAAAATCTATATATTTGATGATGTACATATGAATATTTATAAAACCAACAATGATAGAATTCTTTACAACTACAAGCCATACTAAGTTGAATTTTCAAAAAGTGGGACTGTAGTTCAACAAAAACTTCCCAACAGACATTACCCAAAAACCTCCTTTTTTACCCAAAAAGATACATTCCACTAAAACCCTACAACTGAAATTGCTACACGAAACCAAATTACCTCCCCTAAATCCAAACACTCCACCAAAACATCAATTTTAGATTGCCGTAAGCAATAATAAATCACTCCCAAGACTTAGTTCTGGTCAAGAAGCCTAATTAGCTAGGCTAAGAGTGCATTATGAACACATTACGAACCCAGCTCACTCCCTATAGTGTGGCAAGTATGTACAGAAATGAAGATTGCACCCTCTTTAAGAAATCAGTGCTTTGCATAAAAGGGTGCATATGGCATTGATTGTTGGTCATTCCTCTTTAATTCTATTTTTAGTTTTATGCTCCATCAAACAAAATGGGGTAGACTGATGCACAAAACTTCCGCATATGCTTGGGCAAGAAAAACTATTTTTATCAAGCAACATAGCAACTGATTTTCAGCATTTCAACGAGGCACCTAGCTTTTGATAATACACATTACCAACCAACATTGCAAAATAAGGATCCCTTCAAAACTCATTGAGTAGGGAATGCTTCCAACCAACAGTGAGCAGTTCACCAAATTTTAAACAGCCACACAATTTGCACTTTGCAAATAAGAAAAAAGATCCGGTTATCCATATAAACAAGATCCATCTTAGCTATGTTTAAATTCTGAAGGCATGGGACACACATTTCATGGAGAAAAACCCAATTAGATTTAACATCCCCCATTGACAGATGAAGGATCAAAGTGATATTTCACCATTGGATCAAACCGGTTCAAGCCATCAAAAACATTGAAGGGACCTATGGCTTATCAATTCTTAGGATACATGTTGACATAAAAAGAGAGCTTCTTACACAAAAAAGCAGAAGACGTCCAAGTCAAGCATCATATACATGTACAAATACAATCAACTCAACAAAGGAATCATAGAAAATCTTACACAGTAACTCCAAAATTTCCTTTCTTCAAGCACAAGCACAGTTTTAGGTATTTTTCGTGCAAATCTATAAGCAGCAAACAAAACTTAAAGTGGTTTCCTGCGGAAGGGCATACACAACATCCCCTTTAGGATGATTGAAATTTGGAATTCTACCAAACAAATATGCATGGTGTTTTTTTTTTACTTATTTTTTCTTTTAAAAAAATTTAATATCTTCTCGTACACCTGTCTCTATAAAATTTTCTAGAAAGTCCAATACATACACTCATAAGTCACACACAAGCTGAACCAACTCATAAGTCACACACATGCTAAAGAATGGATCCCTTGACATGCCAAACTAAGAAAAAAAAAGGGGGATTCTAGGAAGGAAAGATCTCCAAACGTGCCTCTTTTGAAATAAATCTCACCTACCCTGAAGGGAGAGAGGTAAATATATATCACTGTTGACCATCAATTTGGGCAATCCATCCAATTTGGCATGTTGAGTGTTGACCATCCGATTAATCATCATTAAATAACCTACTTATACCTGTAAGGCTACCTACACAAAATTCAAAATGTACTTTGTATTTTTCCATAAAAAGGCCATCAAAGAGGAAATAGGAAGCAAACAGAAGCCAGAAAGAAAGAAAAAAAAATTAAAAAAAGGTATAGAGGATGATGAGAAATACAAGAAATAGGAAGAAGAATCATAAATCATTCAAATCACCATAGAACCTGTCTAAATACTTGAGATTTCAAGGCGGCAAGTTTTTTCTTCCTCTTTTCCTCCTCTTCTGTGTTCCCTTCCTTTGTTTTGTGTGCTTAAAAAAAGAGACTCAGCTGTTACACACTACAACAACGACAAGAGAAGCCCTGATCTCTTAGCCCAAAAGGAACACAAGTGAACAAGAAGCCATCAATATATTCTGTAAATTGCTAAAAATGGGAAATCGGAACATGTAATCTGAGAATAAAAACCCATACCTGGTACCTGAGTTTCTTTTCCTCTAATCTCACCTGAAGTGAACCCCTCACATGGCTGAGAAAAGAAAAGAAAAACCCATACACATGGCTGAGAAAAGAGAAGAAAAAAATCAAGCTTGAAGAACACCGCCTGGCTTGGAGAGAGTCTAACTTTTATGGATGGAACCCAGATGATGGTTCGAGCAGTAAGGGTTGGAGATTTGGGGGTTTTGAAACGGAGAGGAATTTCAGTAGGCTGCGAGAGATGTAAAGGACGGCATGAGGTGATGATGTCACTGCGCAAGGTGAGAGAAGGGGTGGGTCTGCGAGATGATGGAGGTGGCGTGAGAGAGATGGAGAGGGCCAGAGAGATGAAGGGTTGCAGGGGAGAGACGGTGAGAGAGTGAAAGACTGAGAGAGATGTTGTGCGCGCAGGGGGAAGGGAGAGATGGTGAGAGAGTGAGAGAGATGGAGGGCTGCATGCGCAGGGGATAGAGAAGAGATGGGGATGGCTTGCGCAGGGGAGAGAGAGACGATGAGAGATGAAGGGTTGTAGGGGAGAGAGTGAGAGACTGAGAGAGATGGAAGGCGTGCGCAGGGGAGGGAGATCCTGCGAGAGAGTGAGAGAGAGATGGGCGAGAGAATGAGAGAGCGAGTGAGAAAGAGTTTGAGAGTGTTTTGCTTAGGATTGGAAAGGGGTGAAAAAGAAAAGTGAAACCGCGAGAGGGCAAGGGCGCGGGAGCAGGGCGGGAGTAGGGGAAAAAAGGGGGAAGGGAAAAGTCAACGCTAAAAGTGTAGCTACTACACTTAAAAAAAACTTAAAAATTTTTTTTAATAAAAATTTAGTTCGGAAAAATTATCAGCAATGCCTACAAGCGTCGTTGATAATGTCTAGATTACATCCCACCAAAACTGAGTTGCTACACTTTAAAGCGTTGCCATTAATGTGTATTAGCAACTCTTTGAAAGCGTTGCAAAAAAAAAGTCGCAAAAAGACTCATCTGTTGTAGTGCATACTGAACACAGTCGCGGCGGGGAAAATCTCACAGTGCTGGGGATTATCTAGCCCGTAAATAACATCATCCATCAAGACACCCTGAGATCGGACCCGGTACCGCACCGTCCGTCTCCAACAATGCTCATCATGATAGCCATACAACACTCTTAATAGCTCCTACCAGTGATGATCAGTCCAACTGGCTGAGCTTAGGTCAACTGAGTGAATGTCGATGCCGACTCAGGAAATAATAAATGTCTGTGTCTGTCTAGGCTTTGCTTTGCGTGAACAAGGTCCTAATAAAGTCCTTAAGAGGTCCAAGTACCCAATACAACCCCTGGATCATAGTCCAAGTCCAAGTCCAATCATTGGATCCATACCAGGGCCCACCAAATACATGGCCTTGTCTACAACAGTCCAAATGAGATACAAGTCCATCTCCAATGACATATGATCCATTTACACCCATGATGAGTCACAAGCCCATACAATCTAACCTCTCCAGTCTAGGGTAATCCACATCCAAGTTTAGGCCATAAAAGGGCCTGCCTAGCCATAGACACTGGTCAATGTTCACCCAATCATATTACCGGGTCACCTCTAAGTAGCCCTAGATTCAGGTCATCCATTTTCTATTTAATTAATAGGTATAAGCAATAATAAGGACAATAGAGTGACTGTAATAATATGAGGGAGATGAATCTCCAAGTACAAGGATCAATGAGAGATATCAACAGTCCAACCTAAGTAATTAGTCCACTTTCAGGTTCAGGTCTATCTCAGGTAATTTGATTTTTAAATGAAACCTCAGATGCTAAGGAATACTATGATTGGTGCTCCAGAAATTATGAGCATCATTGGTAACACATAAATGTCGAATCATCTTAGATTACATAACCCGGACCTTAATTAGTGGGCCCCATGAGTCAAGGTTGAGCCACACCATTGACTCGTGGTTGGCACAATGATGAAAGTCTATTTGGATGGTCAATGGGCCCCACAAAAGATCACAACATGAGAAACCAAAGTCTGGGAAACTTACTGTATGCAGTGTGCTCGGTCGATCTCCTGTCCTGGGGGCCAACCCGGCACACTGGGATCAGTGAGTACTCACCCTTTAGGTAAAGTCCTAAATCTTGGAATTTCCAGTGTGCTCGGTCAATCTCCTGGCTTGGTCGGTTGACCGCGCACACTGTAAATTCTGGCTAAGGGGGTGTCCCAAGTTTCGGCCTCTTTCTCTGGGACTCCTGATCTCGATTTTCTGGCTCTGAACTCGGTCAAGCATTGGGCTCGATTAAGCACTGAGATCGGTCAAGCACTAAGCTCGATTAAGCACTGAATTCGGTCAAGTACTGAGCTCGGCTAAAACACTGAGCTCGACCCAACACTGAACCCGGCTAAGACACTGAGCTCGGCTAAACACTGAACTCGGCTAAAACACTGAGCTCGGCCAAACACTGAGCTCGGTCAATTCACTGAGCTGGGCCAATCAACTGAGTTCGGTCAACCACGCATACTGAACTCTGGGTCTGAGGAAAATTCCAGGTTACACAAGAATTGTAATTGGGTTCATTAAGGACTAAGGGGTCTTCTATTTCTAATTTCTAAAACTAGAGTTAATTAATCCAATAATAATATAGTTGTACCCATGATTAAAATAAGACTAAAATAAAAGGGGTCCCATCCAAAAAGTGCCCAGCCATAACCCCCTTCTCTTACTTTATTTATGCACCACGTGGCATCTCCATTCCCATATCTACATCCTTACTTTTCCCATGCTCACCCAGACCACCAGACTCACTCACCTTTATCTCTTCCCCAAGCACCACGTCATCACTCTCAGCTCTTCCTCACTCTCACAGAAATCCATAACAAAACCGAGTTCTGTAATGGTTGGCGTAAATAGAGATTGGAACCCTCAGATAGTGGTCCCACTGATCATGGACCCAAGATCCGCCCCCACTAGCTAGGTCGCCCAGTCAAGTCCAGAGTGATAGTCGGACCAGATCTGCCACCTGATCAAATGTTGGGCCCCACGAAGATCTGTCAAGGAAAATAAAAACTCCTTTGAATAACGCCCGGTATCGTGTAATTCGGAGATGTGGGCCAAATGGGACCCGATCCCCATGGGTCCACCACCATTAGGTTCGCCCAGGGCCCTTCTATCAGATGTGGGGTCTTGATTTCCAAAGGTGGCCGCCTGGGCCCCAAGTCTCCAAAAAAGGGAATAAATAAATCCCTTCCACGGTTTTGAGTTAAAACAGTTTGGTGTCACTTGCCATTCGCACATGGATCATGGCCCTTTATTGATCAAGGACCAGATCAGACTCCTACCCCATGGTTGCCCCCACCATATCCAGCCCAATGGATGGACTAGATCTGTGATCGGGTCAATCCGTGGGTCCCATAATCAGTCAGGCCACAGCTGGGTTTTCTCTTTAAAATAGTTCCTTCTCTGATCAGATACTGGATTGTGGGCAAGGGGGTGTCCGCACACCACGGGACCAGCCCCTCTAGGGTCGCCCTTGGGTCCTCTATCAGATCTACGGGTCAGATCGGCCATCGGGTGGCCCACCTGAGTACCGGTCTCAACGCAAACAAAAAGGGTCTGCACTGTTTCCACCTCCGGGAACCTGATACAGGTCTCCATCCATGGAATTCTCCTCAACCCGTTTTCCATCCGTTCATCAGTTAAACAGACAAAATCATGAAAACACTTCAATGCCCAACCCTCCATCAATCCAGACCATTGATCTTCCAAATGAGAGAACTCATCCATCAAATGGCCAAAAACCCAAAAGTCAAGCTCAATGACAGATCTAAACATGTATATACATCCATTGAATTAGAATTACAGAATCAAAATGAAGAGAACATGCATCCTAAGTTATCCAGCATAGGGTACTTGCCTTGATCGATTGCAGACAGAAGGAAGAGAGAATAACAGAGAACCAAGCTAATAAAGGGAATCCAGCAGTAGGGTCTCCTTGGTCACAGATTAGCCTAGGGATTCTCGGCTGAGGTCAGTCTTCTACTGAGAATCTAGGGAGAGAAAGAGATAGGAGAATTGAAGGGAGATGAGGGATCGGTAGAGAGGAATGGGGAAGAAGAAGAGAGCAAGAGATGGGAATGAGAGGAAGAAGTGAACAGTAGCCTTCGTTGGCAAGGGAGGGTTTAGCTTTTATAGGTTGGGTTTTAGGACAATTACCAAAAGGGTATTCCAGTTTAAATGGGAGAGAGTTGAGGCCATGGGCAAATGGGTCCATAGGTAGGGATTCTAGAAGCTTCCTCTAGTGGACACCCCCTATTGAAATACTAATTTCTAGCTAGGGCCTCTAACAAACTAACAAACTCTAAAATAATAAAGAACACCCTAATGACTCTACTAATTACACAACTAGACTAATCCTAGGAAAATACATAACTACCCTTAACTAAACTCCATAATTAGTATAATTAATATACCAAGGCTATAATATAGTATTCAAATCCAACTTGAGGCCCCACAAGGGGTGGGGCCTCACAATATCTACAAAAAGGTCCTTGCCAATCGCGTAATCATAATTTTTCCCAAAGAAGATTTGGAAAAGTAATATGAAGATTTAATTATTCTTGGTTTAATGAATATGGAAGTTGGTTGGTGTAACGCCCCAATTTCGAATACCGAGAAAACTGTCAAGGTACCGAAGTTGGCGCGCTACTTTTCGAAAAATCCGAGAACTTCCAAGATCGTAGTTCCGCAATGAGGTCCAACTTTTTGAACAATATAATATCAATGGTTAAATAGCAGAAGTATAAAGAGTCAAGCGGAAGCAATTGTAAAGATAGCGGAAGCATATGGTATCACAAATGATACATCAAATATAATGGGCTGAAGTCCAGCCTAAAAGTGTCAAATGATAAAAATAAAGGTTTATTACATGTTTCAATATCAACCATGCTCACTACAAAATCGCTCAAAAACCCAAACAAAGATAATCGCCCAAACCCCAGGTAGTGGCTCTCCAACATCCGGCTCGACCTCCTGGTCGGCCGGTCCCCATCCATAGTTTCCTACTCCGGGTGCCTCAGCGAGTGTAAGCACATCGTCTTCGTACTCGGGGTCGAATCCTAAGCACCAAAAATGGATCAGATCTAAAGATCTGGCAGGTCACAGTATGCAAGTAATATAGAATGTATGCATCGAAACAGTAGAGACAGTGATAAAGTTAAATAGATTAACACTGATATAGATTCTAGGCAGTTGAGCAAGATAAGCATTTGGAATCAGAATAAATAAGATATCTAATCTAAACAATATGGCACATTCACACGAGCTGGATACCGCGGGATATTATGCCGCTGCCCTCTCATACTGAACACAGTCGCGGCGGGGAAACCTCACCAGTGCAGGGGAATAACCAACACCGCAAATATAATCAACATCCTCACCACACTCATCACTCGGAGACTGGACCTGGCATCACACCGTCCGTCTACAACAATGCTCATCATGATAACTCACTTAACACTCTCAGTAGCTCCTACCAGTCATGATCAGTCTAAAGGCTGAGCTTAGATCAATTGAGTGAATGTCTATACCAACTCAAGAAACAATAAAGGTCTGTGTCTGTCTAGGCTTTGCCTTGCGTGAACAAGGTCCTAACAAAGTCCTTAAGAGGTCTAGGTACCCAATACAATCCATAGATCACAGTACAGGTCTAAGTCCAATCATTGGATCCATACCAAGGCCCACCAAATACATGACCTGGTTTATAGCAGTCCAAATGAAGAGATAAGTCCATTTGCAATGATATACAGTCCATTTACATTTATAATGAGTCACAAGTCCATACAATCCAACCTCTCTAGTCTAGGGTAATCCACATCCAAACTTAGGCCATAAAAGGGCCCGCCTTGCCACAGACATTGGTACCACCAGGTTACCTCTAAATAGTCGTAGGTTCAGGTCATCCATTTTTTTTCATTTAATTAATAGATATAAGCAATAATACGGACAATAGAGTGACAATAATAACATAAATGAGATAAATCTCCAAGTATATGAATCAACGGGAGAAATCAACAGTCCAACCTAGGAAATTGGTTCACTTTCAGGTCCAGGTCCATCTCAGGTAATTCAATTTCTAGATAAAATCTCAGATGCTAATGGATCTGTGTTTGGTGCTCCAGAAGTCACGAGCATTATCGATAACATATAAGGGTCGAATCATCTTAGATTGCACAACCTAGACCCTAATTAATGGGTCCCACGAGTCAAGGTTGAGCCACATCATTGACTCGTGCTTGGCATATCATTAGAAGTCCATTTGGATGGTCAATGGGCCCCACAAACGATCACAACATCATAAACTAAAATCTGGAAATGGTCCTTGTACACAGTGTGCTCGGTTAACCCCCTGGCCTGGGCGGTTGACCTGGCACACTGGGATCAGAAAAACAAACACCTTGCAGGCAAAGCCTGATTTTTCAGGATTTCCTGTGTACTCGGTCGACCTCCTGGCTTGGTTGGTCGACCGAGTACACTGGAGATCCTGGCTGAAGGGAGTCCCAGGTTCCAGTTTCTTTTTTCTGAAATTCCAGTATTCTCGGTCTATCTGGCACCGAGCTCGGTCACCTGGCTTAGAGTTCGGTCACCTAGCTCAAAGTTCGGTAATCTAGCTTAGAGTTCGGTCACTGCAGTGAGCTCGGTCAACCAGACATTAAGTTCGGTCACCTGGCACTGAGCTCGGTCAATCTGCACTTAGCTCGGTCAACCTGGCATTGAGTTCGGTCACCTGACATTGAGCTCGGGCAACCTGCACTGAGCTCGGTCACCTGGCACTGAGCTCGGTCAACCTGCACTAAGCTCGGTCACCTGGCACTGAGCTCGGTCAACCTGGTACACTGGCCTGCTGCAAATTTCAAGATTTCTGGATTTCTTCATTTTCATTCCAATTTCCACCCAATTCCATACAATCTCGTCCAAACACCACATAAACATCCAGAAACATGAAAGCACTCTAATATACATCCAGCCATCCAATCCATGGGCAATTGATCTTCCAAAATGAGATTAACTCATCCATCAATGGCAAAAAATCCATGAAAACATGCTCAAAGGTAGATCTATCATTTCTAACATCAATTGAATAGAAAATTGCAAAATCAAAGACAGTAAGCATGCATTCTATATTAAGTAAGCATATTGCACTTGCCTATAATCAATTGGCAAGAAGGTAGAGAGAGAAAAGAAAGATCCAAGCTCCAAATAGAAAATCTCAGCTCTAAGGTCTTCTTAATCCAAAACCAGCCCAAAAATCTCAGATCTAATGAGATCTTTGTTTCTATACTCATTCCACAAGAAAATTGTCATAAGGAATGAGATCTAGAGAGAGAAAGAGAGAATTCTATAGAAATTGAACTATAAGAGGGCATTTACCTTGATTTGAAGAGGGAGAGGAGATTATCAAGATAGAGAGAGAAATCCTTAGCATTAAGTTGCAGCTGTAGTAGGTATTCTTCTTAGGGGTGTACACCGGGTTTCAAAACCCGGCCCGACCCGTTGACCCGGTCCGACCCGAACCTAATTGGGCGGGTGACATGGGGTCTTTTACCGGGTCAGGTCTAACCCGGCCCGATAAGTCCTTATCCGGACCGGGTTCCGGGTTAAGAAGGTGTGGTTAATCGGGTTATTGGGTGACCCGATAACCCGGTTATACATTTTTTTATATATATTTATTTATATATATATATAAAAATATATGCAAATAAACATTAAAAATATATATATTTATATTTACTGTATGTTTACTAGTATATATATATTTATAGTATTTTTTTATCTCAATTATTGAAACTTTTAGTTGTTCTAAAAAAAATATTTTAAACTTTATAATTAACCGGGTGACCCGGTAACCCGAACCCGGATAACCCGGATATAGTTTACCGGGCATTCGGGCGGGTTTCTTGTGTTTATAAAATTACCGGGTCGGGTCAAACCCGGCCCGATAACCCGGGACCCAACCCGATGTACACCCCTAATTCTTCTTCTTCTAAGAATTCTAGAGAGAGAAAGAGAGGGAGATAGGAAAACTGGAGGGAATTTGGGAGAGAGTAGGAGGGAAATGAGGGAATAAGAGAGAAAAGATAGGGAAATGAGAGGGAGAAGTAGTAGCCAACGTATGGCATGGGAGGGATTAGTTTTATAGGCTGGGATGAGTGGCTAGGTATTAAAATGCCATTTTAGTTTGAATATGATTAGGATTAGGACCATGAGTAGTTTGGTCTTTAGGTAAGGGTTCTAGAACCTTCTCAAGTGGATACCCCCTTATAATGAATACTAGTATCTAGCTAGGGCCTCTAACAAACTAACTAACTCTAAAAATTATAAAAGACACCTTATTGACTCTATGAATTACACAATTAGACTAATCTAACTAAAACCTAGGTAGGAAAATACATATCTACCCTTACTAAATCCCATACTTAGTATAAATAAATATACTTAGGCTAAAATATAGTATTCAAATTCAAATTAAGGGCCCACAATGGGTGGGGCCTCACAGTTTGAGTATAGCTTAGCAAAAGATACTGTGTTTTGCTTATATCTTGTTATCTTTTTAGACTAGATAATGGAGAACAAGGGGGTAGTGACTCATTTGTGGTTGAAGGCTATACAAATTGGAAGAATTGTGGAAAACTTTTATGCATTTTTAAGATATTCAAGTCTTCTATATTTTTTTGAAATGTTTTCTTAAAGTCGGAGGTGTTTGGATAAGTGCATAATATAATATCAACAAGTTTAAAAATTATAAGATTAAACGAAAACCATCCAGCGAGAATAACGCCGGTGCGTGCATGACGTTATGATCCGACACATCCCTGCATGATATGCGACACGTGAGAAGTTTGAGGACACTTGTCAACTTGAACTCGGAGTGGCTGGCCTGTAATCATAATTAAAAAATGCCTCGATGGGCCTCACCCTCACCAGATTCCGAATCCTCTGCCACGTTAGTCCCCTCATTTCTTACCAGTTCCTAAAAGAGCAACACGTGCCCTGTCCTTTTTCCAAAGAGAAAAAAAGTGTGCAAGGCGTTGGCGAAAACTCATATAAACTCACTCAAAACTCAGATAAGTTTTATAAAAAAAAACTCAAAACTCAGATAAATTTGTTCCAAAACTCAGACACATTAGCCAAAAACTCAGATAGATTTGTCCAGAACTCAGATAAATTTGACAAAAACTCAGATAAATTTGTCTAGAACTCAGATAAATTTGACTAAAATTCAGATAAATTTCACAAAAACTCGGATAAATTTTTTAAAAACTCAGATAAACTTTACAAAAACTCAGATAAATTTACGCAAAGCTCATATAAATTTTATAAAAAAAATCATAACTCAAAATTTATAATTCATAAATTCAATATACTTCATGTTTCTTTCCTTTTTCTTCCTTTTTTTTATGTTTTTTTTTTTTTGCATTCATCCCTGCATTTCCACCCATTCAACCTGAGCCTAGCCCACCATCAATCCCCATCGTTGCTACCATCAGGTCCTACAAACAACCATCTTCGTCAATATGCCTAGTCAGCTACCATCAGGTCCCTACAAACAACCATCTTCGTCAGCACAGGATTGCCCATTTTAATCCTCCCAAACAAACAGACTAACAGCCTACCTCCTCATCTCAGCACTTCATCATCTTCCCATCACAAATATACTTCTTCAATCTAGTTTTTTATGTTTCTTTGCATTCATCCCTGCACTTTCGCCCATTCAACCTGAGCCTACCCCACCATCACTCCCTATCGTTGCCATCCCGCAACTTCCCACAACATCCCGTTGCCGAGTCAGCTACCATCAGGTCCCTACAACACAACCATCTTCGTCAGCACAGGCCTGCCCATTTTAATCCTCCCAAACAAACTTCGCTGCGAGGACCCCATTTCCCGTGACCCTCACTGGGAAGACTCCCCTTCCTCTGCCTCCCACTACCTCTCCGCCGTCAACCACCTCCTCGACCTCTCCCTCTCCTCCTCCCCTCCTCTGCCTTCCACACCAACCCCAACTCCCGAATCCTTTTTCTTGGACTGGAGGCTGAAAACATTGACTTATAGGGACCTTTCGCTAATTTTTTCATAATGTAATATGAAGGTTTTTGGAAGAAAGTAAGAGATTGCAAGATACTTTCTAAGTTATCCAAACACCTCATTCTTAGGTGAATAGATTACATTCTAAACTAGTTGATAATATAGCAAAATATTTTAAAATATCTCGTTTCCAAACACCCCCTATTTATTTTTCTTTAATGGGGATAATAGCATACTTTACAATGAGAACAACAATGTGGCAATTGGAAAGGCTAATTTACTTGAGAAAACAGAGCTACAGCCCACTTGGGAAGATGGGGATGAAAAAGCTACAGCCAGGGGTGGACCTAGCACCCACGAGATTTGGAAAATTTCTTAAAAGATATATTAAAATATTATTTTTTATTATTTAACCTCTTAACTTGACCATTGTGCGCACCACCCAAATGAAACTCCTGAATCCGCCATTAACTACGGCCCCGTTTGAATTAGTTCCAACGCCAAATCTTTGGTTGAAATGATGCGACCTGGTGATGTGATTGCGCCAATATAGTCGGCTGATTAAATCCAACAGTTGGGATGGTTAATCTGAATAAATATCAAACTTGAACTGATAGCAATTGGGTATTTTCCTAATTCCAGTCCAGAGGCGGAGTGCGCTCGTGTGGGCCCTACATAGGCTTTCACCTATAATTGTCACTTAGTGATGTCATTTGTGTTGAAATCATGTTAGATCAGGAAAACATTTATTTAATTAAGATTCTATTTAAGTGATTAGCGGGTGTTTTGCGTGTCAATAATAATTTTTTTTCACGACTCACTTATTCTTGTATCCTAAAGCCACATCAAGGTAAGTACTATTATTCACAATCTCAACTAATTTATCGAGACTTACCAAATGAATATCATGCACAGCTTATCTTTACCTAAATGGATTCATCATAAGCAGACTGCTTATCTAACTTTTCCTTTGTCTCGTATATGTAGGACCCATCATATCCGATAATTCTATCTTTCTACAGAACTCACTATTAACATAATTCACCAATTAGTCTTATAGGTGGATAGGTTAGACGTGGAATCTAATGGGTGTCATGTGGGTTCACTATCGTTCAAGAGGATTTGCTATCATTACACTAATAACATGAGCCCACAATGATTGTGCTATTTAGGTGGACCCACTTTAAGGTTTGATTAGATCGTTGGTCAAAAGATATTTTAGTAATTGAAGAATTGTTTCCTGTGTGTAGTCTAAAAGTGAACCTTTAACTAAAGATGCTTTAAAAAAATTCAAACTTAGATAACCATTTAGCCAGATATACAAGTAATCTAAGCTGAAAAAATTGCAAATTAATTTATAGAAATTTACTCATATGTTGTTGAAGTGTTACACATAAATTTCTTTGTGATTAATTATGTTATATATGATTTATATTCCAATGATTACATAAATGGAATTATCATTATTCTATTAATGCATTTTTACTAATTAATACTTACTTTGAATATTGGTTTTAGTTTATTATTCGATTTACATGATACTTAACCTCTCTATATCACATGGGCTTTATACTAGTAGTATTAAAAAAAAAATAATTAAGCAACTTCTATTTCTGTAGAGACAAATACATAAAATGCAATGAATTGAATGAGTTTTGGTTCATTCTTTTAAATATAGCAGGTGTTGATCTTTCCACTGCTTAGGTCATCTAATTTCTTAGTCAATGAGTGGGGGCTCTCAATACCATTTCCTTCTCTTTATTGGTGGTTGGAGTCTCTATTCTCTAATCTGAATGGGGGTTGCGGTTGGGCATCTTTGGCCATGCGAGTGTGGTGGGTGAGGGTCCACTTTCTTGGTGACTGAAGGAAAGAGAGAAGGAAATCACAAGAAGGGCACTATAATTTACTAGGAACATGGAAGGAAAAGTGGGAGGCAGGGGAAGGGAGCGTGTGGAAAGGGTATGTATGTGACTGTGAGTTTGCTTTTGACTCTTAATATTTGATTGAGAGTTAGGTTTTGAGCGTGTGGAAAGGTTATGTATGTGAGTTTGCTTTTGACTCTTAATATTTGATTGAGAGTTAGGTTTTGAGCGTGTGGGTTTGGTAGAGACTAATAAAAAATAATAAACAAATACTTGGTCCTGAGTTTGAATCATGAGTGAAGAGACTCAAAGGGCCGTCTGGTCAAGGCTACGTTCGAAATGCCAACGCCTTCATTACGTAGCCCTTACGACTGATTCTCTGACCTCTCGCTCTCTGTGTATATATATACGTAACCTCTCTCTTGGGCTGGAAACGAAGATGTCGAAATGCCAACGCCTTCATTACGTAGCCGCTTACGACTGACCTCCTCTCTCTCTCTCTCTGCAGGCCGGGTCTTTTTGGGTAATTCACTTATAAAATAAATAGAAGTGAATGTTTATTTTAAGAGACAAGAAAGAAAAAGACGAATTATATAAAATAGTATCAATGATAATTTATGGGAAAAATCCCCGTAGGACCCCATATAGCCTACCAAGACCCATACTACAAGAGATGTTGAGATAGACTACACAACACTTACCGACGACGCCACAAAAACGTCGTTAACTTCTAATTTTACCGATGCTATCATCAAAAGATAGCGTCGGTAAACTTGTAGCACAGCTTGGTATGAAAAAGAAAGTGTGTTGTACAACTTCCCGACGCTAATGGCGTCGGTAAGTTTTGATATTTAATCTCCCGACGCACATGGCGTCGGAAAGTTCTAGGCGCCAAATCTTTCCCGCTGCAATTTCGGTTCGCACGTTTGACCCAAAAACTTCCCGACGTCGTAAACCGTCGAGAAGTTTGTGAAACTGTTATGTAGCTTTTGCTGGGAAGAAATTTACTGACGTCATACGGCGTCGGCAAGTTAATTATATATCCCCCTCAACCTTCCCCATCCCCCCCCCCCCTCCTCGCCACTCTCTGTAACTCCGCCTCCCCCTCTTCTCTCTGCATCTTTTCTCTTCCTCCCATCTCTCTAACCTTCCACATCTAACCAGTTTTATCCTAGCCTTCTTCCCCTCTTTATAAGGTATGAATATTTATATTATCAGTTTTATTCTTTTTTTTTTGTTTTTCTTCAAATAATTTATCTCTTTTTTTGTTTAAATGTTTGTCAGCATCCACTCACTACCGGTGACCACCACTGTTGCAGGCGTCCACTGCTGCTGCCATTCACCACCCATACCAGCTCTTGTTATATCTTATAATTAGAATTTAGTTTTTATTTTTTTTATTATTGATATGATAATTAGTTTAATAATATATTTTTATCGGTTTTGTTTTATAAATTTTTAGAATATATATGATTATAAAATTATTATTATCTGAATGTAGTTTGATAATTTATATGGATAATTTATATGGATAATTTATAAAATTTTTGTTATGTGTTTTAAATAATATTATGTGTTTGATAATTTATATTGGATAATTCACAATCTCAGAACTCTGATGCGGAGGCTATTGGTCAAAGTCAGCAAGTTCTCACTGAAGAAGAGATAGTTCAAAAGGTTCACAAGCCTCGTCCGGGATACATCAAAGGGAGAGGAAGAATTGTAAAAGGATCGTCCACTTCTAGTGGAGGACAACTAGAGATTGCCGAGATCCAGGAGTAAGAACAAGGTTGCAACGTATGAAGCCCAAGTTAACACATATAAGAATGAAATTAACACCTATCAGAACCAACTTGCATCGTGTACGGCCTACATCCAGCAACTAACCGCTCAACTTAACATGCAATTCCCTGGACAATTTAATCAACTTGATCCAAGTACTCTATTTCCTCCACCTCCGCCGCCACAATACCCTTTGGGCTCTTCACGAAGTGATGATAATGATGATGATATTTATTATCCAGAAATGCCAAGAAACCCTCATTAGACTACTATATTTCAGACTTTTAACTTGATGTTTATGGCTTTATCTTTTAGACTTCTATTTTTGTATTTTAGTGTTTGATCTGATATATTTGGTTTGTAATATGTTTGATAATATTTTATAAATTTCTTATTATTAATATAAATTAGACTTTTAGTACTTTATTTATGATTTATTATTAATTCTATATTTAAAATAATAATAACTAGATATTTAAAACTAAATTAAAATGACTAAGAAAAAACTAAATTAAAATTTAATTTAATATAATAATAAAATGGTTCCAATCAGTTATTGGAACCATGGTTTTTAAATAATTATGTAGTTTTTTTTTTAAAAATAAATATGAAGTTACCGACGCCAACTTTAAACAAAAACACCCTTACACTAGCAGCGGGAGCGTGTTTTTGTTTGAAGGTTACCGACGCCAGTGGCGTCGGTAATTTTAATTTAGACTTGCCGACGCAGTCAACGCGTCGGCAAGTATATTTACCTACGTTTTTCTCTCTACGCCACTTACCGATGCCTTTTTAAGTTTATCGATGCATTGACTGCGTCGGTAAACTTCAGTTTTGTACATAGTAGTGCCAATATTATGTTGGATACGGGAGGAGTCAATCCTTTGGATCCAGTTCAATTTTTTTTAACTTTTTAAGTGAAGGTTTATTTTAAGTGACAAGAAAAAAAAATGAGGGGTTGTATAAAAGAGTATCAAATTTCAAAAGTCACTTCTTTTTTTATTATTTTAAGTTAAAATTATTCTCTCATTCCACCAAATGATAAAGATTTCTTACTCTTTTTTCTATCCAAAAAAAGTAGAAAAGGTACCTTGTCATGCTAAAAAAAAGAGGGATTATATAAAAGAGTATCAAATTTCAAAAGTCATGTCTTTTTTATTATTTTAAGTTAAAATTATTCTCTCATCCCATTAAATGAAAAAAATTCATTACTTTCTTTATCCACAAAAAAAAAAGAGTAGAAAAGGTACCTTGTCATGCTATACAAAACGATAAGAAATTTTAAATTTAAACATCTTGATTATACCTGTCCCTTCTTTAGGTCTCTAAATTAATTTGAGCCTTTTCACTTTACGAACAAACTTTGAAATAAGTCGTGCTTTTTGGGTAAGAGACATGCTGAATGCACCGAAAAAAAGGCCTGAAAAAGGGCCTGAAAGGCCCTGGGCCCTAGGATCACAGGCCTTGGACCCTTGGATCAAATGTGATCCTAAGGATCCTAAGGCCCAGGGCCTTTCAGGCCATATTTTCGGTGCATTCAGACTTTCACTTTGGGTAATTTACTCCTATAGTTTGTAAAGTAGATGGTCAAATCATGAGAAAATAAAAGAAGACTTCTCAGCAATACCAATCCTTGGCAGGAAACGGATCGGAGAGTTATCATGTGGGATTATGGAATATCCATCTTGACAAGAAATTATCTAGATGTTAATATGTCTATGACAAGGGCTATAGCTCAGTTAGGTAGAGCACCTCGTTTACACGCGCGCCAATGCTTTTTCAGAGGAGTCCATCATGCAATCAACAGAATTGATCTTATTGAGAAATCGATGTCTTACTCCATGGATTCGAGGGAACAAGAGAACAATAGCCTAACAAATATTATGTTCGGTCTGATTCAGGTGTCTCAGGTACCAAATAGAACCCATGTGCTTAATGACAAAAAAGAACATCTTCTTTCACGTTCTAGCCTTTTGTTATTTAGTACAACGATATAGAGTAGCTTTTTTACTATTTTAGTAGAGAAAATGGAGATTTTTTTTATTTTCTCTTGATTTGATACTTTTTTTATGTTAACCTAACAAAGTAAACTACCAACATTGAGTCTGTTTGGTAAAACTATTTCTAGGATAAAATGACGTGAAGCACGCCTTAAATAAAGAGAGAATAAAATATTATGGGGTCTAATCATAATATGCTGAAAATTTATTTTTAGTGACTTGATAAGGAATCCTTTTGAGTTTTTGTCTTTTAGTGGCTTGAGAATGTTGTATTCTGACTTTTTTTGGAAAATGAAGAGGGGAGTTTTGAAATCTTATACTATTGAATTGACCCCGTAGTGTTTTCATGCCCAGTAAATGGAGGCTTCACTACACTCCACCTTATTAGTGAAGTTGCCAAACAACGAGACTCACACAAATGAGAAGAGAGAAAATGCAAACACAGGAAGTTAAATTCGCACAAGCAAGAAAAGAGAATCCGCACGTGTGGGGAGTAAGAACTCACATGCAAGGCGTGGGGGGAGACCAGGGTCGATCCTCCATGGGCCGGGTGAGACGTGAGAGGGGGTCGCCCAGTGGCAGACCTACCTTATAAGTACCCGGGGCGATCGCCCCAGGTCAGATTACGTTGTGGTGCCGGGCATCTTCAATCTTTAAAGGATGACACGTCTAAAATCTCTTATTTTAATGTTAGGGCTTCTTATTTAGCTATGCATTTATAAAATTCTTGCACTAATAATACTGCATAGCATACTAAGGCCCTGTTCTTTCTCTGGAATTCCTGACAAGAATTCCGGTTGTCTGGGAATTCCGGAATTCCTGTCAGGAATTCAGTGTTTCTTGGCAAGAATTCATAGCATTCCGAAATTCCAGTATTTCCAAATGTCAAAAAACAAGCATTTTCAAATCCCACCTCTCCATCTGGATTTCCAAAAACCCATAGTTGCAGGAATTCCGGCTGACCTCTCTCTTGTACTTAACGGTCACGACGGATATAGTGGGGCGACTTGGACTGTGGGCCACCTTTGGAAATCCGGACCCCACATCTGATAGTGGACCCAGGGGCGAACCTGATGGTGGTGGACCCATGGGGATTGGGTCCCATCTGACCCCACATCTTAGGATTTCACAGTACTGGGCGTCATTCACAAATGGATTTTCTTATTTGAACATCAGGTTGTGGGCCCAGTAGGATCACTTGATGCCAAATCAGGACCTTAGGATCTGTTGTGGGGCCTTGGGCGACCTGGATGATGAGGGTTGATCGTGGGCCCTTGATCAGTGGGGCCCACGATTTCTCTATTTTCCTAACCCCAGGCGAGAAGCATCCGTGTGTTACAGAACCTTGTTCTTCAATGAAAAGAAGAGAGGAAAGAGATGAGTGACTGTATGGTGGTCTAAGGGTGCATGGGAATAAAAGAGGAAAAGTAGGAAGTTGAATGGAGATGCCATGTGGTGCATTAGTAGAGAGGGGGGTGATGGCTGGGACCATTTGTTTTGGATTTATTTTAATCATGGATACAATATATTATTAGTGGATTAACGACCTGACCCCATTAGTTCATAAAAAATGCCAATTTTGTTTGTTCTTATCTAATTATGTGATTTTATTTTGTTTGGCTCATGGACATGTGATTAGTTTTTGCATGGATGTTGTTTTTAATTTTTAATTTTTTGCTGCTTGAATTGTGAAATTGGTATATAAACAGTACAGTATACAAGAGTAACTCAGAAATCCTATAGTTATGAAACAGATAATTCAGAAATTTCAGAAAATCCAGAAACTGATGAATTCTCAGACAGGAATTCAGACATAAAAAAAACAGGGAATTCAGAAATGACAGAATTCAGTAGCATTTCAGAATTCCAGCATTTGCAAATCCCAGACAGCCACCAGACATGAATTCCAGGAATTCTAGAAAAGAAACGGGCCCTAAGCCTTCCAGGATGTAATGACAAATTGTGGCAAGGTCTAAGTAATGAATTTATTAAAGAATATTTGTAGTGCTCATTTACAGCGTGTACCATTATTTTGTTATGATATAATTAAAAAACAAAGTAATTTCTTAAGGAGTAGGTTGTTGTAGTTAAAAAAGCTTTTATAGGAATTGAGTTCTTTAATTAATTTGTCAAAAAAAAATTCTTATCTTTTACCCATGTAATTAGTCGAGATTATTCATCGTTGGCGTTGATGATTAGTGGTTGGCAATGATTTTGACTTTTTCAATTGAACATCCTCAGCCCCCACTCAAATATTGGAAATCATGCATCCGCCACTGGGGTCGCTACAGAAATAACTTAAGTGTACCGTAGCTAGGTCCTATATTCATTCGTCAAAACTACTGCTTTTGTCATACACAAACCCCTGCAGAGAAGTGCAGTAAATTTCACTCAAGTCTGAATGCTCCCACCATCTGATTGATTTTTTGCAAGACATATTGCTGTATACTTCATATGTGATCGGTTGAGTGGATTATTTTATAATGATTATAGTGAACTTTGAGCCATTTGGATGATTGGATCACAAACCAAAAAAAAAAAAAACCAACTGCAATAGAGATTGCTTTCCACGTAGCCACTGCGAACGATTGTTTTGTGACAAGTCGATATATCTGTTATATAATTCGTGGCATGTTGGTGGGCCTCACAAATTGAAGAGTGCTTTCTAGATTTTAAACATCTAACACAATCAACTTCATTTTTTGTTCTTAGCCATTTTTTATACAATCAGTCAGTTAGAGAAATAGTAATCATGAAGTTAATATTTTTTTATTCTAAAAAAACTGGATCATTATTTTGTTACATCATAAATTACATATTTGGGCAGATAGTAAATTTTATTTTAGTTTATTGAATTAGAGATTTTTTCATTGATTTATTTTTAAAACATGTTTCATTAATAAACGAAAGAGTAACTTGTTGAGGTTTTTTTTTTTTTTTTTCTTTGAGGAGATTTTTTCTTTAATGATGTGGGAATCCATGAGATCTTTGACTAAGGCTGTCAATCTAGCCCTTTGACAAGGGCCCTCAAAAGCCTGCAAAATGAGCGCTTTTCTTTCTATCCTAAAGTCCGATGGCAGGTTAGGGCCCAATTTTGAAAAGCCCACAACCTTGAGGTTTGAGATAGGACGTGACTTAGCCAGCCCGAGGGGACTCGGCCCGACCCTTTGTCTATTAATATATAAAATAAATAATATTTAAAATATATAATATATATAGAAATTTTTACAAAAGAAATATAAAGAACCTCTCTAATTAGAAATTAGAAAGAGGATTAGAGGGTGAAGACAGAGCTTTTCTATTATCTCATTATATGTTACAAATACAAGGGGAGAAGCCTATTTATAAGCAAAGGAACCTCATAAGAGAGGAACCCTAATTATAACCCGAACTCATCTTAAGTAGACATCCACCCAAGATCCATATCTCATAACACTACCCCTTAGATCACCACCATTCAAAGACTACTGCCTCATTAAAAACCTTGCTAAGGAAAACCTAGTGGGAAAAACCGAGCGAAGGAAAAAAGAGTACAACATTCTTCAAGATCATTGAACTGGTGTTGGACGGTCATAATGATGCCTCGTTAAAACCTTAATTAAGAAAACCCCAGTGAGATAAAACCTAGAAAAGGAAAAAGAGTACAACGCACAAATGTCCTGGGTAGCATACTTCAGGATGCTCCATGATAAACCACTCCCTCTGATGATAGCAACTATTTACATAGTTTGATGATGAACTCTACGAATGCCAGTCTCATATGCAAACTTCTGGAATACTAATTTTGGCAAAGATTTGGTAAACAGATGAGCCATGTTGTTACTCGAACAAACTTGCTTGACTTCAATTTCATTATTATTCTGAAGTTCATGAGTGAAGAAGAACTTCGGTGCTATATGCTTAGTTTTGTCTCCTTTAATGAAACCTTCTCGAATATGTTTTATGCATGCTTCATTATCTTCATAGATCATAATCGGGATACCTGCAATAAATGGTAATTGACAAGAACTACGGACATGCTGAATCAAAGATCTTAGCCATAACATATTCCCTACTGGCTTCATAAAGAGCCAAAATCTCAGCATGGTTGGAGGAAGTAGCAACCAAAATTTGTTTAGTAGAACGTCAAGAAATAACGGCATTACCATTAAGAAACACATAGCCTGTCTCTGATCAACCCTTATGAGGATCAGAGAGACAACCTGAATCTGCATATCCTACAAAATTGAAATCTTTACGATAAAATATTCCAAAATCAATTGTTCCACGCAAATATCATAGGATGTTTTTAATACCAATCCAGTGCCTTAATTTGATTGAGTATGTACTCCTTGGCTTTGCTTCATGCAAAGAAATCCTTCCAGGATTTATAGGACGTGATTCTGTGTCTCAATCATCATCATCATTTCTATTCCATCTTTCGCTTGAATAATTGTAAAGTATAGAGATCTCTTCATTATTCGGTGCCAGTGCCTCTTCAGGGGCTTCCAAAGTCTCACCATGGACATTCATTATTTTAGAGAGAACGGATTTTACCATAACCTCTTCAAGAGTGTTACGTGCCTCTTCGGGAGGAACCTCTTCAGGAGCACGTAAGAGGCATCTCTTCAGGAGGGTTATGTGCCTCTTCGGGAGGACATGATGATTGTTCATTTCTCCTTTTCCACGGAGTTTAGTCCTTTAAACCTAGAGGTTTGTCAAGCTTTTGGCCTATTGCAGATTCTTTTGCTGCTATATTTTGACTTTGTCCTATAGGGACATTAATCCTGGCAGGTGCAGTCAAAGCTGACACATGTAATGTGACTTTGTCACATTTGCTGCAGCGTTAAATGCATCAGGGAATCTATTTGCAATTTCTTGTAAGTGCACAATTCTCCATACTTCATTTTCACATTATGAAGTACATGGATCTAGATTTGACGGACTGGAAGTATTACGTGTTAATTATCTCCGTTCTTTAGGAACGGGTTTTTTTAACAGGAACAATACGCTCTTCAGGAACTATCTTATCTGCCCCTAACGACGGGAATATTGTCTCATCGAATTGACAATCGGAAAAAACGAGCAGTGAAGACATTTCCTGTCATTGGTTCTAGATATCGAATAATCAAGGGAGAGTCATAACCTACATAGATTCGTAATCTACGTTGTGGTCCCATCTTAGCATGCTTTGGGCTCCTATCATGTCAAAGCTTTAAAGTCTTAGGATCACTAAGTTTCGGGGTTAATTTAAGCTTCGGGCGTGACTTTTGTTGTTTTGCTCATAATTGAATGTGATTCAACATTGGAGATTGTCATGTAATATAACCCTGAGAAGAGTGCACTTAGTTTTTCTAGTATTTGCTTCTGGCTTCCAATACTAGAACGATGCATAGGTATTCATTGTTACCTTCACTCACAGTCTCAATGTGGTACCCATCCATTCTGATGTCTTTGAAACTAATCAAGTTTCTTCAGAAAGTTTTTGAGAACAAAACATCTTTAATGAGTATGAGGGTACCATTAGGTAACATCATATGGGCTCTTCCGGAGCGTTCAATTATTTGCACAGGTCCAGCTATGGTGGATACCTCTCGTGGAATGAACAATAATTTTGAAAACAATTTCTGATTTTTTTAGAATGGTATGTGTTATGGCACTGTCTACCACGGACAGAGATTGTACTCAGTTCCACGATCCATACATTAAATAAAATAATAAACTAATATAACTATGCAACCACATGATAATTAAAGATCAAACCAGTCACCATAGAAGAGAGCATCAATTAAATAAAAACCCAACATAAACCATTAGTCTAAAATTATGCACCTCAAAGGAATTAAAAAAAAAAAAAAAGTTTGTGAAGTTCAAAGAGTTATTGGTCTTTTAGACCATGCCAGGGGGTGCTCCCAATTGAGCATGAAATGCCTTATTACTCAGAGGTTGGTTATCCTCATATTCAAAGAAATCTCTAGTTTCCAAGTTTGTAATGTCAATTAGAAGCGCCTTTTGATGTCATTGTATATCAATCCCAGTCTTCCAGATCATTTATCTCCGCTTAATAAACAAAGGCCTTGTATGCTTTGTATTGTTCACCACTTCCTTCGGTGCAAGGCTTACCAATGCCCACTTCCTTCCACAATCAAAGCTAAAATTCTTAAAGAAAACAATGGGCTTTTTCCAAATTCGTAGAAACTTAAGGGGCAAGGTAATGACCTGAAGAACTTCATATTCTGTCAGGACTTTATGTCTTATAACAAGTGGCCTTCGTTTTCTCCAATACAAGTCTAGTTCCAGCACTACTAGAATTTAAACTTTTGGCGCAGGAAAAAGCGGGCGGCCGCCTGTGGCCATAGAAAAAAGTACTATTAGAGACCGCCTATGGCGGTCGCTAAAGACCACCCCCCCCCCCGTCCAAAACCCCCGAAACCTTCCCACTTTTTCCCTTCCCGCGCTCTGTCCGACAGCAAAACCCCCGAAACCCTCAGTTTTACCTTCCCACTTTTTTCCCCTCCCACTATTGCTATCGGATCACTCCTCCTCCGGATCTTCTCCCTCCTCCCCTCCTCCCAGCACCTCCCTAACTCCTTCGTCTGCAAGCGCTAGCTCGCCCTCCACGACCGCCTCCGCCGCTCCCTCAAGCTCCTCGACTAGCACTTCCTCGACTCTGGCAGCCTCACCTCCCGCTTCTCCGACCTCATCAAGATTGACCTCGTCGCCCGCCTCTGTCCGGTCCCAGTCCCCTCGCAGCAGCTTCGGCATCTTCCTCACCCTGCCCTTCCTCTCCATCCCCATCCACTCCGACGACTCCGCTGCCCGCTTCATCCCCGACGATCTTTTCCTCCCGCCGGATTAATCGACATCGGACTTAGAACCCATCATCGTCCTCCAGAACCCATCTCCTCTCATCCCTTTCTATCTCTCCCTCCCTCTCCAGACCTCACCCAGGCGCACAACCCTCTCATCGCCAGCATTGCTAAGCGCGCGAACGAGCCCCCGGACGCCAACAGAGTCTTCATCTTCCTCCTCGCACTGCCGGACGTCTCCTCTGCACCAGGTACACCCCTCCCTCTTCCTGCACTCCGCACACACCGTGCATCATTCTCCCTCTCCTCTCTCTTTCTTCTCTGTTCTCTCTCTCCCTCGTTCCCCATCGCTCTATTTCCTCTCTGTCTACTCTCCTCCATCCCTTCCTCTCTTCTTCTTCCTCCCCTGTCTCCCCTCGCCACTCCCTATCACCCTCGGTTCTCTCTCCCTCTCTCTCTCTCCCCTCTTCTTCCTCCCTGTTCCTCTCCCTCTCCCCTGCTTCCTCCTCTGTTCCGCCCTGTGCCCACTTGTACACCACTCCCTCTCTCTCTTCTCTTCCTCTCTTCTCTTCTTCCTCCCCTGTTCCTCTCCCCTCCTCTGCCCTGCGCAACCGCCTTTTTCTCCTCCTCTTCTTTCTTTCTTCCTTATCCCCTCCTTTCTCCTTCTCCTTCCCACCACTCTCTCCGCTGCTACCCACCTTCTCTTCTCCTCCCCACTATGCCTAAGCCCACTCCACATTGACTGTGCACCACAAGGCACCCCACTGTCCTCGCACACCTCACCCCAGCCCACTGCACCAAGCGCCCTCCCCTCTTCTCATCTTGGCTGTAGGTTTGTCAATTTTGTTGGGTTGTGAAGGATTTTAGCTTTTTTTGTGAGTGTGTTGAATTTTTTTTATATGAGCTTTGTTGAGCTGTATGATTCATGTTGTTAATGCTTTTTGAGATGCTCGTTTATTTGGTTTTGTTGAAAATGTGAGTTGAAAATGTGTTATTTTAGCTTGATCCATGCTACTACAGGTTTGTTGGTTTAGCTAAAACTTGTGTGGAGTTGGGCTTGGAACAATCGGAGCGTTGTCCTTGTCGGTGGTTTCGTCGGTGTTGATCGTGATCTGCAACAAGGCGCTCATCAGCACTTTAGGCTTCTCATTTCGGTGCGCTGATTGATCTCAAACATCCATACATTTCATTTGATTAGAAGAAATTCTCTATTGATTTGGTTTTTTCGCGTTAATTCGGTCATTTTTTATATTTCTCGAGCATCAAGTGGCGGTGAATATCATGTTAGTTGTTGATCCCCTCTTATTAAGGCGCATTTGGATGCACTCTAAAACATTTTGGTTGCTAATTGAGAAACAGATTAAGCTAGAATTTCTTTACTGTGTTTTTTAAGCCTTATTGATGTTGGAATGATTGACATATTGATTTGGGACCACAATATGTTTAACTGTGCTATTTGTACTCTTGGTGATAATGTGCATAACGAAGGCGATTACTTTTTGTTGTGAGTTTTCCTGCTGAGTTTTCCTGCTGGAAGCATTTGAGTTCAATGGTATATTGTTTTAGTTAGCAATATAATATTCAATGCTATATTGTTCTGAGTAGGCAGTGCTACTATTTAGTGTATGGTCCTTGTACTAAATCATGCTTTATCTAATTAAATTCTATTGATTTCATGATTGATTCTTCTGAAAAAAGCATTGGGAAAGTTAGTAATTTTTCTATTATGAATCATCATCATCACTGATTCACACCAAGATTTACCCAAAACTCCAAGCGTTTCTCTCGGTTTGAATTCGGTCCAGTTCACGGACATAATAAACTCACATTAATTTAGGCTAGTCCAGCTCCATGGCTTCATACAAATGCTTGAATGGCACACATGCAACTAACTATACTTCCTTGCCCTCCCCTTCATCTCCATCCCCTCTCTGCAGGTAAACTTTCTCTCATCTCTTCTCTTCGTCTTTATCTAATATTTGGGTAAGCCTCTTCTGCTTTCCTCAAGTTTTCTTTTCTTTTCTTTTCCTTCTTGTTTTGCCATATTTCTTGTTGGATTTTGTTGATCTATGAGTGGTTTTTATAGTCTATTTTCTTGATTTTTGGTTGAAACCCATGGTTATTTCTTGTTCATGTGGGTTTTTTGTCTCTTTTTTTTTTTTCCTGCTTCTATGGTTGTGTTGTCATGAAAAAAATGGCAAAGGTATTGTTGATTTTTTTTCTTTTTTGCTTGCGTCAAGGTGGGTTCTCTTAGACAGGTGATAATTTCCCAAATTGTATGGCAGACTTGTTTTTAAGAAGGATGAGCTAGGTATAGAGATTTTTCAGATTGCCTATAGAGATCTTTCAGATTGCCTTGCCGGCAGCAATGGCTATAGCAGCTGACCCTATTGCTTCTCTAGTCGACACGGCATTCATTGCTCATATCGGTTGGTCCATCTGACTTTGTATAAAGCTGCTGATCAACTTCTCTGTAATAGCTGTATTATTTTTGTGCTGTTTCTCTATTGGGTTTTACATTCAACTTTTTAGATGGAACTGATGCATATTTCATTGTATTGATGAAGTGAGGAACAAAAACTCATACCATATGAATTCATGTCTAAGTGCACTTTTTTAGATTTTTTTTATTGAAGACACCAAAATTCAAAGCAGATGAAGCAAGAAAATAAACTAGATATAGAACTGAGAAGCAAGATACTTATGAAACCTAATAAGAAAGTAAGAGGCTTAGAGTATTAGACACAGTACTTATGCAGTAAAATAAAAATGAAAGAGTAGCCACAAAAAAATAGCAATAGTTAGGCTCAAAATACAGGGATTTGAGCATTTTGGACATTTTAGAATATGATCAGAATGCAAAAGTCCAACATTTTGAGTTTGAAATAATGTCTTGAATGCTTAAGGCTGACCTTAACCAAGCCAAAGGAACAACAAAACAGAAATCAGTGAAAAACATGAAAATTCCCACTCTTGCAAGTTCGCTACATCGGCCTGTAAAGTTGCAATGTAAATGAGATGATAATGCTGATATACACCAATCAATTTACCAGTTCCAACTGATATATTCTTTTGACCAAATGAACTTCACTGGTTCTTGGTTCCCAAATCAGTCCATTTCATTGTGTATATTCTGAGAGACATGTCCCATTGTACTTTGTAGACAACTGTTGGAAAGGTTCCAAAACAGCAAGTTGCAGCTCTTCTCTGTAAGATTAATCTTGTTCTCAATTTTATGAATGATACCTCTTCATTTCGCAGGTTTTTTTTTTTTATAGCAATGGCGGCCGCAAAAAGTATTAAAAAAAAACTATTAGCGACTGCCTTTTTTAGCTTTAGCGACGGTATTGGCGGCCGCTAAAAGTTTTGGTCACCATTTTCTTGACCGTCGCTAAGCCGTCGCAAAAGTATCTAATACTTTTTTGCGACGAATTTATTGCTTGCTCTCTTTGCGGTCGCTAAACCGTCGCTAAAGAGTATTAGCGACCGCCTCGTCACTTTTAGCGATGGTTTTTTACGGTCACTAATACCCCTTTTTCTAGTAGTGCAGAACACCCACACAAAACCCCACACAGAAACTAGTTTGGAAAAGAGAGACTTTACACCAAATGTATCATGGAAATCTAGGCAATTAATGGGCCCCATTAATGAGTATTACACGAGTACTATGATTACTATAAACAAGCATTATAAACTAGTTGCATGCATTCTAATAAATTAGTTTTGAGGATGGCTAAGATACTACTTCATGTATTTGAAAAAATATTATCCTTTTCTGAAATCCGCACCGGGAAGGATTCCGCAATGAAAATCAGCGCTGGAAGGAATCCATGCAGGGAATCTGCGATGGAAATCCGTGCTGGGAAGGAATTTGCAATGGGAATCCGCGCTATGAAGGAATCTGCATAGGGAATCCGCGATGAAAATCCACGCTGGGAAGGATTCCGCTATGAAAATTCGTGCAAGGAATGATTTCACTTCTCTTTGGGTAGGGAGACTGATTTTCTTCTTCTCTTGGAGCTTCGTGATTATAACGTGTTAGAAAAGACAGAGACGAGAAAGAGGCTTAGATGGAGCAGAGAGAGCTTTTATGTTATCTAATTATCTGGTACAAATACAAGGAGGGATGCCTTTTTATAGGCAAAGTAACCTCATAATACACTATAAGAAATTGAACTTTTGGTGACGAAATTTTTTGTCGCCAAAAGTCACATTTTCGTTGATAACTTTTATCGACGAAAGTTTTTTCGTCGGCCAGACGACGGCAAAAGATGGTCAGCAAAGACTTTTCCTGACGAAGTAAATTTTCGTCAGCAAAAAATATAATTTTTACCGACGATTTTTTAACTTTCGCCGACGTTTTTTTTTGTCGGAAAAATAATTTTTTTTATTTTTATTTTTTATATTTGCCAATATTTTTTTTACGTCGGCAAAATGATTTTATTTTATTTTTAAAATTTTTCTTTTTTATATTTGTCGACGTTTTTTTTCGTCGGCAAAATAATTTTACTTTTTTTTTTAATTTTTCTTTTTTATATTTGCCGAAGTTTTTCTTTCTCGGCAAAACGATTTTATTTTATTTTTTATATTTGCCAACATTTTATTTCGTCGGCAAAAATGATTTTATTTTTTTTAATTTATCTTTTTATGTTTGCCGACGATTTTTTTCGTCTGCAAAATATATATTTTTTTAATTTTTCGTTTTTAATTTTGCCAACGTTTTATTTTTTCGACAAAAATGATTTTTTTTTTTTTTAATTTTTCTTATATTTTCCAAAGTTTTATTTTCATCGGCAAAAATGATTTGATTTTTTTTAATTTCTTTAATTTTGCCTATGAAAATTTTCGTTGCCAAAATCATTTTTTTTTATTTTTCTTTTTTTAATTTTGCCGATGAAAATTTTCGTCGGCAAAGGTCTTTTTATTTAATACTATATTTATTTTTTCATTATTATTTTCATGTAAACCTGTTTATACACTATATCAAAAATAAACATATTCATATACCTATATTCAAAATAAAAAATGCAATGAAACAAAAGTTATTAAATAAACAAATAAGCATCTCCATTTTTTATTAAATAATTCATCTCATTAAACAAATATTACAATCAATAATGATACCGTCTCAGATAAATGTCCAATATACATAAATATATATATATATATATATACAAATAAGCCGAAAAGAAGTCCTACACCCCACAAGGCTGCAACCGACCCCAAGGCGTCCATTAATCTGCAATGACAAAAACAACATTAAATTCTTTTCAATTAATTAAATTATAAATCAAACATAAACATGTATATATATAAAACCTTTCCTAAGTTTCTCGACGGACTTTTTTCCAGCCTCAGTGTTGTCAACCAGGCGGTTTTTGCGTCTAATTTGTTAACCAGAAGTCCGATTTACTAACCGTCAATTCCAACAAATTACTTTGGCATTGAATAAGGTATCCGTACAGATTTTTGAGCTGTTCAATGACCGTTTCCCGTTTTCGACCTACGACGGCCTATTTTCGAGACCAAGTGTTCCAAATTAAACATTTTTATGTCCAATTCTCTAACCGGGAGTCCTGTTTGTGAGCCGTCAGTTCCTACAAGTTACTCTACCCTCGAGCGAAGTGATCGTACCGGTTTTTTATTTTTCCCGTGGCCGTTTCCCGTTTCGAACCCCCGGCGGGCCGTTTTCGAGCCTAAATATTGGAAGAAACTATATTTCTGTCGTAATTTTCTAACCGGGAGTCCTATTTGCGAGCCGTCAGTTCCCTAAAGGTACGTTACCCTCGAGCGAAGTGTTCGTGCCGGTTTCCAATTTTTTCCGCGGCCGTTTCCCGTTCCGGACCTCCGGCGGGCCGTTTTTGAGCCTAAGTGTTGGAAAATCTTATGTTTCGGATGTAATTCTCTAACCGGGAGTCATATTTGCGAACCGTCAGTTCCTACAAGTTACTCTACCCTCGAGCGAAGTGTTTGTGCCGATTTTCGATTTTTCCCGCGGCCGTTTGCTGTTCCAGACCCCCGGCAGGCCGTTTTCGAGCTAAAGTGTTGGAAAATCTTATGTTTCTGTCGTAATTCTCTAACTGGGAATCCTATTTGGGAACTGTCAGTTCCTACAAGTTACTATATCCTCAAATGAAGTGCTCGTGCTGGTTTCCAATTTTTACTGAAGTCGTTTCCCGTTCCGAACCCCCTGCAGGTTGGAAAATCTTATGTTTCTGTCGTAATTCTCTAACCGAGAGTCCTATTTGCGAACCGTCAGTTCCTACAAGTTACTCTACCCTCGATTATAAATTTTTTTTCCGCGGCCGTTTCCCGTTTTAGAACTCCGGCGGGCCGTTTTCAAGCCTAAGTGTTGGAAAATTCTATGTTTCTGTCGTAATTCTTTAACCCGGAGACTTATTTGCAAACCGTCAGTTCCTACAAGTTACTCTACCCTCGAGCAAAGTGCTAGTGCCAATTTTCAATTTGTCCCGCGTAGGGGTGAGCAATCGGTTAATCGGTCGGTTATTTTAAGAATTTTTAACCAAACCGATTTTTTGACCACTTTAATGTATTAACCGAACCGAACCGATTTTTTGTTTTGTAAAACTTTTAACCGAAACCGAGCCGAACCGAATTATTTAGGTTCGGTTTTCGGTCGGTTCGGTTAATGTGATGCATTTTGTTGGACTTAATAATTGCCCAAGTTTTTAAAAATTTATAACTAGATTGCTATATTATATACATTTCATTTGTGAAATTGGGCTTAATAATTGGCCCATAAATCCATTATCCATAAATGATATATCATAGAAGTGCTTGAAAATACATTAAACACAATTACACAAATAGACAATAACCATAAATAACACTCCAACTAACAAGTCTAAAAATATTTAGTGGGCTGGGTAATGGGTAATAAAAATATTCAAAAAAAAATTGCATATATTTCGGTTAATCGGTTAATCGGTTAAATAAGATTATTAACCGAACCGAAATTATATAACCGAATTTGCCAGGAAATTTACCCGAACTGAACCGAATTACCCGAAATAACCGAACCGAAATTAAATTTCGGCTATGGTTCGGTTTGGTAAATCGGTCGGTTCGGTTTTTGCTCACCCCTAGTCCCGCGGCCGTTTCCCGTTTCGTGCCCCCGGCGGGCCGTTTTCGAGCATAAGTGTTAGAAAATCCTATGTTTCTGTCGTAATTCTCTAACCGAGAGTCCCGTTTGCAAACCGTCAGTTCCTACATCTTACTATACCCTTGAGCGAAGTGCTCGTGCCGTTTTTCGATTTTGCTCGTTGCCGTTTCCCGTTCCGGACCCCCGGTGGGCCGTTTTCGAGCCTAAGTGTTGGAACATCCTATATTTCTGTCGTAATTCTCTAACTCGAAGTCATATTTGCGAACCGTCAATTCCTACCAGTTACTCTACCCTCGAGTGAAGTGCTAGTGCCGGTTTCCGATTTTTCCCGCGGCCGTTTCCCGTTCTGGACCCCCGGCGGGCCGTTTACGAACATAAGTGTTGGAAAATCCTATGTTTCTGTCGTAATTTTCTAACCGGGTGTCCTATTTGCGAACCACATATCTTCAAAACACCACATATTCTCTAGTGGAACTTCAAAATGTGTCTCAAGTTTTGCCTATGTTTAGATGCTTGATTGTGAAAATTCAGTTTAGTAAAAGAGGAAATAACTGGCTTAAGTTCCACACTATTCCTAAGAGGAAAGTTGACTTTCATGCAATTGTTCTTACTGTTCAGTTTAACTTGTATGTAATGAAATCCGAGTCCTGTCTCTGTGTGAATACTACTAAAAAATTGTTATGTGGTGATTTTCCATGTTGGAATTTTACCAATTCTGTATGCCAACCTGCAACAGGAAACATGCTTTTATAACCATACAAACTAATCATCAAGTGGGCTCCACCATGGATGTAACCTGTTCTGGCAATCTGGTGGTTTTGTGCTGCTTAAAGCTGTACTGAGGGAGAGAATGGACAGTAAATAGAAGTTGATCAGCATTTGACGTCTCAAATGCAGTGTGGATTGTGCAGTGTCACATTTACTGGGGATCTTTTTTTTCTCTTTTCCTTTTTTTATATACTGGGGATATTTTCTGTTCACCTTTTCTTTCAAATGAAAGGATCCGTTTTGTTCGTATGTGTTCCATCTGTCACTTGAGTATGTGGAATCAGCGAAAACTGTCTTATGTTTCCAATTGGTGATTTTGCAATTAATATTTGGATATCAAAGTGTATTATAGGAATGTACAATTATTTAGGTTTTTTTTTTTAGTTCTTGAGTTTTTCATCCTCTTTTAAAGTGAGGGGCCTGTTTGGCTACCCAATATTGGGTGCAATGACAAACATCTTTTCTGATATATATACATGGTGAAATGGCCAGAAACAATGTTCTGGTGGAATTCTTGATTGCAGAGCTGGATGCAAAGCTGCAGTTTCAGTGAAATGGGCAACAGGCATTGGGGGATAGGAAAGTTTACTGTGTTTATGAAATGCCCATCCACTTTTCCTTCCACATATATTACTTATCAAATATAAAAGAGCAAGAAAATATAAATCATATTACATAAATAAATAAAAATGCAGTTAAATCGTACTACAAGACTTAATCTCACCTGAAGTGAACCCCTCACATAGCTGAGAAAAGAGAAAAAAAATCAAGCTTGAAGAACATTCATATGTTGCCTTCCTAAAACTCCAAAACCCAATAAAAAATAAAGGAGAGATCAATCAAAATGATAACTTTGACATTCTCCTACATGTATCAATAAAAAAGCTAGCACCCCATTAGGGTTTTAGAGCTTACCTTAAGGATTATTCGTGCAAAAAGACGTTTCTACAGAAAACCCAACAGATTGAAATGGGTCTTCTTCCTCTGATTTTCCTCTATTCTTCTGTAGAAAGAGAGAAAGGGAGAAATGTTACAGAAAACCCAACACCCCTATTTACAGTTGTCGGATTTCACAAAAATTAAATTGCATGAGTAGAAGAAAAGTACCCTGCAAGTGGGATAAAGAAAGGCATAAAACCATCAGAAGCAAGGTATAAAAACCATTAGAAGCTATGCACAATCATCATATTAAAAACAACACAAACTTTATTATACTAGTAGTAATAGTCCATACTGCACTCACCCTGCACCACCTGCACACACCCTGCACCACCTGTGAGATTGCAATTTCACCCAAAATATTCATACTTAATTTATATACTACTTTCGCCCCTTCTGAGATGACAATTTCACTCTCCCTTTATAGAATTAACCCCTAAGATGGGAAACCTACTTACATAATTTTCATTAAGTTCATCGTACGACTTCAATTTCGGAGATAGTATTATAATGGTAGAATTTCAGTTAGTGAAATACCTCCAGCAGAACTGACTTACAACAAGGAATCATAACTTCTTTCTGTTTGAGCGAACAGAGTGCATGACCAGCAACCTTCCAAGCCAAGCCATACTTTCCAATTCCGTTTCTCTTAGCATAACTGTAACAGATTCGGTAGATGGCTAGGGCTTTATCTCTTAGCACAACTTCCATTCCATTTGTTAGATCTCGTGATCACTGAGAGGGGGGGGGGGGTGAATCAGTGATCTCTTTTAAACAGGTCCTTGCTAACAACAATTCAAATCAAACCACACAATTGACACCAGATTTTACGTGGTTCACCAAAAGGCTACGTCCACGGTTCAATCCCGTCCGAACAACAATCCGGTACAGGTCTGAATCTTATTTAGTCGCACCGACGACAAAGAGCACCAACCCTTAAATTCAGATAGCACCAACTATCTAGGAAGCACCGACTCCCTTAGGTTTCAGATAGCACCAACTATCTAGGAAGCACCGACTCCCTTAGGTTTCAGATAGCACCAACTATCTAGGAAGCTACAACTCCCTTTACAATTTGTCTGCACCCACAGACAGGATCACCAAACCCCAAAACACCAAGCACCAACTTGATGATTACAGCAAAGAAGATAAACTGATCTACAGCCCTTTCCCCTCTACAATTCTCTCTCTCTCAATCCCTTACAAATAGAAATCTAAAGCATAAAAGAGAGACTTATCTTATGAACGAAAATACCATCTTCATGAGGCTTCAAATTCGTCCACACTTGCTGTAGAAAGTTGCTCCACAACAGCAAGACACAAGCACCTTCTTCTCCAAGCACTCTTTTCTCCAAAACTCTCTCAAACTCTTCTTTCTTTGATGCTTGTTATTGAAAACGAGATTAGGAGTGTTTATATAGGTTTTAGCAACCCCAAAGAGTGTCCAAAATAGGCTACAATTCGTTTAGAAAGAGTCCCAAACGAATTACCAAAAATTCCTAACTTTTAGCAAAAGACTTCTAATTCTGCAATACTTGCTGTCTGTGTGTGCTCGGTCGACATCATACTGTGCTCGGTCGACCGGGTGAACTGGGCGCCTGACGAACTTTCAAAAAGTTGTAAGTTGTCAAATTCTGAATCCGAGCTCGGTCGACATCCTGGAAGCCTCGGTCGACCGGATGACCTCTGTGTCAAAAAATAACTGTAAGCTCTGATTTTGCACTTTCTTCATGCTCGGTCGACCTGCCAGGGAGCTCGGTCGACCGGGTACACTGCACCAGGAAAAACTGATTTTCTTCACTGTTTTCCTTTTTCATTCTTCTTGAGCTCTATCACTTCCACTCTTTCAACACATGATTGAGACATAGTGTTGACAATAATTCCAATACAATTTGATGCTTGAGACACCAAACACACCAATGCTTCAAGATTCAACTCAATGCATCTCAAATTCCAACAATCTCCCCCTTTGGAATTGTTGGCAACACTTGGAACTTCAACACAGACACTTGGAACATGTTGACATCATAGAGCCTTTTTAGAACAATAAACTCCCCTTGGAACATGATCTTCTCATTCACTATCTTGATACCAATTTTCATTCCAATCTTCCATCTTCCTCATGCTATCATATTTCCATCTTCTTATCATAAGACTAACTTCAACATGCATATAGTCTTTCCTTGCATAATCTTCTCAGCATAACTTGATACCAATCTCCAGATAACCTTCTCAAGATGACATGCATATCAACCTTTCCATGCATAATCTTCTCCCCCTTTGACAATAATTCCAAAGGGACCAATCTAGGAGCAAATAAGATATTCAACGAATTCATTGCTCCCCCTTTCTGGCACATCTCCTAAGGTGTAGGAGAGTGAGTAACTCCTAATTTCTTTCGGAGATACTCGAAGACTTCCTTTGGCAAAGGTTTTGTGAAGATATCAGCCACTTGCTCAGTAGTAGGAACGTATTCCAACTTTACCTCACCATCTGCAACTTTATCCTTGAGAAAGTGATAGCGGATTGCAACATGCTTAGTCCTTGAATGCTGAACTGGATTCTTGGAGATATGAATTGCACTAGTGTTATCACAGAGGATCGGCGTAGGATCTGTTGTTGGAACTCCTAAATCAGAGAGCATTTGCCGCATCCATAACACTTGCGTACAACAAGTTGCCGCTGCAATATATTCTGCTTCCGCTGTCGAAAGTGAGACGGAGTCTTGCTTCTTGCTGTGCCAAGCTACCAATCTATCACCAAGATAGAATGCACCACCACTTGTACTCTTGCGATCATCTACGCAACCAGCCCAATCGGCGTCTGAGTATGCGACAAGAGTAAAGGATTTACCTTTAGGATACCATATTCCAAGCTCCATAGTACCTTTTAGATATCGAAATATCCTTTTCACTGCTGTAAGGTGCGTCTCAGTTGGTGATGCTTGAAATCGAGCCACCATACATACTGCTTGTAGAAGATCTGGTCTTGTAGCAGTCAAGTAAAGCAAGCTTCCTATCATAGAACGATAGGTGGTGTGATCAACGGACGAAGCCTTATCATCTTTGCTAAGTTTCGTGTTCGTTGTCATTGGCGTGCTCACGGGCTTGCTGTCTTCCATGTTAAAACGCTTCAGCATTTCCTTTATATATTTCATCTGAGATATAAAAATACCATTTTTCAGCTGCTGAACTTGTAATCCTAGGAAGAACTTTAGCTCTCCAAGCATAGACATCTCAAATTCTTTCGTCATATCTTCAGCAAAAATCCTGCACATATTCTCATCATTGCCTCCAAATATTATGTCATCAACATAAACAATAACCACCAGCTGTTTGCTTGAATCAGATTTGACATACAGATTGCTATCAACTAGTCCTTTTCCAAAACCAATCTTGCGAAGATAAAGATCCAGCCTTGCATACCATGCCCTTGGCGCCTGTTTCAGTCCATATAGAGCCTTCTTCAGCTTGCAAACTAAGTCTGAATTTTTGCTAATTAGAAAGCCATCAGGTTGCTCAATGTAGACCTCTTCTTCAAGTAAACCATTCAAGAAAGCTGACTTAACATCCATCTGAAATACCTTGAAGGTTTTATAGGCAGCCAATGCAAGAAACATACGAATGGCTTCCAGACGAGCCACCGGTGCAAAGGTCTCTTCAAAATCTATGCCTTCAACTTGTGCATAGCCTTTACAAACCAACCTTGCCTTGTTTCGTATGACCTGACCATCTTCATTCAGCTTGTTCCGAAAGACCCATTTTGTACCAATCACATTCTTATCAGTAGGTCTAGGGACTAGTTCCCATGTGGAGTTTTTCTCAATCTGCTCCAACTCCTCATGCATAGCTTTTAACCAGCTTTCATCTAGACTAGCTTCAGCTACTGTCTTGGGTTCAATGGTGGACACAAGTGAGTAATTGCTAACTACACTTTGTCTAGTTTTTACACCGGCCTCAGGATCTCCAATGATTTGATCCTTAGGGTGTTGCTCTACCCAAGTACTTTTCTTTCTAGGAGAAGTATCCTCTGAATCATCTTTTGCCTTTTCAGAATCAGGTTCAGCCACTTCATCATCAATCTCACTCGAGTCCTCATACACTGGACTGTCATTATGAGTTACCTTCTTTGACTCATGGTTTTCATCAATTCTAACATCAGCACTTTCAATAATTTTTCTGGTCCTTTTGTTAAGGCATCTGTAAGCTTTACTAGAGGATGAGTAACCCAGAAAAATACCTTCATCGGCTCTTTCTTCAAATTTGCCCGGATTTTGGTCGAGCCGCTTGATGTAACACTTGCTACCGAAGACTCTGAAGTGCTTGACTGTAGCTTTTCTTCCAAACCATAGCTCATAAGGTGTTTTATCTTCATGTGGCCTGATCAAGCAACGATTCTGAATATAAACAGCCGTATGAATCGCCTCTTTCCAATACTTATCAGCCATCTTACTTTCAATCAGCATGGTGCGTGCCATTTCTTGCACAGTGCGGTTCTTGCGCTCAACAACTCCATTCTGCTGTGGAGTTCTAGGGGCTGAGTATTGTCTTTGGATGCCATGATGTTCACAATACTTAGTGAATTCATCAGATGTGAATTCGCCTCCACGATCAGACCTTAGCGTCTTGATCTGCTTCCCTAGCATGTTTTCAACCTGTGCTTTAAACACTTTGAACCGATCAAGTGCTTGATGTTTATGCTTAAGAAATAATACCCATGTCATGCGAGTAAAATCATCAATGCAAAGCATAAAATACTTATCTCCATTGGTGCTTTGAGTCCGCATCGGTCCACAGAGATCAGTGTGTACCAGCTCAAGAGGTTTCTTCGAGTGATGCTCCTTCGTCTTGAACATTACCCTTGTTTGCTTTCCCTTTTGACAAGAGTCACAAATGGGGTTTGAAGGCTTTTCAATTGTAGCCATACCTCTAACAGCCTTTGAATTGCAAATCTTTGACATGTTGCCAAAGTTTAGATGCCCAAGGCGTTTGTGCCACAACCAACTCTCTTCTGACCGACTCAATAAGCATGTCTTTTCAGCTCCATCTGACAAGGTGTAAAGATTTCCAGCTGTCCTTGACCCAGTAGCCACTGTTTTGCCGTTGCTACTCTTCTTGATAGCAAACCCATTCTTTGTAAAAACAATTTCGTGGCCCTTATCACAGATCTGGCTCACACTCAACAGATTGTGTCTCAATCCAGACACATATAAGACCTCTTCAGATCTGATCTTGTTTGCCATCAGCTGAACAACACCTTTTCCAACAATTTTGGCACCATCATTGTTACCAAACTTTACCGAACCACCTTCATAGTGCTGTAACTTGATGAATTTTTCTTTATCACCAGTCATATGACTCGAACAGCCACTATCAAGGACCCATGGTGCTGTCTTCTTTTGTGCATTGAAAGCGGTTTGCACAATGAGAGATTCTTTGGGACTTTCTGCACTTTGCTTTGCTCTCCAAGCCTTGACTAACTTGGGTTTCTTTTCAACCTGAACTTGTTGGCAATATGCAACCTACAATCCCTAGCCAAGTGTCCATAATTATGACACATATAGCACTCAATTTTGTGGCTATTTAGGATTGAGAAAGGGTTCCTTCTCACAACTGGGCTGTTTCTCACATAGAATTTACAATCTGCCCTTCTATGTCCATACCTATTGCAATGATAACAATAGCCATAAAATTTGTATCTTTTATATGGCTGGTTAGGCTTCATGTCCTTTCTCACTTGAATGGGCTCTTTTCTAGGCAGTGTGGGCTTCACAGAATTGGAAGGTGTAGTAACTTGCTTTACAAACACCGTCTCTACAGAAGGTGTAACCTTAGAAGATTCTCCATTCTCAAATCCTATTCCAAATCTGAAGTGAGGGGGTCTTTGAACTTTCAAAATTTCATTCAGCTTCAATGTACCATTGATAGCTTGAAACTCCTTGAGCTTTTGTTTCATTTGCATATTTTCAGTCCTTGCTCCAAGGATTTCATTCTCAAGTTTCATCACTTCCTCAGTTTTGGTACAGATTTGTATTTCTAGGACATCTACCATTCTTTTATACTCTTCTAATTCAGTTTTCAAAGCAATAACTGAAATTTCAGATTCATGAAGAAGTTTCAGATTTTTCTTACTTGATCTTCGCTCCTTGCTAAGCTCCTCAAGTGCAGCAATGAGCTCTTCTTCAAGATTCACTTCAGCCTCCTCTTCGTTTTCCAGCTCTTGCTCATCGTCTTCTTCAATAGTAACCATGAAGAGTGCTTCAGTCGCCTCGACTGATTCATCATCGTCCGAAGATTCAGACGTGCTGTCATTATGCTGACTGATGAAGCTCTTTGCTTTGCCCTTCTTTCTGAAATTCTTCTTCCATTTACTCTTATCAACATAAGAGTCATTATCATTGTCTTCTTTCAGCGGGCACTTCGCAGCAAAGTGGCCAACACCGCCACAATTGAAGCATTTAAAGGGTAGCTTCCCTTTATACTTGCCATTGCTTCCTTTCTTCAGCCTTCTAATAAATTGAGCCTCAAGCTCATCATCATCAGAATCATGACCAGCAATCTCTTTTGCCTTTTTCTGAACTTTGAAGGCCGCTTCTCTATCCGATGAAGACGTCTTACCTATGCGCATCTCATAGGCAGTGAGAGAACCATGCAGCTCATCCATTGAAAACTCGTTCAGATCTTTGGCTTCTTCTATGGCTGAGACTTTAGAATCAAACCGGGGAAGGAGAGATCTTAGAACCTTTTTGACGATGACTGGTTCTTTAATCTCCTCTCCTAGTCCACGAATGTCATTCGTGACTTCATTCACCCGTTGCATGTAAGAATCAACATTCTCGTTATCCTCCATGCGAAGAGACTCAAATTGGGAGCGATGAGTTTGCAATTTCGCTTCTTTGATCTTCTCATCTCCTTCATGGATGCTTTTCAGCTTATCCCAGATTTCCTTGGCTGTCTTGCATGCTATAACTTTGATCAGCTCGCTGTCAACAAGGCCGCTAAAGAGTGCATTCTGCGCCTTAGAGTCGTTGTCTGCTAACTTCTTCGTTGCAGCATCAGTGGGTACAATGGCAGAATTGTAACCGACTCTGACAGTCTCCCAGACATCATAGCCAAGAGATTTGATGAAGGCCTGCATTCTAATCTTCCAAAAGGTGTAATTAGAACCATCAAACAACGGTGCTTTCATATTCGCTGTGCTGGTTGCCATGTGATTTGACAAAGATCACCCTTAGCGTGTTAAGCTTATCAAGGGAAACCTTATGCTCTGATACCAATTGTTAGATCTCGTGATCACTGAGAGGGGGGGGGGGGGGTGAATCAGTGATCTCTTTTAAACAGGTCCTTGCTAACAACAATTCAAATCAAACCACACAATTGACACCAGATTTTACGTGGTTCACCAAAAGGCTACGTCCACGGTTCAATCCCGTCCGAACAACAATCCGGTACAGGTCTGAATCTTATTTAGTCGCACCGACGACAAAGAGCACCAACCCTTAAATTCAGATAGCACCAACTATCTAGGAAGCACCGACTCCCTTAGGTTTCAGATAGCACCAACTATCTAGGAAGCACCGACTCCCTTAGGTTTCAGATAGCACCAACTATCTAGGAAGCTACAACTCCCTTTACAATTTGTCTGCACCCACAGACAGGATCACCAAACCCCAAAACACCAAGCACCAACTTGATGATTACAGCAAAGAAGATAAACTGATCTACAGCCCTTTCCCCTCTACAATTCTCTCTCTCTCAATCCCTTACAAATAGAAATCTAAAGCATAAAAGAGAGACTTATCTTATGAACGAAAATACCATCTTCATGAGGCTTCAAATTCGTCCACACTTGCTGTAGAAAGTTGCTCCACAACAGCAAGACACAAGCACCTTCTTCTCCAAGCACTCTTTTCTCCAAAACTCTCTCAAACTCTTCTTTCTTTGATGCTTGTTATTGAAAACGAGATTAGGAGTGTTTATATAGGTTTTAGCAACCCCAAAGAGTGTCCAAAATAGGCTACAATTCGTTTAGAAAGAGTCCCAAACGAATTACCAAAAATTCCTAACTTTTAGCAAAAGACTTCTAATTCTGCAATACTTGCTGTCTGTGTGTGCTCGGTCGACATCATACTGTGCTCGGTCGACCGGGTGAACTGGGCGCCTGACGAACTTTCAAAAAGTTGTAAGTTGTCAAATTCTGAATCCGAGCTCGGTCGACATCCTGGAAGCCTCGGTCGACCGGATGACCTCTGTGTCAAAAAATAACTGTAAGCTCTGATTTTGCACTTTCTTCATGCTCGGTCGACCTGCCAGGGAGCTCGGTCGACCGGGTACACTGCACCAGGAAAAACTGATTTTCTTCACTGTTTTCCTTTTTCATTCTTCTTGAGTTCTATCACTTCCACTCTTTCAACACATGATTGAGACATAGTGTTGACAATAATTCCAATACAATTTGATGCTTGAGACACCAAACACACCAATGCTTCAAGATTCAACTCAATGCATCTCAAATTCCAACACCATTCTCATTCCTCTTTCAAATAAAATTAAAGAAAATTAAAGTGTACAATTGATACAGAACAAAATTCAATTGGGCCCCATGGTTCTATATTTATAATGAGATGGGAAGCTACAACATACACAACAAAATCAAAGCAAACTAACCAAACTTCATTATGTAGAAGGGTGAGAAGCAAGTGAAATTGCCAACATTAGATGTCTAAGTGATGAGATCATTTCTAAGTACCATGTGAAGGAAAAACCAACTGAACAATGTGTATTGCCCATATATGGTGATAAGGAAACACCAAAAACGAAAAACTTTGTTATAAAATTACTTTATAAGGAAGGAGTGCATCTAATCACTTCATAATTGCCAAGGAGATGCTTCACATCATGTCCTTGCAAAGACCAAAAACACCATTAGCAGCAATCAAATCTGAAATGGGACTTCCTACGTTGCACCCTATAAGCTTTTGGTTTTGCTACATCTTTCACTGATGTATTATGACATGCACTCGGTGCTCAATTAAGGTGTGAATTAATGGTGCACTCACAGATCATTTCTCTGCCGGACCCCTTATCCCCAATACATTTACATAATTCATGGTGGGAGGCTCTTACATTAGGCACGAGGTAGATGGAGAGAGACAATTAAATTAAACTTTTTCAAAATTCGCTTCCCACATTCAGAGTACCCCTCCAGTTTGATGATGACTTACTGTACATCCAACAATGAATACACTCCATTTCTTACTACTCCACCTTCAAGCCTACTGAACAGGCCAACCAATCCATTAACCAGAGGAAATCCCAGTTAATGTTTTTGCATTCATCTTCCCCCCTGCCCCAAAACAAGATTCCAAGGTCATTCTTCACATTAAGAACACAAAGTAATGCCATCCAATACCTTGGAGCAACACTCACCTAAAACAAGAGGCCACGCAGCAGAACAAAGCCACCCACTCCCATGCATGCATTCCTACACCAAAACCTGGTTTGCCCATTTCCTTTCACCTGCAGGTTGGAAAGTCCACATCCAATCAGTTTGTAGCTCAATTCCGACACCATGACTTTCAACCAAAATATGCAAATCAGTAACAACATGGGCAAGCACCTTCTCATTGATGATGATTGTTACATGGCTAACATCTGATAGTGGTAGACCTATGCATATAAAATCCACAACCTTTCATGCAAATGATGAAGATTATAAAAAGAATTCACTTTAAAATGGACGGTCAGGATCCATTAGATAAGGCCACATGGGGTAGTGGCAAAATGAACTATGACAAGTTTCATTCCTCACAAAGGAAATGGGTCATGCTCAAATAGAGATACCATCTTCATGTGTTGATGCTCTGCTCCTGCACATAGTGTAATAACAAGGAAAAGAAGAAAGAAAAAGTAAAAAAACGGGACTATCAAATGGTGGAGTGACACAAAAAGTGAACAGTCGATTCCCTCTCTCCTTTTATTTCAGAATTTTTCAATCAAATAATTCAATAGGTGCTTTTCCTTAATCCTTTCTTTCTGATTCTATAATTGCTGATGCTGAAGTTGAGTTTTTTAATTTATTTTACTAGTTGTACCGTTCTTTCTTTCTTTTCTTGTTTAGGCAAAAGTGTATAGCGATGAGAAGAACTTATCCCCATTTCCTATCCTATAGAGCATCCATTCAAGCCCACTCCCTTGGCTTGACAACTGACCACATCATTGCTTAGCCAACCTGCAATTCTTACTTAGGGAGAGGGAGACCATGCACCATTATGGAGTGTAGACTCCATAGGCTCTTTCCATCGAGCTATTGAACAACTAATTCCATGATTTATATATAGAGCTACAGAGCGCTAGCAGATCTGCTGAAATGAGAACTAGTGGTGAACTCCACTCCTGTCCTAGGAAAAGAATGCATCCCATAAATTCATGTGGGTTAGACATGACATGGCATGGTTATCAAAAAGGAAAAAAAAAATAAAGACATGATAGAGCATGGGATGCAAGAATCATCTCCACACTAAATGGATCAAAAATAGTTGTAGGTTCCTATCCACACTGATGCCAATGAGCAAAAAAGGTGAGAAAAAGCGCAATAACTCATAAGGAATAAAATTTCTTGCTTTTATGCAGCCCCCAAATGCACAACAGAATAGTTATGCATTTCTTCTGCCAAAATTCAGGAACATCCAAACACCCATGAAGAACATAAGCATTCTACCATTTCATATGGCAATGATAAGATTTCATTGTTTTTTAAAACCAATAAACAGTCCAAAACTTTTTAATGCAGGCAAACAGATATATCACAAGTCACTAAGAAACATCACAAAAATCAAATCACACATTTGGGTCAATAGAATTCAACGCAAAAACACAAGAATTACAACTGAAAAAGAACAACATTAACTAGAAACTAGCATATATGCTTATTTGGATTGAAACTAGCAAGTGTGTGATTAAGACAAGCGCTAATTCATGATGGATGATTCAATCCAACGATTGAATTTTGGCATGGAGCAGCTCTGGGTCCCACCATGCCCATTTCGCTCACCATAATCTCACACACTGACTCTCATCTTCAAAATGACAAGGAAAATAGGGGAAAGTCCTCCAAAATCTCATCCTTACTTTGAAGACCAATGTAACATAAGAAAAACAAATCAACACCTTCCGGAACTGCACAAGATAGTTGGAAGTTTGACGTTTTGGAAACATAGCAGCAACATCTTCATTTAATATCAGTAACAATACCTATTAAATTTCACAAATATATTCTATGATGAATCTCACAGAAGCATGAGCTCGCCCAACATCTTCCTTTCAACTTTCCAAACTTCCAAATGTAGTTAGACTTCAGTGGGTTCTACCATGGATTAAAAGCTTTTAAGTTCAAACCATTGAATCAAAATCCTACCAACATTGAATGAAAACTCTCTTCAAAAGCAAAAAAGAAACAGAACTAAAACAGGAAATCTATAAAGCCCTAAAATATTTGTACCTGGGAGATGCCGGAGAGACAGAGGAGGTGGCACACCGAGAGATGCCGAGGGAGACGCAGAAGTGAGGGATGGGGTGGTCTTTTTTTGATGAATGGTGGAAGGAGAAGGAGAATGGGTTGCAAGGATCGGCCTCAGGTGATGGGGATAGAGGAGAGACCGAGATGGACGATAGAGATGTTTGATGCGCAGGGGAGGCTGTGAGATGGGTCGGTAATGGAGAGACAGGCGTGGAGAGGGTGAGACGTGAGAGAGGAATGGTGATGGAGAGGTCTGTGCAGCGAGGAGGAAGATGAAGGCTCTACAGGCGTCCAGGGGCTGCTTGGCAGTGCTGCTGTGGTCCTCTGGGGGAGGAAGATGAAGTAGGTCGTGCGCCTGGGAGAGGTCTGGAGAGGGAGGGAGAGATAGAAAGGGATGAGAGGAGATGGGTTCTGGAGGGGTTTTTCCAGAGATGAGAGGACAACGATGGAGATGTGAGGAGATGAGATTCATGCGGAGTGAAGGGAGAGAAAGAAATGACTGAGGGAAAAGAGGGATGATGGAGGCGGGAGGGTGAAAAATTACGTTTACGGACGTTTATATAAACATCGGTAAAAATTATTTTAATTTTCTTAACATTTACGGATGTTTAATATAAACCGTCGTAATATATTTTTTCCTCTAATTTTCGTCGGTGAAAAAAAATTCGTTGGCAATGGTCTCTATTTTTAATTTTCTTAAAAATAAAATTAAACTGCACCAACGTTTTACAAAAAAAACGTCGCTAAAAATTCATCTTACCGACTTCATAGAATTCGTCGATAATAGTCTTTGATATTTATTTTTCCTAAAAAATGAAGTTAATAATAAAATTGAACTTTGCCAACGGTTTTCAAGGAAATGTTGTTAAAAGTCAATTTTACCGACGTTTTATAATTCGTCGGTAATAATCTCTGATTTTTACTTTTCCTAACAATGAAGTTAAATCGAAAATTGAACTCTGCCGACGTTTTTTTGTAACACGTCGCTAAAAGTCAGGGTGTACAACCAGTGCATCAATGGACGGTCTCTAGCGGTGGGGCGAGCAGGGCGGCCTGGGGCTTGGGCGACCAGCAGCGTGCGGATCTAATTGGTACAAAGAAGAGAATGAGGGAGTATAGATAGAAGAAGATTAAACTAGAATGAGGTTTCACATACCTTCTTAAATGATCATTGGCGTCTGGCAAGAAGGAGAACTCAAGAGACGCTGGCGAGAAGCTGGCCGGGTTCTTTGAGATTCTTAGCAGATGATGGTTAGAGTATTGTTCTGTTTTGGAGATTTAGGTTAATCCAGAGAGAGATATACAAAGAGAGAGAGCAGAGAGAGTGAGAGAAGAGCATAGAGAGTGAGAGAAGAGCAGAGAGAGAGAGGAGGGGGGGGGCCTTTTGGAGGCGGGAGAGGAAAAAAAGAAGTGGGACTGATTTCTATTGTGAGATTATTCCCACTATATCCATCCATCTCTCTTTCCTATAATCAAAACCAAAGGACAATAACATTAGGGGGAAAAACCCCATGAATAGAAACAAGAAAAGCATTTCATTTAAAAACAATTCAGCAAATCCTAGGTTCAAGAGGGGCAAAAAGACACGGAATCTGAGGAAATGAAATAAAAACTGCGATTAAAACTTCAGGCTTCAGTGAGAGCAAAACCCAAAATCCCAAAAGATCTGACATAACTCATTTTAATAAAAAATAAGGGAAAAATGAAATCAGATTGCAACTGAAGCTAATAAAGCCCCCACATCAGAAAAATCTTCGATACTTAAAAGAACTAGATAGACAATACACAAATTTTACTATGACATCCATATGAAAAAGTCAATTCATAGATATACTTTTCTTTTCTTTTCTTTTCTTTTTTTTTGAGAAATAAGCATGAGGAGGGAAAAATAAAATCATATTTTCATGAATGAGACACTGGCCGGTGGTGATAGGTGGTAATGGGTAAATGGGTAGGGGTGTTCATGGATCGGGCTAGTCCGAGCCTGATCTGAGCCCAACCCGCTTTGGGTCGGGCTTAGATAAGTAATCGGGCCCGTTTAATAATTGGTCGAGGCTTTGATTAATTGATAGAAAGCTCAAAGCCCTGCCCAGCTTGTGTAAGGAATACATGTAATTTTGTTTAATTAGTTCAAACAACTGCTCGATTGCCCACAAAATTGAAAAAAAGACCGCTTCGCCCAGCCCGATTAATTAAATGGACGGGCTCGGACCTAACTTTTACGGCCTGTGTTGGGCTTGGTGTGGGCCTGGTCCAATACCACTATATTCGGACAAAGAACACCCTATAAATGGGTGGAGAAAAAGGATAAGAAGAAGAGGAAAGAGGGAAGAGGGAAGAAAGAAGTGGAAAGAGGTTGGAAATCCCAAATAAAAGTCTTGCCAGATGGACTTAATTGAAAGATATGTGGAAAACTTGGAGCCCGATTTTTAAAAATTAAAGTTTTCTATGTAGGTTTCTGAAAACTAGGAAAACCATGAGCAAATTTTTTATTTTTATTTTTTCCTATTTAAATGGTACAAGTATCTCCCTGCTATAGAAGCCGTACAAGATCTGTATCCTTGGACAATATTAGAAATAAGCAAATTTTGTGGAGACGGTGCACTCGATCCAAGAGGACTGGATACCCTTTTTTAAGGTAAGATAAAATACAAGTGAAGTTTGTAGGTGCCCTTAATTATATACTTCGATACAAGAGAAGAAAGTTGTCCATCACGAAGTCTGATCATTTTGGCATTTCTCACCATCAGTTCACTAGCCATAACTAGGGGTGTACAAAAAATCCATCGATCCGGAAATCCAATCCGATCCGAAGGTAAACGGATTGATGACGGATTGAAATTTTTGTAATCCGTTAGCAACTAATCGGTGGCGGATTTCACCCTCAATCCGCGGATTCAATCCGATCCGATCCGTTGGCATTAAATATAAGTAAAAATATATAAGGGGTCTAAATATAAATTAAGATGTCTAAATTTAACATAAAAAAATAAAATTATAAGGGGTCAAAATGTGATTTTTTATAATATATTTGATATTTTTATTTTAAAATTAGATTGAACGGATTAATCCGATCCGATCCGATCCACCACGGATCGGATCAGATCGGATTTTAACAGCAACGGTTGGTGACGGATTCCAAATCCGTCAATCCGTTGATAACGAATTGTTGACGGATTTGGCCCAATCCATACCAATCCGATCCGTCTACACCCCTAGCCATAACATTGAATGGTTAAAATATTACTTTGCTCTTTGGTTTAACCCACGACTAGTTTGACTCAATGATGTATTATAAATTATAATGCTTGGCTTCTGTTTCGATGCTAGCTATCGATTCCTAGTTCACGTGACCAACCTTTTAAACCAAGCACATGGAGAATGGGAAATTACTTTTTAATAGAGGGTTTTACGGGTTAAATCCTCAAATATAGTCATTTATCCCAATGGGTCCTGGCCATTTATGCAACACCAATGGGGTCTTCCCGTCAAATTTTTATTTTTATTTTTATTTTTTATTCATACCGACGATAGCGTCACTCAATGTTGAGTGACGCTATCGTCACTTTTCGCGCCTTGTTCAACTTGACTTCGTCCCCTAGTTTTAATATGTCTTTTATCCAATCCTTCCCAAAAGCTGTACTTTATCTCCAGATGGAGGGAGATATTTTGAAAGGGCTCGTTATTGCACTTTATTGCTACTTTTGATTTCATTTTAGTGGTTGTTGATCTCCATTTAAGAGATTTGTACATTTATGCCTACTTATGCAAATTTACATGAAAAAAATCAATATAATTTCTCATTTTTAATGCTTTTCCTTCTACTTTGGAAAGCAAAGAAGTTAGAGACGCTCACTAACAGGCTCACAGACATTTGTATTGTTTATTGGTATAAAAAAGTTGTTAAAATGGGTGTTCTAGGTTGTTTGATGAAATCCTTAAAAATAAAAATAAAAATCTCATCCATGTACTTAAGACCCGCATATTAAGGATGTGTTCTTGGCATTTTCCAGTATATGTTTTGCCCCTTGCAATCTAACACTTATTCGAATTAATGATGTGTTCTTGGCATTTTTCAGTATATGTTTGTATATATTGCCTAAAAACACTTGTTTTATGTTTTTAAATAGGATGTCAGGTGGTGAGTTGATTGTGATTTTCCACTACGACGGGGAATTTAAATTTGACATGATTCACCAGATATACAAAGGCGGAAAACAGAAGATGAGGTCCATTGGAAGCGACATAACATTTTCCGAATTGATGGACATAGCTCTTGAAACTACACATTGGGAAGAAACTTGCGAGAACCTAAGCAAACGTTATCTCCATCACAATGGTCACGTGTTTTCATTGGCTGCCATAGATGATGATAGTGACATCAAGTGCATGTTAACACTTGCAAACAAGAAGACAAATGGGATATATTTATACATCAATAGAAGACTGATGGGTTCCGCCACACATATCAAAGAACATACAAGGTACATAAGTTACTTTTAACGTATTTTAAATATCTTTTAGTTAATATCTAATGTAGTACTTTCCATGTGTTTATCTCGAAGGTCATTTGGAATGGACATCCGTTCTGCGCGAGGCAAACAAATAGATTGTTCGGGTAGCAATCATAATGTGAAGTGCAAATTTCAAGGTGATAAAAGTCATGAAATTCCTACTGTCAATATACGCGAAGACAACGACATTCATTTCTCGGAAGGGCAAAACATTGGTAGCGATGAATTGGCGAAAGAAAGTTATTGTGTTCCTATTGACCGTGTCGATGTAATTAACGTGTCTGATGATAGAGAGTATGTTACGATTGAAATTGAATTTGTGAACATGGGAACCAATCTTGCACGAAGTTCAAGTATAGGAGGCAAAAGGCATTCGATGTTGAATGTCGGAGAACATAGCTCGCATAAACGGAAAGTTATATTCGAAGATGACATGGTTCCGAATGAATTTGATACGGAGTTGGAACACAATTCATCTAAAGAGATGTGGCTAGGGTGCGAATTCCCGAATCGCGATGAGTTTAGGAGAACCTTAGCGAAATTTGCAATATACAACAACTTTACTCTTCGGCACTTAAAGACACAACATTTCAAAGTCACTGCACGATGCAAGGAAACTGACTGCCCATGGCGCATTCAGGCGTCCATGATTGAGAGTGGACCACGCTTCAAGGTTCGGACGTACAACCCAACTCATAAATGTTCAAAGCCAATCATGGGCACTGCACATCGACAGGCATCATCAGAACTGATTGCAGAGTACATTTTGAAAAAAAGTACGGTTAAATCACAACATTAGGCCTAATTAAGGAAATAATGAATGACTATCAAATGGAGTTTGGTGTCACAATTTCTTACAGGAAGGCACATATGGCAAAGGACATTGCACTGCGCATAGTTAGAGGCATTTATGAAGATTCTTTTAAAATCCTTCCTCTGTATTGTGAGGAGTTGAAAATGATGAACCCAGGTACCGTCACCAATATTTTAACATCAGACGGTGACAAATTCAAGAGATTTTTTTGGTCTTTTGGTCCTTGCATCCAGTCATTCACATCATCGCTTAGGCCAATGATTGCGGTCGATGGATCGAACACATCTTCATGGCAAATACCCAGGAGTTTTAATGGTTGCAGTGACTCTCGATGCAAACCACAAGCTGTATCCAATAGCTTTCGCGTTTGCAGAGGCATAAAGGCGCGACAGCTGGGAGTGGTTCCTCACTAATCTTTCCGTATCATTGGAGGAACCAACGAATTTGACAATTGTCTCCGATCGCCAGAAGGGTTTTGTTCCTGCGTTAGCAAACATTATCCCAAGTGCAAGTCATTGTTATTGTTGTCGTCATCTCGCCGAAAATATTAAAGCAACCTTCAAAGATCCGGCAGTTGTAATGAAATTCTGGTATGCCGCAAAGGCATATAGGGCATGTGAGCATGAGGCATTTATGGAAGACATTAGGGCTGTCAGCCAAGATGCATATAATTATATAAATGGATTTGGTCCGTAGCATTGGGCAAATGCCTTTGTTGAAGGCCGGCGATATTACAAGTAATGCCGCTGAATACACCAACAGCATGTTGAAAGACACTCGAGCTTTACCGATAGTTAAGCAAGTGGAGGAGATAAGAGCAAGATTGATGGAGTTCTTCCAAAAATGACATGCTGAAAATCTCAATATTAAAAGTCGTTTGATAGTAAGGCCAATGGTATCTTTTCCCAGACGCGGGGCAATGCCTAACAATTTTTACATACCTACGGGACGAAGGCATTATTGAAGGTTCTTCCCGTTACCGGTTCACCATCAATAGGGAGTCCATAAATGTAAGCAACGTCTTCCAAAGTGATAGTTGCTTCACCCGTTAGTAGGTGAAATGTATTGGTTTCAGGCCTCCACCTTTCAACAAGCCCAGATATTAAAGCATGGTCTATCCTCATATAGTCTATCTCTAACAAATGCGATAAACCAACATCCCTCACATGCTCTTTCTGTTTTTCAGTCAATACCCATATCTTTTTGTCGGGATTGGTATTGATGCATCTGTAACTTCCAGGTTCAACCCCTTTTAATATCGCCTTTGAAACATGTTCATCCTGTTCATACAATAACTCTCCCTCATCATCAGAAGCAACGTCTTTCGCCATCTATTCAATTCAAAACCATGTAATATGAAGCATATACAAGTATGAGTTAGCCAAGATGAATTGGAAATAGAAATCTTGAATGATTTTTCTATCAATGTAAACATACCAAAACAAGATATACATCCAATTCATGATCAAGCATAGGTCCTCATTTTCTTTGTGAAAAAAAAAGATATAAACGAAGGCTTCAAAGACCGTTTAAAGGTAAGGATTTCAAATCAAACACTACCCTTTTTCAAGCATCAGCCAAACAAAAGATTTGGTTTTATTTGCTTTTTGGAAAGCCCTTTTCTAGGAAGTCTACAATATAATTTTGGACTGCCCATTTAAGAGCATGACACCTCCCCTTATTTATTTGGGGCCAATGTCCTTTAGAGCACAAATCTACTCTTCTCCCATAGCAGACATGAAAGTCACCACCAGATCATCAATCATGGGGTAGTCTTGACTGTATGTCTCACAGTGGTTCACACAATTCATCAAAAGCAGCTGCATCTTTTTTTAAGATCATTTCTGACATGCATCAAATGTAAGTCTCATAGTGGATGCTCTTTTCCATTCATCATCATCAACTCTCTATCCTTTTACATTACAAAGAGGTCACAATATTTTCACATTGTCTTGTACAACTCAAAAATCTCTCAACGGCAAAAAAATTGAAAAAAAATCACTTCATATTCCTATTTTGATCTCATAGTACATGATAATAAGTGTGTGGTGTATGTATTCTTTCACTAATGAAAATGGAAGAAGATTGTAAGTCTTTTGCCATGATAATATGGGAGGACCTCGATTGTGACATTTCAACAAACAATTAGCATGCGTGAGTGCAAACTATGTGGAAACGAGTAAATCTTCGAATCAAATGAACAGAATGGGTTACAAAATAAAAAAACAATGAAGAACTAACACTCCAAAGATACATCTTCCTGCGGAATGACACAATAATCCATTTCATACCCAACACAATGCATCAAAAACTCCAAACATACATAATGATTCACAAATAATCCAAAAAAATGTATGTTATGTGACGTACCTTCTCGTAGACGTGCGATATCGGAGATAGGTTGTAGAGAAGTAAACCTTAGTTGAAGCGGCGTCGTCACTCAGCTGAAGGAGGAGAAGTTACAGAAGGTAAAAAGGTCAAAAAAGCTAGGGTTTATACATATAGTAAATGAAGAGAAGTGATGCTAGTGTCATTGTCGTCAGAAACCCAGTGACTCTAGCGTCACTCACCCTAGGTTTAAAAAAAAATAAAAAAAGCACTGACGGACCAAATTGGTGTTGCATAAATGGCCAGGATCCCATTGGGATAAATGGCTGTATTTGAGGATTTTACCGGTAAAATCCTCTTTTTAATATCATGATCCAAAATTCTTGTTTTCGGGTGCTTTTCTTTAGGGCAAACGAGGATTTTTATATAGGTTTTGGAATCGCATCGTATTTTGACGGCATTTTTTTCGTCTGTAAAATACAATCGAAAATAAAAAAAAATTTAAACAGTTGCCGACTTTTTTTTTTGTCGGTAAAATAAATAAAAAATAAAAATAGTTTTACTGACGAAAAAAGACTTCGCTAAAATAAAAAAGTAAAAATAAAAATAATTTTACCGACGTTTTTTTTTGTCGAAAAAAGAAAAAAGGAAAATAAATAAAAATATTTTTACCGACGTTTTTTTCATCGGTGAAATAAATAAAATAAAAATAGAAATATCTTTTGCCGATGTTTTTTTTCATCGGTAAAATAAAAATAAAAATAAATAAAAAATAAAAAAGGTTTACCGACATTTTTTTCGTCGGTAAAATAAATTAAATAAAAATGAAAATCTATTTTACCGACGTTTTCTTTTCATCGGTAAAATAAAAAAAATAAAAAATAAAAAATAAAAATAGGTTTACCGACGGTTTTTTTCGTCGATAAAATAAATAAAAATCTATTTTGCCAACGTCTTATTTCGTCGGTGAAATAAAAAGGAAAGTAAATAAAAAATAAAAATCATTTTACCTACATTTTTTTTCGTCGGTAAAACAAATAAAAAAAATCTATTGTGCCGTCATTTTTTTTCAAAATAAAAATAATTAAAAAATAGTTTTACCGACAGTTTTTTTCATCGGTACAGTAAAAAATAAAAAATAAAAATACTTTTTCCAAAGTTTTTTTCGTCGATAGAGATATTTGATTTTTTAAAAATAAATTTAATTTAAGAATGACATTTGCAAACGTTTTTTTTTATAAACCGTCGGGAAACTTGAGACTTTTACCGAAGAAATTATATACGTCGGTAAATAATTATCTTTACCAATGAATTTATAAAAACGTCACTAAAAATGCAACTTGTTGTAGTGAGAGATGAACCCTAATTCTAACCCTAACTCATCTTAAGTGGGCATCCACTCAAGATCCATATCTCATAACAGACAGAAACTTAATATTTTTTCAAACAATAATGGCGAAATCTTAGTTAGATTTTTTTTATGAGTGTCTCCATAGATCACAATATTAACACCTATATTTGATTCTACGTTTGCCCAATACTGATATATTCTTTAATAAAAAGAAAATTCAAGTTCTCATTGATTAGACTAATTTTCACTATTAATGTAAGCTATTGTTGTTTGAGAGTTTAGATGGATCACCATCAAGTGGCTTCCATCTTTGGTGGGTGTTTCTTCAACTATGCCAATCACAGTTACCAATATCTGGAAGGCGATCTCAATAGGTAGAAATACATCTTAAGCCAATTGGGTAGTGTTGGTTGTTTCCCACACTATTTACTTCATTTGACTATGTAGAAATGACAACCCCTTTCGTGATAAATCCATGGATCAAAAAATCGGCCGATACCGGTTCATATCGGCCGATATGAACAGGTATCGGCCCATACCGTTACGATATGGCTCCGAGATATCGGTGTCGGTATCTCGGGGTCATATATCCCCAATATCTCGGCCCATATCGGTCGAGATAAACTTCAACTAGGTTTTCTAAGATCTGGGCCGATATTTTCAAAATATCGACCGAGATCTCATAAAAAGGAATAAAATCCTATTTTTTCTATCTTTTTCCCATCTTCATCTTCTTCTCCTCTCCTCTGATCTCCTTTCTCCTTAGAGCAGCAGTTATACTCCATCACACATCCCTCTTGCATATTTTCAAATCCCACATCTATTTCTTGAAGATAATCAACTTAAAGCATTTTATTATGTTGCTTTTATTTTTTATTTTTAGATTACGCATAAAAATCATTGGATTTGTCACTTATGTTGTGTTCTTCATTTAGAAGTTAGATCTACATACTTTCATGCTAGATCTACTCATACATATGATTTTGAATTTTTTTTTCAAATTTTTTTATTTTCGGATTTTTTAATATTTGAATTATAATATATCATTTTTTGGGATATCATCATAAATACGTTCTTTTAATGATTCATGATCATTGTATGGTGTGTAAATGATAGATTTACATACTTTTATGCTAGATCTATATATTTAGGATTTTAAAAATGATTGTATTAAATCTTTAAATGAAATACTGGAGAAGACAGCGAACTACGACACAGATAGGACTCATAACTTAAGGTGACATAGATTTTGATTTATTGTTGTTACTATTGGAAAAAAAAAAAATATTATTTTCCAACATTTTCTAATATTCTGGATTTTTTGGATATTTTTGCGATTTTTTTTATTAAAAAAAAATTCACACCGCGACGGACCGATATCCGTGACCGATACAGATATCATATCGGTTTTTCGGCCCGGCCGATACCGTGACCGAGACTGAGATTTTAAACCATGGATAAATCTATCTCCACAAAATGGGCCAAGAGACGCCTTTGTGAACGTGCATCTCTTCGTCTCAATCAAGTCCCTACTGAGCACATATACTAAATAATTATAAGTTAGGGTTAATGCTAATTCACAAGTGGTCTAATGTCTATTTGAACCACATATATTAAATAATTTATTTGGAAAAAGTCTAATACCTATGTGAAATAAATTTAATTGAATCATGAGACTTGTCAAAAAAAGCTCTGATGATCCATATTATTGCTTTATTAAAAGAAGAAGTTGTAGCACATGAACTAGTAGAATTGACTACAACTAGCAGATATTCAACTACCACAATGTTACTAATAGCTAGCCTAACGACAAATTGAACTGGGCACACTGCTCAAACCATCTAACCATTGCTAGTGTCCTAATTTCTTGTGATAATGTTATCAAGTTATCTTATTTCATTTAATCCTAAATAATATTTTTATATCAGGAGAAAATAAATTGATTCGGGCATTCTCTTAGAAGTGACACAAAAAGATAGATTGTTGCATTTTGCACCTGTCCATTGCTCAAATAAAAGAGGGTCGGGTTAGCATCGTGGTATAGAAAAATTATTATATAAACACTAATATTTATATAAAAAAAATCATTTCTTTTGGTCCTCGCCCTTGAGGGTAGAGTAAGGGCTTTATTTAGTATTTTAGGCATGGTGAGGGTTCCGAGGGCTTTGGCTAGACTTAGGCCCAGCCAGCATATATATGAGCGAAGGGTAAGGGCTTATCTTGGCTCGACCCTTTGACAGCCCTATCTTTGACCCAATAGGACTACTCCCCTAGGTGGTACTTAGTACACCCACACAAATGCACATCAGGAAAACATGGTGTAGTTTTGAAGATAAGAGGTGGGAGCAAACGCACGCCCTGTGCCACTCCACCGATTTCAGATCTTTGAATAATCATGGGTTCGAAATATTGGAAGCTCATTTTAAAGTTAGTAAAGTACTTTATCATAAATCTTTTTTACAGTATTGTTGGAAATCTAACAATCTAAACTAAAGTAAAATTATATTTATGTTGAAAACTATGAAATAGTGATACAATCGTGATCCATATGTGGACCGTACATAAAAATATAAAAATAAAATATTATTGATGAAAGTATTTAAGAATTAGAAAAATAAAACCTAGGTTACTTTGGGGCCTTGGGCCAAGAACTTTGAATTCAATACCCCCTCACCGTAAACCCAACCCCCTCACGCTCAGTATCCCCTTTGATTTAGCATGAGCTCAAATTTGACCCTCATCTAAATCCAAATGCCACTCACCGTGAGCTTTTCTCATTAAACTTGCAGATCATGGATCGAGAGTGGAATTTTGCAAACATGTCAGTCCCATTTAGATCTTTTGATGCCCCATCTCCTCATGATTGACATGACATAAAGTGGGCCCTACAAAATAGTCTGCGGGGAAGATCTATGGGTGACATCTACAGGTTAGCATATCCTGTGCATAGATTAGTGGGTTGGAAGAGGTCATTTGATGATTAAAATGGCCTTCATTTGATGATCATAAGAGGCCTCCTAAATAAGTAGTTAAAATTAATGGATTCATCGATCTATTTAGTTCAATGATTATAAGGACGATATAGTCAAATTAGAACTTAGTTCGTATGGTGGACTCGATCCTTTTGCACAACAAATTAGGGAAAGTAAAAAAACGAACTTGTCCGACTTGGCCAAACACATTCAACTCAAGTCAAATGCATGACTTGAATCATTGACTCGATTTTGGCATTGTAGGGCTAATTAGAATGAATTTTTAAACTGTGGTCCTTATATTACGTCACATGATAAGAAAGCATTACACACAGCAAGCATCAGGCTAAAACAAGTACCATCATTCTAGGTTGATATACCCTAACATTTTTGTGCTATCCCTATTTTGTGTTGTGACTCTCATGATAAAAGTCTAAAAAAGGAGAGAGTTGAGTTTTCTGCTTATGCAAAACCAAAGCATGAAAACAAAGAGTCCCACCCAACACATTGCCTCAGACCATCTCCGTTACGTTCTGCTTATCTGTTATAGGTGTATTGGACAAGTCTTCCCCGCTTTCTTGCCCCTCCACCACCTCCTCCTCTACCAACAGAGGAAGGTTCGCTGTAGGGTGGTACTGCTTTATCACTAGCACAGATGCCGTCGTCGAGAACTCCGACATTGCCAGATAGCTCCCCACCGGTCCCAACTCCGAGCAGTCCGTACTCTCTGCCAGCCAACCCGTAGGTGGCATCCGCCCCACCAAGAACAGATTGCACCTGTTCAACTCCTTCACCGCCACCACTATCTCCTCTTTGCTTTCCACCACCTTCTCCGTGTACGATGACGACGAGATCGACCCGAACGATGACTTCACCCAAGCAATGCAGTCCTCGTCGGCCTTCTCCTTGTCTGAGTCGACGTTGACAATCTCATCGCCACCCCATGCAACAGACTTGTCGGAGGTAGCTAAAAACCTGACCACGGTGAGACTGATACCGGGGTGCTCAGCAATGCGGAGTCCATAAGCAACGGCCTCACGGTCGTCGCCACCACCAAAGAAGAGGGCGACTGCGGAGAAGGCGACGTTGCTGGCGGAGATCTGGGTGGCGCCTCCAAGGCCGCGGTCGACGAGGATGCCAACGGAGCAGGGGGCGTGGTGGAGGATGCGGCGGTTGATGTGCTGGAAAGCGTTGCCGAGGGACTCCATGGCGCCGTCGAGGCGCTGGTGCTTGTGGAAGGGGAGGAGGATGAGGGCTGCACGCTTCTGGTAGGCGCTGGAGCAGACGTCCTCGTGCATGGAGGAGAGGTGGGAGATGGCGGTCATGGGGCGGATGGAGACGCTGCTGAGCTGCTGGTAGGTCTCGAAGGCGACGACAATGTGGTCCTTGTCGGAGCGCTTCTTGTTCCAGAAGGGGAGGCCGTTGTGGCGGGTCTTGTGGACCATGGAGATGGCGGAGGAGCGCTCGGAGAGCTCCATGAGGTGCATGGCGTAGACGGTGATGCCTCGGCGGCTGGTGCCACGGGAGGACTCGATCAGGTTGATTATGGTGGGGATGTTGAAGTTGCTGTGGAAGCAGGCCAGGATGCGCAGCTCCGTGTCGCGGTCTTTACGGTCGATGGTCTTGTGCTTGTAGGGGGCAGCCTTGCGTGCTGGCTTGTACACGGCCATTACGATTGGAGTGGTGATGAACGTGGTGAATAGAGCCATGAGGACCATGATGGCAAATGTCTGGTCATTCAACACCTATGGGAAGGAAACATAAATAGTTCTTCAATTCCACACATTCAATCAAAAATTCTTATCATGGTTCCCATAGAAAAAAAAGTGAAAAAAAAAAAAGGTGTGCTAGAGTGGGTCGTTTAACTTTGATGAAGTTTACAAAATTTTAGTCATGAAATTGGAGATTGAGTGTTGAAGAGGATATTGGAATGTCAAATTCCAAAAAAAAATCTCAAATTCAAACATAATGAATGGAGGGTGTCACCCACACTCGAGCAATGGCCCATGTAGCATGTGTATATAAATCCGACGCCAACATAACCAAACTCACTATTATCAATTAATTGAGTGGGTCCCTCATTGCAGACCCCGAAAATCCTAAATAATTGGCAAATGCCTGTTCCCATCCATGAGAATGTAGCCCACCATTGATCTAAGGGTAGTTTGACCTAATCACACGTACGTGTTAGACAACAGTTATTAGTCCATTGGTAGGTCCACTCCAAATCAGAGAGAAACAGGGATTATTCCAATACAATGCACTTGAAGGGTCCATCTAAGAAGATGTTTAAGAGAAGGTCAGATAGATGAAAGATAAAAAGACTACAAAAGTAAAATATACAGGGAGTTCTATTGGCACCATAGATGTTGCTCTCTCAAGATAAAAAAGATATATTTTTTTTCCAAAATTACCTCTCCCTCCTCCTCCTCCTCTTCCTCCCACCCTTTTCCCTCATCCCCCCCCCCCCCCCCAATCACCGGCGGGGAAGGAGCCTCGGCCTGCACCCCCGCGGCGGAAGCTCCGGCCGGTCTCCCTCCCCCCTCTCCCTCTTTCTTCCTCCCTACCCTTCTATTTTATTTCCCTCTTCTCCCTCTCTCCCTTCCTCTTCTTCGCTCTCCTTCCCTCCCCTACTCTTCTTCTCCCTCCCCCTCCCCCTCTTAGTCGCCGGCGGGGAGGGAGATCCAGCGACTAAGAGGGGGAGGGGGAGGGGGAGGGGGGGAGGGGGAAGAAGAGGAAGGGAGAAGAGGAAGAGGAAGAAGGGGGAAAGAAAATATAAGGGGAGAGAGGAAGAAAGAGGGAGAGGGGGGAGGGAGACCGGCCAGCCGGCCGAGGCTTCTGCCACGGGCTGCTGGCCGGGCTCCTTCCACGTTGGAGACTGGGGGGAGGTGGCGAGATGAGGGAAAAGGGTGGAGGGTGGGAGGAGGGGTTGTATAGGATTTTTTTTTTTTTCCGATGGAAGAGAAATTTTTTAAGTGCCAATAGAACCCCCCAAACATACCCCTCTGTCTTTGCCGATATTGAGGACGATAAGCTCCACGAGCCCCTTGGTGTTCATGAGAAATCCAAGCGCAAACGCCTCTCGAACCTTCATACGGAACGCCAGCGACACCAACACCGTCCCGGCAATCTTCCCCAAACAGGCCGTTACTATCACAAGAACCAGCAGGGCCCACGACTGGGTCCCACTTATCGTCGTCACGTTCGTCTTCAAACCACTCGACACGAAGTAGAGCGGCAGAAACAGCGACGACACCAGATCCTCCACCTTCTCTATCATAACCCCGGCGAATGGCCCGTCCTTCGGCACCACAATTCCGACGATAAACGCCCCGAAAAGAGCATGAATTCCGATTGCATCAGTCACGAACCCCGCCGCCAGGACAATGGTGAGCGTGGCGCAGATGTATATCTCCTTGATTGGCTCTCCGTCCAGGGACCGGCGGGCCATGAATTCAAGGAGGGGGCGGATGACGATGATCATGAAGGCGATAAAACCAGCGCCTGTGAGGAGGACCCAAAGGGAGACGATGGGGGAGCGGTTTTTGCTGGAGAGGGCGAGGGCGAGAGCAAGTAGGATCCATGCAGCGACGTCATTAACGGCCGCAGCAGACATGGCAATACGGCCAACATCGGTGGTGAGGAGCTTGAGCTCGGCAAGAATGCGGGCGAGGACGGGGAGGGCAGTGATGGAGAGGGCGACGCCCATGAAGACAAGGAAGGGGGTGGAGCTGACGTGCTTGGAGATGGTGGCACGGAGGACAACGGAGGTGCCAATGCCCATCACGAAGGGGAGGCTGATGCCGGCAAGGGCAATGCAGAGGGCCTTCTTACCAGTGCGGCGGATGGCTCGCATGTCGAGCTCAAGGCCTGCGAGGAAGAGGAAGAAGAGGAGACCGATGTCGGCGATGGTGTCTAGCACTGTGAGGCTCTGCTTGGGGAAGACTGTGTGGAGAAACTTCTCGCTCCGGCCCAGTGCCGATGGGCCCAATAGAATCCCTCCCTGCATGGATTCATCATCTTCAGTTATTAACTAACTACAATAAAATGGGATAGGTTATTAGGTTCACATAAAATGCCTATTTATGTAACAGGTCTCTTCCTATACCTCTCTCTTAGAGGCTAATTTTGAGTAATTAGGAACATCTAACATTCTAATTTACGACTATAAAAGAATATAAAAAGAAATAAAGATGCACAATTAAGAGATTATACTTACACTAAAATACCCAATCTACAAGGTAATGCACCTAATTCTAATTAAATAACACCAGATTTAGAGTTGATTTGTATAAGTAGTAATTTACTCTTAAAGTTGTTGAAATGATTCGACAGTTATATAACGTTGAAAATAAGTTCTTATTATTGAAAACAAGTTCTTATAGTCGCACCAGAAATGGCAAATAATCTCTTACAAAATAGGCCTGCTTTTTGTTAAAAGAGATCGATGCGCAAACAAACCATTTGACTATTCAAGAAGAGCATTTGAACGATCTTATTGCTGATGTTTACCGTTTGACATTTTACTTTTAAAATCAAGTGGAGTGAAGTGAAATAAAAGGAAGGAATAAAATATGCAGTGGGTTATGATGGTATTTTATTTTTAGTTGTTTGGGATGGAATGTTTTTTACTTTTTGTATAGAAAATAAAGTTTTTTTTGTCTTTTAGTTGATAAAGGTTGTTGCTTTTTTACTTCTATTTTTTTTTAAAGATGGAAGGAGTTTTGATAAAACGTGCTTTTGATGTAATGTTTAAATTACTTGACTTAAAAGTCACTTGACTTGCTACTTATGCTTTTTACTTCATTTTTTTTATTAATGATTTGAGAGGTGTCATTTTCATATAAATGAATTGTTTTTTTCATTCCTTTCTTGAACTACTAAAAGAGGCTCTAATTTTGAGAATAACTATTTATTATGATTTTTTATGCATTAATTGATTTAATATGTACAATTTAATGTCTTTTATTTTTTTTTAAACTCTCTTTATACCAATATATATCAAAATAATTCTAATTTCATTAGGACTGGGCGGGACACGGCCTGTTTTGGCCTTTTTTGCTGGTTGATAGAGATCAGAATCCTCTGAATCAACTATATATCGTCTTACATAGAAAACCCAAATCCCTAAAAATAAGTCATCTTGACTATGTTGTAAATGATTATAAGTATCACAAAAAGATAGCTGTAAGAACAGTTTCAGCACAAACCACGTGAACGATCTTGTGGCCGATGCCTTCTTGAACTACTAAAAGAGGCTCTAATTTTGAGAATAACTATTTATTATGATTTTTCATGCATTGATTGGTTTAATATGTACAATTTAATGTCTTTTATTTTTTTTAAACTCTCTTTATACCAATATATATCAAAATAATTCTAATTTCATTAGGACTGGGCGGGACACGGCCTGTTTTGGCCTTTTTTGCTGGTTGATAGAGATCAGAATCCTCTGAATCAACTATATATCGTCTTGCATAGAAAACCCAAATCCCTAAAAATAAGTCATCTTGACTATGTTGTAAATGATTATAAGTATCACAAAAAGATAGCTGTAAGAATAGTTTTAGCACAAACCATGTGAACGATCTTGTGGCCGATGCATAGATTCATTTATTTTAAGTAATTTAGATTCCAAGCTCAAACAGTGGATCCAAACAAAATCTAAAACTCTATATAAAAAAATCTCCCATTTCTCATCCAATTTCTAGAAAAAAAAATTTGACACTATAGATCAAATCAAAAAAGAAAAAAAGAACATAAACCTTATTTAGAATCATTCATGCATTGCATATAAGAAAATGGCAAACAAAAGGGTTTGGCAAGTGCTCCAAAAAAAGTTAACTATATCAAACACTAGTAAATTGGATTAAAAGGGGATGGTAAATATGGTAACAGTAAGAATCTTAATTTAAACCATGGTCATACTTTCCCCTGATTTTATAAATTGCAATTTGTTAAAATCCTCTTTTATATGGTAAGCCACTGTGATTGTGATTGGCCACCATGTCAAGATAAAAAAAACCAAAAGTAACATGACAGAATCTAGAGAGGGAGGGGAAAAAGATGGATTACTGACAATGATCTCAGCGATGACTCTAGGCTGCCTGAGAGGTTTGAGGAGAAAAGCAAGGCCTCTTGTAAGCACTACCACCAAACAGATCTGCAAAATAATCAAAGGCAGTGCATAGTCCAACGGATTGTCCCCTTGCCACGCCCCGTTCGACGTCGCCTGCATTGGCTTTGGGCATGTGCTGCTGTTCGTCCCGTTCGCCATCCTAAACCAAACATCATCAAGAAAACAATGAGAACAACGGACCACATCAACAACATCTCAAATCAATCAAACAAAAGTAGCACACAAAAAGAAGACCAAAAGATCATCTCTCCGATCATGAATAAAATACATCTGAAACTCCTTTTGCAAGATCCGTAGAGAAGAAAAATTCAAGATACTCTTTTTTAACTTGGAAACACTAAATAGAGAGAGAGAGAGAGAGAGAGAGAGAGTGCATTACAAGGAAAATCGATTACGTTGACGTGGAATCCTGTTTCCTCTCTTCTTGGAAACGAGACACTGGAATGTGCGAGGAGGAGAAGTGAGGACGACTTTTTGCGTTGTTATTTATAACATGCGCTCGCAACACGGTGTCCTCTCGGTTGGCTGATCATTCCCATAACTGCAGATGGATCTGATCATGCATTGGGTGTGAAAGATTTGAATCAAATTCAAACCGAATGATTTTATTTCTTCTCCATCACGGCAGCACCCCCAATAACAAATTGTGCCAACTCCAACATAGGGCCCACGTAAAGATGATCCGAACCATTCAGAATAAACTTCATTCCCTGCGATGATACATTTTCAACTTCCATTTTAAAAAGAGTGGATCCAACCATTCGGAATAAATTAACTTCATTCTCTGCGATGATATATTTTTAACTTCCATTTTAAAAAGAGTGGATCCAACTGTCTGATTGAGAAAATTATGAGACCCATGGAGGTGAATTCCATCCCCAACGGTCCAGATAATAACCACAATGGAGTTTCAAAATTTTGTTACACAGTTCCGTGTAATAGCAAACATGCGGACGCTTCTGTTACTGGCGCTGGGATTAATCAACAGATTTTTAGCAACCAATAAGGAACCGCACCTCTTTCATGACACTCCTTTTTTAAAAAGTATCCTCTCTCTCTCTCTCTCGTCTTTCCGAAATCTCCTCTCTATTTCCAAGACTCCAATCTAGTATGAAATTTTCAAAATGAAACTAGTGGCCCCACTTCTAAAAACTGTTGGGGTCTAAATTGTGCAATTGGTACTCAAAATGCACTTTAGATTACACTAGAAAAAAAATTACAAAAAGTTACTTGAGATGTACTCTAAATTAAAATAGAAAAAGTTCTAAAAAAATTGTACTCTTCAACTGGAAAAAAAGAAAGAAATCATAATTTTCTGACTTTTTGTATATACCCTTTAAATGTTTTTATGATTTGTAAATAGGTTCACGTTGTTTTAGTATATGAGCTTTTATAAAATTGACAACTTCATTAAACAAAAATGAGTATATTATTACTTAAAAGAATGTCATTATTTCATCCCAAGACCCAACGGTCTAGATAGTATCTACCTACTCCCCATGATTTTAAAGCATTAAGAGTTAGTTAAAGATCAACCATTTTTAAATAGAAAAATAAGCGGAAAAAAATCAAATTAGTAGACTTCATTACCTCGAGGAACAACAAGTGGATCGGGTCGGGCGGGCGAGTGAATTTTGTAGTACACGGGCATCGGTTGCTAACCCCTCCCACTCCGGCAGTACGTATTGAAAGTTTAAATCAAAGCCACATGCAACCATTGCAGTTTGTGACAATGTGCCATTTCTATTTCGAAATGTGCTTTGCAATTGAGAAGGCACAAAAGCAGGAATGTGGGTCCCATCAATAGCTCCAACGGCACCCTATTGAAATACAAGAAAAAATGACAATAATTCATTATTTTTGTTGATTTATGAAAATGACTAGTGTGGTATAATACGTACCTCAAAACCAACTGGCCCTCTAGGTGCATCATTCCCCACTTGTCTTATAAAATCAGGAGCTAAGGCATTAATCGCTTTTAGTACTCAGTGGAATTGACGACTTATGATTTCTCCACTTCTAAAAAAACGCACTGCATTTGTTCTATTCCTAACATTGTGTGCAACAGTGTGCAAGAACAAAACAACATGCTCCTCCACTTTCACTCCACGAGTATCTTGCAATAGCCCTCTATTTCTCAAATGACCGTATCGTAGATCAAAACAATCCTTGTTCATTCTCAACTAGCTTATGCAGTGGGCTTCTTGGCCTCTCGTCAAGGTTGATATATAAAGTTCTCGATCTCTTTCTCTATCTTGTCTTTCTATTGGGTTTCGAAGCATTGCATAGCATGCAACTGATGTTGTCATCTGGTTCCACCATATTTCCACAGCAGTAGTTGCTGCCCCAAGGATGGCAACATTTCTGTGGCTAAGTCCCTTTTCCTCTTCTTCCTCCTCTCCACGATTCGAAGTTGACCCATCCATCTAATATTAAAAGGCAAAGTATATAATTATACATACAACCATCTCCATAAATTATCTTCATAATTGTATATTAACTCCAACATTATGATCATCAAATGAAGCTAATTAATCTTTTATACATGCCATGTCCTACAAGTTGAATTTTGTGCCACTTGACCAAGGTGTATTTGTGAATGTGTGCCTTACACCATAATCCGCTCGCAAAATATATTTCCTACAATTACTCACAAAATATTTAGGAGTAATATAAGAGATAAAGGATAAATGATATTCCCAATGGATGAATACAAGAATTACCAGTTAGTGGCAAGTTATAAGAAGGAAAGGAGAAGTAATCACCCTTTTTACATTATAATCTACTTATACTAGATAGATGGATATAGATTAATAGTCATGCCAGATAATCATTAGCATGCTGACATGAATCTAATAAAAAGAGAGGCCAATCCTTTCAAAAAAGACAATATCATAGATGAGAATGCAATCTTCTGCAGCTGTGTAAATAACCCATCTTGAGTACAAAATAAATTTTCAAGCACAATCAAAAGCAATAAAAGATTCAGCATCATGAGTGGTCTACTATAATTCATTAATCTGATATATATGCATCAGTGTTGCTGAACTATATATTTTTAGGTTTTTTGATATTCTTTAATGAGATACATATTGACCATTACAGTAAATAAAACAGCCTAGCCTGGGTATTGAATAAAATTTTCAAGCCTATAAATGAGGATATTAAAAGATCCAGTGTCATTATTTCTTTACTACCCTTCAAAAAACATAAAATATAAAAGAAAAAAAAAACAGTAAGTTTTGTGAACTTGGGATATGTTTTGTATTGTATATACATAGCATCGCAAAAAAAGACCCACCTTTACTGTCCTTTTGCTGAACTTTTCAAGGTCTTCGGTAATTCAAGTCTGCAATGTAGAGTGAAAAAAAAAATAATTAGAAGGAAAACAAGAGAAAGAGATCTCAAAAGGGCAAACCCTATATGTACTGCCCTTGTTTCAACTCCATGTAGTTGATCCATACCAAAATTACAAAACCAGTTCAGCCTTGCACTACCCATTATTCCCACCCCCCCCCCCCCCCACCCCCACCCCCCCCCCCCCCCCCCCCAACCCAAAAAAAAAAAAAAAAAAATCACAAAACCAGTTCAGCCTTGCACTACCCGTTATCCGCGCCCACCCCACACAAGAAATTAAGCCAAACAATCAAGCCAAACTTGTTATTGACAACGTACTATCCACTTCGGAGTATGGACCACTTTGAGTCTTTCTTTTCTTCCACCTTAGATAAGACTTGAAAAGGAACAAAAATAAGGATCATTTTAATTTTAATTTTTTTTTTTATGAAAATGGGACTTTTAATAAGAAGCAGATTAACCAATGACACTTTTAATTTTAAGTGCTTTGGTTAGGCACACCGGCCACCTCTGATAAGGGCCTTCTGCCTACTAGTAGGTCTATGAGAAGTTTATAAAAAAAAAAAAAAATGAATTTAAAAAAAGAGGAGAAAAGGCAGTCTTATTTACACCCCATCGCTCTCATTGAATTGGTAGTAGGTGATCAAATATCACTGTGATCAAATTGATTATCACTGTTTCGATGTAAAATAAAGGACTTGTTTGTGTAATGCCACAGAAGAGGAAAACTTGGGTTCATATAACGGGGAAGATTGGATATGGCTTTTTTATCTTTTACATAAGAATATCAGTGGCGGACCCAGGACTTTTATAAGTATTTTAACAAAATTTGTGACGTGAGGCAATCACAATGCTCAGACGTGGTGCGATTATTTATTATTTATATGTAGACTGGTTATCCCACCTCCGCATAAGATCTTACAAAAAAGGAATTTACCATGGAGATTCCGTTTGAACCCAACAACAAAAACGCAAACGTGTTTGAAAATTTTTTTTAAATGAGCTTGGCTCAATCATCGTAAATCCTGGCCATCGATATCATTGTTGACCAGTACATGGGTACCTAAATAAAGTATGGATCCAGGAATCCTCAATGGAGGAAAATTTTATAACAAAAATCGAAGAAGTTTTCAGCATAGAATACATAGGAGTTTCAGGTCAAATGATTCCACCCAAGGATTATTAAAGAGGAGAGAAGCTAAGGATGTAAGTTGAGGGTTGAAAGATATAAGGCGACATAGATGCATGGAACACTAACTTTTCTAAGGTTATTTATTTAATTATTTTGGTGGAGAAACTTTTCAGGGGTTGAAGGTAATTTGATAGTCAGTTTTGAAAATTCACATTTGTTTCTTCACGTTTAACCACTTTTAGAAATAGAAGTATCATAATTCCAATGTATTCAATCACATGAAAGAGACATGACCTAAGGCCTTCTTTGTTTGCATTAAAATACATAGAAATTGAATACATAGGGTGGTTAAAAATGTAGATCAAAGGTGAATTTCCAAAAAATGAACACCAAATAATATTTTATTTTAATTCTATATTCCTAAAAGAAAATGTTATTTGATGTTCATTTTCAGAAATTTACATCTAATCTTTATTTTTAACTATACCGTGCATTAAATTCCTACATTTTTATTACCGTTGAAGAAAAATCCCTATGTATTATATTGCAAACAAACAGGCCCAACAAAATAATATACAATAAATGGTCGTTTCCCTCTCTATATCTCGATATTAAATCAAAATTACCACTAAGACTACGACTACAGTGAAAAATAATTCATTTCTCCAATATACAGCAGTACAAATTTACTAGTAACAAGAGCAATATAATATGAGATATTATCATTCCTCTAATCTATGACCCTATGCTAGATGAAATTCTATAAAGAGATCAGGATTTGGGGACTTCCAACTTTGTTTTCATCATCTTCTCATTTGCTCTTTTGGTAATATAACAGTCACGGTGCACCCAACAAGGATATATGACGATATAATAGATGTTGCAGAAGTAAAAGTTGCATCATTCATCTGGTCAGCTGTTGCTATACTTTCAGCCATTATCATCAAAAGCTTATCCCAATCTATTTAGTGTTTATTTTGTGAATTTTACTTTTCCACTCATCCCATGCAACCTTTGAAGGGTTTCAGTTCATCGGGTTACAAAAGCTTTTACAGGTAAGTACCCATTTTCCCTTTCTTATAGAGGCTATTGCAGTTTTGTAGTTATTGCATCATCCATTTGCTATTCCACCCTGTAGACATACTGGCATTTCTCATCTTGTGAGTCAGCCAAATTGTTCACCAAATAGCCTCACTTCAATTCTGCTACAAATACTAGCGACTTAATTTTCATATGCTCCCTTATGGACCTTCTCGATCTTGGAAAAACACAGTTGTGCCGCACTCAGTTCACCTGTAAATCGAGTCACCTCAACTCGGTTTTACCTATGATTGGTTGCTGCAACAACACCACAAAACTCCCACTAAAAAAAAAAAAAAAAACACAGATAACCTTACAGATGCACGAACCCTCATTTTCCATAAACTGAGTAAACAAGGAACCAGGCAGACTCCGCTTTTCAGTACATGGAACCATGGCTTCTGTGAGACAGGTATTTCCACAATGTGTGCAGACCCGACAGGGCTATTCATGCAGCATCCCTGAAGCACGTGTTCAGAGAGTCCTTGCTTCCACTCACATATTGATGTAAAATGAAAGCTGAAAGCTGAAAAAAAAAAAAAAAAAATGAAAGCTGAAAGCCATGTCCTCGGGCTTTCAGTGACTAGTCCTGGACTGGTTACAGATTTCCCAGCAAGATCCTCTCCAGGATACGTTCATTTTCTTTTGCTTTTCACTTGTCCCAAAGAGGGTCGCAAATGTCTAAATTAAGACTCCTGCCACATGGTCTTTGGGTTGTCAAATGCTACCCTGTAAATTTGTTAAAATTTTGAATATACAAGAACTGTCTGGGATGATCACAGCATCTTCAGCAAGTATAAGAACAGCCATATACTCCTGCTTCCATTCTCGTAACAGTGGATGCAGGTGCCGTAAACAATAATTTAATTTTTGCTCTACCCTGACTAATTTACAAGCACGAGATGATCTAGAACACACATCACCTTGTACAAACTCTATGGTTCTGGGTGCCGTCATCGGGCATGTTATGGAAGGTGGGACGCGACGCCTAGTTGCTTGGGTCTTTCTAGTGGAAGCTTCTCCATCTCGAAACTACCACGGCTAGGGGCTTCTTCACCAGTGTTCTCTTGCCTCTCAAGGTCGCTTAGAGCTCTCTTGGCATAGATGGTGAATGCAACAATGGTGATGACAGCAACGATAAAAGAGATGATGTTGTACACTATCTCCACGGTTGTCATGTGATACTTGCCATATTTAACATCCGCAAATGTCCTTATTAACCGCCCACTGCAACAGAAGAGAGAGGAAGTGGTGTTCATGAAAGTCTACATCTAGATACCTGAGTCTAGAACTTCCATTGTGTTAAAAAACTCTTGAGAGAACCAAACAACTGCTATGACTGGAGGGACATGATGAAACAAACATTTCAAAAGCAAAGCTTTTAGGACATTGACAAGTGTAAACTGTTTGAATATCTCAGAAAACCAAAAAATACCATTATCTTGAAACAGATACATGATGACATTAAGCTATCTGGAAATATCACCCCCCCACCCACCCACCCACACACACACACACACAAAAAAAAAAAAAAAATAATAATAATAATAAAAATAAAATAAATAAAAAAATAGTAAAAAATGATACCAGTGGTTGGCCATTTAAAGGTTTCTCCCCACAAACAGAATACTTCAAATTCATGGTCTTGTAGATTTTGGGCCACAAGGCTCATGCACCACATCTGGCATCAATGTGCATCAATTCAGACAGAAGGGTTTTGCAGCAGTCAATGACCCATGCATCACATGATTAGATGATCCTACTCGTAAAATAAAACAAAAATCATCCTAAAAATCTATTGGCCATCACATGGGCTTTGCCTCTTTTTTTCATTTGTTTATTTTCCTTTGATTGGTAAATGGAAACAGAAGTATTTTATTGAAATGGCCTTTGCTTAAATGCCCAACCATAATTTTTTTTCTTCTTTGTTCGCAAACAAGAATATCAGTCAAAATTATCATAGGAAAAGTACAGACTACAGACCTGTAAATGTAGATGAAAGCTTCAGGTACCATTCCAGCAATTGAGCCACATACGTATGGTCCAAATTTCATATCTGTTACCACCACAGCATAGTTGAAAATTGTGTATGGAAATGGTGACACTCTGAAGAGTGCAACCACTCGAAACTGATGAAACCAGCTCCCTTCCCCAGCCAATCTAATTAAAGCAGCATTACGGGGCCATTTCATTAGCCATCTCTGTACATTTTAAGGCAAAACAATGTAAGGGGTCAGCAACAAATAACATCACCATTCAAGCCATATGTAGATCTTGTAGCTGAAAACCAAGATGCCTTACATGAATACGGTCGCGGAACATTAACCCAATTAAGAAGGGCAGAATCATGCCAATGGTAGTCCCTATCATGATTATCACAAACCCAAGACCATATCCAAAAATCATTCCTGCAAGCCACATGGACGGTCCAGAAGGAATTAAGAGAACAGGGAATAAAGCCAAGGAGGCAACAAGAACAAGAGCAAGGACTGGCCGCCCAAAAGCAGTTGCTTCCCATTGCAGAAGTGGAAGTAGAACCTGCACAAAAAGGATAATGGATCATGTACATTCCCGTAATGGTTTTCTAAGAATCTGCAAGGCTGACCATCCAGATGCATATTTCTTATCTAATTGAAGTTTCAACCCAAAATGCATAATAGCCCAACTAAACCAATTGAGTTGGATGAGTTCTGAAACATTGAGTTTTCTAACATTGCAATATACATGTAGACACACATTGACCCACTTCTATAACAACACAATGATCTTGCCACTGCTTTAGCATTTTCTTGTACACAACTATTTCTTGTACAGTAAGTTACCAATATTATCATTTGATCATCATGGACTTTTTCAATGTCTGGCTTCTCCAAAGGTTTTATTTCTAGCAGCTAATATCAGTGCTATGCACTGAAATACTGATCTAAGTTACTTGAGCCAGAACAAGAGATATTTCAAGTCATACGCAAGAGCTAAAGCATGATACAAAAAGATCTGAATCTACTAAAGAATATAACCAAAAAAATTGTCATTCTTTCCCATTTGGAAATCTTTAAACTTCCACATTTGCTTCACAAGACGAGTTGGTGCACCTCTGCAAGATCGAGACATCCCCAAGTGACACTGAGCCCAGCTTGTAGATGCTCTGATCCCTAAATCTGGTTTGAGAACACATCATGCTGCCACAATGTACAAACAAATGAATGACGGCAAGCACGCAGCTGATGGCAAAGTCTGCCTGGTGAGGGGACCAACCTGATTTTTGGGGCAAGCAAACAACAGTGGGCCCCACCCAATGTATGGGATGAATTGGGTGTGGCCAAGAGGAAATTGCGGTGAAATAGTGATGCAATATAAAAGATGTGTGCATGTAACGGTGTTGGGGGGTCTTATGCAGGTGGGGTCATTCCTGCCAAAATTAAAGTAATTCAGATTGATCAGATCTCCTTGATGTGTGCTTGAGCTAGGTTGAACATTGACAAATGTGATGGGTGATTTGTAACTACTAATTAGTACACAGACCACAAGAAAGGATAATTATATGATTTTTCCAAAGCGATGGCTCAAGCACAACATATGTTAGGCACTCTGGATTTCCATGACAAGCTTATTCCAGTGCTCATCAATTAAGACGGGCAACTATGGGCGAAATAATAGATTAAATAAAGTAGCCTAATTGATAATCATATTGAATCCTATTGTTTGGTCCAAGTCATAACACTCAATCCCTTAAGAGTTATCTCCCTTCAGAGAAATATATACATAGAAGTCCGACGATCAAGCAAGGTAACTAAGCTTGCTGTAATAGTGCCTTAAGTAGGGCTGGATTAGACATGGTTGGATATGGATCTAAGGACAGAGAAACCCACAACCAAAGGCTGCCTATAATTAAACAACCCAAGCATAATAAATGCAAGATAACCACCCCAGATTAGTAAAATCGGCCAGGTTAAGACAGCAATACAAATCCTGAAAGCATGACCTCAAGGTTGCAATTGTCCAACATCAAACCCTTATGATACCCAATCATGGTTGCTGTTTTGGACATTGAACTTAAATACATATATATATATATATATATATTACAAGGATGAAAAAGATACAATGAAAACATTTAATTGATTGCAGAACTCATGTAGAAGGGTGCAACATCCAACCAACATGGTTGGATTGCACAGTCAAAAGAGGTGCCAAAATTGTATTCCTAATGGTACAGAGGTTCTGAATGGCACCTCAAAAACTTGGGCTTGCTGCAAACACCAATAATTTTGATTCCAAAAATCCAACAATGATAATAACATCTTAGTGTTTTGGCTATGCAGATTGTTCTTATCCAAATCAATCCTAAGTCTCATGCGAACTAGTTTACACACATAGATGGGGATTTCTTGCATAAGATAAAATAGCTCTTTTTTGTTTATAAGGTAGCAAGGATGGATATGAAGAAATGCAACCTATCCGAGAAATTGGCCCAAGATAGACTCGAATGGCAAAACTTAAGGATTTGGCCCAAGATAGACTGGAATGGCGAAACATAATTCATGTAGATGACTCCAACATAGTGTTCAAAAGTATTTCTACTACCTCTACTAATGCCTTGAGGTTTTGGTGGGATTGATTAGCTGAGGAAATTTATTATTGTATGAGAGCCAACTGGTCACGAGTTTGGATCCAATGAGGAACTACTAAGCGCTGAAATGTGTGTTGTGAAATCTCCACCGACCAAGTTCCACCTGAGAGGGAGTGTCGAAAAGTATTTTCGCTGCCTGTACTATCGCCTCAAGGTTTGGTAGTTTTGGTTAGCTTAGGAAAGTTAATACATAGTTGGGACAAGCTTTGATGATGATGAGCTCTTTTCTATTTATATAGCACTTTAAGCGGACCCTAGATTGATAGGGTAATGCTAACATCATGATGATGATGATGATGATCCAAATAAACCAAAAGAAGGAAAGAAAAAGACTCCTATTTAACTCATCTTAGCATACAACTAGAAGGAAATTTTAGTACGAAAATAAAGGAAAGAGAAAAAATTGTCCTTGAGTTGGAACGTGGATGACTGGATTCACACGAGTTAGAATTTTCAAATGGGATTTGAGCCCCACTTGTCGTGAGAGCCTATTTCATTAGTGCATCTAATAGTGCTGGTGATATTTTCAAATTTCAATATCCAAGAAAAGCAACGGCAGCAATAAAACAGCGAGCAACAGAAATTATGAGAAATACCTTCTCAAGAATAAATGGGACTCCCCATTTTATGGAAATCAAAAGGAACACTATCGAAACTGTGAACCCTAACAGCGCCTTAATCCACCAATTGAGAGATTTATACTTTTCAGTAGACCGAGAATGTAATCTGTCAACTTCCTCTATGCTTGGTTCATCTGACAAAACCAGCCTCACATACTCGCTATCTTCCCTCATATGTTGCCGAGAGTTGGCATTGTGCTTTCCCACATCCTCAAATGGCCTTGACATCTTTATGGAGCCGTGTCACAGCCTAAGATTTTCCACAAAAAATATTAGATCCTAATCAAAAGAAACAAGCAGCATGCTCAGAAGACAATAGGCTAAAACAATCATATTAACGAAAACATACCTCAACAGATCCGTCTAATTGATGGCTTGACTCCAAGTTGTATACTCTTGTATTGCCTTAGTAGTTCTCTTTCTCTTGAGTAATAAAGTTCTTCTATTTTAAAAGTAAAATGTTCCAAGTCCTGCAAATCCAGAAATGACATCATAAAATGCCAGAAAACACAACCCTCATCAAATTCCATTTTTTGAAATGACTTCAACATTACCTTTTAACAGCTTGAAATCCCATTTTAATGGCAACATGAAGTGACCTAGCCTATTTTTTCATTAATGAGTTTGGAGTTGTGAAAGATTACATAGAATATCAAGAAATACTTTCACCTGATGCCATGGTGTTCTCCATTGGATGTGGAAGAAAGAAGAATCTTAACTAATACCAATGTCAACATGGTTTCAACATGCTGAAATTTCACCTTAATCAGTTATGTATGATACATGTTTACCTGATATACATATTCTTTCTTTTTCTGTTCTTTTTAATCAATAGCTAGTACAATTTTATCCAAAGTAAAAGGAAGAACAACCACATCACAAAAGAGGATATAGAAAAATAAAATAAAATAAAATACATGGGCAAAATTGCACTATACCGGACACAAACATCTGATAAAACATGAAAAAACAAAACCAACTAGGGAAAAAAAGAAAAAGAAATTGTTGAGAGAGTTCTCTCTAAACACTCTATCCTTTGCCAACCTACCAGCCACATCATTTGCCAACTTGATGTAGGAAGAAATAGACCATAACATAGCCATGTGGGCTCTTATTTGCCAACATTGGAAGACCAAGTGGCAACATTGGAGACCTAAGGCTTTAGTCCAAGTGATGTGATTTTGAAAAGTGTTTGGTATTATTTTGAATTTCTTGGAACTCTTAAGTCTTAGTAATGCCTAGTAACTAGTTCTTAGTAAGTTGTGTTTGTTTTGGGAGTATTAGTTGACTACTTAGAAAGTTGTAGCATTGAATGTAGCCATCTTTGGAATTAAGCATGTATTCATGAGAGAAGAGTGCTATATATATATATATATATATCTTGTAAGAGTCCAATGGTTGGGAGATTATGTTTGTTTCATTTTGATTAATGTTAATTCAGTGGAGAGCTTGACTCATCTCTTTTATCTCTATTTTATCTCTTATTGTGATTGTAGTTTCTTCTTGCTGTCTCCATTGTAACTTTCCCTCATCACAACTGAACAACATGCTGAAATTTCACCTTAATATAACAAGACAATGATTTAATCTCATTTAGGTAGAGTTGGAATTTCCAAGGCCCTCCATCCTCACCAGCAACCAAGCGAAATTGCATTAGATGAGTCGCTTTTCACTATCAACAATTCTTGGAAAAAGGATATCGTATATATCTATCCTCAAGGTGTCTAAAATAGCCATCATCTTTGCTTCATTAGATGAACTCTTAACTCCAACGGATTTAAGAAACTTGAGTAATGTCTTGCCCATGTTATTAAGAAGAATACCACCTATACTTGCTGGATCTGGATTGCCTCAAGCTGCCACATTTCACATTGAATTTCAATGTGCCAACCAGTGTAGGGGACCACAATTCTAACTTCCTTTCCTTCATAATAAGACAACAAAAAAAAAAAAAAGAAAAAAAAAAAAAAACACACACACACACACACAATTTTGAAAACGTGATAAACAGCTAGTTATTTGACTCACTCATTTACAATGCCTCATGTAAGTGATGATGACAGTAGTAATTCATTAGTCACTTACCCCATCTATCTAAGCTTGGCACCATGGTTGAACAACGGCCGCTGCGTAGCATAGTGCCCGCATTCTCGGACGTAGCGATTGAGGCCGCTACGCTATTTTGAAAATAGTAACGCTACAGTCTAAAACCTAGTAGAGCCAAGCAATTTTAATGTAAAATATTATTTTACATAGTTATCAGAATCCTACAATTCGTATACTGAATACCGATTTGTATCCCGAATCCTAAGGAAAACGATTCATATCTATCCAACGAATCCCATTCATAGATGAATCTTAGGATTCGTGTGTGACTATTACGATTTAATACTCGTTTCATTGAGTCTAACTATTTAAGTGATTCAGCTGAGCGAGAATATTAACAATCTTTTACATTTTTCTTTCTTTTTTCTTTCTTTCTTTTAGCGTTTTTACTTTTAAAATGTTATTTAGTAGTTAACGAAACCTCTTAAGATTTTTTTCGGCTTAGGGGATGTTTTAGAGATGAATAAAAAAACATGCATTTAATTAAAGCATTCGACTGTACGTATGGTGCTTGTCTCTATCTTCTTTTTTATAATCTTTTTTTTTTCATAAACACCTTCTTAACTTCATGAGATATCCTACAGCGTAAAAATTAATGGTTTGGATTTTATTTCTTCATTTTTATATTTTGATTTAAAGATAAAAAATAAATAGATATTGATACCTTATACTTATTTAACTATTTACACGTGCCATTTATGATATATTATAATATTCTTGATATAATTGTATGATAGACTTATTTATAATTGTCTTCATATTTCTATAAATGGGAAAATGGATGGTTTTGAATAAATAATTTTTTATTTTTCCTCTTAATTTTTAATTATTTTTTTTATTAAAAAATAAAAATCCTACGATTCACGATAATAGGTATTAACGATTTGCGATACGATTCTGATTTTCAAAACTATGTTGTTTTGCATATTTCTTCTCCTAAATAGCCTTTCCTAAAGTGGTCTCTGCTCTTATATGATTCCAATCACTAAAAAAACACAAGATTGGCTAATACACTATATTCGAATTTTTTTACCACTTCAAGAATTCGCACCGCTACGCTGCTCGCCTGATAAGTGCTTAATTGTTTGCAATCTAAGCCCTAATATTTGATTCATCTTGTGCTAGTCATAGTTATTTTATTTGATTTTACATAGTTTTTGTTAATCTTTATGTAAAGGTAAAAAGGAGCAAAAAGAGAAGAATTTCAGAAATTAGAAAGTCTTATTCAAGTTAAAAGTGGAGTTCAAGAATGGAGAAGAAAGAGGAGAAAAAGAAAGAAAATTTAAAGCAAGAGTTCAAGCCAAATTAGAAGGGTCCCACACTCATTGTACACGCACCTAAAGTTTCAGATTTAATTCTTTACAATTAAAACTCAGATTTGTGGGTCCATGTGAGGAATTGTCAAGAAGATATAAGTAAGATCAGAATTAGAAAGTGTTGCTAATCAAGAAAAGAAGACTCCTATTCTAATCTAATTAGGAAGCGTACTTGTAAAGAAAGTTGGAGATCTATTTCTAAAAGGGAACTACTTGTTAAAAGGGGCTGCTGCTAGACTTATAAATAGCATCAAGGGGGGACGTCCAACACAGAATTCCAGCCACCATCAGCCATACATGCCCAGCCATCAATCACACATCAAACCAGCCACCATCATCCCATAATTCTTTGCTGCCGTACAGCCACTTTGGGGCACCTTTGGAGCATTCTTTGGAGAGCTTTTGGAGCGAGGAAAAGGGGAACACACTGCTGGCCATCCATTGCATCTTCATCATCTTCTAGTTTTCTTCTTATGACTCTATTTTCTAGTTTATTTTTCGTTAAAGACATGAGTAGCTAAACTTTTTAGGGCTAGGGTGTAATTGAAACCCTAGCCTAGTTCTATGTAGTTAGGGATGCCAATTCCGTCGGTCCGATCCGATCCGATTCGATACCCGCTTCATTTGGATATCGATTTCGGAGATCGGGTCGGATTCGGATATGGATTTTGAAAAAAATTCAGAGATCAGATCAGAGGCGGATATGGAGATATCCGATCCGAATATCCGTTTGGATATCCGATATCCGACCCGTATCCGACCCGTTTGGATATCCGTTTAACCCTTAATTGCAGTTTTCCCCCTTATCTTATATAATATTATATATATTACACCATATATATATATATATCAATATATTGTTGGTTGAAATTTTGAATTAAAACTAATTTGGATTTAATTGGGATTTGTATGACTTGTGTAAGTGTGTTGAAACTTGAATGACTTTATTTTGGAAGTTTATTTTTGGATATATTTTGAATTGTATTGTCTTTTTAATGTTTTTAATGCTTAAATTATATTTTGAATTATATTGTCTTTTTAATATTTTTTTAATGATTCGGATATCCGATCTCCGTTTGGAGGCGGGGATGGAGAATAGAATGTATATCCGTTCGGAGATCGGAGCGGATATGGATACAGAAAATTGGATTCGGATATGGATCCGACCCGTTGCCATCCCTATATGTAGTCTCTTTTGGCATCTTTTAATTCAGATTTCAGTTTATTAGTTGAGATACAAAACCATGTTTTTAATTGATGAAGTTGTATCTATGCCATGCCAACCATGTCATGTTCAATTAATTTTAAGAGTAATTAACTTACTTTTGATCGATCTTGATGTTAAGCATCTACGGTTTAGAACCATGAATAATCTAAGTATATGCCATGCTTAGACTCATGCATTAATCTTTCCCATTTTTTATGGATTATGTTTGTTTTGACTGAGACATATGCCATGCTTAGTTTTGCATCATAATGAACAATTCACGTAGTATGCCACTCATGAATTAGGTTTAGGGGAATAATAATCTAGACGCATATGTCATGGTCTAGGTTGATAGATGTCACTAATAAAACCTGAAGTTTTTATTAAAAGATAATAAGGGACATGCACAGGATTGGTTAAAGGAGTAGATGAAACTCTAGTTCATTCATTATTACTGTTTTTCAATTCTAATACTAGTTGTGTGTTTTAGATTATTTTCCATTTAGTTTTTGATAGTTTAATTCAATATTTCATCATTCAATTGTTTCTTTTAATATTCTGATTTTTTAGTTGCTTTTGACATTATTTTATTACAAGTCTTCACGGGATCGACATCGTACTTATAATTCACTACACTACATAGTGATCTTGTGCACTTGCAAGTAGGGGTGTTCACGGGTCGAAACCCGCGGGTTTCGGGTCAAACCCGACCCGACCCGTCTAAAATTTTGTGGGTGAAAACCCACCCGAACCCGACCCGTTTGTGTCACGGGTCAAACGGGTCACGGGTCAAACGGGTCACGGGTTCAACGGTCGCGGGTCGGGTCGCGGGTCAGTTTTTTTTTTTTTTTTTTTTTTTTCATGTAGAAGACCAAATTGTTTATGCAAACAACTTTCAGATAATTGTTAGAGAACTAAAAGTGATTAGATGTAATTATGTAAAATAAAAAGTGGTTGCGGTTGTTTTGCTGGCCTTCTTTTGTACCATGGGTAGGGGTATACAAAAAAAATAGTTACGGTTTGACTCGAAAATCACGTCCAATTACAACTACGTAATCACTCTCATCTTGACCATTAATTCAATGGTCACCAATTAAATAATTAAATACAATCAACAAGATATTCAAGATTAACAAATCTAAACAAACTGATGTCTAATAGATGTAATAACTAATAAGGCTTCAAAACGTACCGTGTTTTTCATGTGAGATCACCTTAATCTGTTGATAGGAATAAAATAATGTTCCTCGCACTAAATATATTATAGTATACATGGGCCTTGAGTTCATAGATATGAGACCAATATAATAACTCAAATATTTAGAAATTGGTCGGTGAACTACATCTAAGAGAAATTAAAACCACATCTTGACAAATATCTCTTGGATTTTTATCCTTGGTCTTCTACCAAAAAAAAAAAAAAAACGGGTTCACGGGTCACCCGTCAACCCGACCCGTGAGACCCGTTACCCGTACCAATGGTCACGGGTCGGGTCGGGTCGGGTCGAGCACAAAAAATGTGTGTGGAGTGACCCACCCATTGACCCACGGGTCGGGTCGGGTTGACGGGTCGGGTCGGGTTACGGGTCATTTTGTACACCTCTACTTGCGAGTATTTAATTGTGTACATACTAGTAGCTTATTTCTAGGTTGCTTGGTGCATACCATCGCCCGCTACGTAGCATTTTGGTCACTGGCCACTACGCCTGTCGCTACTACTATTTTGATCCCTGCTTGGCACCATCATTAGCATCACTATTACTGTTAGGAGTAATTATAACGATTAATAATAATACTGTTGTTGTTTGCTGTTGATATTTACGCCTTTGTTTTCAATTTGTTAAATCATTTAGCATTGTTATGGATGAGTTTTGGGTTCCCAATTGATCAAATTGTACATTCTAAAAGGAGCTTGATGGAACAGAATGGCATCCTTTTTGGCATTACAACTTAAGATTCTTGCGCAATTTATACAATCATGGGGTGTAATATTGATCTGGAATCAAAGTTGAGCTCTATTTCCTGACCAATGCACATATTGACTATGATGGAACCCAAAAGCACCATGTTCTTTTTAAATCATCCTCAGCAATGCAGCTGTTTCTATGTAGAAATCTAGAGGTTTGAAATGTTCAGAATGCTGATTAAAAATAGTTGGGTTACTTCTGAGTTTACTAAACTTTAGAACTTTATATTAATGTTAGCAATTTTATGAATTGCATTAAAGTTCAGTAAGCACTAGAACTTTAAATTAATGTTAGCGATTTTATGAATTGCATTAAAGTTGGGTAAAGCACTAACAAGTAATACCAAAGATTGGTAAATTAAGTGATAATAAGCACCGATTTGAAAATTGTTTTTCATTTTTACGTGCAGCACCAGTGGCAGCAGGGACTACTCATAGGGAGTACAAGCACAACCTACCATATATACTCAAACCCATACCCCTCCCTCCATAATGGAGGGTATGTCTTACCATCAAACCAAGCACCAAAAGGCAATTTACAATTCGCATATGGGCACATATATGGAGACTGGGGATGTGACTCTTCACTATACGAAATCCAAGACACAAATATGGCTATCCCATCCATAACATGAAATTTATACTTTATATGAAGAGTTTTATATTAAGCATTGCTTTACTCTGTAATACATTTCTAACTTGACTAAAACCATCCCTACTTACAAGTTACAACCCTTTCTTACATGTTCTTCGTTAAAAAAGTAAATAATTAACAAAACTTTATGGAATAATGGATTTAGTACAATAGGATCAGCCAAAACACATTGCAGTATCGAGTACCAGTACCAGTACTGTATCCTTGAAGTTTGGTCACAGTAGGCATAAACCCAATTATACAGGTGTCATAAGTCATAGGTTCTTTATAGTTTTACAATATAACTATTTTAACTGAGCCAAGATTGAAGGGACAAGGCTCTCACAATTGTGAACCTATTTGGCTACGACACAATTACATGTCTAGTTAACTTCTTTCTTCATTTGTTTCAAATTTTGTAATTCATACCTTAAAGGGTGAATATTTTTGTAATTCGGTTTTTAGATTGCACAAGTTTTTCATTGGGTTCAAAAATAAAATGTAATTGCATATTAAGTGCACCTTATTTAACTGCTCGATTAGAGTAGATAGAACGAGTAAATCTCAACTGATTATGGCAGAATTGCACTCCACATTAATCTTATGGGTGTGTTTTGTTTAAGAGCATCAAGGAATGGCTTTGTCTAATTTTCATTGTTTTACAAGAATCAGAAACAAGAAACTGTATTGATATTCTTCAATAGTAGAAGTGGTAAAAAGCAGACTTAAATTAATTTGAAGATCGTCATTAGTTTGGACAATCCGTATTTTCATTCATAAGGTTTTTACAACAGCTTTGCACCCAACTGTGTCTCATAACTTTACATTCACTTTTATAAGTCAGGTGAGTTTGTTGACGTGTTAGTTTCATTCAGGCTAAGGGTGAGTATTTCCGAGTTGCGCATATTACTCCGCTCATTCTGCTAATGAACCGAGTCATTGAGTTGATCAGAGAGTGTGCCAGTATCTGAATGCTTATCGATCTAGTGGTTCAATAATGGTGTGTAATTTTATTTGGTCCCAAAAAATAAATCAAGAAAAGAAAAGGCCAAACTAACCCTCATAACAGCTATACAAGTTTTTTGTTTGTTAATTCCAGTTTAAACGATATAAAAAGAACATATATACTCCTTTCAGGAGCAAATATATGCTCAATCAATAAAACTATGTTCGAACTCTAGTTTACAAAATAACATCAATAAGTCAGTTAGTCAAATACCTGACTACTAGAATCTTCCACTTGTGTTATTCATCCTTAATTATGTTTTTACAAGTGCAATCGAGTAAAGGCCCAGATTAATTAAAAGAAGGCACAGTATGTGCATACAAACAATTCAAGAATAACAACTTTTAAGCCCCTATAATCAATTATGTAAGAATCTATTTTTAGAATTATGGTTTTTTATATTAATACATAATCTTTACGATATCATTTTTTGTGTTGTTTCTATAAGGGTTTTTTTTTTTTTTTTCAATTTAAATAAAGATTAGCTTGTCTCTCCAAGTTGACTCCACTCCTTCACATGCCAAGAGTGCGAAGCTCTGCTGTTGCATATTGCCGATATTAATCACTTTTTCAGGCGAGCCAATATGCACTCCAATACCACAATTTTGAGCCATACCATGAAGTGACATAAATATTTGATAGGAAAAAACATGGCTTAAAGGTGTACTGCAGTGTGTGTTACTTTATTATAAAGATTTACGAGCTGAACATCTTCTTCTATTCTCCTTCGGAACTTTCAGAAGGTTCCTTCCAGGGATAATCAAATCTCTTCATTCCTTCTTGTCTTCCTGGTACTTTGCTCTTGAAATTAATCTCACTAGGTGCCTATGTGCTTGTGTGATTGGAGAGTGTCCACCTACAAAGCCTCCAACTAAAAGCATCAATTTAACATTCCCATGCCTTCTTATGCCCTCCCACACAAACCCCAAAACCAGCTCACTGCAGCCCATACTGGAATAAAAAAATAAACTAATGATTGAAGTCGCACATGACGTAGTCCTTCCTCGCAGTTACCATTACATGTTCCAAATCAGACATGAACTTCCACAAGCGAACTATCATAAGATCTTTAAATTGCAGATGGCAACATCTTGTTCGTGTACCCATGGCTAAAAGACATAGCAAATTACATCCACAAGTGGCTTAGAGCCACGTGCTGTAAATTCAATAGACTTTTCCCTCATTCAGATCTTAAAACTACATAAACCCACAAAACACAACCAAAATTATCAGAGTCTAACTACCAGTTATCCAACTGCAACGAAAAAACCTCAAAGAATCAATAAACTGAAAGCCTCCAGTTTCCCTCTATCGGAGAGTCATGGGAATCCAATAATCCTCTTTAGGGAGAATTATGCCCTATCTCCTAAAACCCTAAATCGTTTTGTTTCCTCTACTTTCTATTGAGGGATTGAATCCGATGGGCGTAGTGTCTTCAGCCAATCAATCGATTGCTGAGGTGAAACTTCATGTGGTTTCTCGTGAATTCAGAAACTCATAGAAAAAAATGTATCCCTAGATTACAGAGGAACAACTACAGACCGGAGGAAATACCAAAGAACTTTGGAGACAGAGGAACAGAGAAAATTAAATAAAACCCACTTACAGATTAATTTATGAACGATGAAAGAAGCAATCTTTAGCAGAAAAACAGAAAAGGGGATCATCAAATTAAAGGAAATAAAGAACCCTGAAGAGTGGGGAAAGTGAAATCAGCATAATCCATAAGAAAATGAATAAAACCCACTTACAGATTAATTCAGGAACAATGAAAGAAGCAATCTTTAGCTGAAAAACAGAAAAGGGGATCATCAAATTAAAGGAAATAAAGAACCCTGAAGTGGGAGAAAAGTGAAATCAGAATAATCCATAAGAAAATGAATAAAACCCACTTACAGATTAATTCAGGAACGATAAAAGAAGCAACCTTTAGCTGAGAAAAAACACAAAGAATTCATCAAGTTGAAGGAAATAGAGAACCCAGAAGATTGGGAGGAGTAAAATCAGCATAATCCATGAGAAAGAAAAGTAAGACAGGGAGAAACAGCAGATGATTGATACCTCTGGAAAACCCAATATTGCTTGAGAAAGAAGAAACCTTTGAAGAAGGGAAGGTGCAACAGCCCACCAGAAAGAGCCCCTTGGAATGCAAGGAAGAGAGGAGGTTATTTCAGAGGAGAGTGTTAGGTTGGAAGATGGAATTTTTTTGTCAAATCATTACGCATGGAGAAACGATTCAAAAAAACAGGAAAGAGAACCAAATAGGGAAATATACATCTAACTACCTATTTATGACAATCACAGAACACCACCTTCTTTTTCAAGCTTTATAAATAACCATCCATATCATTTTAAAATCTTTATCAACCACCTTAACCATCTGCTGATTTCGGAATGATGTGATGAAATCCAATTTGTATGTACTAATCTAAGAAAATAATCGCGCAACATTTTGGCCTGTATATTATATCAAGCTTGGACGATTTAATTTCGGAATTGAGATTTAGTTTGACAATTGATTGTTGAATTTGGATTCAAATTTGACTTTATCCTCTCTATAAAAAGTCCTGTAAGATCCGGATTCTTGCCAAACTCCATTGTGTGACCAACGTATAAATAATCTGAACCATTCAAGATGAATCTCATCCACTCCAATGATATATCCTCAAATTTTAATTTAATATACCATACAATAAGATTAAACACATGACTGGCATTTATCTGGAACCACTACTTAAGTGGCATGAATCATGTTTAGACGATAGGATCCACATCTATGAAACTGAAACTTGAGGGTATATTCTTGGAGGGCATGGGAATTAAGATGAACCATTTGAATTATCATCATATAAGTCCCGTGGACTTCCCAGCATGTGTTAGATGATTCCTTGTATAGTAACTGCAGCACTAATCCAGACTCCTCCTTTAAAAAAGACACTCTCCTTTTAAAATCACCTTTGGAGAAATTTTTACTTATATACCCTCTATAGTTATATAATTTTTATTTTGACATAAATAACCTCTATCTACTTTTATATTTATTTATTTAATTCGTAAGTGGACTCCACTTTCTAACTCATACCTAACAAATGGTTCCACTAACATATCCAAGGGAACCGTCAGGCCTCAAATCAAAGGTGGGCATCTACATAACTCCATTAGTCAATTGGCAAACCACATTTCACTCAAATTGGAATTGGGCACCTGTTCGATTAGTCATACCTAAATACTTGATCAACACTAAAAAAACTAAAGACATTACTTTTTTTCCACTTTCTTTTATTGTTTAATTTAATCATGGTAGATATGAAATCATTACATCAGAACTAATTTAAACTAGTACAAATCTAAATTCCACCAAATTAGAATAATATAAGAAAAAAAAAACATCTGAAAATCTTGTGAGTCCAAAAAATGATCCGCGCGATTTAAAAAAATGAAATTCAAAATCAATTTTAAGCAATATTTTCTCCTTTTCCAACCAACATGAAGGGTTTGCAAATTTCACTTTCAAAATCAACTATATAAAAACCATACATACAAATATAAGAAATCTAAAAAATTGTGCATTTCAAAAAATTAACTCAAAGATAATGTTTTTCCTTGATGAATGGAGACCTCAAGTTTTATGATTTAGGTTTTAGTTATTTGTGTGTTTATAAATTAATGCCCTTCTAAAATTCAGTTTTCATAAGTTCATTATAGTTTTTAAAATATTTTTATGCAATTTAATATGATTATTTATGCTCAACTTTTGAGTTACTAAAGTTTCTTCATCACAAGTCTCATCTACAAATTTTGCTGTAAATTTGCATGACTTTTTTTTTTTAATAAGATCATTACTTTTATTTTCTAATTTTAAATATTGACACCAATAAAATTTTAATTAAAATCAAGTCATGAAATTAATATATTTCTAAATGTTGAACACATGACTACTTTTTTTTTATGGATATACATGCTCGTGCTTTGAGTAGGGGTGGTCAGTCTAGTTTTAATTGAATTTCGGTAACTACATCTTCATCATTAGAGCCTTCTCCCAACTATATGAGGGTTAGTTACATCATCATAGTTAGCCTACATTTTGAATGACTACAAGAAAAGAAAATAAAACTTAAGTTATAAAAAAAGTTGATTTAGATTTTTAGATTAATAAAAGCGGTTATTTGTAAAATAAAAGATTGGTGGTGTTTGTTTGAGATTTTCAAATACTATAGGGGGATTATATGTGAAATTCCCAAACAAGCAAGGCACTGGAACGTTTCCTTTGAAAAGACCGAAACACCCTCGTCTTTTTCAGACACCTTGACTCTCTAGATAAAACTCAGAAGTCGTTGTTGACCGCTGGATGACACAGCTTTATGCATGTTCATTCATTCAAAGCATGATAGCTTTATTTAAAGCTATTGAATAGTTATGACAAATGATCCAGTACATCAGTAAATGTGGTGTTCCAGTGGGGCCCACCTTGATCAAATTATACGGATAGGATAAACTCATCACCCCATTAAAATGGTGGGTACTTGTAACATCATGCTCATTGGAGTTAAATATCACATTGATCAAAATAATGCTTAAGGGGATTTAATTGACTAAGTCGACCTTGTTTGTGTTCCAAAAAACAAGAAAAAGAAACACTGGTTCACTTATGGCCAACATGAGCATGATCCTTGGCCAGCTGCATTGGGCTAGATTTACATGTGTTGTTAGACCCATGTACTGGATTAGGACTAACTTTCTGGCTCAGTAGTTGTTTGGGCTTAGCCTTTGCCCGGGTGTGCCTCTATAAGGGTCTGGTTTGACCCATTTACCACAAAAGATGCTTCATTTTTGGCCACTCATTGGTGGGTTTGGACCAGAACAGTGGAGTTAAAAAGGTAGCTGGGCTAGGATTGGACAAGTCTTGGCCCAGATGGATGGGGTCATGAAAGTCCCTAGGTAGGCTAGGTTTACTTCTCATCGGTCAGTTCTTTATAATGATGGTCCACGGATTAATGGAGTGGCCATCTTATTAGAGGGGACAGGGGTTAGTGAGGGAGATTATCCTAAATTAAATTGTCTGACAGAGTGGAAATTTCCAATGCCGTGTTATTGGGCTCACGTGCGTGGACCATAAATGAAAATGCAAGCATGGGTTTCTAGATCATCAAAATCATGGACTAGCTTTCCTTCTTGGGCCACCAAAAAGCTATAATAAAAAGGACAGCAAGTCCTAATAATCTCTAGCTGTGGTTTATAGCCCAGGGACTCGAATCAGATTCATAAAGAGCGAAAGGAGTTATGCAGGACAATTGCCCCTCCCGGACTCCACGTGGCTCCCCCACTCCGTTTGATGGTGTTGGGGAATCTTTATTGGGAATTTTACCAAAAAAGTGTCGGTACAGTCATTTTATACAGATTTAGTATCAAATACACGTATATGACCATTATAGTGTTCGTACGGTGATTTTTGACTATTGTACCCCTCCTCCTTTCGAACGACATCGTCATCTATTTTCCCTTTTCTTACTTCTTTCTTCCTCATTCGCGCCAGAGCTTCTCCAGCCCTTCTCCCGCGTCTTCCTCTCTCCTTCCTTCGACTCCCAGCTCTCTTTCCCTTCTTCCTCTCCGGCTTCGCCGATCCCTGCTCTCTATTTACCCCTTCCTCTCCGGCTTCGACCTTCACCGTCAGAACTATCCAATCAATGGCCAGGAATCAAAGTGCAGCACCATCATATGAATAAATCGAGGGCCCAGATGATTGAGATGCTGATGATCGTTCAAGCTCGTGAACTTTCAAGCTCAGGTTTCTTAATGTATGTTTTTTTATGTCATCTCCTGCTATTTATTCCAGCACCCCACCTCAATCTATTCCCATTCAGTTGTCTAATAGTGGAGAAAAATATAAGTATTGGCTGTAATGAAAAAGGGAATGTCTGAAAAGTACATTCTTACACAGACAACTAATCTTTTGTGAGATAAGTGGTTTTATTCTCTTTGTTCCTCTTCAGTGTCTGGCAACTCTACATCCGTCTCTTGTCGGCGGAGTTGTTGGAGAAGATCTTGCATATGAAAGAGTGTTTCTGTAGCCAATAAAGGTGAGAACTTGCCTAACATAACCGTTTTGGGTTTTTTTGCAACAAATTTAGACTGTGTTATGTCAGTTTTTTCTCTCTCGTCCTTGTTACTGAGAAAGTCTTTCAACAAATTTGCTGTTGAGTTCTGTCATTTTTTTTCTTTTCACTTCACGTTCATATTGCATGTTGGGTTTTCAGCAAATATCCATGTGTGAGAATTGTCTTGTACTATGTCCATTCTTACTGGAACTGTATGCGCATTTAATGGTTAATTTTTTGAAACTAAATGAAAAGCTTGATATACTATAGTGTGCAAGCCCCTATTGCTCCTGCCGAAGTTTCAGTAATGGTGCCGAGCCTTGCACTTTGCAGGGAAAAAAAAACTATATATTAAGTATTGCAATCTTGATGCCTCAAACATCAAACAGAATCTGCCAAATGTTGATGCAGCTTGTATACATTGTACCTATTTTAGCATAAGTCCCAGTTAAGTAATGATGCTGCATTCAATTCGTCCAATGGCAATTCTGCTTTTGATATATGATGATATGCATCTGCTTTTTCATTGAAAGAATAGGAAACGACAGAGGTCTTTGTTCGGGTCAAGAAGGCAAAAGAAAAAGTGTTATGTTTTGAAATTCATGTCTTCTCAGCCACCTTCGAAGTGATCAAAGCTCTAAATCACTGTGAGGAATGGTCACTGATTCTGTTAATTTGGATTGTTTTTATTTTTATTTTTTTGTTTTTTTTTCTTTGGGAATTGCTTATCTGTATATAGCTTACATTAATTTTGCTCCTACAACTTTTATTGTGTATGTGCATTTCATCTACTTAAAATGCACTGTTCTCATGATGATTTTGAGTGGACGGGTACCGTTCCGGACTTCAAAGCCTTTATTTAATAGCACACAATCTTTATGATTGTTTTGATTTTTTTTATTTTGTGCAAGACTACATATATGCCTTTAGTTGTCTTTCACGTTCATCTTTTGAAAGAAATTTACAATGAATTTGACTATAATAGTTTTTTATCCAACTGCTCATATTGCGTGCTCCTATTTCCAATGGCTAGACATTGACCTTACCCAATCCGGTTATTTCCTTTTGTCCACCTTCTTACCCATCGTTGCCAAGGTTCTTTTTTGGTCCCCCTCAATATATTCACTTTTTTTATGTACAAATATTCTCGACAATCATTTACATAGAATGTAGTGATTTCTTTCCCAATAAATAAATATGTGTAGAATATGGTCATAGATTTCCAAAAACCAATATTTTTCAACCAATTTTTCGGGTTTGGTCAGCGAATTACTAATGGCCCTTTTCCCTAGTTGATAATATTAGACTCCAATAATATGGACTAACAATCAGGTTATAGCAAGACGTTAAGAATGCTGGAGAAAACGAATTTGTTAGCACACTCATTCGTATTTTGTCATATAATTGAGGTTGGGATCAATATATGTGTGAAGTCCGTAAGTCTTTCTTCATATTTTAAGCACCTAAATATATAACCATTATCCTTTTGTTGTAGGCTGCAAAAAATTTGTTGTGTATCTATAAATTACTGAAACGATATCGTTATCAGAAAAAGTGAAATAAATAGTCCTTCTCATTGTTCATCTATACGAATATAAAATCAGCAATGTTTTGTTGACGGATACCACATTTGGAAGAAGAAAATAACAAATATGGTAACGATATCGTTATCAAATAACAATTTCCTTTAGCTCAAAATTGAGTGAAATCAAGAATCGTCCTCATCGTTTATGCATCTCAATATAAAGTGACCCCTGCTGTATTGTTGAACACCACGATTAGATGAGGAAAATAAAGAGTGATATCATTATCAAAGAGCAATTTCTTTTTTGTCAATAAGCTAAGTTGATGTAAATGGTGAGTGCCTCTCATTGGTTATGTATTTCAATATTAAGTTAGCAGTGTTTCGTTCGTATGAGTTTGGTAAGCTAATTACTAATGGGCGTTTTCCCCTAAGCGGTTTTTTGAGATTCAAATTCTTCGCAGTAACATACAAGCATTCCACCACCGTTTATGCATCTCGGTATAAAGCCAGGTTTTTTTACATTGTTGGATGTTGGAATTTGAGATGCCTTGAGAAGTTTAATGAAGAATTGAAGAAATTAGTATCTCAAGTATCATCTTGTGTTGGAATTATTGTCAACACAATGTCACAAGTGTGGTGTTGATAGAGCTTCAAAGAGAAAACAGAGCTGAAACAGAACAGTATAGGAAATCAGAATTTCATCTGTCAACCGGTATTTCTACCGGTAGAACAGGGGTAGAACAAGGGTAGAAAAGGGGTAGAAAAGGCTGACCCTAAGATTTCCATCTGTCAACCGCAAGTACTACCGGTAGAAGTGGCTGCCTTGAAAGTTCTACCGCAAGTACTACCGGTAGAAGTGGCTTAAATTCTAACAGAAGCTTGGACATGAGAATTTCATCTGTTCTACCGCAAGTACTACCGGTAGAACACACGGGAAACCTGATTTGCGCAGAAATAGAAGTTTTGCACGAAAATTCAGGAAACTTAAGTATTTCGTTTGGGACTCTTTCTAAACGAATTCTAGCCTAATTTAAACACTCTTAAGGGTTACCATAACCTATATAAAGGCATGTTTGGTTCGTTTTTAAGAATACAAGAAGAGAGAAAGAAGAGAAGAGAAAAGAGAAGAAAAGAGAGAGGGTTTTGGAGAGAAGAAGGTGTTGTTGCTGTGTGCAGTTGTGTTGCATGTTTCTACAGCAAGTGTGGACGAGGATGTGCTCTTGAAGATGATGTTTCGTCCATAAGATAAGTGTCTCTCTGTTTATGCTTTAATTGTCAATTTGTAAGGGATTGAGAGAGAGAGATTGTAGAGGGGAAGGTCTATAGAAAAAGGTTTCTATTCTTATTCTGTAGAACATCAAGTTGGTGCTTGGTGTCTGGGGTTTGGTGATCCTATCTGTTGGTGCAGATAAATTGTAAAGGGAGTCGGTGCTTCCTAGATAGTTGGTGCTATCTGAAACTCAAGGGAGTAGGTGCTTCCTAGATAGTTGGTGCTATCTGAAACTAAGGGTCGGTGCTCTTTGTCGTTGGTGCGACTAAATAGATTCAGATCTGTTCCGGATTGGTGTTCGGACAGTCTTTGAACCGTGGACGTAGCCTTTCGGTGAACCACGTTAAATCTGGTGTCATTGTGTGATTTGATTTGTTTTTGTTGTTAAATTGGACCTGTTTTTAAAGAATCACTGATTCACCCCCCCCCCCTCTCAGTGATCGCGATATCTAACAATTGGTATCAGAGCGTAAGGTTCCCTTGAAAAGCTTAACACGCTAAGGGTGATCTCTTGTCAAATCACATGGCAACCAATACAGGGAATAAGAAAGCACCTTTGTTTGATGGTTCTAATTACTCCTTTTGGAAGATCAGAATGCAGGCTTTCATTAAGTCACTTGGCTATGATGTCTGGGAGACTGTCAGAGTCGGTTACAATATTGCCATTGTACCCAATGATGCTGCAACAAAGAAGTTAGCAGACAACGACTCAAAGGCACAGAATGCACTCTTTAGTGGCCTTGTGGACAGCGAGCTAGTCAAAGTAATTGCATGCAAAACAGCCAAGGAAATATGGGACAAGTTGAAAAGCATTCATGAAGGAGATGAGAAGATCAAAGAAGCAAAATTACAAACCCATCGCTCTCAATTTGAATCTCTTCGCATAGAGGAAAGCGAGAATGTTGACTCATATTTGCAACGAGTGAATGAAGTCACGAATGACATTCGTGGACTAGGGGAGGAGATTAAAGAACCAGTCATCGTCAAAAGGTTCTAAGATCTCTTCTTCCCCGGTTTGATTCAAAAGTCTCAGCCATAGAAGAAGCTAAGGATCTGAATGAATTTTCCATGGATGAGTTGCATGGTTCACTCACTGCCTATGAGATGCGCATAGGTAAGACGTCTTCATCTGATAGAGAAGCGGCCTTTAAAGTTCAGAAAAAGGGAAAAGAGACTGCTGGTCATGATTCTGATACTGATGATGATGAGCTTGAGGCTCAATTTGTTAGAAAGCTGAAGAAAGGAAGCAATGGAAAGTACAAAGGGAAGCTACCCTTTAAATGCTTCAATTGTGGCGGTGTTGGTCACTTTGCTGCGAAGTGTCCGCTGAAAGAAAATAATGATGATGACTCTTATGTCGATAAGAGTAAATGGAAGAAAAATTTCAGAAAGAGGGGCAAAGCAAAAAGCTCATCAGTCAATATAATGACAGCACGTCTGAAATTTCAGACGATGATGAATCAGCCGAGGCAACTGAAGCTCTCTTCATGGTTACCGTTGAAGAAGAAGAGGAGCAAGAGCCGGAAGAGGAAGAGGAGGCCGAGGTCAATCTCGAAGAAGAACTCATTGCCGCACTTGAGGAGCTTAGCATGGAACGAAAAACAAGTAAGAAAAATCTGAAACTTCTTCATGAATCTGAAAGTTCAATTATTGCTTTGAAAACTCAAGTTGAAGAATATAAAAGAATGGTGGAAGTCCTTCAAAATCAAATAAGTATAAAAAAGGAAGAGGCTATGAAACTTGAAACTGAAATCGCTAGAGCAAAGGCTGAAAACTTGGAAAGTAGCCGAAAACTCAAAGCACTCCAAGCGATTGAAGGGACAATGAAACTCAATGAAATTCTGAAAGTTCAAAAGCCCTTCCACAATAAATTTGGTATTGGATTTGAAACCGGAGAGTCCTCTAAAGCTGCATCTTCTTCGTTTATGAAACAAAGTGCTATACCTCTCAAGGCTACAAAGCTTCAAATTCAGCCTAGTATTGAGATGGTCAATAAGAAAAGGTTTGTGGAGTTTAACCAGCCACCTAAGAAAGGAAGAATGTTCAGATTCTATGGTTATTGCTATCATTGTAATAGATATGGACATAAAAGAGCTGATTGTAAATTCTATGTTAGAAACAGCCCATTTGTGACTAGGAACCCTTTTTCAATCCTAAACAGCCACAAAATTGAGTGCTATATGTGTCATAATTATGGACACTTGGCTAGGGATTGTAGGTTGCCTATAGCTAACCAATTTCAGGTTGAAAAGAAACCCAAGTTAGTTAAGGCATGGAGGGCAAAGAAAAGGAAAGATAATTCCAAAGAATCTCTCATTGTGCAAACGGCATTCAATGCACAAAAGAAGACAGCACCATGGGTCCTTGATAGTGGTTGTTCAAGCCATATGACAGGCGATAAAGAAAAATTCGTCAAATTACAGCACTATGAAGGTGGATCAGTGAAGTTTGGTAACAATGATGGTGCCAAAATCTGCGGAAAAGGTGTTGTTCAGCTAAAGGCAAACAAGATCAGATCAGACGAGGTCTTATATGTGTCTGGACTAAGACACAACTTGCTAAGTGTGAGCCAGATCTGTGACAAAGGCCACGAGGTTGTCTTCACTAAGAATGGTTTTGCTATCAAGAAGTGTAGCAACGGCAAAACAGTGGCTACTGGATCTAGGACTGCTGGAAATCTCTATACTTTGTCAGATGGAGCTGAAAAGACTTGCTTGATGAGTCGGACAGAGGAAAGTTGGTTGTGGCACAAACGCCTTGGGCATCTAAACTTTGATAACATGTCAAAAATTTACAATTCAAAGGCTGTCAGAGGTATGTCTACAGTTGAAAAGCCTTCCAACCCCATTTGCGATTCGTGCCAAAAGGGAAAGCAAGCGAGGGTAATGTTCAAGTCAAAGGAGCATCATTCAAAGAAACCTCTTGAGCTAGTGCACACTGATCTCTGTGGACCGATGCGAACTCAAAGCACCAATGGAGATAAGTATTTTATGTTATGCATTGATGATTATACTCGTATGACATGGGTATTGTTTCTTAAGCATAAACATCAAGCACTTGATCGTTTTAAAGTGTTTAAAGCACAGGTTGAAAATATGCTTGGAAAACGTATCAAGATTTTAAGGTCTGATCGAGGCGGTGAATTCACATCTGAAGAGTTCACTAACTATTGTGAGCACCATGGCATTCAAAGACAGTATTCAGCCCCTAGAACTCCACAGCAAAATGGAGTTGTGGAACGGAAAAATCGCACCGTTCAAGAGATGGCTCGCACAATGCTAACTGAGAGCAAGCTAGCTGACAAATATTGGAAGGAGGCAATCCATACGGCTGTATACATTCAGAATCGATGCTTGATCAGGCCACATGAAGACAAAACTCCTTATGAGCTATGGTTTGGGAGAAAAGCAACAGTCAAGCATTTCAGAGTCTTCGGCAGCAAGTGTTACATCAAGCGTCTTGAACAAAATCCGGGCAAATTTGATGAAAGAGCTGATGAAGGTATATTTCTGGGTTATTCCTCATCTAGTAAGGCTTACAGATGTCTTAACAAAGGGACCATAAAAATTATAGAAAGTGCCGATGTTAGAATTGATGAAAACCATGAATCAAAGAATGGGACTCATTATGACAGTCCCGTTTATGAGGACTCGAGTGAGATTGATGATGAAGTAGCTAAACCTAATGATTCTGAGAAATCAAAGGATGACTCAGAGGATGCTACACCTAGAAAGAAAAGCACTTGGGTAGAGCAACACCCTAAGGATCAAATTACTGGAGATCCTGAGGTCGGTGTTAAAACAAGACAAAGTGTAGTTAGTAATTACTCACTTGTGTCCACTATTGAACCCAAGACTGTGGCTGAAGCCAGTCTCGATGAAAGTTGGTTGAAAGCTATGCATGAGGAGTTGGAGCAAATTGAGAAGAACTCCACATGGGAACTAGTCTCTAGACCTACCGATAAGAATGTTATTGGTACTAAATGGGTCTTTCAGAATAAGCTGAATGAAGATGGTCAGGTCATACGAAACAAAGCAAGGTTGGTTTGTAAAGGCTATGCTCAAGTTGAAGGCATAGATTTTGAAGAGACCTTTGCACCAGTGGCTCGTCTGGAACCCATTCGTATGTTTCTTGCATTGGCTGCATACAAAACCTTCAAGGTATTTCAGATGGATGTAAAGTCAGCCTTCTTGAATGGATTACTTGAAGAAGAGGTCTACATTAAGCAACCTGATGGTTTTCTTATTAGCAAAAATTCAGACCTAGTGTGCAAGTTGAAAAAGGCTCTTTATGGGCTGAAACAAGAGCCAAGGGCGTGGTATGCAAGGCTGGACCTCTATCTCCGCAAGATCGGTTTTGGAAAAGGACTGGTTGATAGCAATCTTTATGTCAAAACAGAGTTGAACAAACAGCTGGTCGTTATTGTTTATGTCGATGACATAATTTTTGGTGGCAACGATGAAGAAATGTGCAGGAATTTTGCTGAAGAGATGAAGAAAGAATTTGAGATGTCAATGCTTGGAGAACTAAAGTTCTTCCTTGGTTTACAAGTTCAGCAGCTGAAACATGGTATCTTCATATCACAGATGAAATACATCAAGGAAATGCTGAAGCGATTTAACATGGAAGACAGCAAGCCAGTGAGCACACCAATGACAACGAACACAAAGCTAAGCAAAGATGATAAGGGTTCGTCCGTTGATCACACCACTTATCGTTCTATGATAGGAAGCTTGCTTTATTTGACTGCTACAAGACCGGATCTTCTGCAAGCAGTGTGTATGGTGGCTCGATTTCAAGCATCACCAACTGAGACGCACCTTACAGCAGTAAAAAGGATATTTCGATATCTGAAAGGTACCATGGAGCTTGGCATTTGGTATCCTAAAGGCAAATCCTTTACTCTTGTTGCATACTCTGACGCCGATTGGGCTGGATGTATAGATGATCGCAAGAGTACAAGCGGTGGTGCATTCTATCTCGGTGACAGGTTGGTGGCATGGCATAGTAAGAAACAAGACTCAGTATCCCTTTCTACAGCGGAAGCGGAATATATTGCAGCGGCAACTTGTTGTACGCAAGTGTTATGGATGCGGCAAATGCTCTCTGATCTAGGAGTTCCGACAACGGATCCTACGCCGATCCTCTGTGACAACACAAGTGCAATTCACATCTCCAAGAATCCTGTTCAACATTCTAGAACGAAGCATGTAACAATTCGCTATCACTTTCTCAAGGAAAAGGTTGCAGGTGGTGAGGTAAAGTTGAAATATGTTCCAACTACTGAGCAAGTTGCTGATATCTTCACAAAACCTCTGCCAAAGGAAGTCTTCGAGTATCTCCGAAACAAATTAGGAGTTACTCACTCTCCTAATCCTTAGGAGATGGGCTTAAAAGGGGGAGCAATGTATTCCTCGAATATACTATTCACTCCTTCGTTGGTCCCTTTGGACTTGTTATCAAAGGGGGAGAAAGACTTAAGCTAGGAGAAAGCAATGTTAGAAGAAGTTATGCTATGATAACTTTGGGGAGATTGGTATCAAGAGTAGTGTTAGAGATCTTGATTTTTTTAAAGACAGGGGGAGACTATGGTTCTGAAGAAGCTTCATGAAGATCAACTAGTTTAATGTGTTCTAAGTGTTGAAGTTCCAAAAGTGTTGCCAACAATTCCAAAGGGGGAGATTGTTGGAATTTGAGATGCCTTGAGAAGTTTAATGAAGAATTGAAGAAATTAGTATCTCAAGTATCATCTTGTGTTGGAATTATTGTCAACACAATGTCACAAGTGTGGTGTTGATAGAGCTTCAAAGAGAAAATAGAGCTGAAACAGAACAGTATAGGAAATCAGAATTTCATCTGTCAACCGGTATTTCTACCGGTAGAACAGGGGTAGAACAGGGGTAGAAAAGGGGTAGAAAAGGCTGACCCTAAGATTTCCATCTGTCAACCGCAAGTACTACCGGTAGAAGTGGCTGCCCTGAAAGTTCTACCGCAAGTACTACCGGTAGAAGTGGCTTAAATTCTAGCAGAAGCTTGGACATGAGAATTTCATCTGTTCTAACCGCAAGTACTACCGGTAGAACACACGGGAAACCTGATTTGCGCAGAAATAGAAGTTTGCATGAAAATTCAGGAAACTTAGTATTTCGTTTGGACTCTTTCTAAACGAATTCTAGCCTAATTTAAACACTCTTAAGGGTTACCATAACCTATATAAAGGCATGTTTGGTTCGTTTTTAAGAATACAAGAAGAGAGAAAGAAGAGAAGAGAAAAGAGAAGAAAAGAGAGAGGGTTTTGGAGAGAAGAAGGGTTGTTGCTGTGTGCAGTTGTGTTGCATGTTTCTACAGCAAGTGTGGACGAGGATGTGCTCTTGAAGATGATGTTTCGTCCATAAGATAAGTGTCTCTCTGTTTATGCTTTAATTGTCAATTTGTAAGGGATTGAGAGAGAGATTGTAGAGGGGAAGGTCTATAGAAAAAGGTTTCTATTCTTATTCTGTAGAACATCAAGTTGGTGCTTAGTGTCTGGGGTTTGGTGAGCCTATCTGTTGGTGCAGATAAATTGTAAAGGGAGTCGGTGCTTCCTAGATAGTTGGTGCTATCTGAAACTCAAGGGAGTAGGTGCTTCCTAGATAGTTGGTGCTATCTGAAACTAAGGGTCGGTGCTCTTTGTCATTGGTGCGACTAAATAGATTCAGATCTGTTCCGGATTGGTGTTCGGACAGTCTTTGAAACCGTGGACGTAGCCTTTCGGTGAACCACGTTAAATCTGGTGTCATTGTGTGATTTGATTTGCTTTTGTTGTTAAATTGGACCTGTTTTTAAAGAATCACTGATTCATCCCCCCCTCTCAGTGATCGCGATATCTAACATTGGATACCATAATATGGATGAAGAAAATAAAAATTATAGCAGCGATATCGTTATCATATGATATTTCCCATAATTCACATTGGTCGAACTTGACTGGCTTTGTGACTCCCTTCTCGTTGTTCGTTGTCATATGAAATTTCCCATAATTCACATTGGTCGAACTGGACTGGCTTTGTGTCTCCCTTCTCGTTTTTTTTGCATCTAAGTTTAAATTCGGCAATATTCTGTTTGATAAAAAACAATAATAATTTTTACTCCTCACAAAATGTGTTTTAGTCAATAGCATTGGTTTTGGTTTATTAGTCCTTCCATCGTAAGTTACTTAATACTGTTCGTTTCTCCAAATCGTATACGCATCTTTTAATAGAGTCGCCTGTGATGGGACTATTAGGAGTGAATTATGGTGGTGCCACTTATGAATATGCTAAACTGTGTTGGATTAGTGCACTTACGATTAATCTTGCATGCGTCTGCCAATTTAGTTAGATAGTAGTTTTGCTTATCAAGACTAAATGCCTGCACTTATGATAACCCGGTCAAGTTACTGCCAATTTAGTTAGATAGCTAGTAGTTTTGCTTATCAAGACTATGTGCCTGCAGCATAATGTCCGATCGTGATTTACTAGTCATCCTCCATTCCGGTGGACAATTTGTTTGGGATAATGGAAGTCCAACTTACAATGGAGGTTGTCCAAAGATGGTGTTCTTGCAGAGATCCATAACGTTCTCACAATTGGTCCAGAAAGTCCGCGATCTCTCTAATTGTTACGAGCTAGGACATGTCCCATATATACAATACCTTCATCAGAATGGGAAAGTTTGCACTTTAGTTGGCATAACAAACGATGAGGATGTAGAGATTATGTTCAGAGCATCTGCGGTTGATGCAAGTGCAGTGTATCTATACATCCAACCAAATGCGGTTCATACAATAGATCACCAAAGTAATGAACATAGGCATGCCATGATTGGACTTGTTAACTGCAACAATGCTTCATAATACTAAGCAGCTAATTTTATTTATATGCAGAATGGGATCTACTAAAGTTGTTCGGCCTAGTAGTCCGACTTCATTTCTTGGGAAAAGGTCAGCACTGGGTTTGTTTGTAGTTATATGTTATCCTAAAGGGTCACTAATTGTATTCTTATAAATAACATTTATTTCTTTTCGCTTGTAGGGATGCATCCGGACATGTTATTCACCAACAACACAGAACATGCAACGTGAATATCAACGAGGATGCAAATTCTAATATAACACTACCATCTCCAAAGTTTGTTATTGATTTATTTATTAAGAATTTGTCCTTTTATTTTATTTTTATTTTTTTTGTCATTTCGTTTCCATATTTTTGCTTTCATCTGTTCGTTGTAATTTTGAAATTCCACATCCGTGGGAATGCGTTGGACTGACTCTGAAAAGCAGCTTGTTGTTAATGATTAAGTCTAGCAAGATATGTCCTCATTGTAAATGATTTGCTCTTATTATTTTTTGAAATAATCAGGTGTCATTCCATTCTGTCAATATCAATGTTTGTAATGATCACGTTTACTTATCATGCAGTTTTAACCAAACGATGAAAGGATGTGACCTGGCAGCAATAAATGCCAACGTCTTCAGAGAATCGTGGTTGCATCATTCATGTCCTTCCGTACACCTTGGCAACGATAGTGATATGGTGTTTCCATCTGGATGCTATACGTGCAGCTCGGAAGAAAATGAATTTGTCGAGATGGATATCAACCATGACAATCTAGATGATCTGCATGTGAATACAGAACCTCATAAAGTAGAATGCCACCCCTGCCTCTGTGATGGAGAGGAAAATCCAGCTGCAAAAAATGATGTTGGCCTGGTGATTGATATTGACAATCTTGATGCACAAGGACCAGCAGGATACGGCCAGGAAATTCCCAGTCATATTGAATTTAGAATGGATAAAATACATCCGCGGGGCGCCGCATCCTCATTCCAAGACAAGCCATCGAACGACTCCGAAGCCGATTATGTTGATATAGATGTCATCGTACCCGGGACTGTACAGTTTGATCCAGATTTGAACAAGCCAACAGTTATTGTCGACACCATGCAGGGAGCGGATGATTTACACATCCATACGCCACCCCATGATGATTCGCCGCACGAGATGTGGAAGGGTAGGGTGTTTAATAGCCGTGATGCATTCAAAAGCACATTGGCCAAATTTGCGATGTATAAAAACTTTTGCCTGAAACCATTAAGGAGCAATAGATTTGAATCAACGGCAAGGTGTAGCCATCCTACATGTCCTTGGCGCATCCACGCTTCCATTGTGGAGTCTGGTCCCCAATTTCAAGTAAGGTCGTACAATCCAGAACATATTTGTACAGGACCACTTAATGGGACGAATTATCCTCAGTCAACCTCAGCGTTGATTGCAGATTTTATCAGAGAAAGACTAAGAGTCCATCAAGACTACAGGCCAAAGGAAATTATGTCTGACTTTCAAAGGGAGTTTGGCGTTCAAATTTCTTATCGGAAGGCCCACATCGCAAAGGAAATAGCTATGAAACACATCCGTGGATCTTTCGAGGATTCATACAGGACCCTATCTGATTATCGTTTGGAGCTGAAACGGACAAACCCGGTGTAAGACCCCGACCCGAGAGACCTCGTTTAGAGTTGGTTGAGTTGTGCTTTAGTTTTAGTGTGTTTAGTGGTTTTTGGATTAGTTGGGGACTAGAATAGCTTTTATGATAGCTTTGGGGAATTTGGAGAGCCTTTTATTTGTGGGACCCTTTGGGGGTTCTTGTTAGGAATTGTGCGAGATTGGGGGTTTATCAATGATTTCCAAGAATCGTGTTTTTAACCCCATTGGACTTATCTTGTTAATCCCTACAACTTTCATGTTGACATCGTTTTCATTTGAAGACCTTAAACCGATTTTTCACTAATTGAGGGCAAAATGGTCTTTTTACCCAAAATCTGGACACCGATTTCAATGTCACCAAAATGTACAAAATATATACTTTTTGGAAACTAGAAATTTTGCCGATCGACTTTGTCTTCTTCGTCGAATTTGTTTGAAGCCCCGAAAACCATGTTTTGAGCCCGAGAAGTCTTTTAAGTTGTGGGCCCCACTCACACTTACTATATATAGAAAGCTTCTTCTTCATTTTTCCCATTTCTGGCAAAAACCCTAGAGGAGAAGAGAAATCCCAGCCCTAAGGGTTTTCCCTTACCCTTTTCTTGCCTCTTCATCTTCAATCCCCACTAAGTTAGTGCTAATGGGAAATTAGAGGCTACAACTTCTTCCTCATCTCAAGGGCTTCATCTTGACACCATTTTTGAAGAAAACCGCCCACTCCAAAACTTGCTTTGGACAACACCTTGCTTTTTGAAGAACTTCCTTGTAAGTGATCTTCCTAATAGTTTTATAATCTTGTTTGTTTAGCCCTAGGGTAGCTCTATTTCAATTATTGGAAGATTCCGTCTTGTTTTAATTGGATTTTGTTGATCTAGGGTTTGGATTTGGGGGTTTTGTGTATAGGTGTTTGATTGGGGGCCTAAGAGGTGATTAGAGCTCAAATTGATTTGCATTGGACCCAAGGCAAGTGGATGAAATGATTCTCATATGTTTTATCATGTTTTCTGCAAAAATCTTGATTTGTCTTCATTAATGGTTTTAATGATTTATCATGTTTGATGGTTTAGTCTTATTGATTTTGAATGATGATTTGATGAGATAATGAGGCAAAGGAATGGCCCAATTATTCGTGAAGATATGTATGGAAGAAGGGGAAAGAAAGGAAATGGATAGGAGTTGGACAAGAGAAGAATTCAACCAAATGGGTTGAGATTCGCTACAGGACCGATCGATCGCCCATCAGGTCCGATCGATCGGACTGTAAATAACTGAGAGGGTTTGCAGGACCGATCGATCACCCAGCAGGTCCGATCGATCGGACTGTAAATAACTGAGAGGGTTTGCAGGACCGATCGATCGCCCATCAGGTCCGATCGATCGGACTGTAAATAACTGAGAGGGTTTGCAGGACCGATCGATCGCCCATCAGGTCCGATCGATCGGACTGTAAATAACTGGAAGCAAGTCAGGACCGATCGATCGGCCAAGGAGCCCGATCGATCGGACTGAAATGAGATGAACTGTAAAATAAGAGAATTGTGGGACCATTTTCCAGATTCATTCCAAGCCCATACTCAAGTCCAATTCAGCTCTATCCCTTATCTTCTTATTTGAAGGCATTGAACCTATAATGATGAATTTAAACCCATAAATGAATTGGGTAAATTGCAAAGGGTTGTAGTGGGGAGGTATTATTTGGAGCCCCATTGTTATTTAGGGACTTGTAAGGCATTACGTGAAGTCCGGAGGAAGGGGAGACTCATCATGGAGATTCTATGAGATTTTCTAGATTGACCAATGTGTATAAGGACCCGGAATGTCCTTAACTCTTAAAGAGTACCAAAATTTCATCATGATTGACATACGGGACCCTATTCGCACTGATTCAATTCTAGAAACCCCATTGTTAGCCTGTAAAGGTATGGAAAACTATTTGTATTCGATTTTCAACCAACCTCCTATTTTGGGATTTCAACCCATATGATACGACTAGACTATTTCAAGAGTACTAGAAGAGATGTGCTAGCTTTTGCTAACTGTATATGTCAACTTGAGATGAATGAGTATATTGTGCATCTTGGCACCCCGTTTCTTACTGTACATATGATTTGATTTATCGTATTTGACCTATGAGTCGGCACCACTGAGCTTGGACGACCTCGTCGGTTTGATCTACCGACTTGGGGTTCCTTCCCCTCCTGATAGTCAGCTGCAGTCTGGAATGTGCAGAGTTTTTACCCGGTTCGCTACCGTGGTCCCGCAGAGTATATATATATGTATATTATAGTATTTATCATTGTCCCTCCTCACCTTGTGTGACTGAGGTCAATGATCCTGTTAGGGTATGCGCTCTTTTCACTTCGGTGAGAGAGGATATAGCTTTGTGTGGGTCGCCATCTTGACAGTTCCTTATCCTTGGTACCTCTACTGTTTTATATCGTTCATGTTATTGTTTAACAAATGATGCATTATTTCTTATGAAATTCATTATTTCTACGCAGGTTTTCTTAACTCTTGCATAGTATCATTGTTTTATCATTGTTATATCTTTTCACCCACCTGCCAGACCGTCGTGTCTGATCCATTTATTTTGGTACTCAGGTCCCGAGCTCATTGCCTTTGAGGAGGAGCCAGAGGAGGCGGTCGGTGAACCGCAACGAGTGATTGAGTGGCAAGCCGATGATGTCATGTAGACATTTGGCCTTGCCTTGAGAACGACACACTTTGGGAACTTATGATATCTTTATTTTCGGTTTCATTTGGTTGTACGGTCTTTGTTGACCGTTATTTTGGGGGCATTAATTAACTGATATTTTGTAAAGATACTTAACTTTACTTTTGGGGAAAATATGCTTGATCATTGCTCATCCTGATATCTTGTCATGGTAATCATAAATCAGTCTTGCTTATGGAATTGAATAGTACTAATATGGTTTGCTACACGCTTCCGCAATCTTAAAAATATATTTGATATGGTTACATGTGAGATGATGTGTAAAGATAATCCTCACCGCGGAACCCTGTGGGAAATCACGTGCACGGATAAATATTCTTTTAATTCCGTGTGCGTTTTAGCCAAAGAGATGCACGTGGCGCGGCATCACCCCACCACTGTCCCGACTCCCGGACTCGGATCCTCCCTTTCCCCTAGTTTCCCGGTCCGGGGTCGCGACAGGACTGGTATCAGAGCGGGACATGTTTCATGCAATTAAAAGAAACTAGAAATCTTAAGTACGTGGCGAGGATTCGTTAGATAGAATCGTGTGAGCAATGTGTGACCACCCTGTACTTGATTTATATGTGCTAACAATTTGTTTTGCAGCGTTATGCCACCTCGCAAAAGAACAGCAAACAGTAATCACGTTGCCAGTAACAGTGAGAATACAGAGCCTATTGGAGAGGAACCACAAGACAACAACATGCAGAACCAATTCCAACAGATGATGCAGGCTATGATTGACCAACAACGCCAGGCAAATGAGAATCAGGCTAGGCTCCAAGCACAAGCATATGAGACACAGACCAGATTGCAAGAACAGATGCTTAAGAAAGACGAGGATCATGATAGGGAGATAGCTCAAATGCAGGCACAGTTGTTGGGGATATTGGAGAGGAGACCGGAACCAATCCCAGTTGCACCACCTGGTCCGGTGAATATTAGAGGGAATGATCCTAATGTGTTGTATGAGCGGTTCAGGAAGAGAGAACCGAAAGAATTTTTGGGGACTGAGGATCCAATGGCAGCAGATGATTGGCTTGAGCACACCGAAAACATATTTGAGATCTTCATATGTACCGGTGTAGAACGTGTACAGCTTGCAGCCTCTATGTTTGTGGGTTTAGCAGACATTTGGTGGAAGACCGTCAAGGCAGAATACAGGACAATGGCTGATGCAGAAGCTTGGGCTAGTTTCAAGAGACAGTTTGGAGAGAAATATGTACCTACACATGTCAAGAGACAAAAGGCAGTAGAATCTCAGCAACTTGTGCAAGGAAATATGACAGTCCTCGAATACCTCACCAAATTTGAGAGATTGTCAAGGTATGCACCGGAGTTGGTAGACACAGAGGAGAAGAAGATAACCAAGTTCCTTGAGGGACTTCACCCGATTATTGAGAGGGATGCTACCGGGGTTGTATCACCCGTTACCTTTGAAGAAGCTGTCAAGAGAGCATACAAATTTGAGAACTTCCACAACAAGATCGTCAAGAACCAAGGAAAAGGTCAAGGCCAGCAGCAGAACTATCAACAAAGAAACAATCAGAACAAGAGGCCAAGACAAGAGCAGAATGCATAGAATCAAGGAGTTTGTATCCATTGTGGAAAACATCATGGGAATGCCCAATGTCGTTCTATCACAGAGGCATGTTTTAGATGTGGTTCATTGGACCACCAGATGAGGGATTGCCCAAGGCAAGATAGACAGAATAGACAGCAGCAGGGAGCACAGCGTCAGGCACCACCTCAGAATGCGTTAGTAGTTCAGAATCAAGCAAGGCCACTACAACAACAGGCACCTCAGCAACAGTTTAGGCCACAGCAACAACAGCAACAACCGGCCCGTCAGCAAGGACAGAATCAAAATCAGAATCAGCGTCCCCAGATTCAGAACAGGAATGCACCACAAGGCAGGCAACAGCAAGGACAAAACAGGCCACCACAAAGAGCACAACTCTATGCTGTCAATAGAGCTGATGCAGAGGATGAAGACAATGTAGTGGA